>JADEZT010000007.1:1877526-2503368 GCA_016618095.1 Colletotrichum echinochloae
AGACTCGACATCCCAGAGCCCGGCAGTACGTACCTTTCCTCTCTTTTCTTTCCTTTCTTTTCCTTCTACTTCTTGCTTACAGCACCTTCATCGCAAGGAAAGACAGAGGTAAGGAAAGGTGAGGTGGACGGTGGACGGTGGGTTGCACCTGCCGTGTGAACGCAGACAAGGTCGAAAGCGTGTGGGTCCTGGGTTTGACCGGAAGGAGGGGGAGCGAGGGAGGAGGAAGAGGGGGGGTGGCCCCCTCCACTTCAGGAAGCTGCACTGCAGATGTTTCAGCTGATGTCCACTCCTCTTGTCATTGGAGACGGGAATGGAACGTTGGGCGAAGAGACTCAGGAACATCTCCAACGGCCACCCCAGCTCTCGGCTCTCCCATCCGCCCCTGCGCTGTCTCTTGTCTTGCCCAAACTCGTGCCACTTGCAGCGGACAACCTTAGCATCCGGCCATCAGACACCAGACAGGGGGGCGCAAGAATGGGTGAGAATGGGACAGAGAGAGAGAGAGAGAGAGAGAGAGAAAACCTAATCTGCGAGGTCCGCGAGACAGAGGCAAACCGCAGCCCGTCGCCCGTCGCCCACTGCGCCTGGGTTATGGATTCTGCATTCGGCATTCTGTTCGATTCTCAGAAGCGGACCATCAAAAGACACAAGAACTATATCCGGCGAGACGACGCCCATGTCCAAGACGAAGAGGACAAGGACAGGGTATCCAAGCCATAACGCCCTTACCCCCGATGCTGCGATGTGACGATGCGAGACTGTCGGGAACACCAGACGCCACTAGCTGACTGACGGACTAGTGTACATGGCCTGGCAGGCGCTCAAGCTTTGTGTTGTGCTTGACACGACAAAACGCCTCATCGGTGTGCGTCTCTTCTCATGTCCTGTCGCCGCCTCTGATCTTGCCCGCTGCTTGCTGCCGGCTGCTACAGCAAAAGTGTCATCGCATCGCCCGTCATCGGCTTCGGCAATCAGCAGATGCACGCTAGCCAGCTGTTCGCCGACTTGCGGGAGATCGCTCCAGCCAGCCAAACGACTACCTAGATTGGCCTCGCGCCGTTTGTTCGCCGCCTTTTCATCTTCCCTTCTTTTTTTTTTCATCTCTCTTTTTTCTTTTTTTCTTTTTTAATTTTTTCTTCTTCTAGTAGAAATGTTTGCCTCGTCGACGAGAGATCTAGTGAGCACAGCCACCCATCATCATACACGTTTTTCCGAACCCACTTACGGGGGTACTAGTACTAAGGACGATGGGCGCCACATGGCGCCTTTCCGCTGCCTCAAATAAGGTGGTTTTGGTAGCAGCTAAGGTGCCTTGAGCTTGGCTCCCGCGAGAAAGATGAGGTGACGGAGAGGGATGTGAAGCAAACTCGGCCCACGGAAGGCAGGGTCGTCGAGGCCAGCCTACCTAGCTAGCTAGGTGGGTAGGTAGGTAGGTAGCTGACACGCTGGGTAGCTAGGAAGCTAGCTCCAGGGCGCACCGGAATCCGTCAGTCCCAACACCGGCTTTTCTCTCCCCTTTCCCAGCCCGCCTGCCCTACGACGCTATCAGCTGCTGTCCCAGGCGATACGCGCGTCTTCTTCCAAGGGACGGACTCGGTTTAGTGGCTGGTGCTGGTCAGCCCTAACATGCGTTGGTTTCTTTTATTGTTGTTTTCTCACTCACTCATACCCTTTACACCCCCCTCTTTCCGTCTCCCCTCGGCTTTCTCTTCCTCGCCCCCCCCTGGACCCGATGCTGCGTGGACGTCGTGACAGCGAGCGAAACGAGACATGGCTGTCTCCAGGCCCTCTTGGCGACCAGCGGGACCAGTCCACCAAGCCTACCTACCTAGGACATGCTCCGGTAAGCACCCCTGCGCCGATCATCTTGGTCGACACCTTTGTCGAGTCTGCACCCTCGGACCCCGGTCTCGAGTGATTTACAATGGTTTCATCTCAACTTTCACCCTTTGCACTAACACCCTCATGATACGAAGAAAGACTCGGGGCCTGCTCCAGTGCCACTTGCCCCAAGCCCTTCTGTCACTCATCGCTGTCATTTGCCAGCACGAGCTCCCCCCCCTGTTCTGCTTCTCACTATCCATGCCTCGGGGATCCTTCTGGCGGCCCCATGAGTTCGAACGATGAGGGGACGGGGGGTAACATTCTTCACTGGCCTGTTCCTTACGACAATGACGCTGCAAACTACGTGGACCGACGCCGTCCGAAAATACGCGTAGGGCCGGCCAAGCACGCTCAGCGACACCAGCGCCGCAAATCAGCAAGTGTAACGTTGGGCCAACACACGCCAGTACGTGCGAGCGGTCGGCAGAGGCGTGTCAGGTGCCTGCAGTGGGAGGCCGCTAGCATTAAGGTTAACCCACCTTGGCCTGGTTGCGCATGGCCTTGTGCAAAAAGTTCGTTTATGTAGTCGGCCGTGTTCAATGCATGCGCCTGATTGTTTGCCAGCGGCCATGAGACGCGCCTCTCCAAGGCTTTGGATTGTATCATCAAGCCATAAAACGAGAGTGTTTGAAGGTCTCGGATACCATTGAGCCTGACGGTCACGGTTTCTGCCCACATCCCTTGGTGCGCGACACAATCATCAACTCAACTTTTGCCCGCTTTCTTCCACGTCAATCGGGGGTGGCGTGCGGCCCCCAACCACCAAAGTACGTGTACGTACCCACATATTCGCGAGTCAGACGACCCGTTCATGGTGAGGAGCCCTATACGTAGGACGCGGTCCTGCGAACTTGATCTACCGGACCGCTGTAGGTCAGGCTGGCCCGCCATCTCATCCTCCACAAGATCCTCCAATTTCGCTCCACGCCTTGAGACAACAGCTGCTGCCAAATATGGAAGATTGCGGGCTTCTCTTTGGTGGAAGGGGGCCCGTGAGCAAGACATATATGTCTGCCTCGCCGTTTGCCGCATTCCATGTCGCATTCTGGAACTAGAGGCTTCCTCGCCGAGCCTTTGAGACAGAATGTCATCGCTTGAGACAACAACGTAGACTTTTCCTGGTCGAGTCAGGCTTTTGGGACGTCGTAGCGTTGCCGTCCGTGGCCAACAACGGTCTTTCCAAGGCCATGCACCACCAGACCAGCAGACTTTGCCCATTGCCATTGCCATTGCCCTTGGCGGCGACCGTCCGAGGGCTTCAGACGCGGTGGACAACTGCGATCCGGTCTCCGTCGGTCTTTTGTCACCTTTCCACGCCGAGTAAAAAGTCTTGGATGCGGCATCGTCTGATGACGAAACCGAATAATTGAGAGCGCCGGGCATCAACAGAGATGCAGAGTGGGAGAAGAAGTCATGAGTCTGACCGCGCATTCTAAAACCTGTACGCTCGGCCTTGTGTCTCTTTTCTCATTCTCTCTCTCTCGCATCGGAGGTCTGGCCGATCCGGGTCATGGCACCTCTTTTGGCCTGAACTTTGAACTATTGCGTCCAAGAGGCGGAAAAAAAAAGAAAGAAAGAAAGTGTTGATCCGACCCGCGACACTGGCAACTTACGTGACGAGAGTGGCAGCTTGGGCCTGAGGGGTCAAGAAGTGGCAAATCCGAGTAAGAGATGACACGAGCAGTTCGAGTTCTATTGTTTTTCCTTCACTTTCTTTTTGTCCCGTTCATGGGACGTCGGGAACTCCCCGATGGCCAGGTCGGCGGGTCTCCGCGGCCCCGGAGCCAATGGCCCGCCTCTTCTTTCTTTTTTCGACACCGAAATCGACGGAGCGGGGAAGCGACAGCGGACTCCTCTGATCGACTGGCGAGCATGACCATGCCGTGTCGGTAGGATCTCTGGACATCTCTGCTTTATTTTTCTTTCTTTCTCTCCTTGGTTCCTGGGAAATTGAATCCCTCTGGACTCGATATCTCATCTTGGCTCGATTTCTACCGGGCTCGGAGGATTCGTCGATGATGCGTTGTAGGATTCCCTCATTCAGCCTAATCCCGTTCGATCCCTGGGGTTGTTTGTTAATTGGTGCAACCGCCGGGACAAGACAAAAGCAGGAACGGCGTCTCACGTGAGATTTTGGTGTACACGGGGCTGATCCTATAGATCAATCATACAAAGAAGGCTTCACAGCCATGGAGAAACGTTGCGAGAGTGGCATAAACCCCTCGGTACACTCGCCCTTTATGTATTTTTTGTGAATGACCTCGTCCCATATCACGATCGTCGTGTGCATCTGTGTCCCTCCCTTTTGCGCCTACCATGTCCAAGGGGAAACAGAGCGAGGCGACGAGCGGCCACCAAGATGAGAACACCGCTGCGTCCGCCGGGGTGGCGGCCCGGATGCGCCTCAACATCGTCATCCTCTTCATCGGCTCACGCGGCGACCTCCAGCCGTCTCTGGCAGTCGCCGTGCTGCTCCAGCGGCGTCACGGCCACCGCGTGCGCATTGCGAGCCACCCGCCGTACCGGGCCGCCATTGAGGCCGCGGGCGTCGGGTTCTACTCGATCGGCAGGACGGACGTCAAGACCATGATGGAGAGACGGCTGCTGCCGCGCGAGGAGCTGAGGAGGCTTGTGCCGACGATCAAGGCGGACTTCCGGGAGATGGGGGAGAGGTGGTGGGGGGCCTGCGTCGGCGACCCGGACCCCGACGGCGAGCGGGGCGAGGGGGACGCGTTCGTGGCGGACCTCGTCCTGTCGACGATGCATGTCTACAACCAGACTTCGGCGGCGGCGAGGCTGGGGGTGCCGCTACACCTCTTCGGGATGAACCCGAGGATCTACTCCAGAGAGATCCCCCATTCGCAGGCCGGCTGGGCGCTCAAGAGGCCGAGCAGGACGAAGAATGTTATTTCGTGGTGGTTTTCGGATGCGTTGTGAGTCCCCATGTTTTTCTTCTTCTTCTTCTTCTTCTTCTTCTTTTTTTATATGGAATCTCTCTCTCTCGTTTACAACTCTCACGACACACGGAACGGGAGAATAGGTGGAGGGACCAAGTGGACGACGCAGGAGCTGACCTCGGGCGACAGCTTCCTCCAGGTCATGAAGTCCGTCGTCAACGACGTCCGGATCAACACCATGGGCCTCGAGGCCATGTCGCCCGCCTGGTGGCTGAGCCAGTACAACCGGATGGGCGTCCCCTGCTCGTACCTCTGGTCGCCTCGCCTGCTGCCGAAGCCGACGGACTGGCCTGACAACGTGTACGTCTCGGGGTTCGTGTTCGACGGCGCGCCCGAGGGGTACGTGCCGCCCGCGGCGCTGGCGCGGTTCCTGGCGGCCGAGGAGACGCCGCCGGTGTACATCGGCTTCGGGAGCATGTCGTTCGCGAACACGGCGCAAGTGTTCGCCGAGATGTTTGAGGCGGCGGCGCGGGTCGGCGTCCGGGCCGTCGTGGGCAAGGGGTGGGCGAACCTGGACGGGGAGGAGGCCGGGCGGGGGCTGGCGCACATCTGCGTCATCGACGAGGCGCCGCACGCGTGGCTGTTCCCGCGGGTCCGGGCCGTCGTGTGCCACGGCGGGAGCGGGACCACGGCGATGGCGCTGCGGAGCGGGCGGCCGACGCTCGTGGTGCCCGTCACAGGGGACCAGCCGTTCTGGGCGGGGCGGGTGCACGCCGCCGGGTGCGGGCCCGAGGCCGGGTTCGAGGTCGCGGAGCTGACGGGGGAGAAGTTTGAGGAGCGGCTGAGGGAGCTGCTGAAGCCCGGGTACGCTGCCGCGGCGGAGCGCTTCGCGGAGGGGCTGAAGGGGGAGAGGCCGGGCGAGGAGGTCTGCGCCGAGCAGATCGCGGAGACGCTGGCGGTGTACGAGAGGGAGGGGCGGTGCGTCGTCTACGACGGGCGGCCTGCGGTCTGGAGGACGCCAGGCGGCCAGCAGCTGTCTGCCGTCGCGGCGCACGTCCTCGTCGAGAACGGGAGGGTGAGGGAGGAAGACCTGAGGGCGTTGGACCTCGTCAAGTGGCCCGACCTGGTCGGTCCCGGGGACCCGGTCACGGGGCTGGCACTGGGGATCGCGCAGGCGATCGGGAGTGTTGTGGAAGACGCGAAGGGAGGACGTTGGGGACGGCTGGGGCTTCACGTACTGAGAGGTGAGTTTTGTGCCGGGCAAGGGGGTGGGAGGGGGCCGTCTGACTCTTTGATTGCTACCTGTGCTAACGACTCGATTCCCTCTCTTTCCCCCTCAAAAGCGCCCCTGACGATCCTCGCCGCCGTGTCGTTTGGCCTCTTCAACCTCATCGACTTCATCCTGTACAAGCTCGGGTCGCCGTGCGAGCCGAAGCTCTACGCGAGCAACCCGCGAGTGTACACGTACGCGCAGATGCTCGGCTTCCTCGCCGCCGCGCCCCCTGCCGAGCTCGCGTCGGCCACCGCGCGGCCGCTGGGGGCGCCCCTGGCGGTCGTTAGGACGGCGCTGGCGCTACTGAACGTCGTCGCGGGGTTCGCGGGGATCACGCTGCGGCGGCTGGAGGTGGCGTGCGCGCGGGCGATGGGCGAGAGGCCGCGGCGGGACGTCGTGGCCGAGGCCAGGGCGAGACAGGGGCGGGCCGAGGCGGAGGAGTTGAGGGCCGAGGGTGCGGAGACGGGGATGGATCTCGTTGGAGATATCGTGAGGAGGTGGGATGAGAAGAAGAGGGCTTGAAGCGTTTCGCAATCTCCTTTTTCTTTTCTTCTCTCCTCTCCGTGGTAATGATGAGATTCGTGGAGGGAAAAAAGGGGTACACCTACAGAAAAGGTGAGTTGCAACAAGGAGGCGTTATCCAAAGGCTTAAAGACAAATATAAACAATGACAATGTGTCCCCTGATACGGGAGCTCCCAACCCAGCTGCATCCTCGGGCCGGTGTGTGCCGATCGTTCAGTCGCACGGCAGCAGTTCCGTTATAACTACTACGTCGCGCGAGGGGAGGGTGTGTGCGTGTGTGTGATGGGTTTACTCGCCGATGCATCACATGGTATCACGATATCTGGGGCTCCTGCAAGCAGCCGCAGCCGGGCCACGTCAAAACGTAACCCGCAACCGCAGCCCGTCGCCATGGTCCGTCCGGGTTCGGGATGTTTCCCTGCCATGTGGCTTGTGACCGGGCTATGGCCGGCCATTGGTGGAGGATGCGGACGGCCCTCGTTGATGGCGTCCCGACCCTCGCGCTCGGTCGGTTGTCCGACTGCTTCTGGATATGGAGAGTACTAGGCACACTGGTGACCTGGTGTCAGGTTATCATTCCACATACGTTCGCCTAACCAACGGATCTAGAGAACGCATGGATGTGCGTCGTGGCTGCCAGTGCCTGAGCTTTGAAGGGATCAGGCTGTGTTCTCTCGTGTTTCCTGGCTGGCAATGGCCTCCTGGGGTGGGGTGTTTGGTTTGCTGTCAGGCATCCACCGAGGCCTCGTCAAACCAGTTGCTATCCGTCTCTTGATGCGCGAGCGATGGTTTTGATTCGGGAAATGGATGTTCGCGGTGCTGTTGGCTCCGTTCCCCCGGGGCGGAGGGGATAGATAACACAAACAAGTCCCATAATGACGAAGTTCTGCAGGAAACGCAGTTTCGACGTAAAACCAGATTAATGATGATATTTCTCACAAGCCAATGCGATTGAATTGCAGTCGAGTTAGGGAGGAGGGGCGAGACTTGGCCACGAGTGAAATGCAATCAGCCAGGTGTCATGGCAGGCAAATCCTGAAATGGCGAGGTTGACAAGGACATGATTCATTATGATCTGTTTGCAAGATAAGCTGAGGCGGCTGGACCAAGCAACATACATCGTCTGCCTGATATTTCCAAGCACGTAGATCAGTCGCGTAGTTCTCAGTTGAAGTGCTAGGCCTCAGAAATAAAGCATATTATGTTGGCAGGCTCGGATCCCACAGTTACAATTGAAATCATATATCCCCTTGTTTACAAACAGGAGAAAATAAAGAAGAATTATGCCGTGGGACCCAAGAACCGACGTTCGCTTTCCCTGCATCAAGCTTCGTCGTGAGTTGTACGCTTACGGGGGTTATGCATGTATCGGATAGGAGGCCCCCCCACCTACCATTCTCGGCCATGGCGCCTGCAGTGATGCTTAACGCGACTCCATGCGCTCCGTGCGCTCTGCGACTGAATCACATTGTCATTGTCAGCAGTGCTGCTTCTACACCCACTCTATCACCAACAGTATCGCTTTTATCTGAGTATACGCATCCGTAGAACAGCCTACGCGATGAACACAGCTCTGCCCGCCTCAAAACACTTACGACGACGACGCGGTCCTTTTGGCTGACCTCCATGACGCAACCACCACCTTCTGTATGCATTGCCATCCCACCCCTTGTTCCATGGATCTACTGCTGACTTTTGTTTGTCAACAGACACCCACGCCTCGCCGATTCCTCCTATCCAAGCGACCGCAAGCATCACAGCAGCAAACCCCCGGCAGCGGGCCTCCAGTCTTCGCCGGTAGCCAACGCTTCCAGACCACACCGCGCTTCGCCCCTCCATCGGCAACACAACGGCCCCCCTCGACGCCTGCATTCCCAGGAACCTTGCGCCCGTCTAGAGTCAGGGACCCTATCAACGATGCTTTGGACAGTTCTCCGACGGATGTGTCTGTTTCTGCGACGCGACCAGCATTAGCGACCGGGACCCAGCGGCATCACAGGATCGAGATCGACTCTGATAACGAGAGCGACTCGCAACATGAGGAAGAGGGAGTCTGCTTACCACCCACAACCTTGGTAGCAAACGATTCGATTGAGATCGAATCTGAGCCGCCTAGCGTGTCACGCAGTGATGCCGAGGAGCGAACGCCGAAGAGGAGGCGGATATCGATCTCGCCGGTGCCGGGTGGGCACCATGGCGCCCAGGAGGACGTGGCCATGAGCCACTATAATGGTCTAGCGACGAAGACTAATGAAGATTGGGATGATTATGGTGAACTTCCCGACGCTGAGGATGAATATCAGTCCGATCTCGATACGCCGCACATGGAAGAGGAAGACCTGAGTATTCCCTACCGCCATGGGGGGGACATGCCGAAAACACAGCCAACCTTTCGCCAGGCACCTCGCTTCAAAGTCTCAGACGCGGGGCCCTCTCGCCAAGAGGGCCTGTCAGAAGCCTTCTCACCGCAGAGACGCGGGGCAAAGTACGTCGCCGGGGGACTCGCGGCGGAATTACAGAGCTGGCTTGCCGAAGTCAAGGGCTGGACTGGCGGCGACAGGCCGGCAAACCTGGTCATGAAAATCGTCATTGACGAGCTGCGCGCTGGAAACAGGATGTACCTCGTCAAGGGTCGGAGGATCGTGGGGGACGGGGAGGCTAGCGAAGAGATCGCCGCGCGGCTGATGTTGGCCGGCGAGGGGAGGCTGACAGGATTAGGGCAGAGAGTCGCAGTCGTTGTGGGAAGTACGGTTGCCATCTCGCAGCCCGCGTGGGAAATCGAGCTCGAAGGATCGCGGTGGATTGTCGCGTGCGACTGGGCTGTCTCATAAACGACTGTTTTCTGGAATACATGGATGCCCCAGTTCCAACAATTCAGTGGAAGCCAATTAACGAAGCAATACCTGCAAACCTGGAACTGGGAGCATCCACGCTCTGGCTTTTGAGCTGGACTACAAAAGCGTGAACAGGTGCATTTGAACTCTTGTTACGCACCTAATACTACAATTGGTGTATATATTGATAACTAACTCAGGACTATTGTTCATTTCCATCATTCTGCATTTCTTCTAAGCCGCACCGGTTGCTACATAAGCTGGGTAGTTGTATGGACCATATTGCAATCTCGCGCCCGGGTACCTACTTATGCCGTGTTACTCATCCCAGTGAGCTTACTCGCCAAAACGACGTGCCGCCCCACAAATCTCGACAGGCCATCTCGCGTCAGCCAGCGCAAGCTGCCGCCAACAACCTGAACGTCAACCGAAAGTTCCCAGCTCGAGCATTTTCAAGATTTATCGCACACAAGGGCGATGTCATCCGAACACTCCTTAGAACCCTCGAAATCATGACGCGGCTGGCCCTCCGAACGGCCGTCTTCGCGCGGGCGGCCGTAGGACTGACTTGTCGGCCGGGTCTGCGGCTCTATTCGGCCACCGCCGGTGCCGGCATCTCGGACCCGCTCCGGATCCTCTTCTGCGGCTCCGACGACTTCAGCTGCAAGGCGTTGGACGCGCTCAACACCGAGAAGGAGCGGAACCCCGGGCTCATCGAGTCGCTCGACGTCGTCGTTCGGCCGGGCAAGCTGTCGGGAAGAGGGATGAAGAAGATCCGCGAGGGTACGTGTCTTGACAACCGTCAGGCAGGAATGAGAGTAGTGGTGGAAGCTGAGCTGACAATGCATACTAGTGCCATTGAAGAACCTCGCTGAGAAGCTTGGGTTGCCGATCCATGAGAGGGACACATTCACCGGGTGGCAGGTACCTTGACCCACGTCTCAAACCGCTCACATTTGTACTGATGCACATAGCCGCGCAACGACATCAACCTCATTGTCGCCGTCTCGTTTGGCCTCTTCGTGCCGCCAAGGCTACTGAACTTGGCCAAATACGGTGGGCTCAATGTCCATCCGTCCCTTCTCCCAGAGTAAACGAACCGTGATATCGTCCCCTGGACCTGTCGTGAGTGACTGACACCGCTCTCAGCTTCCGCGGCCCTGCGCCGCTTCAGCACACCCTCCTCCAGCGCCGTCCCCACACGGGCATAACCCTCCAAACCCTCCACCATGAAGCATTCGACCACGGCACCGTCCTCTCCCAGACGCCGCTCCCCGGCATCCCGATCCCGGAGAACTGCACCACACAACGCTTGCACGACATCGTCACCCCCTTCGCCGCCGAGGCGCTCGTCGACGGCTTGCGGAAGGGGCTGTACGTTCCCCCGCTGAAAAGCGTCGGTTGGCAACCCAACGAAGAGGAGCGGGAGCAGCTCTGCCACGCGCCCAAGGTGACGAACCACGACCGCCAGATGAACTGGGCCGAGTGGACCGCCGGCGACGTCGTGCTGCGCCAGCGCGTGCTGGGGCCGGTCTGGTGCTCGGCGTACCACCACGACAGCCGTAAAGTCATGAGGCTCAAGTTCGGCGACGCCGAGGTTGTCGAGCGTCCCGACTGGATCAGCCAATATTACAGACGACGCTCTCTCCGCAAGAAGGGCGAGCTCGCTGTCGAGGACGCTCCCGATGGGGACCAAGACGTTGAGGTGATTTCCTGGGTCTGGCAGCCGGAAGGGAAAGCGCAAGACCGCGAGTCGTGGGTGGCTCATCGCACCCCGTTCTTTGCGCACGGGGACGGGAAAAGCATCCTGATCCCCTCTGCCGGCGGGAGCTGTCTCAAGCTGTCGACCATCACCGTCGAAGGTTCGCGGCCCAAGCCTGCAGTCGCAGCGATCAGCGGTTTCGGCAAAGTCGCCAGAGACGAAGACGGCGACGGCAACAGATCAGGCAGCCTAGGCGATGACTTGGGGTCCTCAATAGTTGGGGGCCTCGCCGTATCCATTTTCGATCTCTAAAAAAGGTTTCGAGTAGATATCAATCGGTGCTGCTGTATACTACTAACGGGTGAGATATTAGGGGACACCATCCCAGCGTAGCGTTTGACAAACGCTAGTGTACCAAACAGTGTATATTATAAGGATACTTCTTCTGGGACTCGGGTCGCTCAAATCTAATCTCCTTGATAATCTCCTATAGCAAACTCCAACAGTATGATGCTTCAATGGCTTCTCTGTTCTTAGATCTGGCGTGTCTTCGTCTACTGAGTACCCCCCCTCAAAACTGGATTTGGCTAACTGTTATACTTGTTCATCACGTCCCCCGTCAGTCATAAAATGCACCGAGGTACTGATGTGCGTCCTAGAAGCATTGTAATCAACTCGGTCCTCCAGCACTAGACACGGCAGATGCCTGTTTTGGATCGAGTACCTAGGTACATATGGCAAGGGTGATACAGAGCACGTTGTATCTTGAACGGCCGCTCCTTCCTCGAAAGCACTTTTCACTTCTCCCAGCCCAAAAGAGAAGTCTTACACCGGATTTGTCCCATTTACTTCTCCGTCGACCTTCTAATATAAAACAAATCTCTGGCTCATCCTTTCCCTTTCACCTTTCTGCTAACGCTCACCACTCTTGAATCCCGCCTCCTAGAGGAAAGGTAGGCACAGCCAGAAACTGTATAATCCGAAATACCGGTCAAAAGGATAATGAAAACTGACGCTTTCAAAGGACCTCCTTCGGCCGCTCTAATCCGTCAACCGCCTGAGCACCCATAAAAACCAGTCTTGTCCACGCCAGTGAAATCGTGGCGTTTCCAAAGATGGTTGAAACTGCCGTCATGCGGCCCAGTGACTCTTCGGGAGAAGAAGCACCTCCTGCTGCTCACCACTTGCCCGGCAAAAGCTTGTTGCCCACCGGCCCTGTCCTCCACCGATCAGCTGCCCCGACGCCAGCCCAGAAGAGCTATGCGGATACGTTCCCCGGACGTATCCGTCGAACGCCTTCAGTGCCACCATCGAACGTGGGGTCCTTAAGCGATCAATCGATGACTGTGAGAAGTCAATCCTGCGACCAGCAGGAGGACGACCTTATTCCGCCGGGAAAGACCCCTAGAAATCGGGAGTTGAACAACGACGAGAAGATTTTGTCGCAAATTGAACTGTCCGGCACATCTCTTATGCGTTTTACGAATGTCCTCGGCTCGATCCAGAACATCCAGTCGGCGAAAAGCGCGTCGTGCAACCAAGCAGCCACTGCCTCGAGCTCAGGCAACCGTCAATTTAGCCTCTCCGACCATTCTTCCGCGCTTGAGCAACTTCACAGCACAGACCCGGATGGTTCGGATGATAAGCACCCTCCCAGTATGCGAAGCCCATCCTGGTCGCCATTGACGACGCCTCCGGAGTCTCCGCTTGCGCCAATGGCCGACATCGTGGACGAAGACGCCGACTGTTGTCGAGCCTCTTTTCAGTGGACTTCACCGGTTGGACGACAGCCACGCAACCAGACTTCCAATTCCGAGGCGGCTGTGCAGGAAGGACTCGACTGTCGTCCACCCCGTACCCCGTCCCCTCAAAGATCCAGCAAACCCAAGATCCGGAATTCCCGAAGCCGGATCAAAGGACAGAACGGACAGGCTCACCCCAAAGGAGGTCGTCGGAAAGCAGTTTCAACGCGCTGGTCGCCAATTATCCCGTGGTCTCCTAACCGGAAAGCTTCCTTCCATTACGATATGCAACAGAGGCTCGCTGCCGCCACTCGGGGGACTCGCATCGACAACGGACTCCTCGAAGTGGGCCTTGAATATTTTGACATTTAGAGACCGGATCGGTCATTGGCGAATCTGGTTCTTTGCAACAGTGGGTATCGGCTCGTTTCTTACTTTACGGATCGCGGGCTGTGGCTCACAGTTTTAGTTACTTCCAGGCATGGAAACACCTGCTTATGATCACCAGCCGGAACGGCTTCTCTTCGAGCATTTCTAGGCTGACTTCTCAAATCTTCTTCTCCTTGGTTGGTAGCTCCCACCAATCCGTCGCCTCATTGTTCGCAGTACTAACTTCAAGCCAACGAGCTTTCGTATTTGGTGTTTTTTGCTCAACTTGAGTTCCGCGTCGTCCCTTGGTGCGAGCCTAGTTTGATCTACGTTTCTATTTTTAGATTTGAGCAGCCCCGGGTACTCGGGATAGAGTCCCTGTCTTTCGCAACAGCAACAAGCGCTACCGCAATGAGAGTTGCGAAGATCTTAATGATGCGCCTAAGAATTACAGGCGTCTTTGGATTCGATCCAAATATAGTCAGACGGCGGAAGGCGGATCAGGCTATACACACTAGAACCGGTAACGACAGTGGACCTTCGATAATTTTCTTTGCTCTACTAACAAAAATTATTCCTGAAAAAACTCACCCATTACTCATGAAATTTGATCATAACTTGCAGCCCGTCTAGCGTAGGGCTGACTTTAAGCCAGTTCCACGCCGAGCCGCCTGAATGAGTGAGACACTTAAGCTGTGACCTCGCGATAATAAAACTATGGTTTTGTACAAGACGCGCAACATGTAGCAACATTGCAGTAAATGATACCGGTCGCTTCCGCGTTGTTGCTCCCAGACCAACGATCAAAGACGGCCCTGTGGACGAGTCCCAGCTCGGTAGTGAAACCCGATTTCTTTACATCAACAAGCCGACAACAACGCTGACGACGGCGGCCAGGCTGAGAGCACCAGCGGCCCGGACACCGGCGGCGCCGCTGCCGATGCCGTTGTTGCTGGGGGTGGCCGCGCCGGGCTTGCCGTCCTTTCCGTCCTTGAGCTGCTGGCAGACGCCCATGAGTGTCGAGTTGTTCATCATCTCGTTGAGCTTGACCTCCTTCTTGGCGGCCTTGGCCTTGAACATTTCAATCTTGGTGGCGTTGCCGTTGAACTTCTCGTTCAGGGCGGTGTCGTTCTTTGAAAGTGCAACCAACTTGCTGTTGAACGGTTGACGTGGTTAGCCGGTGACTCCCCCAGCGGCTTTTAGCCCGGGTGCAACTTACTTCAGCATCTTCATCTGCTTGCATTCTCCCTTTGTGGTTCTCGCCGCGCAGTACTGCAGAACGGTCTGGTTGCCCTGCAGTTCGGTGAGCCTGGCCTGGCCCTGCTGGGCCCAGGCCTTGAGCTTGTCGGCCTTGGTGGCGTTGTTCTTGGTGACCTCGTTCAAGGCGGTCTCGTTGGCAACCAGCTTCTGCAGCCTCTCCATGCCGTTCATGAAGCGGCACTGTCCGTTCTCTTCCTGGACGGCGCGGACCTGTTCGCAAGTCGTCATCAAGGCTGCGTTCTGCTTGACCGCGTCGACCTTTGGCTGGACCTCAGACGCCTTCTTCTTGATCATGTCGATCCTCGTGGCGTTGTTGTTCGTGACCTCGGCCAGGAGAGTGTCGTTGCTGGCAAGCTTCACCAGCCGCTCTTCCTTCAGGAAACGCCTGCACTGAGCCTCTGTTGAGTTCCGGCCGCCCCCGCCGTTGTGGTCCTTGGCCAGGACCGCGATGGACAGGAGGGGCATGAGGAGAAATGAAAGCTGCATGTCGGCGGTTTGACGATGAGGAACTGCTGTAAGCACTGGTGGCGGTGTTGAGAAGAAGGCGGTCCGGCCGCGGGAAGGCAAGTGACAATAAAAAGAAGATGAGGAGATCTGGATGTTGTGACCGGAGAGCGTGGGATGGCCGGCAGAGGTGGCCGAGGAAGAGACGGCTTAGTCTTATACTAAACCCTCTTCTCTAACCCCAGGCATGCGATTGGCCACCCATGACCCTGTCGTTCTGCGACCACCCTTGACTCCTTGAGGTGGTTTTTTTTCTTTTTCTTTTTTCGTCCGATTGGAAGCCTGCGCTCCCCTCTGCGGCACCCGCACGAAACCAGAAGACCAAACGCAACAATGGACCAGCAGATATGCCCGCCGGCTGTTCAGCGAATGGCCCTTCAGATGGCATGTCTCATCCCCCTCTTCCACTACGCGGCCACTGGCCCGGCGGCATCCGCCAGCAACGCTGTTTCGCGCTCTCGCTCTCGACTCTCTTCCTGGGAAGGGGGACAAGGACGGGGCTGAGTTAGATGATGAGAAAGAGGGAAAACCCAAATCCCCGAAACGGCATCTGCTACCAACTCAGATGGTCCTCGACGGTAACCATCACGTACAGTTCTTTGGCCCGAGCTCTGTTTCTCCGTCTTGCATCTGTTTTATCCAGCGGCAGCACTTGCCGTCAACAAATCACATCGCCTCGGGTTGAGCCTCAACCAAGCATTACGAAAACGACGCCTTTTCTTTACTTGTTATTCCGCCCCGGAAAGTGGGCGGGAAGCGCCATGCCGAAGAAGAAACATCAGGGACAACTCCTCCTCTGCCTTTCTCTCTCTCCCTCCCCCTTCTCACACCTGACCTTCATATGTTTTCGAACGCCAGACGCATTTATCCGTGGCAGACTGATGGTGTGATATCTGGCTGACGCAGGATTACTACGACAACCTATTCACCCGCGAGTATCTTTTGGGCGCCTCAAGGTGAGGCTCGAACAGCACGTTTTGGCGGGCCCCCCTCCCCTCTTTTTCCAACGTCTATCCCGGCACCCACGCATTGTCCGTTTCAGACGTCCAAGCCCGGACGCAACGAAACACCGCTGATCGATCGACAGCAAAACCAGAACCATGGAGCAAGCCAGGGCCAGGTCGCTTGACGTGCCATCTCGGCAGTCAGGCACGCCTCAAGTTCAGGGACCCAGGCAAGAGGGGGGAAGAGCCAATTGAGCCGGAGGAATGCCCGTATTCCATTGCGCCTCTCTCTGTCCGCCCCCCCGGTCGACTTGATTCCCTCGGGTACCGCGAACCGAATTTCCCCAGCCCCGGAAACCGATGACTCCATATTCGGACTACGGCGGCGCCGTTCGATCCAGGAACCCTGCAGGCACTCCTCTCGAACGTCGAGGAGCAGGGGCAGCAACGCGCACCAAACCAGGCTGCATGCCAAGAGACTGATGGGAGACGATGTAACGCCACGAGCAGATCCAAACGCACATCCCATCCCGCTCTGCTTGCCTTACGGTTAGTCCTCGCTGCCAAGCTTCTCGCGCACATACGTCTTCATGCCACTTGAACCCGAACGACCAGCGCGGCATAGATAAGCTCCCTCTGTCTTGGCGATTGCAGCTCAATAATGTAGTTATCTTGGAGGCTCGAGTGGGGGGAGGAGCAGAGGTCTCGAGTCGCTAGACGAGTCTCTCAACATGGGATTGCAACTCGTGACGGGACGCCGAGCGAAGGTGATCTAGAATAAAAGGGTCCTATTTTTGGCCGTACCTAGCGTAAGGAGAGGCTCGTGTCCTCTGGCTTGCCCTGACCCCGGAGCGGATGGGGGTCCTTTTGCACCGGCCTTGGTCGTCTTGTGCCTCGTCATCTCGTCGTCTGGACCTACACAACGGGCGATCCGGCTTGCTCCTCCGGGACCTCTTGATCTCAAGCACCGTACTCTGCAGCGGGCAGGGTACGAGGGTTGTCGTCTGAAGAAAGAAAAAAAAAGGAGAAAAAAAAAAAGAGAAAAACCAGAAGAGAAGGGGAAAGGAAACCCCTGATGAAGACGTTTCCCGTATCATCCCTTCGTGGCTGCATCAGCATCGCGTCAGCAGAGGTAGCATTCGCGCGCAAGATCGCTGCCGCTTCGGCGAAATCCCTACGTCTCAGCCGTCGGCGGAGAAGGGGGGGATCTTTTCTTTATCCCACTTGCCTACCTAATTCCCTCTCTTTGGCTGTAGGGCTCTCTCCGTTTCCTTGCCGAGAATCGTAAGGCCCTGATGGAGCGTGCGAGCGTATGTGCGAGCGTGCATGCTTTCCCGCGTGGCTGCAGTCGACTAGTCAGTCTTCCCTCTATGCCCGTGATCGACGTCCCCCCGCGGCGTTTCCTCTTGGCAACAGGTATCCAACAATTCTCCATGCTTGCCTCACCTGTCAAGCAAGGGGCAAAGGACCCCATTCTGCTTGGCACTATCCTCTTACACTACCTAGCAGTGCAATACTGCATCGAAAGCGGAAGAGACAGGGCGAGGTGGGTACGTATGGGTGCACGCAGTAAGGCGGGGCTTCCCGATACGGCCTGGAGAGCAGAGCATTTTTGGGGAGAAGAGTAGGAGGGGGGGAGAGGGGACGGGGTGATCTCCGGCCACGCAAGCCGAGACCAAGACAAGACTTGTGTCAAGTCGACAAACCACGGGGGGGGAGGGCGACAACGGACGAGTCACGTAAGGGGGGGGGAGGAATAATCACGCGCCATGCGACTCCTCCTCCTCGCGAGACCCAGGATCCCTGGCTGACACACTGGTCAGGGGGGGGTGATATACATAGAAGATTATAATATATCCGTACAGACTTCGTATATAGAAGAGAAAGAAGAGGAAAATCACTTTCTTCCATACGATGAGGGGGAAACAGGTAAAAGACCCTCTTATCCCCCCTTCAGCACCCCTTCTCCCGGGTGCATCGTTTCACCGGCCTGGCAGTGACCGGGCCTCCCGCGACGTTCTGTAGTCACCAACCCTCTTTTTTTATGGCATGGTATCGTGGTGAAGACTCGAGGAGAGCGAGAAAGCCAGACAGAGAGGGAGAGAGATATGTAGAGATAGAGATAGGAAGAGAAGAAAAAAA
The DNA here is from genome assembly GCA_016618095.1 of Colletotrichum echinochloae. Classification (NCBI taxonomy): domain Eukaryota; kingdom Fungi; phylum Ascomycota; class Sordariomycetes; order Glomerellales; family Glomerellaceae; genus Colletotrichum; species Colletotrichum echinochloae. Next base: position 1,895,605 of record JADEZT010000007.1, read on the forward strand.
AAGAACACAAGGAATAGCATGGTCATGACGTTTAATTGAGTCGAGCCCATTCTCAAAACTGAACCAATGGCGTAGCGTTGCGGCGGGTTGGCAGGCAGATCAGTCAGTCAGTCAGTCACGAGAGTTTGTTCCATGACGGGTATTATCGCGTGACGGGCCATGCCTGCGTAAAGGAAGTTAGAAAGACAGGGACAAAAAAATACTCTTACAATTTGACCCAGAGTATGCAACGTCGTCGCCTGTCCCCTCATCTAGAGGGCGGTAGGGTGCCTCCACATTAGCTCTCTCTCTCTCTCTCTCTCTCTCTCTCTTTTATACTCTATATACGCGCGTCTCCAACTGTGCCTCTCCTTGTCTGCTCTCGGTCCTTTCCAGGCGTGATTTATCCAGCCAACCCCGGGCCGCGCACTATCAGAGACGGGAGGAAGGGAGGGGGGGCCCTTTGACAACCGCGAGAAACCCTACTAGGAAAGAGCCGGCGCCCGCTTCGTTTACCCGTCATCTTCCCCCACCCCTCCACTGGATGAATTCATTTATCCAAAAAGTGAACTTTGTATTTCGTGAACAACTATATCCTCCTTTATTCAGCCGAAAACCTCAATCATGAAGTGGTACTCGATCTTGCTGCCATCGTGCCGACCCCGCACCGTGAGCTGCCGGCACTTATCCGCCAGGATTTCCCCGACGACCGGCGCGCCGCAGTAGAACACGCCGACCTTGAGTTCGTCCTCCTCCTCCTCCACATCCACCCGCCTTGGCAATGACGAAGACGACGACCCGCCGCTAGCGCCACGGGAAGGGCCGTCGTCGTCCCCACCGTCTCCGCCCCCACCGGTGGCGCCGTCGGTGTCAGTCCGGCCCCCATCCCCGTCTCCCGCCTTCTTGTTCTCCTTCTCCTCCCCGACGCCGTTGAGGCCGCCCTCGATGGCGTCCGCGTTCATGTCGGCCCGCTTGCTCGCCCTGAACCGCCGCATGTCCTCGTAGTGCCGGTCGAGGATGTCGTCAAAGTCGGGCCGGCCAAAGTGCGTGGGGTTCAGCAGCCCCGTCAGCGGGCTCTCCGGGTGCTCGTCGGTGCGGTGCATCTCAAGCAGCCAGCGGTAGACGTGGTTGACGATCTCGCGGCGCTTCTGGGTGACGTGCGTCGTGATGCGGATGTCGAGGTGCTGGTCGGCGCCCTCGTGCCGGCGGTGCCAGTCCTGGCTGCGCGAGACCGAGTTGAGCAGGTCGGCGATCCAGAGGAGGTAGTTGCGGTCGCGGACGGTCCAGTGGAAGTCGACGCGGCGGTAGTCGGCCGCGAAGGTGAAGGCCTCCGAGGGGTTGGGCGCCTTCTTGGGGTTGTTGGCGTCGGGGGCCGCCGTCGCCTCCGAGTCCTGTCTCTCGGGGCTGCCGGTCGGCTGCTTCTCCGCCGTGACGGTCGTCTCCGAGTCGTGGCGGTGCTGGTGTCGAGAAGCGTGGTCATGAGTGCGGCCGTGTGCTTGGCCATGCGTCGGGCCGCCGTGCTCCTCGTCTTCGCGGGCCTGCAGGTCCGCGAGGATGCCCGAGAAGGGGGTCACGCCGATCCCCGACCCGACGATGATGGAGTGGCTAAAGTCGTAGAAGCGCTGGGCCGGCGCGCCAAAGGGGCCGTTAATGCCCACGTCAATCTCGGCGGTTCCCGTATCCCCGCCGAGCGCCCGCAACCGCTTCGTCCAGTTGCCGTCCGTCTTGATGTGCAGCTGGAACTCCCTGCCCCGGCAGATGGAGATGGTGAAGGGGTGCCACTGGAAGATGCTGAGCGCGGGCACCTGCAGGAAGACGTACTGGCCCGCCTGGTACTTCCAGATGCGCTCGCTGGGGATCCTGGTGGTGATCTCGACCGTCTCGCCGTCGAGGACCTTGAGGGTCGCCTTGATCCTGTGGAAGCCCGTGCCGACGCGCACGAGGCGCTCGACGAGGATGAGCAGCGTCGGGAAGGCGAGGAAGTAGCCGAACATGGGCCACTGCAGCAGGTGCGCCGTGCCGTGGGCCATCATAAGGCCGATGATGGGGTACATGAGCAGGTGGCCGAGCTGGAAAACCTCGTAGTTCCAGTTGCGCACCTGGGGCAGGCTCAGAAGCGCAAGAATGTAGAAGGAGCCGAGCGCGGTGATGCCGGTGACCCCGGGCAGGCTGCGGATGTATTCGGCGTAGGGGCGCGGCACCATGTCCGGGCCGAGGACCTCGGCGACGCGGTCCTGGTTCGCGGGCCGGCTGCCGTGGTAGAAGGAGCCCGTCAGGTGGCCGATGGCGTGAAGCGTGACCAAGGCGAGGGCGACGATGGAGATCTTGATGTGGAAGGCCTGGCTGAGGTCCCAGTTGACGAAGCGCGAGACATAGTAGGAGCGGCGCATCCAGGTGGAGAAGTAGCGCGACATGCTGAGCAGGAGGAAGAAGAAGGTCATGTACAGCATGCCGGCGGCCGTCTTGGCCATGACAACGCCCCAGCCGAAGGCGGCACGGTACTGGGTCTGGGTGACGTACTTGACGCACTGCCAGACGCCGAAGGCGAGGGTGCAGACGGCGACCAGGACCAGGAAGGCGATCTCGGGGCCGTGGACGGCCCAGTAGGCGCGCAGGCGGCGGGACAGGCGGAGCTTGCGGACGTAGTCCTTCTGCGAGTCCTCCGAGTCCTTATCCTGCTTCAGGGAGGGGATCTTCCACTCGCGGACGCGGGCGGCAAAGTCGGCGCGCGGGATGCGGTAGGCGCGGCTCCGCTCGTCGGCGGCCAGGTTCGAGGGGGTGACCGGGTCAGAGCCGGGGAGGCCCATGATGGCGCGGAGGAACTCATGGCGGAGGCGGCTGTCGTCGCGAGACTGCTGGTTGGACGAGAAATTGCCGGGCTGGTCCTTCTTGCGAATGACGTGGTGCGGCTTGGCCTCCTTCTGCGGGGCGAGAGCGTCGTGAGCCGAGTCGAGCTTGGCCTCGACCTCGTCGTAGTCGATGTAGCCGTCGTCGTTGTGGTCGAGGTCGTCGAGGAAAGAGTTAATCTCGTCTTCGGTCAGATACTGGACCCCCTCGCCGGGGTCGGTGACGGGGTGGTCAACGGCCGCCATCAAGGCTTGTGGTTGGTATGCCCGTACGCGGGTTTCTTCCTCTTCACTTTGGGCTCCGTTGACAAGAAACAGGACGGGTGTCGGTGGAACGGTAATCCTCCCGGGAAGGGGTGAGAAGGGTAGACGGGTGACGGCGGTCCATGATGTTTTTGTACAAAGTCGTAGGCCACAGGCCAAGGGCGGTGGGTTACAGCCATATTTCACTTGGCTTCTTGGCGGTGATACCCCCTTGGTTTTACCGGTTCATTGCGTTAGGTCCATGGTGTGTTTTTTTCCCTTTCGTTTTCAGTGGACCGCGTCGTTGTCCGTCAGCCCCTGGGGGGGGGGGATGAGCCAAGCTTCTCGGTGGTTTCGCGCGGGTGGTGCGCAATACCAAGCAATACCAAGACGTCGCGCGCAGCCCAGCGCAGAGATGAGATCATCACTCTGTTGTCACGGCGCCGTCTAGTGTAGAGCCCTCCCCCGGTCCACTGCTCGGCAGGATGGACACAGCCGCTTCGCGGCAAGTCAGACGGATCCCAAGCCCGTGGATGTGTATACGGTATGTGGTGCGGTAGGCCATGGGGTGGCGCGCGTCCCTTCGGATGGTCTAGGCCAGGAAGATGGGCTCAGTCGGGTCGTCCATCGCTGGCATCAAACCTTGAAGCCACAGGTTTTCACTGGCGGCTCCGGGTCTGGGTCTGGATCTGGCGCAATGCCATGCAATTTGGCCCTCCTTGGCGCCTTCTTGGTGGTCGGATTCTACTTGTCTGGTGCGTTGTGTGTATATGTACGATGTATATGGTACCTACTTTCTTTGGTTGGAAGAGCCCGCCGTCAGTCGCATACGCTCTGATTGGCCGATACGAACAAGACAAGACTTGGACCTGATAAGCTACCGAGGTACCTAGGCAGGTAGGTACCTACCTGGGTGGGTAGGTAGGCTCTGTGACGCACGGGCCAATGGCGTCGGAACCAGATTCGCCTGGCTTGTTTTTGTTTGCCTGAACCCCAAGAAAGACGCTGCTGGGCTTGGTGACAGAGGCCCAGAACCCTCCGCCGGGGACTCCCGCTCCTCGGGCCCGGCATCTACCAGCCGTCTGTGCCCTTGCAAGAATGCCTGAGTAGGCACTGTCCAGACGGAAATAGACACAAAAAAAAATCCATCACTTGCCCAGCGTTTCCAGGCCACCTGCGTCGTGTGTCCTGTTGATGTCTCCTACATGAGGCGTCCCCATCGCCATATGGCGAGCACAACAGGTAGCTGCGGCTGTGTGCGTCGGTGCCGCCGCGCGGCCCTTCAGCCAGGGGAGGAGGATTAGATTCGCAGGACAGTGTGCACGAAGGATGAATCGCAGGAGCAAATCCGGAATGCTGTAGTCTAAGAATCGAGTAGCGCCGTGGTTCCGTCGAGCCGCCGGTAGCCTGGAGTGAGTGGGCCTTCCCGGGTCGTATCACATCGCATCACGGCGGCCTGCGATGCGGGTACCCCACCGGCCTCGGCTTCGGTGCCAATATATATTTGTATCTACCTGCCCGCAGGCCACCCACCCGCCTCCTTCCTGCTCGCGACAACCTCTCGGATAACCAACACTGTATATTCCTTGTCCAAACAGAATATATTCGAATCGGTCTTCAAGAAGCAAAAGTAGGCCGTTTTCCATCCGTTGGCCCCTTTTTGCAACGGCAGAAGCAAATCCCTTAGCTACCCGACCCCACTCCGCCAGGCACAAAGGGACCAGAGAATAATAGCGGGAATCCCCGTCAAACAATTTCGCCAGCCTAACCGCCTTGATCTTCTTTACCCCGCCATTGCCCGTCAGGAGAGCCTCACGCTCACACCCCTCGCCCGGCCCAACATCACCTCACCTTCCCACCACCGCCACGTGTACACAGAAAGCATATTCACCACAACAGACGGGGAAACACACAAATCGCTGCAGATCCCTCACCACGGTAAAGGGAAGGGGAATAAAAACAAAAGTGGGAAAGAAAAGAGTAGATCAAGTAAATAAGTAAAGAAGGAGAAGACGAAGAGAAAGAAGAAAAAAAGAAGACGGAAGAAAAAAAAAAGCAGAGAAACATGGCGTCCCCGACAAAGGACCGCATCACCTGCCACGTCCTCGACACCTCGGCGGGCCGCCCCGCCCGGGGCGTGCGCGTGCACCTCTCGACGACGGTACCTTCCCCCTCCTCGTCCTCCAGCACCGCCGGCGGCGTCCTGCGCGAGTTCGAGTCCCAGACGGACGACGACGGCCGCGTCAAGGCCTGGCTGCCCTTCTCCGACGCCACCGCCTCGGGCGAGGTCCCCGTCTACACCCTCGAGGACGTCCTCGGCGGCCTCCAGGGCCCCTCGCGCTGGACCCTACGCTTCGACACCGCCGCTTACTTTGGCGGCGACGACGCCACCTTCTTCCCCGAGGTCGTCGTCGTCTTCACCGTCAACGAGGGCCAGCACTACCACGTCCCCCTGCTGCTGAGCCCCTACAGCTACACCACCTACCGCGGCAGTTAGGTTCTCTTTTCCCGTGCCGAGGAGAGGGGGGGCAGACAGACACGCTTCCTGTAGGGTGGGGTTTGGGCGGGGGAGACTAATCTGGTCCGTCATCCGATGGCTAGACCACCCGGGGCCAAAGGCACACCTGAAGCTCTTGTTTCACAAGAAGCATGGGAAAATGCAGACAGCAGAGGCAGAGATAGAGGGAGAGAGAGCCTATTTGCAACAAACTTGGAGCATAATGATACAATTATCAAGATACTAGTTCATTAACGAGAGTATGCTCATCGTCCCTCGGGAGTGAGGTCCATTGTGACGAACAGCGTCCCAGCCAGCGATGCTGGCGTTGACGATGGTGATGATGATGGTAATTACGGTAACTAATTGTGAGAACGGATCGTCCTGGCAATGGATTTTCATTGCCGTTCCGTTGCACACGTAACCCAAACCCGAACCAAACCCACCCAGTCCAGGCCCAGTCCCAATCCAACTCCCAATCCAAATCCAAAACATCAAAAAATAATAAATATAACTCCGCGCTTGCGCTGTTGGTGTCTGTTTTACAGTCTTTTGTCGGCCGTTTCGTCGTGCATGGCACATCGGGTTGATAGTTCCCCGCCGCCTACCCTCCTCCCGGAATCTAGGAGGGCTAGACCGGACTCGCCCCTACTTCCGTAGGCCAAACTTCTGCAGCAAGCCGCTCCCCCGTCTGCTGTTGCTCTGCCCCGACAAGACGGGCGAGAGGTCACCGCCGCCGTGGGAGACGATGCTCTCGGAGCCGTCCTTGCTATACGGGCGGCCCCCCACGGGCAGACTAAAGTGGCTGGAGTTGGAGGGCCCGTCGGCATCGAACATGGATTCGGCCTCGCACTCTGCTAGGGCCTCTTGGCTGTAGACGGCGGCCATTTGCGGCGTGATGACGCCGTGGCTGATGGTGCGCCTGTGCTTCTGGAGAAACGAACGCCGTGTGCGGGCCATTACTCGTTGGTCGCTAACGTCCTCTTGCGAAATGACGGCATCGGGTGACAGGTTGGCGTCGGGATGCGGCAACGTGGTGTTGCGTTCTGGGAGTTGTCAGTTTGGATTTCTCATCACGAACTGGCAGTTCAAGTAAAATCATCTACTCACCTCCGTTGAAGGGTTCAGGGAAGCCCGTGTCCCGAAAACTAGCCTGGCTCTTGGTCGACGGGCTCCGTGGTGCGTTGGTCATTGTGTAAGGGTCTGGGAAGATGCGATCTTAGTTTATTGTGGGGAAGGCTAGGCAAAGTAGTGCGACGGTATGGTGTGGTCGATTGGTGGTGGTGGTGGTGGTGGTGATCACAGGGCTGAAATTCAATTGAATAGTGGTCGGGGATTTGATGGTAGATATGGAAAGACTGGGGGGTAAGAGAACAAGGGAACAGGAAGTGATCTCTTTGTAATTGGATGACAGTTGTTTGGGAAAACTGGAATTCTTGTGGATGAAAAGAGAGAGGGAAACAAAGACAGAGACGAGAGATGAATGGTAGGTGAAAAGCGAGGCAAAGGGCGAGACGCCGCCGGGCTCCGGTGGTCGTTGGAAGTTGCCGTTCGATCCTTTAGCGTCTTGGGCAATTACGAATCCCTTCCCAAAACAGGCAATACCAGCTAGTGAGACCGGCAACCCCAGGAACGAGACGAGAGCAGTGGAAGCCGCAATGGGCAAATGAGAAGGCGAGACCGGGTGCTGGTTAAGTAAGAGAGACCCTTCGGGTACTGCACTTGGAGCTACCACAAGAACTGGGGCGAAGGGGGGGGGGGGGGGCAAGGGGAGGGGATTTGGAGTGGATGGACACGGTATTTAGAGCAACGGTTTGCAGTCCAGAGCCAGAAAGTCAAGCAACGCGGGTGGTGGTGGTGGGTATGGCCACTGGCCTATGCGTCGCATCTGGAAACACGTAACGCTGTTCCGCTTCCCGGCTCCTGTGCGCCAGTGTATTCATTCGGCTTCGCTTGGCCTCGGGCTTCCGCTTACAAAGGGGGACGAGGTGGTGAGAATGTGTCAAATGACTGGCCGCAGTGCTGTGCTGTGTAGAGCAGTAGCATGCCACGTCAACGAATGAATGACTGGGAGCACACGATGTGCCACCTCTTGGTTCTTTTCTCCGCCTCAGCGTGGCTGATACATGGACACGACTCTGGGCGAATACCATTTTGGTTTTGCTTGGATAGTCAGCTACGGCACAGCTTGTGCACCGCCTGAGATGACCTGCATGAGGGACCCGGCCATGCCAATGCACATACAGTAGTCATGACAATTTGTGTCTGGGTGTGTCATGTTTTGAACTCTGAGCATGCCACACTGTTCTCCATGTGTCTCGTGGGATGCTCCCAACGACCCCAACAAAAGGGAAGGAATATGGAGAGTAGAGTCAAAACTGCAAACGTAGAGAAGGGAGTGGGGAACAGGCGCTGCTTGAGGAGAAGTCTCTTGTCCTGGAGGAAACATGGGTTCCCCTCCCCGGCTGGTCGACGGTCTGTTTCCTCGTGCTGGATCATGGAATGTTGAGTGGCGGGCGGAGAGAGGATTTCCGAGCGGGAGAGACGGGGAGTGAAGGGTTTGGAACAACGAGAAAGACGATCGAGAGCACGAATAATGGAGCTTGGAAAGACAAAAGCAAAAGACTAAGAAATTCGGCATGGCTCACCTTGGTCGGCGTAAGCCATTGGTGCGATGCGTGCCGGTATCCCGCTTGGTTGGAGAGGGAGGGGTGAAGCGTCAGCGGTGGAACCTCTTTTGCGATCCCCGTCTCGGGCAGGTGGTAGGACGGCGGAGAGTCTGGGCAGCGAAAGCGTGCTGCAGCGGAACTTTGGGTTCGAAGTCGAGCTTTCTAGGCCAATGACCGAGGGAGAAGACGTCTGAGGGTTTGTTTTTTGCTTGCCGGGCGGTTGGCTTCTGCGGCGAATGGCAGGAACCAAGACTATGACGAAAGTCGAGGGGGAGGGATTCTCCACCAAACAAGCGCGCGGTAGGTGGGTTAAGCTAGGTTTTGCAGAAGAAGCAAAGCGTCGAGAGTCGAGGATGAAACGGTTTGCGGGGATGGAAAAGGGAGAACTGGTAGGTTGCAAGGTTCTTGAGGGTTGGCTCTGTTAGAATAGTGTGCGGGTTTGTGCGAGAGAAGAGAGAGAGGGTGGGAGATTGAAGAGAGAGGCGAGGATGCGGATGATGCAAAACAAGTTTCTACCGTCAACGACTGCTGACGATCATGGGCCGTGGACACGTTATGTGCTGTTTGCAAGTGGAGAGAAGTGATGACATCCGGTGTTGATTGTTCAAGGGTTTTCCTGTACGTCAATCGCGACGGCACGGCAAGGCGGTATCCATGCTGTTTATATCATGGAGGTGCTATTGTAGCACTGCACTGCTGCGCATCACACCTCACCGCCGCATCATGCTGCCTGCCTCCCATTACGCAAACAGAACTTATGGTGAGCTGCGGCAAGAGAGAGCTAGAGATGAACGTCGGCGATATCCGTCCATTGCGGACGGTAAAGAAAGACACTTTGGGTTAAGCGTTTTTTGACCCAGCCATCGCTAGTTCGTCCAGACGGCTGGCAAGTGGACTCCGCTCCTTCGATGATCGACTATATTTTTTTTCCTCCTTTTTTTTTTTCCCTTTTTTCTGTGATAGTGTTCAGTCCCCATCATCCTCGACTCATTGACTCGGCCGGTTTCCGAAAGCACAAAAGGAGAGGCAAAAGGGAATAGACAAAAAAAGAGGGCCTGACGGGAAAGCATGATCCCGCTGTTGGCCCCAAGCCAAACTTGTAACAATGCCTGCTCGGCACTTCGCTACTTACTTATGTAACCAAGAAACCTGCCCAAACATTGCGACGACAGCCCCCGCCTTCCGGGATCTTCGTTGGGATCTTCGTTGGGAGCTTTGTTGCGCTTGTTGCTCCCCCTTCTGACTCTTCTTGCCCCCTTCCCCGTCCTTGGACCGCAACCGAGAGTATCCGGTCAATCATCACCTCGTCTCCGACTCGACTTATTACACTAGGTAGCGTCATCCGATGATCCAGCGATGCCAATCAAACGGCGCTGTGGGCTTGCTCGGCCTAATCTCTTGAGTATCTTGCTGACGGTTCCCTCACTGGTTCGGACCGGCGACTAGCCACTGAAGACCAGCTCCGATGAGACGCTCCAACTTCATGGCTTTGCTGACCGCCGCCGCCGCCCCCAGTCCCTGGGCCTCAACCGTTGACGTTTGCCCTAGGCCTAACTGGTAGCTATTATAGCCCGGCTTATCGATCAATGAAGAAGGTTCAAAGCATATACTGGGGGTTTGAGGTATATCAACCTCACGGCTGAGCTAAATCTAGTGTACCTACTGTTGTAATCATATTGGCAGGCGCGAGTCGGTGCCCTTTCCTAGCCAACCACCAGGGCCATATTTGGATGGGCATTCCAGCGAGATGCGCCTTATTTCCCCACTACCGCGACCACGTATCCGAGGCCTGAGACAGCCCGAGCCCGGCAGAATGCAACGCTGTCAAGGGAAATGACCCCGTCGCTCGGGCGTCGAAAAGCTACTCTGCCGCCTCTGCGGCCTTCGAAATCCCCACTCGAAGCATTCTGCACCTTCCTTCCATAGCTAGAAACCTCCCCTTTCGCTGGAATGCTGAGGTACGTACCTAGTCCAGGCGGTCCCTCATAAGGTCGCACCCTCACCCGCACCCGCACCCCTGCACCTGTCTCCCTGCCTCATCCAGTAAGTCAGATTCGGCACCAGGGCAACGGCAGCGGCCTCTGGCAGCGGCCGAGGAAGGAGGAGGAGGAGATGAGAGCGGCGACGCCGCGATGATGGGTAGTGGGGCCTCGCCGGAGGACCCTGACGACCTGAATTGCGGGGTCCACGTGACGCTACCCCTTGTCGGTGATTGGCCTCATCGTAACCACGCCACAGCAGGAGTGGGACGGTTAGTGCAGATGTTGGCCGCAGTGATGCCCAGAACAGCCACAGCAGTCGCCTTACGCGGCCTCCGATCTCTTACTAGAAACAGTCCTCATTAATGGTCACACACTGGGGAGCAGCACTGGACGAGTTGGAACCTCACGTGATCACTTTGGGAAGGCGGCAATTGATCGACTGCCGCTCATGATGCGTCCTGAAGCCGCGAATCCCGTCGCCGCAGCCCGTCCGCGGACCCGGTTTTCTATCTTGCCTGTATGTTCCCCTCTGCCGTTCGTTCGGGCATCGTGCGATTGTTTGTATATCCGTGCCGTGGTGACATCGACATATAGCTTGAACTAATTAGTCCGGAAGAAGAAACCTGGGAGAAAAGACGCCTTGGCCCCGCTAAACGTTTTCTGCAGATGACCATTCGCTCATTACCTATAGTATAGTACTTGAGCATCTGCAGATCCTTGCCCTGAGCTGGGGGATTCCTTTGGTAGGGGGACTGACCCCATGACTCAATCGCGATTGATGCGTTCGACTGGCATGTCTTTCGGTTCCCAGCTGTCCAGTCTAGACGAGTGTAGCTGTCTCGCAGTCAATGATCCGGCATTCCCTAGCCACGCACGCGGGTTAGAAAAAGAAAGAAAAAAAAAAGGAGAGGGGGAGGCAAGTGCTATTCGCTTAGGACTACCAAATTCTTATTCAAGTCAGTATTTTCTATTTGGCACAGCTCTACCAATAAAAGCTACAACTAAAAAGAAAGAAAGAGTCTAGACTCAATTTTTGAGCGAGCATTTATTACCCAAGCAAGCGGGCGACAAAAAAAGCCGCACTCACAAATTACAGTGGTTAATCTGAGTACTAACACACTGAAATCTGGGGTATGTAGGTAGTCTTTGGTCAATCAACTCCCTAACAAATTGCAGATCCCTAGGGCACAGGTCACCTTAAGTCAACTTTACTGAGCGCGGCTTTTTTTGTCGCCCGCTTGCCAAGATGCTTCTTAACATTTCTAGCATACCTACGTTTAGGTGAGAAGCTAGACCCTACTCTTACAGCACCATCAGGTGTATGCCTTTTTCCTATAACCCGCGGCTGCTACAGCCGCCACTAACTGCGATCCCGACGCCAAATAACCTCCGATAAGAGGCTGAGACACATCGAATATCATCTTTACCGATAAGTTAACATTCCATTTTAATTTAGGCTCACTTATGCCAGCCTTCAGCCGCTTTACGGCAACCCTTATCTGGCAGCCGCTTTACCCCTTCCCGTTAGCCCACACAAAAGTGGACTGTCAACTTACATAGCCGCATAGGAATATGCTCGGTCCTTCGTCTGGCACGCGCGTATCTGGTAGGTAAGCAATAGATTCCGCCCCCTTCCAAAGCCCGAATCTCCGCGGGCTGGGTACTATTATGAATCATGTACTGTACTCGGTTCCGCCATGAGCCGAGATGCCCTCCCTTACCGATAGGAATTGAGCCTCCTTTGAAGTCTAAATTGGGGCCGTGTACCACGGAACGATCCAAGGTGATACTTTGGGACTTCAGACAAGGACCTCCCCCTTCGAGGGTCGTGAACCCTCGCGCCTCAGACGAACCGGTTGGGATGAGACCGGCTCAGCACGTCGCGCAAACCCAGCCTCGAAAACGGCCCCTGACACCGCGGCTCTTCTTTCTTTGAAATCGCTTCAGCATCGAGAGCAGGAAGCGCGCGTGTGTGCGCCCGTCGCGGAGCCGGTGGCCGCATCGTAGACGCTGCAGACGCGCACCATACTCCCCTCTGGTCCTCCCTCACCGTAAACTCCCGGGCCGTCGAGGTATTCCTCAAGCCTTGCGTTTGTGCTCCACGCTGGACTCTCTCCAGGAAGTGAATCCCAAAAGATCCTGGCCGCACGTACGTGCTCCCAGTGGGGGAGGGGTTGAGATGGAACTCGGCTGCATCACGTGGGATGTCTAGTCGATAAACAGATGTGAGCTAATCCATCTATCCCGTACCACGCATGTACCGCCGCGTAGTGGGTGTTTCCGCTACTCGTCAACGATTGCGCACAGCCAGACTGATAGTTTACCGGGTGTTTAAAGGGATCCAAGTCCAAAGGCACTGAAGTACATACTCATCTGCAGTCACGTTCCGGCACACTGAAGGACACCCTTCGCTAGTTGATGCTCTCCCCTCTCTTTTCGAGTTTTCGAACTGCATGTTCTCGTGTGTGACCCGGTAGGTCATTACGCCTGTATGCACACCGGCGAGCTTCGTCTCGTTTTGCAATATATCGCTGCGCATGTGATTTCTCGGCGCCTTGTCGTCCGAAGGGACCACGCCTTCACTTTACCGATTTTCCAGGAGGACAAACAGGAGGTGCCAGCCTCTGGGAATGGGCAGGATGCATATGGCCCGCTAGCTGGCCCAGTGCAATATTATTATTCTGCCACAGCCTCGGGCGGTATTGGTTTGAGAAGAGATTGGGTTATATCCAGGTACTGAACGATACTCGGGTCGTCTGAGATGTCAGGCTGGATGAACTTGAGGAAACCGTATGACCCGACGATGTCACCGGATTTGCCACAGTGCAGCCTAAACACGGCTTGATCAAATTGGGGGAAGCTTGATACGGCTACCATCAAGAAAGAACTTAATGGCAAGGAACAAAGCCAAGAGAAAACCAAATTGGTTCGCAAAATGCCCGCCTTGATACATCGTTATCTGGTTGTAAGTGATCCACCTACCTCGAATACGTCTTATTCATCACAGATCGACGGTGGTTGTGACCCCTCTCATCCGGGGTGCGTGTTCGCCCAAATAGGTATGGTACCTACAGTCACAACCTACTCTGAAGAGTGGTTGTAGTGTCGCTGGTGGCACCGACGACGTCGACTCAGTAGCAATAACCTTTCATCGTCCGATCAGTTGGCGAGGCAGAAATATTAGATGGAACTTTGCTGGTGGAACGCTGTTTTTTGGATCATCGAATGCCTGTGATGCCACGACATCCTCCGTGCGTTTGCCATCGCTCGTCCCTTGGCGGTGAGGGTTTCCCGTAAAAGTGTTATTCATAGCTTTGTATCAATGGACGGAAGTCGACGTCTGGCTTTATAACCAGAATCGTTGCTCTATTTCTGGAAGGCACACAATCATTGGCGTATGATTCTCGGAAAGGTCTTTGATTAGATGTAATCTCATGTACAAGAAAAAGGCTATAATCCTGTGGATGCAGGAGTGGTATCATATGTCCGCTAAACACGAAGCAATCCGGACCCCCAATCACGAAACAAACCAAATACGCCCACCATTAGGTCGGAGGCGCTTTACTCATCAAGACGTCACAGGTAAAATAAAAAAGCAAAACATTATAGGCTCTAAGAGTCATTACTTGCCGGAGCGGGCTCGCGGCTCAACGCCTCTAGTTACGGCTGCGCTGCCACCAGCGGCGACGGGTGTAGGTGGCGGGAGGGGAGTAGTGGTCGACCTTCTCCCGCTGATGACGGCGCTTGTGCAGACGTCCGCTGCAGCAGGTGAAGAAGACAATGATAGTGCCGAGGAGCAGGCAAATGGCGGCGGCCAGGAGGGTCCAAAGCGCAGCATCGTAGTGAGCGTAGCTGGCGTCGATGCCGTTATCGCCACGGTTGATCTTGCGGCGGATGGTAGCGAGCATGACCCAGTCGCAGATGAGGGCGACGACGGTGATGAGGAAGGCGGTGCCGGAGACGAGAGCGGCGAAGAGCGAGCCAAACATGCCGGCGCCGGCGGAAAGCACAAAGGCGATGAAGGAGACGCCGGCGGCGATGGGGTGAAGGATCATGACGCGGGTGAGGGCCTCGGCAGCATTAGAGGACCAGCTGGAGGCCTGCGTGGCATCGGCCTCGCCGATGATGTCGGCGGGCGAGTACCCGATGTGAGAGCGGCTGCATTGGTCGGAGCCACTGGGAGATTGGGTCAGCAAGCTGGTTGAGGTTTGTTGTAAACCAGACTACTTACTCTGCAGAGCCGCCAATGACACACCATCCGAACGTGCCAAACGTGATTTCATTGCCAGCCGAGGATTGACCCAACTTCACGGTCAAGAGAGAGATGTTGTGCACCACTGGGGCGGAAATACTGGTGACAACGAGGAGGATCGTTGCTACAAGGAGCAGGAAGCTCCCAAAGTGGTGGATAAAGCCGGTGACAGCCATTTTGATGGATCGCTGGTGTCAAATGTGCCAAATGGCCGGTGTAAGGCAATTAGGTTGAGCTAAGGTGTGGAGGACAAGTGGCGATGGGATATGGTAGTGACGAACAGGTTCATTAAACAGAGGGAGAAGCCGTCCACATATAAGCACCTTAGTGTTACGACCCCTGGGCCGGGTCAAGAAACATGAGCTCGCATGATTTGCTGTACGATCTGTGACAGTAGAACGCTAGGCACGTCGTCGGGGCCAGGAATCCCGTCCAAGTCAGGGTCCTGGGGTGCGACGTCATCAACGTGGCCCGGCTTGGCTCCATAGCGTACTTTTGTGGCCTAGGAAAGGGAAAGAAAGGTGGATTGGACCCTTGCTTTGCGCAAACAGGTCCCTGGCCCCACGGTTGATCGGCTCGTCTAGACTCTGTTCCATCTACTTAATTGTCGACGAAAAAGCTGGCCATGGTAGTTTTGGGTGACAGGTACGTGGCCGTTGAGGTACCGTTGGAGTGACGTATTGGCGCTGTTGCGAAGCCGATTGGCCCGGCCCTGGTATCGGTGCCGATCTGGGTTGCGAGTCTTCCCTGTTTTTGTGGCTCTGATATGACGCTATGCGGTGAAGGGTCCCTGGCCATGGCAGTCCGACTCCAACGTCAATGTTTGTCCAACTGACTGCCGCGCTGCCGATTTCCAGCTGTTTCTTTGGCAGAAGCACATGCAGCCTCGTTCGCCAGGCGTATGTTCAGCGTTGCATCGGCTAACGAGGACCCTGAAAGGCTGGAAGGACGTTGTCGTCATCATCATCGCCACACTGGGTACAGTCTTTTCCGACTCTTGCAGACCGATGTCCAGATGTCAACTCTCGTTCCTGGGTGTCCGCTTCAAACGGTTCAGGGTCTCCATGTTATGCCGATGCGCCTGGCCAGGCCCGCCGAGGACCTTGGCCATGCAGCACGAAACATAAACAGTTCCGTCCGATCATCTGCCCAATGAGAAGGCCTATTTGGGCCTTCTGCCATCCCATCGCCCACTAGAGCTTCCTGCCAAATTATCCGCTTGAACGGGTGCTTAACCTCCGGAACACTTACCCCACGGCGAAACGATTTAGATTGTGAGGCAGTCAGAGACTCTCAAGTCTATTTGGCCCTGGCTATCAGCAGTGGCTTCTAATCTTCGACATGAGCTTGGAATCTGCTCGGAACCCGGCACGGCGCCCGTGATCTATAGTCGCCTTTGCAGGCAGCCAGGTCTCAAACAGCGCGACCGAAGCCTGGTCTCAGAAAATGAGCCCCAACCAGCGTCCTCGCCAGGCTTCTACAGCACTCAGATGCGCTGACGATAGTAGCCTTTCTTGGCAATCTGTTGCAGTAAACGAACATCCGAGATTGTTTCACACATCAAGAGCAGGCATAGGTTAATTGACGCGTCTTCCCACGTTTTAGGAGAGGCCGAAAAACAACAGCATCATTGGGTCTCGTACGGCAGGGCTCGTCAGACTCGATAAGCTCTAGTGCCTTCTGGAAATTTTATACGAAACGACAGCACTCGTTGATCGTAAACGGGCCAGCGCGTCTGAGTATATCGTAAAGACCCGGGAGCCTAATCGCTGCTCACTTGTGAATGGGAAAGTGCACGTCGCAGGTCGCCCAGGAGAGCGCGGCGAGCGTATCGAGTCAGGCCCATGGGCGATGCCAGCACCCAGTCAGGTATCTTGGCCTAGCACTTCGCATCGCTCGGCTGCCCACACAAACTTTTAGAACTGCACTGATTGTCGGCATCGGGAGGCGAGGGTTATCAGTGTTGTAGCAACGCCGTTCCACAGTGTGAAGTCCGGATTCCTGGCACGAATGCCAATCGGCGGTATGCCTCCTTGGCTTGCGAGGAGACCTTGCAGACAGCTGCGAGGAGCGGGTGAGCGCGGAGAGATGGGCACCGGGGTCCGTTGGTATAAAGCGCAGCTGTGGTACAGAGGGTCCAGTGCAATCAGAGGCGTGCCTCGAGGTAATGGAAGGTCCGATCTCGAATGGCATCACGACCATACGGCGTCTAGTTGGCGATGTCGAGGGTAGATAGGCAACTGCACAAGGATTGAGGTCGTCAGGGGAGAGGACTTCGCGGCCTTCTCAAAACCCAGCCGTGCCAGGCCACACTTGCTTTGATAGCACTGGAAAGCCTGCAGTTGTGTTCTGCCGCGGAGATGCAGGACCGACGTTGCTGGTTGTCCTTTTCTCATTCCGACTTGTCCGCTTCTTGCTGGAGATGGAGCAATCCTTCCATGATGGCAGGCGCCTTCTCGATTTTCTCTCTCCGTTGGATACGATCGATAATGGCGCGCTTCTTGACGTTGATTGACTTTGTGCCCAGAAGGATCTCCTCCCAGAGCTGACCTTTGGCCGAGGCCTTGACCTGTCCGCCAGTCTCCCAGTCCGACAACCCATCGGTAGCAACGTCTTTAGGCATAGACTCCTTCAAAGCTGCCGACATGACCGTTTCGCGTCGCGACTTGGGCCACGGGCCATGTAGAGGAGACGACTTGATAGCGGCCGAGTGTATATAGGTCGGAGCCGGGAAGATGTACACCGTGAAGTCCTTTCTGTCCTCCGTGTGCGCGGCGCTCTCGGTATCACCGTGCATTGAAGAGTTGACAAAGGGACCGACCGAGGCCGAGCTCGTCAGGAACGTCTTGAGGGAACCGTTGGTTCGGGGCGTCGCAAGCTGGTACTGCAGCGGGCTGATCTTGGTGAGTTCTTTGACTTTGGCTTTGTCACCGAGGACCGAGATGAAGGACGAAGGATGGTTCTGTATACGCAGAAATATGTCAGCAACCTGAGAAGGGAAAACATGACGGGAGTGTTTCCTTCCATGTAACATACATCCAACTTCTTGAACACTTCGACTTTTGCAAACTGCTGCAGCGAGTGCAGGACAGCCCGTCGTTCGGCGAACTTTGTCGGCCTCGGTACGACCGTGACCTGTATTGTCCGCGATGCCACCTTACTGTGGAGGGCCTGTAGTATGGCGTGGCCGTTGGTCAGCATGACGGATGCGGTCGTCGATGTGATTACAATCGCATGTGAGAAGGCATTGCAGAGTGCAGAAGCTCAGTTCAACGGAAGCCCTGCGAAGTTGTCAAGCTCTGGTGGAGCTCAAGGCCGTGCGAGAATGATAATCGACGCACTTAAACACAGTGATGACCACAGGAGGGGCCCCGCCATTTGGCGGGGAGGCAACACTCGGCGACTGGACTTCTAGAACAGCTTGGAATACCTACGCAGGCCTCAAGTCTGACAACTACCTATTCACTTCTCAAGCTCTCGTCCATCACGCGTCTTTGAACTTACCGCAGCTACCACACTTCAGCACAACAGTGTTCCAGAGCAACGCCACGTCAATCAACCCCCAACGTCGCATCCCTCGACAGAAATCATGGCCGCCATCGTCGACGCCGATGACGTGATGGAGCCCACCCTCCAGTCCATCATTGACCAGAAGTCGCTGCGCTGGATCTTTGTCGGTGGTAAGGGCGGTGTCGGAAAGACGACCACCTCGTGCTCGCTCGCCATCCAGCTGGCCAAGGCCCGCAAGTCGGTCCTCCTCATCTCGACCGACCCGGCACACAACCTATCCGATGCCTTCAACCAGAAGTTCGGCAAGGAGGCCCGCCTCATTGACGGCTTCACTAACCTCAGCGCTATGGAAATCGACCCCAACGGCAGCATGCAGGACCTGCTTGCCGGCCAGAATGAGGAGGTGGATGCCATGAGCGGTGGGCTCGGCGGCATGATGCAGGACCTCGCTTTTGCTGTACGTTTCCTCCTGCGACACTCCCGTGCTTTTCGGACCGAGGGCTAACTGTATATCTCCCGGACAGATTCCCGGTATCGATGAAGCCATGTCGTTCGCCGAGGTCCTCAAGCAAGTAAAGTCCATGTCCTACGAGACAATCATTTTCGACACCGCCCCGACCGGCCACACCCTCCGATTCCTCTCCTTCCCCAGCGTTCTTGAGAAGGCCCTCGCCAAGGTCTCCCAGCTGAGCTCGCAATACGGGCCTCTCCTCAATGGTTTCCTCGGCTCGGGCGGCCAGCTCCCCAACGGCCAGAACCTCAACGACATGATGGAGAAGCTCGAGACGCTGCGCGAGACTATCTCCGAGGTCAACACCCAGTTCAAGGACGAGAGCATGACGACCTTTGTCTGCGTCTGTATCCCTGAGTTCCTGTCGCTCTATGAGACCGAGCGCATGATCCAGGAGCTCGCCAACTACGGCATCGACACCCACAGCATCGTCGTCAACCAGCTGCTCTTCCCCAAAAAGGGCAGCAACTGCGACCAGTGCAACGCCCGCCGGAAGATGCAGAAGAAGTACCTCGAGCAGATTGAGGAGCTGTACGACGAGTTCAACGTCGTGAAGATGCCGCTGCTGGTTGAGGAGGTCCGCGGCAAGGAGAAGCTGGAGAAGTTTAGCGAAATGCTCATCACGCCTTACGCCCCTCCTGAGATGGACGCATGAGCAACGAACGCCTTCTGCGGACCTTTGGTGGGACTAAAACGAGCGCTGTATTGGGAGATTCAAATAAACAAAATACGACTATGGAACTTGGTTACGGGCGGGATGGATGGGTAGCGTGGGGGCGTCAGAGTCACGGTTGGAGACATAGAATACGTTCACGAACGATTGATACCCGGTGATATGTGCAGGAGACTTTATTTTGACCATCTCGGTGCGTGATTACATACAGAAAGCGGCCCACGCTGGACCAAAGGTGTGTGTGTGTGGGGTACACACGTCTGGTGTCTCGTTATCCCGAATTGCCTTCTCGATGGCATATCAACAGTGAAGCCTGATTCCCCTTTCAAACACGAATGAAATCCACTCATACTCATGATGAACGCCTCAAGACCTGAAAGAGTCTTGCCCATATACCTCTCGGTTTTTTGAAGATTGTTGTTGTGCTGTATTCTCCCAGAATGACAATGATGATGTTGAACCGTAATGCAATGCGTGTCGTCTACTGTTACAGTCGAAGGAGGAGCCACGGGCGCAGTGGGCCGTCGAATAGGCCGTGTGTTATTATCGTCAAGTGACGGAAGCTCAAAGCTCCCTGTAGTCACTGGGCCGTACGCGCTTCTGACGGTTCTGGTGGCGATGGGGGTTGACAGGTCTCCGGAAGTAGGCATCCTCGTCATTGCTCGGCTGCGTAAAGTTGTGGCGTTGTTGGTTGAATCCGCCCATGCCACCACCATTCATACCACCGTTCATGCCGTTCATTCCACCATTCATACCGCCATTCATCCCGCCGTTCATCCCGTTCATCCCGCCGTTCATGTTGGCGTTGAAATTGTTGCCGTACATGTTGTTGCCCATGTCGGGAAAGCCACCGCCGTTCATGGGGTTGAAGCCAGGCATGCCCATCATGGGATTCATCATACCCATCATCGGCATTCCCATGTTCATGTTGCCCATGTTACCCATATTGGGCATATTGGGCATCCCCATAAAGCCGTTCATCATGTTCATACCGCCGAAGCCCATCATCGGGTTCATGGGCATGCCGTTCATGCCATTCATGCCGTTCATCATTGCTTGCTGTTCTTGTTGTTTTTGCATGGCTTTCGGCGCCTTGGGAATCTTTGGGTTCTCCATCAGTTCGTCAGCGGGACGCTTCTTTGAGTTGGACTCGACTGATGAGGCACGATCGGCAGGACCGGTTGGGGCGTTTGCTGGTGTCGCCGCCGCTGACTTTGGAGTACCGCCATTCGTTGAAGCGGCTGCGGGAGCGGCGGCAGCAACTGAGGGTGACTTTTGGGGCGTGGGCGACTTTGAGATTCCGTTCGCCGTCTCTGTTTTTGTCTCGTCTACTTTTTCCTTCGGGGACGCCGCCGCCGCCGGTGACGATGCGGTCGGGCTTTTCGTCTCGGTCTTCTCCTTGAGGAACTCCTTCATCTTGTCGGTAGCCTCCTCATCAGGCTTCAGGTCGTCGATCAGGACACCTTCCGTAGAGCAGTTGGGGCAGATGAAGTCCGATTCGATGAGAGCATTGGTTATGCAATCATTGCAATACGTCTTCTGGCAGCACGGGGTCTTCATTGGTTCTATGAACATCTTCTTGTCGATGGGGCACTCGAGTCCCTTCTCCTGCAGCTCCTTGTCTCCCATAGCAATAGCCTTGGCAGCGGAGGCTGAAGACTTGGCCTTGGCCTGGAACTGTTCCCACGATGCCTTGTCAGGCTCGGCGATCACGAATTCTCCCTCAGCGTTGACCATAATGCCTGATGGTCTCTTGGTCTCATCCTCGCCACTTTGGGCAAGAGCGACCGACTTGTCAACCGTCCGCAAGAACGACCTCGGAATACCAGTCGTGCGCTTTACACGCGGACGGTTGTCGAACTCTGGGTCATCGTTCGTTGGGCATAGCTGAATCCAGTGGCCCTTCTCTCCACAGCGGTAGCAGATGTAACCGTTAGGCGGGTCATGGTCAGGCACGTTAGCTGGCTTCTTGGAACCAGGCTTGAACACTGGAGTTTGACTGTTCAAAAGTTAGCCACCAATGACTGACGCTGCAACAAGAAAACTTACTGTGACATCTCTTCTTGTTGGGCCGACCATGACTCGGTCTGCGCCTGGAACATGGCGGCCATCTTTTCTTCCTCGGTCATTGCATTATTCATCTGATTGATGGCGTTGGATGTTGCCTTGGCCGTAGCCGTCTTTGTTGTTTGCTCCTTGCGAGACGAGTTTTTAGCAGCGACGGGCATCTTGCCAGAGACATATCGAGCGCCACGGCCTGCGCCAGGTTTGGCAGCCGGAAGGCGACGAGCGACGACTGTGGTCGATCTTGGGATAATCGTGGTATCGTCATCGTATTCTGGATTGCTGTTAGAATGGGGCGACGGAAGCATGCAGAAAGATTGGGGGGCATACCTTCACTGCCATCTTCGGAGTAAATGGCCAGGTCAAAATCGGTGCCATCGCCTAGACCACTCTTCAAGATGATGTCGCGCTTCAGCTCGAAAACAGAAATGCCGGTGCCATCGAACTCAACACGCGTCGGCTCCTTCTGCGACTTGAACTTGAAGAAGACGGAGGACGCCATTATGACTCGTATTCCGTGGTGTGGTCACAATTGTAGACCAAAGTAGACGTCGAAAGCAGTGATATGCGTAGCTAAGTTTTGAAAGAGGCGATGGCGATGATGAAATCGCAGGCGACTACGAAGACGCAACGCTACCTTAGGGTGAGTAGAGAGTGACTTGATGCTAATATTTTTTCTTCTTTGCTTTTTCCTTTGCGTAATCTCTCTTGCGTTCAGCACCTCTCAAGAGTAATGGGAAATCAATTCTGATTTACTTGGAAGAACAAGGAAATAAGGGTCTTGGAGTGTAGAGAAAGAGTACAATGCCAAAGAGGCCGACACCGTTTGGAGAATAGGCAGCCCTTTGTGTGAATCCCTCCTGACATCCAATCACCTCGACACCACGCGTACCATCGGTCGAGAAAGCCTCAGTTAAACAAAGCAATTTCCTGGTCAGTATTCTGTTCGATTAGAGATTGTTTGCAGCTCGTTCTTGTATCCGGGAGGCCGTGAGCGTCGAGATGAGGGGAAATGGTCGCTGCTGAGCGAGCACTCGCGTCGCTTGTCAGTAGCAGTCCTAAATGTTTGCTCGTCTGCTCGATAATGGCGAGAGGGTCGCACAGTCGTACAAGGAGCGAATGAATCGAACCAAAGCGCGATGTCGCGGTCGGGGAGTCAGAAAAGAATCGATGGGGTGGTGGTTGTGATGTTCTTGGATGGAAAAAGAGGAGTAATGCAAAGGGTGAGGAGAAGAGATATAGCCGGCTTTGGTTGCAGGCAGGAGAGGCGCGTTGGAACCCACTCGAGTCCTGCCACCTGATTCTGTAGCACAATTCTGGGCAGGCCAGGTCTCCACTGCCTGGTCAGCCGGGACGGCACGTGAGCTATCGGAATTTCCAAGCAAAAGTTACTCCGTGTCAGCCACTCAAACTGGGCCTTTGGGGGGGGGGGGGGGTCGGGAGTCCAGCTAAAAGCTGAGTCATACATACCTAGGTACGCGAAAGGATTCGTCTTCAGTCTTGCCATGAGTCACGTGCCGCGTCACGCAAAAGTTCTCTAGTCTCTGTCCTAGCGTCTCCACGCCATTGGCAACAAGCAGGCCCTTTCTTGCTGATACGCCGCTGCTTGCCGAGGCGCGCGCATTGAGGAAACCCCGCCATTCCGTGTAGCAGCTGTGGGTAGGTGCATGTGGTGGTACTCTCTGGTCCCTCCTGGTGCAGCAGAAATCTGGTCAGCTCTATTGCGCCCGATGTAGAAGGTCTAGTCCGGCGTCATGCCCCGCACCTCATTGTTCAGAGGTCTTGCCCGCCCTCAAACGGTTAGAAAGTTTGTTTCTACATACCCTAAACCCCTCCCGTGTTGGCAGTCGATATCTCATTCTCGCCGTCACTACCTCTCTCCAACAATACAAGCCCACCAAGCTCGCAAGATGGCTCCCCAACTTGACGGCTATTTCAAGCAGGTCGATGCCGACGCCGACCACTTCATCGAGCGCCTCCGGAAGGCTGTTGCGATCCCCTCCATCTCTGCCGACGTCGAGCGTCGTCCCGATGTTGTTAAGATGGGTGAATGGCTCGCCGCCGAGCTGAAGGCCCTCGGTGCATCTGTCGAGCTTCGAGCTCTTGGCGAGCAGCCCGATAAGCCTGGTCTGCAGCTGCCCCCCGTCGTTCTCGGAAGATACGGAAGCGACAAGAACAAGCGGACCATCCTGGTCTACGGCCACTACGATGTTCAACCCGCCGAGAAGACCGACGGCTGGGCGACCGAGCCTTTCGAGCTGTCGGTCGATGACAAGGGCAGGATGTTTGGCCGTGGTGCCACCGATGACAAGGGCCCCGTGCTTGGCTGGTTGAACGCCATCGAGGCTCACCAGAAGGCTGGTATCGACTTTCCCGTCAACCTTCTCATGTGCTTCGAGGGCATGGAGGAGTACGGCTCTGAGGGTCTTGACGACCTTATCAACGCCGAGGCCAAGAAGTACTTCGCTGACGCCGACGCCGTCTGCATTTCTGACAACTACTGGCTCGGAACCGAGAAGCCCTGCCTGACCTATGGTCTCCGCGGCTGCAACTACTACTCTATCGAGGTCTCGGGTCCCGGCGCCGACCTTCACAGCGGTGTCTTTGGCGGCACTGCCCAGGAGCCCATGACCGATCTGGTTCGTGTCCTTGGCTCTTTGGTTGATACCGACGGAAAGATCCAGATCCCTGGCATCATGGAACAGGTTGCTGCTGTGACCAAGGAAGAGGACACTCTCTATGACGGCATTTCCTTCACCATGGAGACTCTCCAGGAGGCCCTCGGTAGCAAGACCACCATCTTCGAGGACAAGAAAGCCACGCTCATGGCCAGATGGCGCTACCCCTCCCTCTCTGTCCACGGCATTGAGGGTGCTTTCTCTGCACCTGGTGCCAAGACTGTCATTCCTGCCAAGGTCACCGGCAAGTTTTCCATCCGCACCGTGCCCAACATGGAGATCGACGCCACCAACGAGGCTGTTTACAAGTACGTCAATGAGCAATTCGCAAAGCTTAAGAGCAAGAACACCCTGAAGGTCTGGGCTCAGCACACCGGCAAGTGGTGGGTTGCCTCGCCCAAGCACTGGAACTTCTCTGCCGCTGCCAAGGCCACCGAGCGTGTCTGGGGCGTGCAGCCCGACTTCACCCGTGAGGGTGGAAGGTATGGAATCCATCCCCTGGGCCCGGCGTGTAGCTACTAACAAGATTGTCTAGCATTCCTGTCACCCTGACTTTCGAGCAGGCCACTGGCAAGAACGTCCTTCTTCTGCCCATGGGTAGCTCCACCGACGGCGCCCACTCCATCAACGAGAAGCTGGACAAGCGCAACTACATCGAGGGCATCAAGCTCCTCGGCGCCTACCTGCACTACGTCGCTGAGGAGCCCATCGCATAAATGGGCACTTGACCTTGGCGAGATATCACACTAAGATCAGCTAGGAACCACGACGTGGGTGATATGTACATGGAGTCAGATGCTCTCTCACGTGGCGGTTGCGCTCGACTTGTAGGCCGCTCATGCCAGCATGCTTGCGGTAAGCGCAAAGATAGTGCGCAGTAGGGCGTCAGCCGGTTCAGATTGTTGCAAATTTGCCCCGAGTATTTTATAACGGTGTTCAAATCATAGCTCACATAATCAAACAAATACCCAAACAAATCGTCATATCGAACATATGCTTCATTTGATTGATCATAGATGCGGGGGGTATTATATCATGAGGCGCCAGACCAAAATGTTTACCCATCGTGCTGTTATAAGCCACGTGCCTCATGTGCCGGCAAGCCCATTAATCCAAAACAAAAATAAAAAAACGCCGGATGCAGAGACGAAGCCAAACATGGCTTGGGAATATCGTGTGACGAAAGTGAGAAGAAAAGGAATGGGGTATCGCAGCTTCCTCGAAGCTCTGCTACTTCTTCCGCGCTGTCGTCACTCGGCGGCTCCGCCTCTTGGCTACGACCTCGGGGTCCCAGTTCCCGGAGAACAGGTCCTCGAGATCGTCCTCGTCCTCGGAATCAAACACGATCCCGACTTCCTCGCCGCCGCCCGGCCCATCCCTCTTGCCAGCGGCTTCCGAGGACTCTGCACCGTCGCTCGCCCCGTCGACTTCCCCTTCAAACTTGTCTTCGTCGTCATCGTCGTCGCCTTCGGAGACGCCTTGGCGGTCCGACAAGTCCTCCCAGCTGCGGAAGGGCACGACTCGCTCGACCTCGAGGATGAACTTGCCGACCTTGTACTTCTGGCTGAGCTCCTTGGCGTCGACGTACTTCCAGCCCAGCTTGGCGCTGCAGACGACGCAGGTGATGTCGGCGACAACGTGCCAGCCCGTGACGAGCTGGCGGTTCTCGCACTTGCCGATGCGGACGTTGGCGAGAGTGCCGGGGCCGGTGGAGCTGTTGCCGGTCTGGGAGGCGGGAGGGGCGCCGCCGGAGACGGACGCGGAGGGGGGAGGGGTCGCCGCGATGAGGTAGGCGCGGCCGTAGCGGCCCGTGAAGCCCTTGCTCACGATCTGGGAGGAGAAGGCGACGTCGCAGGAGCAGGTCGAGCAGCGGAGGGTGTCGGGCTGGATGCGCGCCAGGCAAGGGCGGCCAGTCCTGGGCCTCGCAGACTTGGCCGTTGTGACGGAGGGGCTGCCTGTGGCTGCTGCGGCGGGGGTGGTTACGGCGTCTTGGTAAGACGGCGGCAGCGGGGGGCTGTTTGGCGGGGTCACGGTCTCGTCGGTGGTCGACGACGTCGGCGATGAGCTCAGGGAGGGCACCTGGCTCGCGTCCAGGGTCGAAGGCGGGCTCGAGGCGGACACCGGAGCAGCGGAGGTGCGACGACGAAAGGGGATGTTGAAGCTGGGGAGGAGGTAGGTTGGGAACGTCGGCCGAGATACGATGATGTTGGGCGCCATCGCGACGGGATTTCTTTCTAATTATCTACTAAGGGGGCGAGGGGGCTGCGCCTTTCTGTCTCCGGGGCCCGATCCCAAGGGCAGTGTTCCGGTTCTTTGTTTGTGAATAGAGCCCGGTCAGCGTATACGCTACGGCATTTGACGAGTTATCGGATGTGGGAGAGAGCGGCGGCGGCGGCGACCGTGGAGGGTCCAACCATGATTCTTCAACTGGGGCAGGTTTTGGGGGGTCTGAAGAAGAGGAGAAGAAAGGGAGGTGGATGTAAGTGAGCCCACAGGGTGACTGAGCGGTGCAAGAGGCGCGTTTCTCCTTGGGACGATAAGGCTAAGGGGTTTTGTTTCCTCCTTCTGCACACAGAGTGTGAGTTTGAGTTCCGCGCGGCCGGAGAGGGGGGGAGGCTGAACTCTGAGTGGCGTGGGAGAAGGAAGGTCATGTACGGATGATGCCTCGTGTGATGGAAGGGTTGGGAGGAAGGAAAGGCTGTAAGGCAGTACCTAGGAGAAGGATGGTTGGGTGGGTGGAAAGGATGCGGCACGAGACAGCGGACACGGCGGGTTGGAAGGGGCCTGGCTACAGTTTACACTTGGGGAGGGGTCCTAGACTGCTAGGAAGGGTAAAGGTATCGAGGGGAAGAATCTCTTCGAGTACCTGTCAGAAGCGTTGTAAGGCGGCGGCAGAGTTAACGTTTCGAACGGCACTGATTCTCTGGTCTTAATCGCCATCCCCTTGCGCGATGAATAAATCGCCTCCCGACCGCCTGCATTTGCGGTGAGGAACGACGTGTGTGTGTTTGTGTTGGATATCAAAAAGGTCTGGGCGGACGTTCGGGCATGTGGCTATCAAATCGAGCTCTCTGCGACGCAGGGCCGGAACTTGCAGATAAGCATAGAATAAAAGGACCGAGATACGTATCCAAGGCGGGAGAAAAGGACGGGGGGGTTGTGCTTGTGCGGGCTCGTTTCTCATCCCCTCCCTTTTTCTCTCTCTTTAATTTCTTCTTCTCCTTCTCAAGTCCTCGGAGAGAGAGAGAGAGAGAGAGGATGGGATGCGAGTGAAAAAGTCGGTCGCGTCTTGGAGCAGAACAGCCTACCTAGTCTTCTCAGATGACACGACCGTCGGAGGTGCGGGGAGGTCTCGTTGCACAAAAGGGACGATCAGCAGTGCGACTTGAGAAGATGGTGTAAGACCATCCACATATTGGCGTCTGTTGGTCAGTCGAGGAGGTAGGATGGTTAGGTAGGTAGGCACGTAGGTAGGTTGTTAGCGGTCCCCCACCTCCTCTCGAAGCTACTGCGGTGCAGCCCAACGTTAGTTATCGATAACGCGAGCGTGAGTGAGCCGGTAGGAAGGCGGGAAATGGTGGGGAAGGGCGGGCGTGGAGGCACTCTTGGGGGGGGGGGATTGGAAGTCGGCGTCGGCAGTGGAATTGATAACCTTTTGTGGTGTAAGGTGTCACTGGACCGACAAGCGTGGATGATCACCTCACTTGGCCACCGTCAGACGTGACCTCCAACCCCCCCCCCGCCCACGGTCGTTGTGAGGGGTTCCACACCTCTTTTTGGTTCTTGGAGGGGGGCAAGAGCGTTGGAGATGGCATGAAGGGAAAAGTAGAGCTTCTGGAATGAGCGACGTTTTGTTTCGGAACTGCGAGGCTGCTCATGCTGGATGCGGGGGATCGAGGCTGTGTCCCTGGATAGTTCTACAAGCCGAGCTCTTTGGACCAAAACTGGTATGGAGTTGCCCATGAGAAGAACAAGATTATTTGTTTGCTCGGCAGATTCGGTAAGAGACGAAGATCGTCACATGGCCGGGTGTCGTGTTCGGCTGCTGACCTGACCCATCTCTCCCTTCCCAGATTCCCTGACTGCCCTCTCCTCTTGCTAGTTTCTGGTTTGCCATGTGTAACGATGGTTGATTATTCTCAGGTGACAAAGATGCATTGAATCTGGACACTATCAGAATGACGAGCGAGCGTAGTCTGAGGCGATGACTCGCAATTCAGGAATCATATGGGGGAACCGCCAGGTACAGAAA
The DNA here is from genome assembly GCA_016618095.1 of Colletotrichum echinochloae. NCBI lineage: Eukaryota > Fungi > Ascomycota > Sordariomycetes > Glomerellales > Glomerellaceae > Colletotrichum > Colletotrichum echinochloae. Next base: position 1,923,761 of record JADEZT010000007.1, read on the forward strand.
TGGTCAAGTGACCCGAACGGAAACACGGAGCCCAACCCTGCGGCCTCTCGCTCTCCAGGAGTCCAGTCCCCACCTATTGCTATGGCACACGTCCTGACTCCCATATCAATCGAGGCGGGGGGTAGAGGAGGCATATTGGTGATTGGCATGGCACCCTTCCCAATTCCCGGTTTTCCTTTCAGGCGATGGCCGTGACCCTGTCACGATTACACGGCCGAGGGCGTAGGAGTGGCTTCCGACGATGCCGCGGCGCCGGGGACGCATACACTATCCGGTTGGCATTGCATCAACGGCGGCCGATTTGTTCCTTACTGAGTTGGTACACGACAGGGCGGGCACGGCAGACGTCTCGATAGGAAGTATGATGAGGAGACAGACGTCTCGAGATTGGGAATGGACTGCCGTCCTTGACAGCGAAACCTTGACTATCCTGGCGATGCCAGTTTGTCCGCGCGGTCATCTGTCAACAATGCGATGATCGATGGTGGCTCTTGGGTCTCTAGGGTCCATCGTCCAGACCTTCCCTGCCGACGTGCAACTTAAAAGAAACTCGGGACACACGAGAGGCAAAGGATTACGCTACGATTACCATATTCTGGTAGAATCGAGGCAAACGCATTGTCGGGGACGAGAGGGAGAGCAGCAACAGCACATACATACATACATAGTGTACACACAGGCACACACACACCCACACCCCGTTCCCACCAAAAACAGTACGATGCAGACGCTGAGGTGGTGTTGGTGCTGGCGCATCTTAGGAGCTGGGCTGGGTTTGGAGCCGCCCACGTGCATGAGAGGTGCGTCCCACGGCCCTTGTTCCATTAGGTACCTAGTACTGGTAGGCGCGCCCGCAGCCAGCATGTCTAGAGTGCCAAGCGCCGCGCCGCGTCGCCGGACCCGGATTGGGAGCGTCCACCCGACTTTTGCTGTTTGCTTGGCGGGAGTCGGAATGGAAAGAGGCGACGGCGACTGGCGGTCTCCCTTCCGCTGGCCCGGAAGCAATTGAGGCAGAATGCGAGACGCGTGCAGTTATTGAAGACCGTCTTAGGAGCGAAGCATAGGGTGGGGTGTTTCAATGATGGGCCAGACATTTTGCGAACCTGACACCTGGAGAGGCCCATCACTTGCTTGGGAGGGCAGAGAGCGCTGAGAGCCAGGCCAATGCCATGCTGCCGAAGAGAAAACGTGCTCAATAGTGCGTGGATGCGACATGGGCGACGTGCGCATTGCCCATGGCCTCCATCTGGTTTCGTAAGCCTAGTTGGCTCCCCCCTCGACGCTCCTTCAATTGCCGAGACATCAAAGCGCGGGATTTCCCCAAAACACTGTCTACCAGCCGGTATACGATGTATACCATATTTGATCCATGGCGGAAAGAAAGGGGACCCTGAGAATGGCAATTGGGTAGACTGCAGACACGAAGCGAGTTTGCTACCTTCAGGCAAGTATCCATTGGAGAAGAAAAAAAAACATGGGTCCGCCACGGGAAGGGAAAGGAAGGGTGGAGAAGAGCCGTGGCTGAATATGACTGTTTTTGAGTGGTCCGGTCCTCTAATCCACTGGTGGGCTTGCTTTCATGGGTGATGGTGTGCGCGCCTCCCCACCCTCGAGGCAAGCCCCTGCTGGTTGCTCTCTCAGCGTTAGGTTGGCCTGCGGGTTACGCTGCAGTAGAGAGAGGCCTGTTGCACCATGGTCCCCCTAAAGGTTGCCTTCTCCGCCATGCTAGACGTTTCCACACTTTCTGAGCAATTCGCCTGTCCCGCTGGGTTCTTATTCACCGACCGCCCGCGCGTTGACCTTTTTCTCGTCCCTTTTCCTTATCTCTCCATCGCTTCACCGCTGATATTGTCTCGCAACAACCGCCGTCTTCCAAATACAAAAACAACACACACACGCACAAAAACAAAGAAGAAATATAATCTTCTTCGCTCACGCTATCCATCATCAACAGCCTCATCAGCTTGAAAGAAAGAAAGAAAAAAACACGCAGGAACCCCAGTCCTCTCGAATCCACTCCACCTTCACCATCGTCGCTACTTCCATCCGCCTCACTTTTCAAAAGAAGACAAAAAGCCTGCCACCAATCAACGCCTGCATCGACGAACGGTTCCCAATTCCCGAGAACCGACTCAATCACCAATATCGAAAACACCACACAGTCTAGCAACCAATCCCCGAGAAATCAATCGCAATGGCGCCCATGAATCAGCAGAGTAATTACTCCAGTAGTAATTATGGTGAGGCCATTGTTCGTCAGGCCAATGTCCTCGCCAGCTGCTACATTGTCGATTCCGCCGCGACTCTTCGCGGTCTCCACTACTGCACTACCGGCGCCGCAGGTATGTAACATTCTCCCAAGTACCCTTCCCCGGCGTTCCATTCCACGGCACATGATCACGTCCTCTACCCCTTCCCCCACACGCAATCCTATCTTCAGCCTCAATTTCGAGACAGAACGCCGATCGCTCGCTTGTCTCTCCCCCTTCCCCACCCCCGCTTTTATGCATCTTCGCTATCAAACCCGAAACTCTGGAAACACCGAGAGGACTAACGTTTGCTGTCAACAGGGGCCGAGTGGTATTCCTGAGGTCCCCTCCTCAGGATTACCATCTCCTCCGTCAAGTCCCCCCCTCGCGGCTATCACGGCGTCCAACGAGCTCGCGCTGCTTCCCAAGGCCAGCAGCAAGCGTCGCGACGCCGTGCCAGGCAAGCGAATTAGCCGTCGAGGGGGGGCGGCGCTCTCGATCAGGGAAGAATGTGAAAGGTTCTTTTGCGAGTCCATGAGGGCTGTGTTCCGCGGTGAGACGGACACTGGCCCCCGTGGCTCCGGCCTGCATCAGGGTGTTTACAACAACAACAACGACGACGACGACAACAACGACAACAACAATGGCAGCACGAACGCAACAATGCTGCAGACTCCGCCACCGGACGAGGACCTCGCCGTCCAGCCGCACTCCTTTGGGGGTCGGTGCGGGGCCGCGGATGGGAACTCCACGACTTCTTCCGCCCCGGCCCCGGCTACGGCCTGGTTGGAGGTGTGGGACTTTGCCGGCGGTGCGAGTTTCCGGGCCTTTGTGGCGGATGACGGGACCGAAAGGTCTTTGTTCGCCTTATTTGACAGAAACGTCATTGGACGTGACCTGAAGCCAGCGTATGTTTCTCCCTCTTCGTCTTGGTTTCCTGCTCTCCCTTTTTCCTGAGTGTTGCAACTGACAGGACCCCAGGCTTATGGCGCTGATGGAGTTGGTCGACGGACCCCTCGACTGTCAGCACCTGGTTATCTGCGTCGATCGGGGCATCGAGGAGGAGGACGCGAAGTCGTTGATGAAGAGCCTGCAGTGGGTCGGCTTCGAGCTGACAACGCTAGACCACTGGGCGCGCGATGTGGACGTGACGAGCGACAAGTGGCTGTTTATGAGCATGGAGATCTAGCATTACCCGGACCTTGTCCGTTTGCGTTACGGCATGGGGTCTTTGGGGTTCATAAGCTAGGCAGTTTGGGAGTCCTTCCTTTTTTCTTTCGTCCTTCGGCTTCGTCCGTGGGTTCTACCCTCTCCCCCTTTTTCTAACGGTCCACGTTCTTGCTTTTTCGGCTTGCGTGCTTGACAGCGGGTTCATTTTTGCCTTTTTCCGTTCTTCTCTTGTGTGTACTGACATAGCTGGACACTAAGGACACGACCAGCATTGAACGGGTGAAAAGCAGGGGGCATCGTCACGAAAGCATCAAGCAGAAATAGGATCTCAGTCTCGTGTTTTTTTCTGGTAGTTTCTTTTCTTTTTCCTCTCTCTCTCCTGTACTTGTATTCGAGAGTCAACATCCGGCCTTGGGGGTGCTGTTTCCGCTCCCTCGCTCTTCCTCATCCGGCCATGGAGTTCGTCATTGCCGGTGGGGGAAACTTCTCTTAAACTTGGATCACTTTACGAGGTTGGCTTTTTTGGGTGGGGGATCTTTCAGGGTGAATATTTCTTCTCTCTTCTTGGTTAACTTTGGGTATAAGGCGGGAATAGTTTTTGCAGCATTAAGTCTATCTGGCTAGGAGATATCGACGCATCATCCTAACTGCCGTAGTCGGGCTTGTGGACGCGTCAGAACTGTAACTTCTAGTCTTCGTCCGTCACAATGCAGCCAGGAAAATTGAATTTTGTTTTGGGGAAATAAAACGTAGTCTCCTTTTTCTTGTCTATTCCTTTCCAAGAATGCCGTGCTCATATTTTCGTCTCCCCAAGCTTTTTTTGGTGAATATGTCTTGATCATCGTGCCGTGATTTATATACTCTCCTCGAACTGTCTCACCTTGAGCCCCCTCTCGGCCAGGAAATCTTTGACCTGCTTCACCGTGTACTCGCCGCGGTGGAACATGCCGGCGCCGAGCGCGGCGTCGGTCGTCGTCTTGGCAAACACCTCCTCAAAGTGCGCAGGGTGCCCGGCGCCGCTGGAGGCGATGACGGGGATGCGGACGGCCGCCTTGACCTGGGCGATGAGCTCGAGGTCGAAGCCGCTGTTGGTGCCGTCCTTGTCGATGCAGTTGAGGAGGATCTCGCCGGTGCCCATGGCCTCGACGGCCCGCGCGAGCTCGACGACGTCCATGTCCCGGGTCTCGCGGCCGCCCTTGATCGTACACGCGTACCAGCAGTACTCCTCGCCCTTGGGGCCCGGGGCCGCCGTGCGGATGATGTTGTGCCGCGTCGCGTCGGGCTTGGGCACGTAGACGCGCTTGGGGTCGACGGAGACGACGACGGCCTGGTTGCCGTAGGCCTTGGAGATCTGCTCGATGGCCGTGTTGCCGAACAGCTTGCGCCCGGCGCCGTAGTACTCCTCGGCCGCGAGCACGGCGTCGGAGCCGATCGAGACCTTGTCGGCGCCCGACTTGAAGTACATGGTGGCGATCTCGAGGGCCGAGACCTTTGTGCCGTCCGTGTCGACCGTGTCGCGGATGCCGCCGCCGACGGTCAGCGGCACGAAGACGGTCTCGGAGGTGCGCCGGAGGATCTCGAGCATGGGCACGTCGGCCAGCGGGCAGTCGCGGAAGCTGGTGATGTTGAGGAAGGTGACCTCGTCGGCGCCCTGCTCGTAGTAGCGCCGCGCCATCTCGACGGGCTTGCCGAGGTTGCGCACATTGTTGCCCTCGCCCTTGTCGCGCACGTCGTACTGGTCGCCTTTGGTCACGACGAGGTCGCCCTGGTCGTTGGTGCGCACGTCGAGGCAGGCGATGACGCGGCGCGTCAGGCCGTCCTGGAAGGGGACCGCAGCGGCTGGGGGCGTGACGATGGCGCCGTTGCCTCCCGCGAGGGCCGCCGCGCCGGAGCCGTTGAGGAAGGAGCGGAGGCAGCGCAGGCCGGCGGCGCCCGACTTCTCCGGGTGGAACTGCGTCGCGAAGACATTGCCCCGGGCGAGGGCGCCGACAAAGGTTTCGTCGCCGTAGGTGCCCGTCGCGACGGTCCAGCCCTGGGCCTCGAGGTCGCCCCGGGTGTAGGGGTACTTGTATGTGTGAACGTAGTAGTATTTGGAATCCGGGCGGAGGTCGTAGAGGCTCGCGCCGCCCGTGTTGGCGCCGTTCCAGCCGATGTGGGGGACGGACTTGTCGGAGGATTCGAAGCGGTCGAGGCGGCCCTTTGCGACGCCGAGGCCGGGGACGTCGGGGTCCTCAGCGGAGCCTTCGAAGAGGGCCTGGAGGCCGACGCAGATGCCTATGAAGGGCTTGCCGGAGGCGATGTGGGCGGAGATGGCGGGGAGGAAGCCGGCTTGGGCGAGCTGGGAGAGGCAGTGGCCGAAGTGGCCGACACCGGGGAGGATCAGTTTCTGGGAGAGGGGGAGGTCGTTGGTTAGCTTCGGACAATGATCTGCGAGATGCCGATCTTCAATGGCATACTTCCGCTGAGGGAACATCTTCTGGTTTCCTGATCCACTCGACTTCGTAGCCGACCTTCTCGATGGCGTTCACCAAGCTGCGAACATTGCCCGCGACGTAGTCTAGCAGGTGGACCTTTGGCATGGTGGGCAAACTGGCTCTCTCGATCGGTTAGGGTGACTGGGTACAGGTGTTAAGAGATGGACGGCAATTCGACTCGAGCTTCAGAACGAGTTAAAGGCGCCGTTACAGGATTCTTCGCTTGTCCAGAGAACGGACGAGAACCATCAGTGATTCAAGAAGGAAAAAAAAAAAGGATAGGGGGTGCGAGTTCGCCCGTCTCTCAAGAGTCACTGCAAGGGAAATTTACCTGCGATAGCGGGGCAGAGGGGTCGTGGGCAACATTTGTGAAGACCAGGCGCGGTGCCCCGCATTAGACCCCAAGAGGCGGCCCCCCACCCTCCCCTGTCCAATTGACCGTTGCCCTGTCGTAATCTGCTGCCGAACTGAATGGGGCGGCTAGCTTCCTGGAACGGGAAATCTGCTTCAGGCAACCTGATTGAGCTTCTTCAAATTTTACCACATACTACAACCAACTCCCCTAAAGATGGGCATGGGAATTCAAACGGGAACTTCTTGACGCCTTCTCTGACCTACCTTGGGGGTGATGTTAAATCTGCATTCTTCCCTAGGTCGAACTCAATGAACGGATTCCATCCTTTGGCCGGAGCCTTCGTCCACATTTTGACGCGATAGCATGGCTAGCAACGCGCCGACGTCCTCTGTTGCGCCGGTCGTAGCAGCAACCGCGCCTGCGGACCAACCATCCAAAGCACCTCCCGAGACCGACGACGGTGATGAATCGGAGTGGGAATACGAATACTCGACCACTGAGACCGAGGTAGAGCTGCCCGCGACAAACGTGGTTAGAAGGAGGAATTGCTGACGCACCCCAGACATACTACCTGACTGTCGACCTCTCGATCCCCCAGCTCCTGCGCCGAAAGCGAAATGCACCGGTTTCTGGTCGTGGGGGATACCACTACAAACACTGGGCCGGCCCTCACCGGAAACCAGACGAGCCAAAACACCACCGCATTCTCTCGGAAGACGAGAACGATGACGAGCCCACGGCCGAGCCCGAAGAAGACGACGACATGGACCAAGGTCAGGTTGAGCCGAACACGGACGGCTTCGACGCCGACTTTGAGTCTGACCCGGCGGCCGACATTCAGATTCTGGACCTGCACTCTGACAAGCCCATGTTCGCATACAAGGGGAAGATTTTCGAGGGCCAGTGGTCGCGCAACCTCGGCACAGAGGTCATATTCACAGAACACGACGCACAATACCCCATACCTGCTCTGCGGCATCTCCCGGGCGGCGTGGACATGCTCGCAGCCAGCTGGTCACGCATCAACACGACGGAGAGGCGGCTGGAGCCGAAGCATGAGGCGGCAGCCAAGGACGACCCCTTGAAGGAGATCAGGAGGCAACATGGAATCCATATTCCCATCACAGCAGACAAGACGGGCGAGCGAAAGCGACAAACTAGGTTTCTGGAGAACCTCATGGCACTGAAGGTTAAAAGGGGCGAAAAGGACGAAGTGACAGTGTACGCGCACGCGGCTCCGAAGCCGGTTAACGAGGGCACGAACAGTCGAAGGAAAAGACGGAAACCGTTATCGGAGGGCCAGCCAAAGAAGCGTCGGGGTCGCGGCGGCGGCGGCGGCATCCGCGGGAGAGGCGGCCCGTCGGCGATGGAGGTCGGTTTCGAGACCAAAGCAGAGCCAGGCAACTCTGCCGAAGCAGCGGCCCCTCGAGACGGAAGCTTGTCTACGCCAACGCCAGCGACATGGGCAGACTTGGGTGAACAGGGCGAAACCGCGGACACGGGCGCGGGCCCGGACGACGAGGACGACGCAAGCGAGGACGACACTGATGACTACGAGGATGGCGGGGACCTGGAATAGGAAACCTCGAGAACCCGCCCTCAATCTGAAGACGAGGCGAGGCGCATCTGGTCCGACCACACAAACCTTTTACCCCGCGACTCATCTCGCGACCTCAATCCAGCACCAAGTTGACCAGTTGAGGCGGATAGATGGCACTTTCCGATGAGGCAATGTCTCGTATGGGGACGGTGAAACTGGACGATGACGCTACGAGGCTCGAGGGCCTCCTGGTGCCGGGTACTCCTGGGATGGCACACGGTCTTGGAGACAGACCTGCACGGAGGCATGATGCGGTCAGGCTGGAGAGTCAGGGAAACTGTTGAGGTCGGCAGTAAACCTCTCAACGGCACAGGGCTCGTGACGGTTGTTGCACCTACGTACCGGCAGCATGCATCAGGTAGAGCTGACTACCTGCCACAGCGTGGCCATACAGGAGGTTGCACCAGCTGCGACGTTGGAAGCGTTAAATCGCCCTGTGTCACTCCCCCTCTCTCTCTATGTATTTTCCAAGGTCATCGATTCCCTATCAGAACGAGGGATCATCCGGACGTAGCAAAAAAGTGCGAAGAAACCTCTCAAAAAAATAAAAAATAAAAAAATAGAAAAAAAAATAGAAGAAAAGAGGAAGAACTCCCTCTACTGCTTAGATGATTGTTCGCGGTGGCATAAGATAATTACTTGAGCGCGACGTATGCAAAGCCGTCCGGCTGCGTCACTCTTGATGCACCCACCCACTGCCAGCTCACATGCGGTCTATTGAATGGAGAGGGCACCGCTCGTGATGGCCACAGGGATCATTGCCTGCCTGTCTGCCACGATGCAAACACTCGGCGATGGGGTGGGAGCGGGACAGCGGCACGAGGAACGGGGCCTGACAAGCCACAGGCCCGGCTCCGTCACGTGGGAACCTGCAGGGTTCTGGTTGGTACCCGCAGATCTGAACCCGATGCATAAGGTAGGTAAGTACCTGGAGCGAGCCATGCCGCATTACTTGCCAAGCCACGAGGGGGAAATACCTGCCGGTTTGGTGTGCGCACAGCGAAGAGTCGTGTACCTTTCCACCCCTCCTTGCGTCTTTCCAAAGAACCCAAATGTACATCTACAGGTAGATCCCCTACGTACCCATTACACTGTATGCCTTGGTCAGAGTGGCGGGCTGCTGCATCGACGGCATCTGGCTAGTGGGACGTCCATCTGCTCCCCTCCCGTCCGTCCCTGATTCCCTTTGGTCGCTCTCTCACCGCGCCCGCGCATCCTAGGTTCCGTGGTTCCGTCCCAAAAACCCAAGCCCCAAGGCTTGCTTTGCTGGAGCCCTTGTCTTTCCTCCTCGCCCTCTCCGTCATTATACTTTCCTACACAAAGCCAACACAAAACGCGCCAAACGCCATCCAGAGGGCCTCAGCGTTTCGTCGATCATGCATATCCGCCCGCACCTCCCACCTTCAACGTCTTTGTAGCCGTTCACACCTGGTGATGCCGTACGAGACACCGCTGGCTTGCGCAAGACGTGCCGACATCCCGAAGCCCCTCCGAGCTATCCTCACTCGGCCTCCCTAGCCACAAACACCATTTTACCAGTCGACGCGGCTCAGTCCCGTCCCTCGATTGCCCGCCCTTTTACCACGCATATCCTCAAGTGCGAGGCCTGGAGCCAACACCCCTATTGCCATGTACTATCTGCGCCGCATCACCATCCTCTTTGCCGTCCTGGCCTCCATCTCGTTCCTGGCATGGTTCTTGCCTCGATACCTCAATCCGCACCCGCCAGACCCTGTTAAGCAGCGCGAGGACAGGAGATGGGTCAACAGCAGCCCCTACTGGCTCGACCGCCAGGCTTGCCGATGGCTGAGTCTTTGCGGTGTTCATCATCTCTCCTGGGACCCCGCCTTTCTCGTCCCCCACAACGGCTCCGACGAGGGCGAGTTGCGCCTAGAGTTGAGGTCTCTCGATGAACAACACTCGGGCTGGGAGACAGCACCCCTGAAGCGGGCGCCGCGGGATGATAAGGAGGAGAGGCGGAAGATTCTGAAAGAAATACCCAGTTACGTTCTCGAGTATGCGCCACTCGTCCACCTCTACTCGGGCGAGAATTTCTGGCCCGCCGACATTGCAGAACATATTCGACACATGACGCCCTACCTGGAAACAGAGGCCTTGAACCGCTCTCTCGCTCTGTCGGACCTGCACGAACTCAACAAAGAGGATGGCATGGTCTACCTTACCAGCAACGACGACGTTGAGGAGAGGCCTGAGTGGCTGCACAGCCACGTCGCTATTCCTGAGCCCTGGGACGACCGGGAGGACGACGGGAGGGACGAAGACAGAAATGATGGCCGCGACAACAATGATCGTCCGTCTGAAGACTCTGGCCACCCACGACCCCCCACAGAAGATACAACGTGGTTCGACGTGTCCCGCGATCATCCTGTCAACCGCATCTCGGACCCTCGTCGCCTAGCTCCACAATTCGCTGCCTCGTCGGCTCGCATCGGCGGCTTCCACCTCCGTCGGCGAGACCGAGATCAGGACCAGGAGCCGATACCCGATACGCCAACTCATAAACCCAACCAGGAAGGCTATTCCAAGGCTCCTGCCGTTCTCGTTCTCGTCGACAAGGGCTCGGGCATCGTCGACGCATTCTGGTTCTTCTTTTACTCGTACAACCTGGGACAGACCGTCCTGACAATCCGTTTTGGCAACCACGTCGGTGACTGGGAGCACTGCATGATGCGCTTCGAGAACGGTGTGCCCCGTGGCATCTTCTTCTCCGAACACGAAGGCGGCCAGGCTTACACTTACAATGCCGTTGAGAAGCGGGGCACTCGCCCCGTCATCTACTCCGCCGTCGGATCTCACGCCATGTACGCGCAGGCCGGCAACCACCCCTATGTGCTACCCTTCGGCATGTTGAAGGATGTCACGGACAAGGGCCCTCTGTGGGACCCGGCGAAGAACGCCTACACGTACTGGTATGACTACGCCCAGGACTTGGACGAGGACCTCGACCTTGACCTCGATGGCGAAGTCGACGTGGCTAGTGGCCACCGGAAGGACAACCCCACCAGTCTAGTCCCGACAGCGGAGAACCCCGACGCGCCGACGTCATGGTTCCATTACGCCGGCCCTTGGGGCGACAAGCTCTACAGTCTTGCCGACATGCGCCAATGGCGGCTTTTTGCCCAGTATCATTACGTCTCTGGACCGCTGGGGCCAAAGTTCAAGCGTCTTGATCGGGAGAAGCTTTGCGTCACCAACCGCTGCCGGATCCTCGACAGCCTTAAACCTGGACAAACTTGGTACAGTTAGATAAACAGGGTTGATGGTCAAAGTCTTTTCCTATTTTTATATATATATATAAAGAACCCATACACTACCCTACGCTCCTCTACGACACTCGCCTTCCCTCATAAGAAACACGTACGTGACAGCGCTCTTTCGATGACTACATGCATATGATCTTTCTTCTGCCGCAAGGGGCTGGTGCGTCAGCTGAGGCAACTCGGGTATTGGAGTTTTGCGGCGCTTTCTTGGACTAGTCTGGTCTTGTTACCCTCAAACCCATATTTCCAATCAGATAACCTTTCAAAGTTTGGCTGCTCCTCTCGGGACCCTTGGCGTATGTGATGTGACGTTTATTTCGCAAACGCCTTCAGCGCCGATGGTCGTCGCCACTGGCGGCCAGTCGTTGCTGGCCCATGGCAGCCCCCATTAGGCGTGGTTGCTTCCATCTCACCGGAACGTACGTCACGAAACGGCTTTGCAGAACGGCTTGAGCGTGACCGCGGATCTATCCGCGCCTGCTCGGGTATCTCGATTGCTCGGCTGAACAGCTCGTCGTCTTACCCGAGTGCCTTTATACCCGAGACACCAGAGGGATGGATGCCTCAACTCAACGCGTTAAACGGCATGATCAGCCTGGCCCTTTTGGTCACCAAGGTCCGGCTGTCAAGCGGCTATTCAAAATCCAACCCCGTTTCCTAACCGAATCTGGTTGGAGCAATGCAACGACGTCACCCGAGAGTAACTATAGCAAAGTTTTGTAACCTTGAGCTATTGCTTCCAGAGGTGACAGGTCGAACACATTCATTTGACACGTACAACTTCCTCTCATCAACTCGGACACCCAATCATGTAAAAAAAAAAAAAAAACATGGCCTTGGGCCACCTAACAGCTGAATATCAACAAACTCGTGGTATACGGGCCAACTCCTTCACAAAGGCAGTCCATGGTTTAGACTTTTCCTGCCCAGTCAAATCCCTCGGGTCGTCCCGTGTTTATGCATGGTCCGCCATGGCCTAAATCCGAGACCATCTTGGGCCATCTCCCCTCCACCGCCCAAATCTAAACCGTACAAATAGCTGTTTCAAAGATGCCGTATGCTCAATATCGAGCAGACAATACCGTAGTCGCGAATCCCCGGTTCTATCAGTGAACTAGAGGATTTCGAGTATGCCTCGAATTTCCGTTTTCCTCTGAAACCTAAGCACTGATAAGGGCGCGTTGCAGGTTAACTCTGGCGGTTGATTGACGTTCTGTGGGGTGATCTTTAATCATTCTCGCTGCGAGATTGATCATTGAGCCCAGTTCAAGGTTCCCCGCATGTCGGCCAAAGTCCGCGGACCCCCCGAGGGATGCTTATCTCGTCCGACTTGGTGCCAGTTATAAGAGGCCTTGGTGTTCGGGGGAAAGAGCCTCTGGGAAAATTATAAACCAGTCCATCTTCACGAATCTATCAACCACCCGCTCCCACCGACATCCAGCCATGGCTTCCGTTAGCAATCCCGTCATCCCTAGAGGGTCACTCGTCCTAGTAACGGGCGTCAATGGTTACATTGGTTCGCATGTTGCAGACCAGTTTCTTCACTATGGCTATAATGTCCGCGGTGCGGTTCGTGACGTCACCAAGAGTAATTGGCTCTGCGACCTATTCGAGGGCAAGTACGGCAAGGGGAGATTTGAGCTCTCGGCAGTGCCGGACATGACCGTTCAAGGGGCATACGACGAGGTGGTCAAAGGTGTGTTTTCCCATGATACGTCCTCTCTCTGTTTCCGAATCTAGTGCTACCCATCTTGGAAGTATAGGGACGTCGGCCTTTGTCCACGTTGCCGCTGTTGTCCAGGTCAATCCCAACGCACACGAGGTTATCCCAGTTTCCGTTGCGGGCTCCCTCAATGCCTTGAAAGCAGCTTACGCCGAGCCTGGCGTCAAACGCTTCGTCTTGACCTCGTCCTCGGTGGCGGCACTCCCCGCGGGCCCCGAGGCCTACAGACAACCTCATGTCATCAAGCACGATTCATGGAGCGCGGATGCCGTCGAGCTAGCGCAAGCCCCTCCGCCCTACACACCGGACCACGGCTTGATCGTCTACAGTGCCAGTAAAGTTAAGTCCGAGAAGGCGGTTTGGGAGTATCACAAAGAACATGGACACGAACGTCCGGACCTGGCTGTCAACTCGGGTACCTACATGTTCCAGACCCCCCATTCGCTGAATAAGTGAAACTGACTCTTGCAGTCCTCCCAAACGCAAACTTTGGCAAGTGCTTCGATGTTGTGAATCAGGGATACCCCTCGACTGCGGGGTTCTTGGCTAGCCTATGGAGGGGTGAAGAGATACCAGAAGCCATCAAACACATACCTCGTAAGAGCCCTACCCGAAGAACCATCGTCTTCTGCACTGACTGTTGGCTAGATTGCTTTGTAGACGTACAGGACACGGGCGTGCTTCACGTTGCGGCGGCCGTCCTGCCAGAGGTCCGAGACGAGCGCATCTTTGCGTTTGCGGAGCCGTTCAACTGGAACAGAGTGCTGGCCATCTTTCGGCAGCAGAACCCCGGGCGATCGTTTGTCGATGATTTTGAGGGCAGCGAGTATCCGCACACCATTGAGCCCAGAGACAGAGCGGAGGATCTGTTGAAGAAGATGGGTATGCCGGGATGGACTTCGTTGGAAGACGGCATCCTGAAGGCCACAGAGAGCCTGCGCCAAGTCAAAACCTAAACAGTGCTAAGGAATAAGAGGGTGTTTCTTTCGGATGCAAAATCACTCGAGCACGCCTGGTCAGTACAGAAACTCGGCTACACGTATTGTTTTTTTGTGCTTTTAGAAGATGCCGCCTTTCGTCGGGGCCCAGTTCTGTTTCATATTCGAGTGAGAAACGGGGAGATAATGGACAGGGAAATATACCGTTCGTATGGTTTGAACATGTAGCCTACCCCGAGGGCGAGCGTCCTCACCCTGTTGGACCTCTGTGTAGCACTCAATTTCTTGTCCTCGCATCCCGAACACGGTCCGAACCCGACGAGCCCCACCCATGGGCTGATTGATGTCCGGGGGTTGAAGCGACGTTGAACCACGGCGATAAGATGGCCCCCGCATGGGTTTCAGCAGGGTATTCATTCATACTTCACCCAGCGCGGTATTACTCAAAGGGGATTTGCTGGAGTGAGACTAGCTGCTGGCTGGAGCGAGATGGAAGTTAAGCGTTGGGCTGCAGGGATGCGCAGCATCTTGGGCATGTCAAAAGATCAAGGTCTGAAAGCGCGGGTGCCGCCGGACAACGGCCCAAAGACTCGCGGGAGAGATGAACCAGCTGTCGCAATCATTCCGAAGGATATCGGTCCCCTCCGGCCACCGGCACGAACCATTTTAATATCCCAACTACAGTCTACCCCAACCAATCCCCACATCACCAGGCCAAAAAGGAAGAAGGGAAAAGGGAAAAAGTGGGAAGAAAAAGGCACAACAATAACACAACGACATGTGATTTCTAATCAACCCCTCCATCCTACCCCTCCATCATATCGGCTCTCCCGCGAACCCGCCCGGCGCGCCAGGCGCAGAGCAGAGGCAAAACCCGCGCGAAAAAGTCGCAAAGAAAGGCGCCAAGAAAAAGGGGAGAGAGCAAAAAAAAGTCTGACAAAATCTCCAAACCTCTCTTTCTCCCCTCCCCCACCTACCGCAGACCCCCCGAACTACATCCCCCGCGCCCTTCGCAACGGTGCAAATCACCATATACCCTATTCCCCATCTTCATTTCTCTTTCTTTCTTCCCTCCCTCCGCCCCTCTCACTCTCACCTTCTCGTCGCATTCTAGAACGCTTCTCTCGGAAACGTCCAATCCCCATCCCATCCCATCCCATCCCATCCCATCCCACCCCCTTCTCCAATATTGACGTGATCAAAACTTCATCAGCGGAGCCCGCCCCTCCATTGGATAGACTGAAACCGAACCCCCCCCCCGCTACCGCCGCCGCCGCCGTTGACGCCGGGCTGAGCCGCACACTTTCTTTTCCCACCTTGACCACCTTGACTACACCGCAAGGGGCTTCCCATTCGACCGCCTAGCTATTGCGCAATCGCGAGACGTTGAAGAAGAGTTCCCAGGCGTACAGCGAAGCCCGCAACCGCCCCGTCCCACCTGTTCGCCCCTTGCATCCATCGCCAGACAAGGCTCCCTCCCCCCACTCGCCTTGTCACATCCTTTCCGTTGCCCCCCGCCTCAAAAAAAGGCACACCCCTCACGAACCTAAGAGGCCGTCGTCGTCGTCACTAAAAGAGTCTGACGTGCTGAGAACATCATCGAGTGTCAACTCACACACACTCTCTCTCTTTCGGACGACAGTCCTTCGCCTGTCGTCATCGTTGTCGTTCTCTAGGAAATCTTCCGAGAGCCTTCTTCCGGCGTTTGACTTCATAGCTCCGTCATCGTTCGAAACACCGATCGCCGGCAGAACCCGGCCGCAGCCGCAGCCAGCCTAGAACACCAGAGCAACTGCATCGCCAACCATGGGTCTCCTGCAAGTCGCCGCGCGCATTGTCTTTTTTTGCTATCGTATAATCCGAGAAGCGTCCCTAACAGCAATCGTAGGGCCCTGGGAACCGCCCTAGACTGGCCCGATGCCAAGCAGCGCGCCGGACAGGTTCGGGAGTGGGGCATCAAGGTTTGAGACCCCTTTCCCACGCCCCGGGCGAGACCCGGCCGGCGTAGTGACGAGTCCCGTGTGTGCTGATGCTGGCCGTTGTAGCAACTCTTGGAGATATGGAACAAGGCCAAGGGCAAGGAGCGCGATGCCATGCTCTGGGGAGATGAGGTACGCAATGTGTGCTTGCTACGGCTCACGAGGCGAAACATCGCATGATTCATGGCACCTGGCACTTCACATTCGCAAGATTTGTATCCTTGGCGAGCGCCTGTTCTGACCAGTCTGTCTCACATAGGTCGAATATCTGGTGGTGACGTACTCAAAGGAGGATCCCAAGGTCCGCCTCTCACTCAGACAGGCCGAGATTCTCACAGCACTCGCCGAGAGTCCCGACCTCGCAAAGGAAGGCGGCTGCGTACCCGACCTGCAAGACGTTGCCAGGGATAAATCGTGCGTTTCTCTTTCTCATGTCGGACTTCTCACACGCTTGCCCTGCACACACACACACCCCCGCGTGGCGTGCTTCGCGAGGCGCGAGCACCGTCAAAGGACCACCCAACTGACCAGGCCAGAGCCGTGACCCTCCCCGTCTTCCACCCAGAGTTCGGCCGCTTCATGCTCGAGGCGACCCCCGGCAAGCCCTGGGGCATCGGCTTCAGGGAGCTCCTCGACGTCGAGCCCGACATGAAGCTTCGCCGCAAGATCGCAAAGGACCACATGCACCCCAACGAGTACCCCATCACCCTCACAACCTTCCCGCGCATCGGCTGCCCCGGCGACTTCACCGAGCCCTACTACCCGCCCTCCGGGCCCAAGCTCCGTTCCCAGTTCGTCCCGGACGAGATCGCCAACCCGCACATCCGCTTCCCCACCCTGGCCGCCAACATCCGCTGGCGCCGCCGCCGCAAGGTCCAGGTCAACGTCCCCGTCTTCCACGACCGCAACACTCCCAACCCCTGGCGGGACCCGACGGTCAACTACGACCTGCACAACTGGCCCGAGGACGACGACGTCCGCACCGGCGGCGCCGCCCCCGACAACTTCATCCACATGGACGCCATGGCCTTCGGCATGGGCAGCTGCTGCCTCCAGATCACCTTCCAGGCCAAGAACATCACCGAGGGCCGCAAGATGTACGACCAGCTCAGCCCGCTTGGCCCCATCCTGCTCGCCCTGACGGCCGCCACGCCCGTGTACAAGGGCTTCCTCGCCAACACCGACGTGCGGTGGAACCAGATCAGCCGCGCCGTGGACTGCAGGACGCCCGAGGAGCTCGGCGAGAAGGTGAGATAAATGAGACACGGCCGACGAGAGAAGCCCCCCGTCTTCGTCATGGCTACCCTTCCCCTTTTTCTGTTTGTGTGCAAGGCTGACTCGAGTACGAAAACGACCTTCAGCCCCTGAAGAACGACCGCTGGCGCATACCAAAGTCCCGCTACGCCTCCAACTCGACCTACATCTCCACCGACCCGCGCCTGCGGCCCGAGTACCTGTACCCGGACCTCGTCATCGACGAGGACATCAAGGCCAGGCTCATGGAGGGCGGCATGGACGACCGCCTCGCCACGCACTTCGCCCACCTCTTCATCCGCGACCCCATCGTCGTCTTCGAGGAGGACCTCCAGGAGCTCGACCTCTCCAAGACGGACCACTTTGAGAACCTCCAGTCGACCAACTGGCAGCACATGCGCTTCAAGCCCCCGCCCGCCGACAACAGCATCGGCTGGCGGGTCGAGTTCCGCCCCATGGAGATCCAGCTGACCGACTTTGAGAACGCCGCCTTCTCCGTCTTCATGGTCCTCGTCACCCGCGCCATCCTCTCCTTCGACCTCAACTTCTACATCCCCATCACAAAGGTCGACGAGAACATGGAGCGCGCCCACGCCGTCGACGCCGTCCTCAAGGAGCGCTTCTTCTTCCGCCGGAACCCCTTCTCCAGCCGCCACCGCAACACCGGCGGCGTCGGCGACGAGTCGAGGCCCGGCTCGAGGCCTGGCTCCGCCGTCCCGAGCCGGCCGCCGACCCCCGTCGTCCCCGTCGAGGACGAGTACGCCGAGATGACGGTCGACGACATCATCAACGGCAGCCCCGACGGCGAGTTCCCCGGCCTCATCCCCCTCGTCGAGAGCTACCTCGACGGCGTCAACGTCGACGTCCAGACCCGCTGCGAGCTGGACACGTACCTGCGCCTCATCAGCCAGCGCGCGAGCGGCAAGCTCGACACGGCCGCCCGCTGGCTGCGCAACTTCATCGACGCCCACCCGGCCTACCGCCACGACAGCGTCGTCGGCGAGGACGTACAGAAGGACATCATAGCGGCCGTCATCGCCATCGGGGAGCGCGAGACGGCGGGCCAGGGCTTCGCAGGGCTCGACGTCCACGGCCTCCCGAAGCTGCTTGGGAACTTCCGGCGCGGCTGCGGAGGCTCGGCGTGAGGGGCGTAAGGGGACTCTAACGGGGTTAGGGAAGGGGGTGGTGGGGTAACACGGAGAAGAAACGTCACGGACGAGACCTCTCCCCCCTTGGGGAGGGGGGGTTTCATTTCCCCTTGGTTTAGGGAAGTGTAAGTCGTGCCGGCGCATATTGCATGCTATGCCCGAGAACGGGCTTTCTCTGTAGGGAATCATCATGACATAGACTCAAATGCACATCTCGCGAGATAGCGTTGCGAATTCCGCACCGGACCGCCCTCTTTGTGATTTACGCGAGGGACATGGCGGAAACCATCCGCGCGCAGACACACACACACACACACAAACGTACAAGAGCTTTGCAGTAGCGAGGTGTAGGCGTGTGAACATCATGTCGAGACCCAAGCCGGAGCTGAAGACGGAGTGCTAGAACGCCCGCCAGCTGGTTAGTTCCCTTGGCCACGGCAGTTCACATATATGTAGCATGTAGTCAAAAAAGCTTTGAGATTGCCCCGCCACACCTCCACTTTTTCTGATCCTGCACGATTGCGCTCGGTATAGGGTATATGTTTTCCTCAGCCTTCGGAGCCTCCGCGACCTTCGGAGGCATCTCGGAGCCTGAGATGCCTCGTAAGATTGTAACCATGACTTGAACGGCTTCGGTCTTCCTTCTGTTATCAAAGGATTGAGCTTGTTCGCGCGCCCCCACTCTCCACTCTTTTTTTTCTGATCCTACATTGATTGCGCTCGATATAGTACCTATGTTTCCTAGCCCGTCGGCGCCTTCGGAGGCATCTCCGAAGGCTGAGATGGCCCGTGGGGAATGTAATCATGACCGGCTTCGGTCTTTGCCTCTTGCGATACTACCATCGTTGGCTTGCCAACTTTCCACTGTAGTGAGACCCTTGGACACGGGCGCGCGCGCGGGGGTATAGCAAACAAAATCCGGCCATCGGCCGTAGGTTTAGAGACGAATAATATGGAATGGCGGTATGCCTGATAGAGTAAATCCCGTTCCCAGTTTCCAGGGAGGTGGGAAGGGGAAAAGCAAAGAAACCCCCTCCCCCCTCACAAAGGGGTATTGACCCGGAAAGCTGGTAAGTACTGAGGGGGGTGGGTGATGGTGGTGTCGTGGACCCAATGAATCTGGACGGCAAAATCGACACCGGGTTCGTGTAACGGTTTCTTACAGAGGCGGGCGGCCACTCTGGTTGGGCCAAGATACTGCTGCTGAATCGCCTCAGCCGTGTCTTGGTTCTCGGCCGACGCACACCCACCCCCAAGCTATTTCGGTCCTGTGGCAACGACAACTGTGCCAGAAGTCTGGTCAACTTCTCACGAAGTTTGGTCACGAAAGGGTCTTGATGTCTTCTGTGGCAAAAGGACGCCTGGCCTTGGCAGTCACACGCCGGGGTGCTACGAATGTGGGTGGCTATCCAGATCGCAACGCCAGTCGTGTTGGCAGATTAGGACGATCCCACGCTCACATTCCTATGCCGACAAAGAGCCACGTTGCGGACAACATCAGGCGGCTGTCTTGTAGCTAGTTTGTTGCATGGTGTCTGCAACGTAGGTTCGAACAGGGTACGATGATCCCAGCGTGCCAGTTTGACGAAAAAAAAAAAAAGAGTCCTTCAGCCTCCTTCAAAAACGTCCGATTGCACGGCGCGTCCACTCCACCCATCCCATCTAGGAAGCTGAACTTTTTCAAACCCAAGCCAAGCCATCAGCTGTCACCAGCCCCCTCATGAGGTGGTCGTGTGCGACTGCGCATCTCAGCTTGGCGGTTTGAGCGTGGCCAAGTGATGTAGCAGGACTGGCGGGCCGCATTGTCTAATTAAGGCCCCAAGGGTCAGATCCAGGTTCGCAGATAATCCAAGAAAAGTTAGCTGTTGATATTAACCCCCTTTCTAGACCCAAGGATCCTCCAAATGGTTGAGATGATAGGCGAACGGTGATGCATGGAATTCCAGCCCAGAACTTGGAGGCATGCACTTCCACCGTCTCCCTGCGTTCGTTGTTGCCACGCGACGTGGTGAGGCAACGAGGAAACAGGGCTGTCTTGTACTGCGCCTTCTTTGCTTTTGGAATGAGGGTTCCAGCCGGAATGGACACAATCTTCTGACATGTCGCGTGGAAGTCGTTTGGGCTGACTGGAACGCTTAAACTAGAGATGGCAACGGGAAGCGGACTAGCTCGCCACAAAGCGCCATCGTTCGATTTCTTGAACCATCATGACGTAGCTGGCTGAGCCGGATGTGATGAGAGTCCGTACCAAAGACGCTATCGATGAGTCGGAAGCTAGTTTCGCGTGGGCGGGACAGCGAGGAGCAGCATTGGGGGCTGGTTCAGCAACGCGGGGCTGTGTTGCCGCTGTTAGCTAATCGATGGTTCGTATTGGCTAGTGCATCGACGCGGGCGCGGGTTTGACAGCCGGTAGGCATGGTCAAACGGCCGTAGGGTCAGAACTGGACTATGAGCTTTGTGACGAGGTTCTCGAGATCGGGTGCGAACATGTCCGTCATGGTCATCGGCGCCTGGTACAAACTTGAAGCTGACACAAGCTGTTGGATGCGACAAGTTGGCTGCAAGGAGATTGGCGAGCCAGCTTGGGCAGTAGCATCCAGAGAGGAATGAAGCGTACGTACCCTTGCGCAGACACACGGGTGTCAGATCGTTTGATGAGATCCAACCAGATCTAGGCCAGGTGACTTGGTGGCATGCAGCAACGATAAACCGGAGCATATTAGGGGGGTGGCGGTAGAGCCAGGTGAGGGATCTTAGCGGCAAAGCAGGGCGAAACGAAGGGTGAATCTAATTCGAATCGTACGATGTCGTCCACGGGGTTAGCGTGAGAGTTTGTGCGCCAAGGCCGAATATGGACAAATGGCGATGCCGCTTACCACACTGTTCAAGGCCGGAACTGTTGGCAGCCAGTACCTGAGCTGTACACCACCTACATCGTAGAGTGATTAAGCGCGCTCTCGCTCACCTAATCCCTGCGGTTCGAGTCGGCGTGTTCGTATTGGGGACTGGTGGATGATCTCGACCTGTCGCCTTTTCATTGCCTTTGCGTGTGTTCGTGCCCAGCCAAGAGAAACGCCATACACAGCTAGAGGCAAGGGGTCCGTGGCTCCATGGCCCGTCGTGACAGGGATAGGCGGTCACAAGATGGCAACGGGGAGTGGGATAAGGGCAGATTCGTACCGTGTGCTGCTACTCTGTACAGTGTTGATGTGCCGTACTTAGTTCATGGGACTCCCGGACCCAGGTGATCGGAGTAGTACTTTGTATAGGTTATCTGCTTTCGGGCTTAGTGAACCCACGTGGCTGGTCGAGGCACGGAGCCTTATGACAGCAGTGATAGGTAGATCAACGGGCAGCAGACAGTAGCTTAGACCAGACCAGGCTAGGCGACGAATTCGTTTCCTCAATCGTCGTGGCTGCCTATCTGCAGAGGGGAAAGCCGAGAAAGGTAGGTGCGATTGCGTGGGGGAGAGAAAGAGAAAGAGAGAGAGAAAGAGAAAGAGAAAGAGAGAGAGAAAGAGAAAGAGAAAGAGAGAGAGAGAGAGACCGTGACTGACATGGTGTGGCTCTTTGTCTTCTCTTTTGGTGGTCTGGGTCTGGCCCATCAAATCGCCCGGGCCAGCTCGTGAGGCCTGGGATACGCAACAGACAAGGTCGCCTCGACCTGCCGGAAAGCCTTGGTGGTGCAGACGGTGAGCGGGGAAGATGCAGTCGGAGAGGAGCCAACAGAGCTGGCGGCCACTCCGGTCAACCTGGTCGTTGTCATCATCGAAGTGTACAGTACACTACGTAGTAGGTAGGACGGGAGCAAAGGCTGCACTGTCGGTCAGTAAGTCGGTGGGCCGGCCGGTCAGGTTGGACCCATGTAATGCAAACCCAAAGATCGGTGCCGTCATCTCCGAGAGGGGATGGGTGAGCTCCACCAGCATCGGAGCTGAGGGGCGATATTCCCGCAGATACCTACCTAGCACCTAGGTAACACGGGCTTGTCGGCAAAGCAGACGAGATGGAAGGGACATGACGTTGCCGTTGGTAAGGAAGAAGCGGGTAAGCTGACATGGGGAAGTATGGCCGAGGTACCTCAACCTTCGTGCTGGGTAGGGAGTGGATACGGACTTCCCGTTTCCTCGTGGTCATCGGTTGGCAGAGTGCAAGGCAAGGAGTAGTGACTGGCCGCAAACGTCCTGACCGAGGTGGAGAAATGTGCTTGATCTTGCATTGGAACGGGGCCTAGTAGATCAATACCTCTCTGATACATGACACGATTCCCACGATCAAGCAACATCTTTTCCATACAAAGCCTATATTAGGTACGAAGTCCTGACTCCGATGACGCGAGAAGACCAAGAGTTGGCGATGGGGCCGGTCAGTCCGCAAAAGGCGGTTTGTTGTTGAGGGCCTTGAGGCTGCCTTGGAGCATAGTCGGTTTCAGGGCCCGCAATAGTGCCAATAGCGGTGACGTTGCCGTTAACTCCACCCCCTTCTCGAAAAGCCGTAGATAGTATACCTAGTCGTAGGGATATAAGCGATGGGCGGGCCGACAGGTCATGGCATCTGAGTCGCGATACAACTTTACTCCGGGTACGATCAGGCACAGGATGCCCCCGGCCGCAAGCAAAGCCAAAGGGCAAGAGTGTGTTGCTGAGCAGTGCTTGGCCGGGCACGCTGAAGGGCGCCGAGCCCTTCAGCTTTACGCTTAAGCGGACGCAACGGGCAAGGTTGGACCCTAGAGGGACGGCACGGGGACGATGAAGCCTACCAAGCCGTTGGCGAAGGCAGCACTTGAAAAATCACGCCATCCGCGAGTCGGCGTGTTTTGGAGAATGGGACGAACATTCCCCCAATTGTGCATATGATCTGGAGGCGGAGGCGGCCGCGGAGAGGGGAAGGAGATGCTAGGAGGGTCCGGTCAGAGTTGGCCTCGTGCTGTTGCGTTTCTTGAAAGGCCGGCGCGTCAAGGACCGGGTCGATGGGTGGGTAGTAATATGTGCTCGTACTATCCATTGGTAGCCAAGGTTCTGTAGTACGGATTTAACCACGGTACTTTGTCGGTGTGCCAAGGTAAGTAGGGACCTAGGTAGATACCATACCTACCTAGGTAGATGGGGTGGAGGAAGGGCTGTCCCAACTTGGGAGGGTCCCACCCCCGTTTTTCCCGCCCAAAGTGAATCGCAATCAAATCGACGCAAATCTGCGATCGCATCCGGGGCAGACTCCGGGGTCCGATAGGGATCCACCGTAACCAAGTTTTGGGTAGTCACCTCCAGGGAAGCCCCCAGCGCGACTTTCCGCCCACACACCAAAAACGCTCCTCTTTTTGGCAACAAGTACCGCCGAGTACCTACCGCCGGCGCGCCGTCCGCGCGCGTGTGTGGTTTACCATACACACCACACACACACGCCCCGAGGTCACATTTTTGGATGGCGCACCACCGACCACGTTCGAGTTCCCCACCCACCCAAAATAGCGCCAGGAACCTTCGGAGCACTTCCGCGATGCGATCGAGGTGCCAACCCTGTAGATCCGATTTCTTTCCTCGTGGGGGTCTTTGTTACCTTGTCGTGTCTACGCAGTTGAAGCTGTTCGGCACGACCCAATTATCTGTTCATATTATTTAATGTATACGGTTGGTCCAGCCGGCTCCGGATACACAGAGGGATTAGGGTTAGAGTGCACGCCAACTGAGCTTCCATGGCAGTAAATACGATGGTGCTAAAAAGGAGTGACCCGTTGTATGGCCCGTTTCCTTGGACCCCAGGTAGGGATACCCAAAGTCTTGGGTCGGCAACGGCTCCCTCTAACGAGGCTTCCATCCAGGGATGCCTCGATACGACGTCGGATTTCCGCCGGATGCTACTTCGGCACTCAAGGTTAACAGCAAAACTATAGTCGCTTCTCTGCATTGATCAGGGTCTGTTAGGAGGGATGCATAACGGAGCCAAGTGACGACAATGCGAGCCATGGTACGACTTGTCCACCTGCGCCTTCCATCAAAAGGTGTATGTGCCTGCAAAAGGGAGGATCCCTTCGGGCGAGACCGACCAACTGGCAAGAAAAGCCACAAAGAGTCAGGTCGTGAGAGATGGGGGCTGGGAAGGAGCGACGCAATGGTGCCATTGGTCCCGGTCGATCAAGGTTCGGCCCAGGTCTCAGATCCAGCACAGCAACACCCTCGCCGAGCTCCCCGAGAGTCATGAGGCCAACCGGTAGTTTCGTCTTATGCAATCTCATAGTTTGGCGCGGAGCCAATACTGCCATCCAAACGATGCCTCGTCCGCCCATCATCTCCTGACTCCGTTTTCATCACCCCTAAGAGCCTGTCGTCCAACCATGTCCGGGCCTTGCAAGAAAGGAGGCATATTTCGTCCGGTCTGGTCTCGTCTCGCTGCCACGCCATTCATTATGCTTTGCGCCTCTTGGCCCCGCCCCTATGGCCCGGTTGCTATCCTCAACGAAACCTTCGACCACGAATCGAGCCAAACAATGACACAGGCACCCGCGACGCTGACCGCCTCCCTTCCATCCCGTCCACCGCGTCCGAAAGCGTTGCATTTTCCTCGTCACCCTGCCCCGTCTGGCTGCGCATTGCCCATTCGCCTAGCGCCCGTTCATATCCACTTGGCAAGCAAGATGACGGGATATTCCCTTTTTTTTTTCCCGCTCGGCCTCGAACCTGCCTTTGGTAGGCCAAACTCAAACTGAGCAATCCCTTTAATTACGTACCTGTCACAACACGCCCCTTTTACTTTTTTTTTTTTCTCGCTCTTATTTGTTTACTTATTTGGCTCGTGCTTTCGCTTACGTTTCCTGAAATGACTCGCACGCCCGCTCGGGGCGGCTAGGGTAGAACCGTCGTGGGTGCTTTTGACCGCTGCATGCCGTGTGTGGATTCTCGGCTCAATGGCACTTTGATCGTCCTTCGGCATCTCACATGGGTGTCGATCAAGTTGCCGGTAGAAACCTTCAGCAGGCACACACTCTTTCTTTCTGGCGTTGCCGCGGGCGGATACCAATTGTCGGGCGTCAACCTTCTTCACTGACCGCTGCTCCCGCCTTTCTAGGAAAGATTCTTCTCCTGTTGGCACTAACTTCGAGGCGGCCACGAGTTTTCGGCCAAGTTGAACCTTGGTCAAATCCTACGTTCGCACTGGTCTCGACCCTAGCTGGCATGAGCCCCTTGCTCAACATCATAACCATGCGATCCTCGTCATTCAGAATGAATGACGAGCCCCCCTTCTCCTCCCAGTCAAGGACTTTGAACCCCTACTGGCTCACATTTTCCTTGTTCCCGGACGGGCGCAGCGGCTTGGCCCAGATCCAGGCGGCCATACCCATTGCTTGTTGCCCCTCAGCTCCTGCCACCTGAAGCTTGCGGAAGTGTGCCATTCATCTATTCGTACAAAGATCCTGAAGAGAGGCGTACGCCCGTCCATCCCCTTTCCCCCGTGTTTGCAGCTTTGTTTTTTCTTGGCTTTAAATACGGCGGCTGTACAGCCCTACACCCAGTCAAGCATTGCACAGTGACAACAGCCCTGCACGCGATTAGTGTCACACCGTGGCTTGACCTAGACCTAGTTGCCAATTTGCCTGCCCTTCCTTTTAGGGGCACGAATGGACTGACTGCCTTGCTCGGCAGGATCGGGCGGCGGGCGAGGGCGCGAGACTATCGAAAGGGCGACGAAACAGCCCTCCAATTCCACCCGCCCCGTGTGCCATCAGTCAAAAGTAGCATGCCTGGAATTCTAAAGTCCTGCAGCGGAGGCGTTCGTCCTAACGCCGCGGTGGCGCGTGGGCGAGATGCGGCAACGAGACGCCCGCTATTACATTTTAACTCAATTCGCTTGGTACTTTGTATGCCGCCAATTCCTCCTCATCCATCACCCCCCTCCCCTCCCAGCCTCAGACCCGACCGGCCCGGCGGCCGGCGCGCAGCTTAGTCTGTGCATGCCGTGCACACCGAGGCCCTCGTATGCCATGCGGCTTGTCCACTCACGCCTAGCCGAGACAGGCGAGAGATTCCGCGAGCGGAACCCATACCGCGTTGGCGATGATGCGTGCCATGGTTGCAAGATGGCATGCTGGCTGTTTCGATGCGTCTCACACCTCTTCAACTGCGTACGCACATTGAAGTAGGCAGGCAGGACGCTCCCTTCGTATAGCACTGTGTATGTATGTTCTAAACCTCCAGATAATAACCGCCAAGTTCCTAGCACGTGTAGGCCGCCCTGTCAGAAGGAAGGAGGAAAGCTAAACCCATTCTGCATCGATGACCGGGGATATGACTCGCATCACACGCCTCGTGGAAAACACAGCCCAACTTTATGATGATGATGGAATAAAATAGCAACCCGAAACATCAGACAGCCCACACTTCGGACTTTGGAACATTTTCGGACCTTGGAACATTCCACCCCACCGACGACCAAACGAAACGAGGAGGAGCCAGCTTCCCCTTGCGCCGGTGGGCCTGAGATATCAATGTTTATTACCCGTTCTAGCGCGTCTGATCGCGAGGGGAGATTCAACGGTACGTATACGCACACACACAAAAACGCGGAACAGCCAGTCATATCCCCCCCAAACGAACATGGCCTCCGTTGCGCTATCGTGATACCACACGGCCCTCGATCTCTCCCACGGCTGCACACAGGAGGACCTAAGGGTGAAAACGTACCCAACAGCGTATCGGATCCTCGTGGGCCATGGCTGCCTAACGCGCGACACCCGGAGCCTCCCCCCCCTACAAACCTACAAATTTGCACAGACATTGGTCCTGGATGGGCGGTGCGGAACGGGAAAGCAAACCCCACAAGATGCTGTCAAACTCTCCTCGTTCATCCTCCCTCCCTTTCCTTTTTTTTTTTTTTTCCTTTTCGTTGCACTCTGACATGATCGCTTTGAGTTGCCGGCCAGGGATCCCCGACCTACAAGGTTGATGAATCCCGTCGTCCCAAGAAGCAGAATCCAGGAAGGAATGGCACCGCGCCTGGGCCAATCCCCGACCGACATGCGCCCGGGGGCTTGAAGGTCGTGCTCTCACACTCACTCGGCGAGGAGGTCAAGAAGAAGTCGTCTGCCTATTCGTACCTAGCTTTGCTCTTCCAGTTGGTGGCTCTCGGGCAGGCCGCTGGCCCACCGTCCGAGACAGGGGGAGATTCACCCACCTCACCCACCTCACATGCTTCAGAAGCGAGGGGCGGGAGCGCAGGGAGGAGGGTGGTGGGTGGTGGGTGGAGAGATGGAACAGAACAAGCAAGGGAGGAGGGGGCGGGCGCTAGAAGCCGTAGAGAAGAAAAGAAGAAGGACCGATATCCCCTTCAAAAGTGGGGTGACTGAAAAAGCGGTGCCGAAGTGGGATGGATGGATGGCTTCTGGAAAGAGGGTATAAGGGAGACAATATTTCTCGCCAAAGAACAGGAAGTAACAGTGACAAAATCACCAGAAGCATTAACCCACATGTCACGGAACTCGGAGGAAAGAAGAAAAAAAAAACGAACCAA
Source organism: Colletotrichum echinochloae (assembly GCA_016618095.1). NCBI lineage: Eukaryota > Fungi > Ascomycota > Sordariomycetes > Glomerellales > Glomerellaceae > Colletotrichum > Colletotrichum echinochloae. The sequence goes on from JADEZT010000007.1 coordinate 1,951,433, forward strand.
ACGTTGCATCATGGCGGTTGACAGGAAAGGGAGGAGAATGGAAACGAAAACGAAAGGGTAAAAGAGAAAGAGAAAGGGAGAGGGGGGGGAAACCCCTAAGATCAACTGACCTAACCCGCATTCCAGATGATAATCACCGTAAACCGTCCATTCGACTGAGAGCTAGCTGGCCCTCCCATCCATCGGTAGCTTTCTCTGCCCACCAACAATCTTAGTCTTTATCTTATATTATTCTTTCCCTTAGCGCACGCCCTCCTCTGGTTGTGGATGAATTGAGTTGAGTGTAACACTTAGCTGATATGCGCACACGCCCCCCTCACCCCCTCCACCATCTTCCTCGTCTGCCATCCAACAACGACGACGACGACGACGACGACGACGACGACAATAACAACACTAACAACAATAACCAAAACGCAACCAGGGAATAGACCACACCGACATGGGGATAGAGTACTAATAGACAGGTGTCACGAAAAACAAAAAAGCCACATGTAGGAAAAGAGAAGAAGGGTAGGTGGCCGTCCGACGACACAACCCCACCTTCCCACGCACAGCACGCCCCCCCAACCTATGGAGGTAGGTAGATGGAAGAAGTCACCACTGTCTGCCGCCGCCGCCGCCGCCGCCGCTGCTGCTGCTGCTGCTTGCCGCCTGCTGTTTCCTTGCCAAGACACCCTCCCCGGTGTAATGCAATGACCCGCGACGACGAGCGACAGTTCACCGAGAGAGACATTCAATTCAAACTTTGGAACCCCCCACTCGGTCCGTTCTTTGTCTTTCCTCCTCCTCCTCTACCTCCCCCCCCTTTACGAGGTACGAGGCCACAATTGGGGTGCCGCGGCACCCGAGGCGCGCACGCCGTGTGACGGTTCCACGAGACGCCGATATGAACAAGCAGACTACCCGTCTTTTACGATCTAGGACACCGAACCCGTCCACCACCGACCCCCCCTCCGTTCTCCTTCTGCCACATGTCCTAGGGCTTCTTCTTGTGACTCCCCCCCTTTCCCCGTACGGTATGTCGTCCATGCGGGATCGCGCCGTGCACCCATACGTGGGTACAACAGGTGTAATCAGTGTACGAAGCAAGCAACACCGCGCATAGTGTACACGCATGCGGCATGCGAACCAGGCCTCCGATACATGGAGCAGTTTTGGACCATGGCGACACCATCGCATCGTCTTCTTCTTCTTTTTTGTACTACAACATCTACATGCACACCCCTCGGCCATGTGTGTTTGTGTGACACGATCGGTGTGGGGGACGTGTAAGTGTGACACATTCGACGGTAACCTTCGTCCTGCCGTTGCCGTCACTCTTTTTCTCTCTCTCTTTTAGGTTGCCTTTTTGCCTCTGGCATTTTTCGTCTTTTCTGACTCCCCTCTCGAAATTATGTCGTTTCTGGATCTCTGCGGATATCTGCGATAGGTCCGATCGCCCATCTCACCCCCGTTCTCCTCCTTTCCGGCCCTCTTTGTCCGATGACAACGACTCCTAAGCCAACCCACCACACATACGCCCTGCCTGACAGCGCGCCGGGCGGGTGCTATACTTGACAGCCGATATGGGGAGGGTTCAAAAGGCTTCGTCGCATCAAACGCACCCCTGCTCCGAAATGCCAAGTACCATCTGAATATGGAAACCATATCGGATCAAGAAACCATGACAACTGACAGAGTCCCCCCTACCCCTACCCCCTACCCACCTTTCATCTCGCCGATGGAAAAGAGGGGCTTGAATCCGAGCTCACCCCTGCCCTATTGCAACTTGGACCTGAGAGATCCGAATGATGCTACCATGTCCTACCGCGATGACGGGTCTCCCAAGCAAAAAAAGGAAGGGAAAGAAAACTCCCCGCGCGGCTCATGCAGAGAGTGGTATCGCCCCGTCACCCCGTCTGCTGGAAACGGAGAGGGCCCACCGTGCCCTCCCTCCGGGACACTGCTCTGACCCAATACGACGACAACGACGACGACAACGACAACGACAGGCCGGGAACTAACCGCATCTCGAAACAGAGGTGGCCCCTAACGTTGGCCCTTTGCGAGATCGCCTTGTCCGCGGCACAGACAACACGCCATATTCACCACCTTGTACCTACAGCATCTACACGCATCGCTGGGAAATGCGCTACGGTGCTTCCCGTGACCAGCCAAGCGCAGCACGATGCGATTACTCTAAACGGAGCCTAGACCCGGCCCTGTCCCTCTCCTCCCACTCCCCACTTTTTCTTTTTTTCCATATACAGGTACGCTAGTTGGATTCTGGCCCATCGACCCTTTTTCGTGACCGATACCGGTGACACCTATTCGTCCCGAGTTTTGTCGTTCTGACGGCTTGGGGGAAGCCAGAGAGAGAGTCAGGACCGAAGCCTCTCCCCAAGACATCTGGTGGGAGTCCTTCCCTAACCACAAACCCTCTTTTCCAGCTATGGCCTGATCTGCTTCACCGTCCTCTTTCTCACGCCAACCGGTCGTATGAGAGGCGGGACTGAAGGGGGGATGGGGGGAAAAAAGCGGTATCAACCGACACTGACGATACGCCCTCTTTTTATTATCGGTATTATTAAGCCCGTCCACCTGACGTGGAAACCCGGAGGGGTGTGAGTGGGGGCAAGGGAGTGGGTTGACCCGTACCGGGGATCTGGGAGAGAGAGAGTGAGAGCGAGATCTCAGGAAGGGAACATTACTCGGAACAATAGAACAATATCAAGAAAGAGGAGACGGAAATGAGGATCCCAAAAGAGGGCACGGTGAAGGGAAGCCGGGGGGAGGCAACGACAAGCAATACACACACCCACAGCATCTTGGTGTACCTACTATGTAGGTCGCGCCGGGGGAGGGCAGGTAGTGTGAGCCTGTGCATGTTTGTTTGTTTGTGTGTGTGCGTGTGTGTGTGTGTGTATGTATGCTGAGACGCCACGGCATTTAGGATCAGATGCGTGTGGCTGTTCGTGGACGGCCATGCATCCTATCCTCTCTCTTTTCCCGACGATGACGACGTTTCCCAATCGTTTGCCTCCCCCTACTATCTCCAGTATGTCCGTCCGTCTGTCCAACCCCCGTTGCCTAATACGTATAACCGATAAGCAAGCCCACGAGAAGGGGGAAAGCAAAAAAAAAAAAAGGAAGGACAGCCAGCGCAAGTGGTCCTCTTTTTTTCTGCCCCCCCGTCGTCAAAACCATGAGTGACGGACGACGTGACGTTGGAAACACTCTTGGTCACTTCTCACATTTTACCACTTTTCCCAACCCCGAGATCACCCCCGCTTCCCGCCCGCCCATGGACACATGCGCGCGCGCACACACACACAGACAGACGTCCGTCATAATAACACTTACACACAAGAAAGAGCCCGGCCCCGGCGCTCGCTTCTCGTCTCTCTCCGTCTCCCTCTTCACAAAAAAAAACACCCATGCTCATGCATTGCCCTTTTCCTCCCCTTCCCCCGGGCAAACAAATGGTGCAAGGGGGGAGAGAGGGGGGGGGGGGGGGGCAGGCAGGGGCATAAGAACATAAGGGAAAGGATTTCTTTAAAAAGGGAGAAAGATAAAAATCAAGATAAAAAAAAGTCCCCGAATCGACGCCAGCCCCCTGACACATCCACGCGAAGACCAAGTCAGGGTAGATCTCACGCATCGCTCTTGTCGTGGCTCACGACGACATGTAAACCCCCGTCCGGACCATACGAGCGGGAACGGATCGAGTTTACGGTGGGGCCAACCCTGGTTCCCTGGGGCGCTCGCTGAAGGGCTTCCATCCCGTCTCCTTGCCCGTGTCCGTCTCCGTCCCGTACAGCCCCGTGAGGAACAGCAGCATAGGTGCTGAAACAACCCTCCCCCCCACAAGTCAGCTGCATTCGTCAAAAGGTTCGTTGCTGCATATCACTTGGTTGATATCGAAGCGGGTAGACGTCTTGAAACCTGGATTATCAATTCGTTTCTGAAATGCTTCTTGACATCCTGTCTGTCCCGGGCTAGGAGTAATCCATGAATCCCACCCTTTCCTTTCCTTCCATTTCCTTCCATTCCTCTCCCCAGGTGTCCCCCTTTTATTCCCCGCCGCCTCCCCTCGTGGTATCTTGCGTATCCGGCTAGTCTTACAATTAAAGGATTGGCCAAAACTATTGGTGTGTCCCCACAGGATCCCGTGGCATGAATAGGTTTCTCTCGCTGTCTCGCGTGCCAGTTTCCATGGATGATTGTATGATGACGAAATATGCCAGAAAACTAAGGAAAGAAAGGAAGATGAAAAAAAAAAAAAAAATACTAAAAACTGGTGGCCTTGCGCCGGTTCAAAGGTGTCGAATCTTTTGTGATACGACGCCGACATCCTTGTCTACCTCCCATCCATAGAGATTTGTTAGAAATACTCTCTGCCTTTTTGTCTCCCTCACCAGGGAAACCCTTGCCAACCAACCAAGGAAAACGTCAAGTACGATCGAGTCGTTGCATGCTTCGATAACGATCTGTGGTCGATTTGCGATTGCTCGCTCATACGTGGACAGGCATGTGTTTGCGTCGGGTTAAATATGCCCTTTTTTCCCGCCCTCCTCGCAGAGTGTCCGAATTTTAATATATATAGAGAGTGTCGAGGTAAAATGTGATAACGCCGCCGGATGAATGTCCTGTCCCTTCGGTGCCCATCCAATTGAATATGTGGTGGAGAGCGGGATATATACAGTTGAAAAACGTCAAAAGTCGATGCCGGGTATTGGGAGGTTAAGAGGTTATAGCTGCTAGTTGGTTGCTAGCCTGTGGAAGCAACGCAGTATTGGGGGCCGTACGTTTTCTTTGCACGCCTGCCAGTGGGTAATAAGGTGAATCTGAAGTTTGTGCGCCTGTGATGGCGCGAGCCGATCAGAAATCGATGTGGTGTCGGCCATTGGTGTCGACAAGGAGTAGGGGTTTCCGTCAGTATGTAGTGTTTGGGTTCGAGCCCCCGAAAATCGCAGGCGTATTAGCTCCTCTCGTCAGAGGGCTTGGGGCGGATTTGTCGTGCTTCAAGCTGACGCTTCCGCTCCAGCTTGGCGTAATGCAGTCCACAAGCGTTGCAAAGCGTCCGGGCACCGTCAGGCCCACGTCGCCATTCAGGCGTATCAATTCGGTTGCAACTGTGACATCTTCCAGGAGGCGCGGCCCTCTGTGCAAAAAAGGTCAGCCTTGCGATTCTTTCTCGTCCTCACGGCTCAAATGTCAACTTACACCTCGTCGCTTCTTGACCTCCGTGATGCCGTAGTTGTTCTTGTTCATGCCGTCATACATCGGCGTGTCCTCGTCCTCGTAGCCCTTTTGCTTTCCAGCCGCCCGCACGCGTTCGTTGCTCTCCTTGACTAGTTGTCGAACCGAGTCTAGCGAGTTTCTGATGTAGTCCACGTTGTCCAACATATCGTTGACTTCTCGCTCCGTGGGAAGCCGATCGGGTAGCGGATGACCTCCGTGTTGTTCTGCGGCAATCCTGCCGTACGCCTCGGCGAAGTTGTAGATCGTTCTTGTTGCTCCAGCGATCTGAGAGAACTTATTGGTAAGCTTGACGGATACATGTTTGTAAAGGGTCCACTCACTCTAGAAAGACAGTCCTGGTATCCCCAGGCATCAAGATGACGGTTGAGGGTCCGGTCATATTGGGGGCGCGCAGGACCGTACTCGGCCTCGTCGGCGTGAGCTGCGGGGCGTTGAGCGTCGTACGCGGAAGGCAGGGGCGGACCACCATGACGGGGCGACACGGGATATGCCGGTAGAGGAACCTGTCCAGGTGGGAGCTGGCTCGGGTGAGGGTGAGGGTGGGGGTGAGGGTGTGGAAATGTCGTCGACGGGGGCGGAGGTGGGTGTTGCGCGTAGGGGCCGACAGGTTCGGCAGCCCTGTGGTCGCTCTCGCGCATGTGCTCAGGCTTGTGAGACGGGTTGGGTTGAGCAGCAGAAAAGCTGCCCAAGGGCGCTGGAGGCCGGCCGGCGAAGGGGGGAGGCCTGGGGGGGTCCGACATGGCCGGGAGAGCTTCTTGCCTGGGCGCGTACGTCGACGCATGGTGGGGAGGTCGAGGCGAGTTCTTTTCAGTCGACGACTCGGCGTAGGACCTCGGCGGGCCAGGTGCAAAGGGCGAGGGTAGGCTTTGAGGGCCCGACACATTGGACGCCTGAGAAGGCGGGTAGGAACTGGGCTTCGCACCCGAAATGACCTCGGAGAGGGAAGGAAGGGATTGCCGGTGAGGAGTCTCCGACTCGTCCGACGGCCGTCGAGGTTCAATGGGCGAAATCATGCCTGCGATGCTGGGCCCTGGGGCAGGGTGCTGGTAGCCAGAAGAATAGAACGACGAAGGATGGCTGTAATGGGTCGAGCTCGGGGTAATAAGAGTTGCGGTCGCCATGGCGGGGCCGTCGCGGTAGTGTCTGTTGAGAGGGTCTCTTGGTGGAAGATGTCGAGTCTCAAAGCGATCGGGATGACTGGCAGAAGGAGGATGGCTGTTTAAAGGGAAAAGAAGGTTCGGTTAATGTCTGATCTCGGAGCAGGGACTTGCGGACTGGCCAGAGAATGGAACTTTTGGGGGAGGGGAAGGGGGGGGGATTGAGTCAACCTTTGCCTAGGACCAGATCCGCCCGCTTCCATAGCGGGTTTGCCGGGAAAACTGATGAAATGGCGACTAGAACCCCAGATGCAATCTAGGGGCCTCTGTGCATTTGATTCCGCTAAGGCGTTAGGGGACAAGAGCGAGGCTAGTCTGTGAGATCGGTGTCAAGGACGCGAGTCCGGCAAAGTTTGGTGTAGGTAGGTGGAGATAATAGGGCGATGGTTGGAGGCGGGAGGTTGAGAGTCAAGTAAGAATAAAAGCCGGGCAGGGAAGAGATGCAGAGGCGAAAGAGGGAGTAAGAAATGGGAGAAAGAACCAAACCAACCGAGACAGTGTGGTGTGGTGGTTGGTGGCTTGGCTTGGGGTGAGGAGATGAAGTTAAGGTAAGTAGGTAAGGAAGGTTAGGCTGGTCGAACCTCTCTCTCCAGCTGGGTACCCGGTCGGCAAGATCTGATCAAGCTATCGGGCGCGTGTGGTGCGTGTGGTGGCGGGACGTGAGAAAAGGTCACAGTATGTATCTCTTTCTGGGACAGGGGTGCGCGTGGAGGGGGTGTGAGAAAAATGGAGGGGGTAAAGGATACCGGGGGGGTACAAGGTATTAGGGGGAGGGGGGTGTAGTTTGCCCAAGGTACCTAGTGTAGGTATTGCTGGCTCCAATTAGGTACGCTAAGAAAATGCTGCCTAGCGCCGGTCAAGTTACCACGCTTTCTGTGGCGGCCTTTTTTGCGAATATTTCCTTGCAAGACACACAGGCACTGTTTGAATCCTGCGTTCAGACTAGCCGGAGTCGGCCAGTATATTCCGACAGGGGCGTGAAGTTACCAGAATACCGTCGACCTGGTCTGGGCTGGTGGAATTTCTGATTTCTTTTTAATGCCGTTGCTTTTTGGCACGGGTCTAGTGCCTCGGAAAGCGGGCGCACTTCCAACAGGTGTTGAAGAGAGTGAGAGGCGTCCTTTTGGCAGGCACGAAGGCGGTCGTTCAAGAGATGTTTGTGCCAAATGAGGTATGATGGCGCAGATGACTTTTAACTGTTTATCGCTTGGACCAAGCGCGTGATCATTATCGACCGCTAAGCGCCTCACTACTGAGATGGTCCCTTGAATTTGACACTCGACGCAGCGAATGTTGAGTACAAAGGCAACCAACCTGGCGAGGTTTGACCGGAGAAAAGGATTGGTTGACGGCGCGGGGAGAGAGAGAGAGAAGAAGAAGAAGAAGAAGAAGAGAAGGAGGAGGAGGAGGAGGAGGAATGTAGGGAGGGATAAGAGGGGAAGTTGGGAGAGAGGAAACACGAGCGTGCGACGGAAAGAAAAGAAGTGACATATGTAGTAGGCATTATGAGATCAGCAACCTAGTGTTAGATCCAGGACCAGGTGTGATATGTGAGAGGATGTATCCGTACAGGCACACTGTAACTACATAAAGAATGAGGAGTCTATAATGCCCTTGTATGCTGGGATCGGATAGCTTTGGTTTTGGTGGAGAGGAAGTCGATCTGGTCAACCTCTGGTTCGACTTATTAACCCCTTGAAAACCCACAATGCGGCTGTGGGCTCTCAGTCGAGTGAGAAGCTACAGACGGTATTTGCCCAGAGGCTCAATGTGCGCAGAGGCGCCTACGGGACAACAGGGGGACATGGAGACTTTGGTACAGTGCCTCAACGGCGGTACGTCGCCCTTGTTTACCTTTGGTCCTCGAGGACAAGATCCCTTCCCCAATTGTTCTTGAAGGAGGAAGAGGGGGCGCAAGATATCGAAGCCCGGGGACCAGATGTGCGGTGTGTTGGACTGAGCATCGCCGTGGGTGGGCCAGAGGGAGATGCGGGTGCAGCTCTGCATGTACCGGTCAGTGTGGACAGGGGGCCAGGGCAAGTCAGGTAACGCATCGTATTGTCCAAGTATCCATCCAGTCGAGACCAGGGTGAGAGGAAGGGGATTAGCACCCAGATTGGCAGCGACAGCTTGTCGATTGATGGGACTGATGTGCAGATGGTCTGGATTCGGGGCTTCATGTCTAGGGGCATTTCCCTCGCGCTGTCTTCCCTCTCTTGGTCTCCTTCTGTGGTCATTGCTATGTTGTGGTGGTGGTGGTGGTGGTGGTGGTGGAGGTTTTTTCTCTCCCTTTTTCTTGACGAGATGTCTACTATAGAGGGACAACCACTTCCACCCAGAGCAAGGGCCGATGCTCGATCTCAGCCACAACCGAAGGAACGTGACTCAACATCTCCAATCGATGATAGGACTTTGTAATACGTCAACTTGGGTAGAGGGAGACTCCCACGACTAGCGACTGACTGCCTGACGGCTAACTCTCGGGGGAGGAGGGGTCCGAACCTTGAAGGAATACGACTTGCAGATAACTCTTGCTCGCCCGGTGCATGCTGTATGTAGTTTGGCAATCTCTGTAACGAAGAATAATGGTACGACTTTTGGAGGTCATTGCATCGAGGCAGGGGAGATGCCGCACGACGATTGGCCCGTTTTCATGACTGGATCGCAGATTGACCTGTCGGGGGTCTGCGGCTGGGCAGGGGGGGTTTCGCCAGGATCATGATCAGTGGTACTGTAGGTAACCTGGTGGACCACAGCGGAATCCCAGCCAGTCGACGGCACCGGCTTCAGGCACTCCCAGTCGCTCATAGACGCCGCATTGTTGACGACGTTGGTCGGTTCAATAGGTGGTAGTAGCGGATAGGTAGAATGAAACTCGATGAGGTTATGGCAAGGGCTCTCCGAAGCACTCGGAGAGTATCTAGGTGCTGATAGGATCAGGGACGCCAAGATGGTCGAGCCAGTAGCGGATGGATGATAGGGCGTCGAGAAGGCCCCGGTGTCGACGTTACAGAATGGATGCCTCGAACGCACAGCAGATCGATCGATGCGGCAGTAGTGTGATGGAAACGTATACCTACTCTGTACGGTCGTTGTTCCCACCCATCCATCTCTCATCCATCCCCTCCCCGCCGCCGATATTGATTTACGAAGCTTGCAGTGGCTTTTTCTTAAAACCCAGCAGCATCTTCGACAGCGACTTCGCTCGCCGGGACAGTCCCAGCATACCTACGCACCCACTCAAGCGGGGCAAGGCACAGGGTTCGTTCCCGAGAATGAGATGCGCAGTGGATGGAAGCGACCTACACTAATGATGAAGGAGCGGGTAAAGATTGGCGGTGGGAAGCATCAAGGATCCGATGCAGCGCGGCAGAGCATCTCTTGTGTGATACTCCAGATCATTTTGTGCTCCGTGAAATTAACCTCGGGCCAGGTAGGAGGAGGAGGAGGAGGAGGAGTCGCGCATATTGAGCGCGGACCCCCCCTCCGCCCCCTCCGCCGCAGATGAGCAGCGGCAGCAAAGGAGAGCACAATTTGATTACCATGTGTCCGTTACTGGGCATGTCCCAGGCAACTATCATGGTCGATGTTCTCCGCCCGTGTCTAGGTAGGCAGGTAGTGGAGAATACGGGCAGGGGCGGCAGTAGGTATGGAGATGGCGTATGCTGAGATTCCAAACGAGGATGGGCAGCGAGCGACACAAACTGTATACGATGTCCAGCGGGCGATGTCTGAGTTTGGGCTCATGGGGGACTGGCGATGGGCGACTTGCTTCCCGGCCATTAAACGAATGGCAATGGGCAGACCGTCAATTGACAAGCCAGTCGCATGCAACGGATAGTAAGGAAAGTGGGATGGATGGATACCCAGCGATACCCATCGACAGCGCTATGGTAATACATAGTACCTGGTGTACTGTACCTTAGTAGGTAGGAAGGATTGGAGGCGAGGCCCGGACTCAAGTCCGGGCCTGACTGACTGGGTTGACGTTGGGTTAAGTTTTGGCAGAAACTATGACTATCTCTTGGTGCATATACCTTGCGCTACCTGTTCTGTAGTGTAATTACCCCGAATGCCATGGGTAGTAGTTATGTACACACACTCACTACATACCTAGGTATGTACATAATACCTATCTAGGTAGGCTTGCACCCTAGAACCCAAATGTCAATGGCTCCTGCCCTTCGGTCTGAACTTTGACCGCGCCAGCCGATGCCTCGCCGTGCTCGCCGTGCCGTCCTGAAAGAAAGACTACACCTTCATTCACTCCTCCCCAGTCACTCTAGCCACCCTTGACTTGCCGCTCTTTACTCTTGACTCTTGCCCTGGGACAGAACCCATCGATAATTTGACTTGTTTTAGAGGCAGGGGGTTGATTACTTTACCTCGGCCGGGCATGACGGCCCTGGCAACGGCAACGGAGATTCCCGTGGTACATGGACACAATATCTAGTACTGACTGACTGTACCTACCTAGGTAATTGTAGTACGAGGTGGCACATACGCGAGGTGCGTGGGTCCACCAAAGATGAGCTGCCCTTGAGAAGCCCCTCCAGCGGCCACGTGCTAGACAATAAGTATAAGTCAAGTCCACCTTTCTGGAAGCCCTGTAAGGTCAGGAAACTTCCTTGATGCCCGCTTCTCCAGGGGCCGCTCTCAGCAGCTTTACCCAATGCCTGAATGATGTGGATGCCCAGGCGCACACCCGACAGGCGAGGTACAGCAGATATCTCTGGCTGTTGGATGTTTGATGTCGTCGGCACCCAACTCTTCTCCGACCTACCTGAGCAGGTGAGTAAGTAAGCAACCTACCTAGGTAGGTAGTAAGGTAGATACTTGCCAAGGTACCGATCCGTAATGGAAGCTACCTAGGTAGGTAGGTACGTACTGATGCACAGGTATCTCTTGCCTTGGGGTGGGTGGGAGATTCCGAAGACGAACACCAGACAGAGAGAGTGGATCTAGATCCCCTTATGTAATCTAGATCCATCTGAGCACCTCCCGATTCGGCACCCGCGCAAACCCATACGCCGCGCTCATTTCTCCACCAGCCAGCTTCCTTGATTTTTTCTTTTCCCTCTTTCCTTCTCCACTGCCCGCAGCGTGCGACCCACTCTCTCTCCCCAAGTCGTCTCTTCAGCTCCTGCTCCTCTGACTGTTCCACACACACACACAAACACACACACTCGTCCCTCGGCCATCCATCCCGTGTAAACTACCCACTGTTCACCCAGTGTGCTGGGCACATCTTTGCCCTTCCCGTTTCCGTTTATACGGCAGCCCGCAAGGCGAACTCCGCCAAAACGCAATCTTTACTAGACTGACTGCCCCTGTGGGATTATTGTGGGTGGGGCTCGGCAAAGTAATTTTAACCCCACAAGTAATATGTAGTAATCCGTCAAATAGTGTATAACACCGTATAACTATCTCTACCAACGTACATATCTCTAATCACGTAGGAGCTGTTGGTCTGTTAGCCCTGCTTTTTTTCTTGACCATACTAATTCCTTCTGCTGATCTTTTCTTCTTTTTTTTTCCTCCCCCTCCTATCTATATAAACAACGCTGTACATACCCCCCATACCCTTGTGTAACACAAAATGCCACCACTTTGAACCTTGTAACACAGATCCTTATAATACTATATACTACTATATACTATTTATTACTTTATTTTATTTAAAATAAAGCTTATAAATAAGTAGTTTTTTTTCTAGTAAGAATTAGCCTAGATTTAACCCTTTTTCTATCTAAATTAGTAGAAAAAGTATGCTTACTTTTAAGCTAATTCTTACTAGAAAAAATAGTAATTATAATAATTTTTTATATATGCCTATTATAGTATTTATATTACTATATAATATAGTATATAACATACTAATAATTTTCTATAAATTATAACCTAGTATATTCTTATATAGTGATAAATAATAGTAGCTACCCTCTTAAAGAGTATTATAAGTACTAACCTACCTAACCCCCCTAGTATATAGCTAAACGCCTACCTATAGGACCTCACTTCTATAGATATAACTATATATCTTCTTTCTAGTATATATACTTTTATATAGGCTTACTATTATAGTTTATAGACTCTAATATATCTATATAGAGTTAAAGAATAATATTACTAAAACGTTTATTTATAACTATAATATAAAGAAAGCTATAGTAAGTTATATATTTCTATTCTACTCTCTATAATCTTATACTAACTTATAAGCCTCTGTATATAATCAAACTTTGCTAGAAGATTTCTTAATGTAGCTACACAGTCCTAGACATAAATACTACATACCCACAAGCTACTAATTTAATCTAGACCTATGTATATAGTACTAAGAACACTAGTATAGATATATGTAACAAATATTGCAGTAATAAGGGTTTGTTTGTGAAGTATGTTACCTTTACAGGCTTGCCCTATACTAATTACAACTATTCATCTGAGAGCTATACTTATATAAAGTTATCCTATGCTAATTATACCTATATATCTATATATACTCTTTTCTTCTTTTGTATTTACACTTTACTAACTTTTTGTATAAGCCTGTACAACCCCAACCAAGAAGGGTTAGATTGTAAAGCGCCGCTGTGAGAGCCTGTCTCTCAAGGTATAGAAGCGTCTAGCTAAGATCCCCTCTGAACACCTCCATATTCTCATAGAAACCTTTGAATTAATTATAGATAATATTAAAGAGGCTAAAGAGAATATATATAATAATATATAGTGATTTATAGTATATATACTAACCTAAATAATAGAGAATAATAAGGTTTAGACTTATACTAGTTTCTATACCTATATACATAGCAGTTTTTATATATAGGATCATACATAGTATCATACATAGGAGTATAGGATAGGATTATATATTAGTATACATACTAGTAGGGTAGGTATCTAGTTACTACAATCCCTTACATAGGTTTACAGAACAGTATATATATTCAAAAGTTAATATATTACTAATAACTTTATATCTATAACATATACCCTTATATATATCCCTATATAACTATTTATAAAGTAAAAAGTCTATATAGTCTTATAATAAATACTAACTTATATATAGAATACTTATTTTATTTATATAAAATAGTAGATTCCTATATAAATATTATTTTCTATTTTTAAATATTCTTTTATATTATTATAATGCTATATCCTTCTATTAACCTCTTACCTTTTTGTTTACCTATTCTTCAGAAGCTTAAAGAAGGGTGGACATATAATGCAATTCTTATATATCTATTTCAAACCTATCAAGTCTAAATTTCAAAGTGAACTTTTAAACAACAGCTTATAAAATAGAACCTCAAGCAAGAAACACATACTGTATTTTTAGAAGAACTACTTACCTATATTAAAGACCTCTTCTTTTAAATTAGTCTTAACGATCTAAGTATACTTTAAATGCTTTAGTCTAAAGGATTTATAATTTCTACTTATAGCCTTGAGGTAATTTGCAGGCATAATCAGCTTTGGCGATAACAAACACCAGAACAAATTACTCAAGTATAATAGCAACTTCAGGACTTTTTCTTTAGTTTACCTAATACTATATATCAAGTTAAAGGGTATAGTTGTAAATACTTATATATGTAGATTTACTAACAAGGTTATATTATTAGCTAAAACTCTTTATTATCAGTATATCGTTAATCTTTCTCAGTCTAAGTTAGTAACTGTCTTAATAAGATATAATACTACTGTAAAGGTTAGATAACTCCTAAGCTAAACTATATTTAGTCTCTTGATACATATAATAAGCTTCTACTATTTAGGTTTGAGGTTTATACTATAATTGATGCTTATTTACAGTTTATTATATGGTTTTATATTAGCTTTTTAGCTTATATATCTTATAAAGTTCTTACATAATACCTTACTATAATCTAATAACGTAGATATATACCTTTATAGATTTAATCTAATCGTGGTAAAGAGACTGTCCTTACTGCTGGTGTCTATTACTACCTTGCATAACAACGTTCAATACCAGTTACCTTCCATGACTGTTAGATATTTAAGAAGAGTATTTATAACGTTAAAATTAAGAGCTAGTAGAACCATCTTTGCTAGAGACAATTAGTATATTAGAGAGTATGTATAGGTATTCTAATTATTATATACTTTTATACTAATTTATATAGGAATATTTCTAATAGCTTGAGTTATAGAACCTCTTTTTACCTTATAACCTAGCTAATCAGGTTGTACTTCTATTTATTTTTATACCACATATTCGTAGTGACTTTACAACGTTTATTTAAGTCTAGAACTCTCATCAAATTCGTCGTCAAAAAGGCTGCCCCTATGTTATTTCTAGTAAACCATAGTACCTCTATTATCAACCAGAGGTTTAAACTACAGAAGACTTTGCACAACCAGTTAATCAAGAGCAAGTTTAGAAACTACTTAATCTTATACAAGGCAACACTAATCTTAATAATTTCCTTTTGCAAGATACTATTTAAGTCTGTATATTAATTATTGAGTCTTGTCAGGTAGTACTTTCACCTAAAACAAAGGTTTAGGATACTATATATCTATCTCTTGATGTGTACTAGTACCTTTAGACTTAATTAAAGCAGTATATTAAGGAGAAAAAACAACTAGAGGTTTCACTTTTAGATAAACTACAAGGAGGAATTACATAGGTAAAAGAACAACTAGTAACATATAATATTAGTTTAAATAATGTAGATACTTCTATTATAGAAAGTAAGGAGAAAGATAGTAGTAAGTAAATACTATATATATTTATTTACTTCTAAGAATTAATGTTTAAGTGTATATGCTTGTATCTCTTCTGTTGTATTCCTTCTACTTTATATAGAATTTCATTTTTTATCTCACCCTCTTAGTCCTTTACTTTCTCTTGTTTATACTCAAGCTCCTCTTTTACTTTAGCTATAGGCTTTAGTACAGTCTTAGTTAATAACCTTGTCTTTGGTTTACTTATAGTTATTGTTATTACTATTTAAGAAGTACTATTTTCTTTACTTAGTTAATTAGATATAATTAGCTTTATATAGAACTTAGCCTTTTAAGATACTTAAGGTTTAATAGTTAGTAGATTAATTTAGACTTATGTGATAATACTTAGGTAGTATATATCCTTTTTATAAGAGATTGAAGCCTTGGAGAGAAATTGTTAAAGTGTACTAGCTTAATAGGTAGTATTACAATACTCTAAGATATTGCATAGGTTCTTAGTATTAATTACCAAAGCTTTCTACTCTTTACTTAAAAATTATAGTTAGGTAGTAAAGTTTAAGATAATATTTCTTATTATACTACTATATAATAGAAAGACTATAAATAAATTAAACTATATCTTACTAATAAACTTCTTAATAACTTAAATATTAGTATATATTAGAACTTAAATACTATATACGTCTGTTTTAAAATATATAGTATTATAAAGAGTAATAGTTAACTTAATTAATAGGGAGGGTTTATTAGCTTTCTTTGTTTACTAAATACTTCGTTCTTATTCTTATGATTCCATAAGGAGTAAATTAACAAGGTTTAAAGCTAATAAGCTCTATATAATAAGAGCTAATAATAGTATAGAGATTACTAGAGTTAGATGCTTTAGGATAGGTGTTTCTGGTAAAGAGGTAAGGTTAATTAGATCTATAGAAGTATCGTTAAAGGGTGTAACAGACTATAAGTTAGCACTATAATGTCTACAAGCCTTCTAATTATTAGTAGATTTAAGGACATAATGGTTCCTCCCTGATAATAGGCAAAAAGGGGTTGTGACCCCCATTACAAAAAGATAAAGGAATAACTAGTGGTATAAGAGAGAAAATAATCTAGAACAATTATTATTATTGATATATCATTTTATATATGTGTATATAGGCCCGTTTAAACTAGGGTTGTAGTAATACATAATAGTAACTATACATACTATCTAATAAATGCATTATTTAATATGAATAATTTCGTTAGAGTAGGAGGGTAGATAGTATTGTGGGGTAGGGGCCTACCTAACAATAAAAAGTGGCGAAAAGTGAGTTTTGGCGGAGTTCGCCTTGCGGGCTGCCGTAGTTTATCCCATGTTCTCTCTGGGAAAGAAACTAAGGGAGGGCAGAAATTCTATCCGACCGACAGAGTGCGCTTCCTCTATTGGAGCTGGTTCCGGAGCAGAAGCAACGGCCCACCCCCAGTGATGCACACCCATATTGGATCCCGATGTCCCAATCGCCTGCTCTTGGCTCACTAGACAAGCGACGCCATCGCGTACGTCATATCTCGCCCATGTTTTCAACGCCTTCGTGTATGCCTAGACCATGGGTGTTGACCGAGATTCTGCTTGTGCTAAGACGTGCCGCGAGCGCCCCCCCCCCCTCCCCCTCATCCCGCCGGCTCACACCGTCATCCGCCCAGCCGAGCCGCTTCTGTCAGATTTTCACCCCGACAATCCGGTCGATGGCAATCCGCCTTGTGACGTTGACGTTCGCCAGCGTCCCGTGGTTTACGAATGGTTGCACTGCGCGTCGATATTGCTTACCTGCTGCAACCACTATGCAACTCCCTGCACCTCCGTACTGCGTCTGGCCTAACTGTTCGACGTCCTGCAGATGTCAGAGTAGTCGCCCTAGTCTCGCCTATTCAGCATCCTACTTTTCCGCTTTCCTTTTCCCGACTGATCATGGACGAGTGAGCGACGGCAGACGAGAGACGCATTCCTATCTGGCCTGTTCAAGCTTCTCTTTTTTCTACGATGCACTTGGCAAAGGCGAGAGAGGGGGGGCCTGACTGGCCACCCTGAGGCACACAGGGTGGCATCCAGGCCTCGCCTGCCTTTGGTTCCGATCCAGGGTGGCCGCACCAAATGCTGAATCCTTGGCAATCTGGCTGGCCTGAAGATCAACCTCCGACGTGCTGTTCGGCCAGCCTGGACGCACCATCGTAACCGGCGGCAACGCAGCTGGTCGGTCACTTCGCCGTCTCGTTCGTGTCACCCGTCGCACGCCAAGCACCTGATCGCGCTGGCAATGCCAGGCCGTCTTCCCCCCGTCGCAGCTACGTCCTCGTCTGTCACACTCTAGCTGTGTCACACCCGGCATGAGGCCGTCTATTCTTGCCTCGCAGACTCAGGTTTAACAGAGGAGGTAAGTCTCCGGCAACCTACCTGTCGGCCTACCTGACTTTTGCCAGAACATTCAGATGGCCTCGCACCGCGAACCAATAGTAGTTTCCGAATCGCTTCCAGCTATCCTTTGCCTTCGGCCCTTGTGCTGTATCCTAACGGCTCGTATCGACCTAGACACCAGGCTGTCTAGCGCCCAGTCTGCCCCATCCATCCCTTTCTGGATGAAGGATCAGCGAACCGTGTAGATAGAGAACATGTTGCTGGCGGCCTGCTGTGATCACCCGCCTCGTCAAGTTTCGAACGCTCCCCGACTTTTCAAGTTGGGCTTCGGACTAGCAGGGCCGTAAACGCCGCTTGTTGGGTGAAATCAGGGGTCCTTCCAGATAGACCCTTAGCGCATCGCCAGGCCCCCCGTCTCGGTGCATCTGCGATGATCGGGCGTGGCAGAGACACTCTCGTGGCCAGTCAGTGACCAAGATGCCTCCCCCACCTACAGCCCCCTTCCTTCCAGCCGATTGGGATGCTGAATCGTATCATATCATCTTACAAGCGACTGGCCAAACCCTGGCGACTTCTCAATAACATCCTGAGAACGGGCCTTTCATCGTAGCCCCAGGTGCCTGCCGAGATTTGGTCACAAAGAATTCATCCGAGACCCAAGACGTCGAATACGTGCGGCTCAAACGTCGGCACCGGTGCTGGCCCTGGCAAGTCATCGACAGTTGTCCTGAGAACAGCGTATACCTCGAATGGCACGCGCCTGGACGGGGAAGAAAGGGTCGCCACCAGGCAATGTCCCGTCGGTGCATGATACGATATCATGCCCTACTCTGTCACAATCCTCAGATACAGACCTTTTTCCCAACCTCCTTTGAATTGGCACCAGCATAAGCCGACCCCGGTTTCCGCAATTTACTTTCACAACATTCGGACAGCATGCCTGCAAGCCCACCGCATATCAACGCCGATCATTGCTGTTTTGGTTCAGGCTTCTTGGTGTTTGGGCTCCACCACTGTGTACACTACTGAGGACGAAGTCGCAAGATCTACTGGTCTCATCTCACGCCTCTCAGGCCAACTGCCTGACGTGAGGCGTTCTCTTGGGGGCCAAGGCTGATGCCCCGAAGCGTCTCGCCCGCGACTTCTCGGCCGCAGCGATGGCGCCGACGAATTACTCCATCGTAAACTGAATGACAAAGAGTGTCGGGGTCTCCACTCATTCTCGGTTCACCGGACTCTCAGAGTCGCAAGATCTGCCTCTTGGCCAGACCCCAGCGTGCTGCATCATCTCAGACTTCAGTGAGTGACCTTGAAGACCTAGGTTGTTTTGGAAAAGCCTCAAGGAGTGAAACATTTCGCGACTAGCACGGCACACAATGCTACGATGCACCTCACCCTCCATGTTCTTGGTCTCACTTTATCCATCAAAGACTGGCAACAATTACGAGATGGCGATCCTTCCCACATCACCAACAGCATCACAAAAGTGGCATTTCGAGTCGTTAGCCACAATAGCAGCAACAACTCTGCAACGTTACTGGCAACTTATCTCAGACTCAAGAGGATCGTCTTTCAAGTCGGGAGAATGTGTTGCTATTTTCTTTATTTATTGAAAAAAGAATAGAAAAAAAGGCTTGTACGACCAGGCTGGCATCGGGTGAAGTCCCCATTGCATTTAGAGTTTAACGAGGTAGTCTTTCAGCAAGCCGTCATCTCGGCTGCTGATATCAGCAAATTCCAGCCAAGTCAGGATACGTCAGTCAAATGTTGGGGTCGATCGGAGTATCCATTGCCGGCACGGTTCCATACTATAGTACCTTATTGCCAACTCGGAGCGTTAATGTCAGGTCTCAAAGACCCTCAGCGTGTTCCATGCCCATTACCGCGGCTGGAATGACTACATGCCTGTGCGTAACAGGGCATTAGCCTCACCTGAAGGCTTCTCCACGGACGGCTCAGAAAACAGGCTGTCCCATCCGAGACGGACACGGAGTGGCATATGCACAGACGGATACCCGTCTGCAAACTGCCGTGACACCCGCGGACGACTATTTACTCTCCCGACAAGAAGCGTCTCGACCCATCAAACCTCATCTCGCAGAAACCCGAGACAACTCTTGCCTATCAAAACTTTGGCTTCACAGGTTTGTGGAGCCTTTAGTTCCCGGGATATGCCTCCGAAAGTGGACGTCAGACGGCCACGTGAAACTGAGCGTAAATGCGCCCCGGGCCGCAGGTGTTCCGCGGTGATGCAGGACCTTACGCCGGAACTACTATTATTCGCCACTCCATACAAGATTGGCGTCTTCAAGCAATGACAGAGATCTTGATGCCCAACGTTCCTCAACCCGGGTCGCAGCCGCCGGCGCGGACTTTAGTACATCAACACTTAGCTATGAAGCGAATGGTCTATTCAAGTCCATAGGATCCTTGGACTGAAATGGAGGAGCCTTGGGCGAGTTTACCTCACCAGGTGGAGGGGAGCCAGGCTCGGTGCGAAGAGTAATCATCGAGAGGCTGAACCACCTGAAGGCCCTACCTATGTGGCCTCACACGGGCGCCCCTGTGGTCTAGGGACTATAGCCTGGCAATAGCCAACGTACCATGATGCGCAAGGCTCGCGCCCTGTCCTCAGCATAAGCGGAGATGAGTGAACATGTCAGATTCTACGGACGAAGCCCACAGCGGCAGCTTGCCTTATCAGAATGCGTCCAACGACGACTACGAAGACCGTCGGCCCTCGTCCATGCGCACGGGAAGCGGCTCGTTCATCTGATGCTCGCATACAAGATGCTACAATCAACTCGTGCGTCTGTGTGATTTTCGATACGTGTCCCAGCGACACTACTAGTGTCCACTGACGGAGCTAGACGGCATTGCCTTTGGACTATTTTCTTTCCAGAACATCTTCTGGGCTCCGGCCGGGGCATGGAGTGACTAGCGAAATGTCTCTTGGGCGTGAGGTCGGACCCCTTCGGCAGGTGAGGAGCCCGGTGGCCCCATGAGCTTGTCGATCAACTGATGAACAATTTTCGTAGGCAAGCATGCCGTTGAGGGACACGATGGGAATGATGTTTCCCCAGAAGATGAAGAAGGCATCACATGGACAAGTCACCTGCAGCATCTGAGATGCCCGGGTCCTATGCGATGCGATACGAGCCGAGCTTACCAGAAATAACGGGAATCTCGATAGGGAGAAAATTTCCACCAGAGACTGGGGCAAGCAGCATGTCCATGCTGATCTCGTTGGCACAGATGCCGCGGTGCCGGATACAAACTGGGCCCCCCGGGCTTATGGACCGCTGTACGCAGGGCGGCAGGCCCCCTTTGTGAAATTTTCGAGTCCCCAGATGTGTCAGCAGACAGCATCAAGATTGTAATGATCAGCGGCACATTCAGATTGGGATGAGAGAAGCGGAACACTCTCGTTGTCTCCCTTGTTGGAGCGGGCCGGCCCCCACCAACGGAGAATGCGGTCAGAGTAGATGGTGCTATAAGCAGTGATGCTTTCGAGTACCTTTCTTCCCCCCTCCTTGTCGAAGTATCACACTAATCAGTATCAGTGTACAGAGTCAGAGGCATGCCGCGTTGCAGGGCCGATGGACTGATCTGTCTCGATAAGGAATAGGGTTGACCCTCTCCTTCGTCCACACCTGATGCGTTCGCAATTCAGCGGACACTGCGCCCGCCCGGTACCGATTGGGATCCTCTCTCCAATCTCGAGAAGTGGATGGTTTTCTGGCTCCGCTACGGCCTCGGATGCGACGTCCGCGAAGCGTCATCAGACATACCCTGCCGTGTGCCAAAGTGTCAGTTGCCAATCCCCCCCACGCCGTATGTCGGCGACCGGGGGCTGGTTCCATTGCAGCGGTACGAGAAAGATGCTAGGTGGTAATGGGTAACATGAGCCTCTCTGCTTCAAGGAGTACGCTAGACGAGAAAGCGACGAGAACATTTCCCACACCTGTCATTCTGTGCCGCCCCCTGCCCGCCCGCCTTCACCAGTGTTTGCCCAAATTGATACTGATATCTGCTGATGCCAACGTCACAGAGCAACGTGCTCAGTCCGTTTTTGGTAGGAAATCTCGATACGTACGTTAGGTACCAGGTAGGTAGGTAGGTAGCCATGTCATGGTGGTGTGTGTCTACCTACCTACCTACCTACCTAGCTGTACCTAGGTAGATGAAAAGATGGTTCCGGCTCGAAACCATCCCTCCCCCCCTTCCCCCACTACGACGGATACATTACGATTTTTCTCATTCTCGCCAGTGCCTGAAGTCGTCGGTCGCCGTTGGCCTTCCCAGATCCACAGCCATCAAGTGATTTTAACTTTACCAACGAGGCTCCCTCTATCGTCTCGTGTAAAGACCGAGTAGCAAGGTTCTTGCCTGTAGCAGGGCGGGTGCCCTGACCCCTTCCTTTCCTATTTCGTCGCCCCTCCTCCCCCCCTTCTCGCTGTTGCTGCACCGGGTTTTCCTTGCCTTCCTGCCCTGCACTGCTGCCCCCCCACCCCCTGCACCTTCCTCCCTACCATGTACCTCCCGCCGCTCTCGCAGCATGAGTGGAGACTACCCGTCATTTGACAGCTACGACGGGTGACAGATGGCGTTTTCCCGACGTTCCTTCCTTGTCCTGGAGCCTGTGCCTGTCTGTCTGTCTGACTGACTGACTGACTGACTGACTGACTGACTGACTGACTGCCTGCCTGCCTGCCTGCCTGCCTGCCTGCCTAGGCCACTTTTGCCTTTTCCTCCTTCTCCCTCTCCTTCTCCTTCTCCTTCCCTCTTTCACACACCCCCTCCCCTCCCCGGCTGTTTCTTCTCGAAGGAAGCTAGAGGTGGTTGAGAAGTTGAAACGGCCATGCGCCGTTGAGCGGCCTTTGGTGGCCACCAATCGGCCAAGGATTCCCGTCGACTTCCTTCCCCACTTCTCGCTACTCAGGCAGACCTGTACACGCTCCGTACCTGCCCAGTTCATGTTGTGGCTCCTCCCATCGTCTGGGCTGTCTCCGTTCCCATCTTCATCTCCATCTTCATCGCCATCTCCGCGTCCCTGTGATCGAGCTTTTGACGATCCCTTTCGCGGCGTTGCCTGGCTTGGCTCCTGTCTCCGCCGCTCCGCTACCCCCCTTCTCTCTCTCCCCGTCACCCCGGGTTATCCAGGCTCACAACACATCACACTGATAATCGTCTGCGATGCGCCGGCCGATGGCGGCGGTGAGCCGTATCCATCCGCACTATGGGATGGGGATCCTCTGCTCGAACGCTACCTACCTAGGTAGTCTACTTGGCCCTCCTTCGGGCTCGACATTTACATATCCACTCGTCTACACTACGACAAGCGGACCAAAAGAGCGAATCCTTCCCAACCGTCGCTGCCGTCTGCGACGTTGCCTTCGGCTGCGCTGTTATGCATTATCTATCTAACTGATGGTTGGCGTCAAAGCAGAACCCCACCCAAACTGTTTTTGCCCCTGTCTTTTTACGGCCAAAGCATCCGACCGACGATCGGGCAAATCTGCGTGTCCGAGCTCACAACGATATCACATACCATGTCAGGCCGTGAGATACTTGCATAGTACACTAATATCCGTTGCTCAAGGACCCTGGGTGCCGAAAGGGCGGAACCCAAGCACCGAACCGATGTGGTTGACGTTCGACATCCTTCCCATTCACCCAGCCAGCCCATCATACATGGCAGTAGACTTGCGGGCTGCACCAACACCATCACCACCACCACCACCACCACCAGTCCAATGGGCGTCTCCGTGACGCTGCACCGCACCCTAGCCCATCGTCTCTCTGATCTTCTTACCGCATCTTCGCTCCATGTGCAGGATTCATGCTGCTTACCCTCCTGCCAAGCAACCCAGCCGACCGGTGACAGCACGCCTCCATCCAGCCAAAATGAGATCGACAATGCACCACCAACCAGCCCTCCTTGCCATCCACGATACGATGCATTCAGTGCCCCTCCCTCCCTCCCTCCCAACCCAGCAAGTTCATCTGCTTTCGGTGGCTCTGCCCACTGACATCTCCCTCCCTCCCTCACTCCCTCTTCTTCTTTTTGGTTCTTGGTGTACGCAACACTTATTATTCCGTGCTTCTCCCCGTGTCCCGTCGTCACCCATGTTCACGACATGGGAACTAGCCATAGTCGACATGTGCCGACGACGTTTCGAGGCTGCTTTGGCAAACGCTGCATCCACGCCTCGGCCAGTACCCAACTCCGCCCACCCTTCACCTCGACATCCCTTGTTGGATCTCACCCGCTTTGTTCGATCTCATGCAGGATCAAGACGGCCCAATTCAAAACACCATGAGCCCCGATCCACGTCACCTTTGCATTGCATGGTACTCGATTGACTTTCTGCTCGATGGCGGCACACCTTCCATCACCGCTTTGTCGGAAGTACTGCCTCTTCAGGAAGCCGTCTCCAGGAGCGGGACAAATCATGCAGAGTCTTTTGGTCCGCCTCGCTCCGTTTTAATGGGTCATGCTCCAGATCTGGCCGTCGGTGTCAGGGCATCACTTCCCGATCCTGTCGCTGGCTTATTTTGGCTGTATCCGCATGGGGTTGAGGCCAGGAATCTGCAAGTACCTTTGAGGTATACCAAACGTTACGATCCTGTATCCCAATCGCCTCTGTTTGATGGTGGGATGGATCCCTTGATTCCGTGACGGCGGCACCGCTAGGTATTGCCATTTCCCCGTGTGAATGCGGCGGGAACACATGCTTGTTGTGCTGCTGGCTAGCGTTCGGTGGCATATTCCATCTTGGAGGAACAGATCGCCTGCCTGCCCTCATATCGGGCCGACGGGCGGTAAAACGGGCTGGTCAGCGCAACCAGCCACCCTGGAAACTCATTTCGACTCCAACACATTCGCGTTGTTGCTGTCGGAAATGTCAAATCATGTTCGTGCTTGCTACGCCGCACCCCGTTATGCTGGTTCCTCATCGCCAACGACCAGTCCGGGGCCCCCTCCCAGCGTCACTCGCAAGCCAATGCCACTACACCTACTTGCTCTGGGTCAATCAATATGCCGGTGCGTTATCCAAGCTAGTGCAGTTGAAAACATGCAGCCATCCACGATGCAGACCAAACTGTGGCCATCGGGGTCTGGCTCCTCCTCCCTCCTTCCCTTCTGTTCGAGCCGAGTCTGGCGTCTCTTGTTACATGTTTGACTCTGACTGTTGGTCACGCCTTGGAGGGTGGGCAAAGCCGTTGTTTTCGCCATGAGTACAGTCAGGAGCGACACACGTTCGGGCTAAAGCGCTGCCAATATATCACTCACCAAGCCTTCACCCGCGATTACCAGTATCTGCCTCTGGTGTGCCAACTATGCCTAGCTCGTGGTGCGATCTTCTGATCTGGAAATCGGGATGCCACGCAGGCCACACACACACACACACACACACACACACACACACACACACACACACACACACACACACACACACACACACACACACACACACACACACACACACACACACACACACACACACACACACATACACGCACGCTACCATCTCGCATCTCTACCTGGCGAACATGTCATGATCAACGCCACCTACCCTTCGTCCTTGACGAATAAGGGGAGGCTAGAGGTTCAGGGGGGCACTACGATTTGGTACCCGTTTGGTTTTCGGGCTTTGGGCACCAAATGCAGGATGTACCAGCCGTTAGCGAAAGCAGAATGGCTGAACCATTGGATTCCAAATGCCGTCATAACGACTCTGGCTGAACAACTGGCTGGTTCGGGGCATATTTGCAACGACCAGACGCTCCATGGCTGGGCCAGTTGTTGCAAAAGAAAGTGCCTAGCGCCCGAGCTCCTCAACCCCGTTTACCAGCCATGTGGTTCGGACTCGAAGCCCTCCCGGCCAGAAGATTAAAAAATGTCTGGCGAAAACAAGCAGCCAGACCCATGTACGTTTCCCGACATCTCGGCAAGGAGATATATCCTGAAAGAGCTCGTGGTCAACGCTTGCCCGAAACGATTCCGCGGCGCAAACACGGGAAGCTGGCTTGAAAACGGTTCCGTGTCCGGATGTTGAAGCAGCGTCCACAGACAAAAGGGCAGGGCGTAAGCACGACCAACACCATCATACATCGAATACGGGTTCGCCGAGGAACGGCCCAGTATGTCTTGATATCGACGTTGGCTGCTCCGCTACAGCGCGGGAGCCGGAAAACTGGGCAAGCCCTGCTCCCCATCAACGACGCATAGCCAAGCAGTTCCCGACACGGCGCATCGCGATGAACCCACTCATTGGAAGCATGGAAGCGAGAACCTTGGGCCGCCGGCACCACGAGTACCCAGGCCGGCAAAGCGTTACTCGGTTGGGAATCCTAAATCACATTTTTCACATGATCGGTTTATCTCAAAAATGTACGATGACCGAGGCCCCCCCGCCCCCTGTCGAACTCTTCGTCTGCTGCTTGTTACGTTCCAACAGCTAGCAGGACACGAGGGCTGGGCTCGATTGATGCGCCAATCGCCATTGGGGGAGCCCGCCCAAACTTGTTGGTTAACGTTGGGCCATTGCCCGTACGTCGTGTCAGCCTGCAGACGTGGTCTGACATTTGCCAGTGACGAAGCTCGCTGGCAATGACGGCGGATGCCCCCCAGGCCGCATACGCCCACTTGTTCACATCGAGGCGCCTCCTCCTTGGAGAGCATTGGACCAGGACTGGTCCAAATACCTGGCAGCCTCGCCGGCCGGTCAAAGGACTTTTGGGGACGAGATAAACTTGGTTCCAAGCATTACGTATCTCCCCGCGGCTCAACCTCGCAGCCCCGGGCCAGTCGGGGAAACCTGACTAAAAGATCAAATGTCTATTTATTTGCTTTTCCCTCTTCGTCCCACTCCTCAGTGCTTGCTTGCGTGCTCCTCGGTCAACGGGGCGGCTGTGCGCCGTCTCATGATGACGGAAAAGCGGCCGTTTCTGATTGGGGTGTTTACGGTGCTCGAGTATGGCTGCTGTGCCTTTTACAACCCCCCTTTTCAACAACGCTTCCGCAGTCCCTGCGCGGTGTTTGGTTCAAACACCGAGTGTTGTCGCCAAGAAGACAACTTTTTTTCCGGGCCAGGTCCGCTCTCCAGAAGATGTCTGAGTACAAAATAGATAAAAACAAAAAAGGCTCTCAATCTGCAATCTGCAATCGCCACCGGGGAACAGGCAGCCCATGTCAACCGAACCGCTCTATTGTTTGAGATGACGGGAAAATCTCACAACCCCCCCCCTAGCGCTCTCATTCCGCGCCAGATTTCCTTTCCGGTCCAAGGCGATCTTTTGTTTGGGTTGGCTGGCTGGTTGGTACAGCTGCGCAAAAAAGGATAAAAAAATACTGACAATGAACCTGTCAGAATGTTGTCCGTCTCATGCAGGGCCCCCTGTTTCGTTTCTTTTCTTTTTTCTTTTTCCCTCCCCTCCCCACCCTCTATTTCTGAATCACATTTCGGACTGTGAGCCAACCGCTCTGGTAAGGAACCTTGACCCCCCCCTCTTTGACGTCGCTGTACCCTGTGTGCCTGTGGAATGCTAGCAGGAAACGAACCATTACCGGCGCGAGCGAGAGAGGGAGAGAGAGAAAAGTTTGAGCGCCAGGCGGTTTTTGGCGATGCCACGAGACACTATTGAATGTTTCTTGCTGCTCAACTCATCCTCCTCCTTCTCTTCTTCCCACAACGGGCCCCTCTCCCGCCTCCTCCTACCTTCACCCAAGTTGTTTTTCCATGCCACGGGCCCTCTCTGTTGTTTCTCGCATTTCCCGTTTTCGTACAGTACCCTTTATTGGCCCGCTAGTGCCCCCCTCCCGGTCCAGAAATCCCCTTACTTGTCGTCCTACTATTCCGTTTGAAGATCATGCTGGAGGTGATACCGGGGTGGTGGTCTCAAACCGAAATATCCAGCCCGCGGCCGTGCACAAAGCGCGTTCTTGCAGTGGCGATCTTATCCCGGGGCTATTAAGCATACGTCCCTGACTTCTTCTCCAATGAGGGCCGGGGAAAAGTATCGAGTTTCGACACAAGGCCGGCAACGAAGTCAGTTGTCTCGTGCATCACAATTTCGTTCTGCCGTCCCCTACCGCACATACCTTGATCCCCCCCCCCCGGGTGGCCCTCTTCAGTGGGAGCAGGAACGGGCCCTGCCGCTGTTGAAACATGCTCCCTCGAGTACATCTTTTCTTGGAAAGTCACGGTTCGTTCGGCGCGGGCGGGCATGCACGAGTCGACCGGGCCTTTTTGTTTTTTCGTCTGCCGCTTGGCTACGCACGGAGGACGGTCCCGGTCGGGACGCTATTGGCAAGCATGCCGCGACGAGGCGGGTTGTGACCCCATTCCCGTCTGGTCCGCCTCAACGTAATAATGTACTGGAACGGACGGCCTCGAAGGCGTGACGGGGCACTAGGGGGGCCGAGTGTGGGGGGCGGTTGGTAGCATCGTCTTGAGCTTGAGCAGCAGGTGTTCGCTGAAGAACTCAACTCACGACGTCGTCTGATGTTGGGCATTCGCCCGCATGCAACTTGGGCAAGTGAAGAGCAAATCGGTGGCTAGCCACCTCGATACCTATAACGATCAAGTGATCGCCCGGCCCCGATGATGTCATTCAAGGGTCGTCAAGGGTACACAGCAAGGGTCCAAAGGTGTTTCGGCAGTCGCGATACAAGGCTGTGTGAAGTTTACATTTCCAAGATGCGACGGGGTCTGGCTGGCTGGTACGTTTCCATGTTTGGCTATATGTGTGTGTGTGTGTGTGTGTGTGTGTGTGTGTGCCGATTCAACCACAGTCCGAAGCTCATTAGAGACACTAGGTACACTAGAGAACACGGGGCTCGTACTACTTACTACGTACTCCCCCATCAGCGAGAGGGCGGGCGCGGACAAGCGACTCCGGGATATTGCCCGCTGCACGGTAGATGTCAAGGGCCGCCTGGTCAATTTGTCTCTTTGCTTTTGGTGTTCTCTCGGGGGACGGGTTCCTGCCATGACTGCGCGTTCCGGGCATCTCTCGCAACGTACACGCCCCCGAATCCACTTCTTGACCGGTCAGTCTTCTCGTCTGATAGCGGGCGCTGCAGGAGGGGGAGAGGGAGAGAATGCACCATGCATGCACCTTGAGCCCCGGATGAGGAGCGCAGTATCAGATTTTGTGAGTGGGGGGAAGACCTCTTTGGGGGGGGGGGGGGTCACAAGAGCGAGCGAGTAGCCAGCAAGCAAGCAG
The DNA here is from genome assembly GCA_016618095.1 of Colletotrichum echinochloae. Classification (NCBI taxonomy): domain Eukaryota; kingdom Fungi; phylum Ascomycota; class Sordariomycetes; order Glomerellales; family Glomerellaceae; genus Colletotrichum; species Colletotrichum echinochloae. Next base: position 1,980,191 of record JADEZT010000007.1, read on the forward strand.
CAGCGGGGTGTGGGCGCTGATTATGGCTGCCGCCTGCGAGAGGAAGAGAGTACGATGGATGGGCGCATGGGGGGGGGCGCGATTTCCCCGTGCCGATTGTCGTGCATCACTCGCTCCGAGAGATGCGGCGTGGCGGCGGCGGGGCAAGGCGGTCAGATCCTCCTCATTTTCGATCTGGACCCTCCGGTATTCGCCTCAGTCAGGGATGGTGGTGGTGGGGGATTCCCACACACGGCATCTGGGGGCTCTCAGCGTCACAAATCTCATTGAGATGCTGAGATGCCGATCCAGATGATGTTTAGATCAGCCTGGAGTACCTAGCAGTAGGTAGGTAGTGGTGTAGTTGAGACACCAGGTTGGAGGAGAGGGTGGTGGCCCTGTGTTTCTTCCCGTGCGTACCTAGGTATAGCGCTGTCGCTGACGACGAGTGACTTTCCTAATTCGGACATAGGGAAGGGGGTAGGTGGGGGGGGGAGGGGGGCAAACGTTGAAGAGAGAGCGAGACAGAGACAGAGAATGAGACAGACATAAGGTCGTGGTCGAGACATGGCCGGCCTAGGGGGGGCATCATCACCGCGCATTCTCGAGGGAGGAAATGGGGGCGGGATGTCTAGGTACGTCCCAACGATGGTTCTCGGAATATCTTGGTTTTTGCGACACACTTTGACGGGCTGCTTGCCGCATCTGGCGAGTCTGGGGGGTTCACACACTTTTGGTGTCGTTGATTTCTTCTGACCATTTCGGAGGTTTTTGTTTAGTTTTTTCTTCTTTTCTTTTGTGGGAGTTGAGAGAGGGGGAAGACTGGGGCGGGAGTTCAAGGAGAGCGGGCGGGATTCTTACGCCCCGGTGTGATGAGAAGAGAAAGAGAGAGAGAGAGAGGGAGAGGGAGAGAAATTGCTTTTTGATGGTACTGGCTTGGACGTACATAGATATGTGCGTCACCGGGCTGGTTACCTGTTCCCGCGGTGGCCATATGCGTTCCTGTGTCTTGGGCTGGTTTGATGGGCGAACCCGTTACGACGGCGGCCGGCACGAGGCGAGAGTGCATACATGCCCCATTTCGACATGGACAACCAAGGCGCAGGACGCAGGGCGCAGACGGTGGGGAGAGGCGGGGAGGGGGGGCAAAGTGCCTTCAAGGGGGTCAGGATCGAAAGAGATAGCTGGTTCCTAGGGTGTGTATGTGTGTATGTATGCCAGGCAGAGGCAGGTGAAGTCTTTACGGGGCCGAATTCCATGGGGGTTTTTTTTTTTTTGCTTGTCTTTGATCTTTTTTCTCAGTAGGAGGGGAGGGGCAATTGCAAAAAGCGCCTCTCTCTTCCTCTTTTTGCGCATTCGCGATCCCCCACGCCCCGCGTTTGATGGGAAGCTTGCGCGGGATGATGGGCACGAGGCTGAGAGGGGATGGATGGATGGGTTACGTAGATCGTGAGATCCTTGCTAAGAAAAGACCGCGTATCGCCGCATCGGAAACTGAAAGTGAGGAGAGAGGGGAAAGGGCGTGTGCTTTTTGCTTTCTTTCGCAAAACGTCTTCCTCTTGGTCCGATGGTCACGAACAGTGGGTATTGCCCGCTGTAGAATTTCATTTCCTCCTCTCTGTGCCCCCCTTGGGGTATCCGCTATTGGAGTTGAGATCAGGTGGAAAAGGAGGGGGGGCGTACGCTTACAATTCCAATGCACGCTGAAATTTGGGGAAGGCCTTGATGCTCGACGGACTTGCTTTTTCCCGACGGTTCAGCTGTGGAGGCCGCTGCGGGAGGGCGGTAGACGGTAGGCAGACGCGAGGTGCAGGAGGGAGCTCGTTGACAGGGAAGAAGAGGGAGGCCTTGCTTTCGTCAGTTTGTCCCACTCGTGCTTTCCCGTAAACGTGAGGCTATTGGAATAGGAGAGGGGGGAGCTTTGTCCACGATGTCTTTGTCGTTCGAGACACCTTTGTGGACCAACACCATGTCCGAGGTAGGGACGGGCATCTGTCCCCTTGGCCCCTCCCCTTCTTCTTAGACCCGCGCGCCCCATGCCCGAATCCCAACCGCGTCTAAAGCGCGGCACATGTACGCATATTTGCTTTTTCTTTTCTTTTTTTCTGGCACTGCTGTGACGCGAAGGGCGACAGCCATCGGGTAGAAAAGGAGACTTGCGCAGCAAAAGTTAGGGGGGTTGATGATAAGCCAGGACGGTATAAGACTTGCAGGTCTGCAGATACGGAGGGAATCACGAGGGAGGCAAAGGGGACCGGTTGAACGCGGGAAGAGCTGCTGCCTCGAAACGGGCAAACGGACGTATGACGGGCGTTCGCTGAGGCGTTTGTCGGATTCAGATGTTGCCGCCATGCCACGACGAAAGTTCGGAAAGGCGGAAGGGGGGGGGGGGAAGGAAGGGGAAGGAAAGAAGGATGGAAGTGAGGAAGGGAATGGAGTCGGGATGAGGTCACGGGACCGCAACCTAGTGCACGTAAAGTGGAAGGGGAATGTGGCCTGTGGACGGGAAGGTGCTGTGGGGCACGCACCGACGTCGTGCGGGCGCCGGCCGATGAACGGTCGTGGCGGGTGCTCGGCGGTCCGGCTTGGCCGCCCCCAGTCCGCTTTAGGGATCTCGGTCTGGCCCTTCCCCCTTGTTGGTCCCGCATACCGGGGCGCCTTTCTCGATATGTGACAGTTGGCGGGTGGAGAGAGGGCTAGGCCTCTTTCGGGAGGGCGCGAGGTAACGTTTCTGGGAGCCATGGCATGTTGTTCCTGGGGAGAAGGGAAAGGGATCGACGCGCTGGCCTTGACGTACGTACCTGGTAAGGTTGGGGGGGACGGGGGACGGGGGTCCAGGATAACACGTTGCTTTTTTCTCAACTCTCCTTGCCTTCTTTTGCCTCCACTTCCCATCTTCTCCTCTCTCCTCCCCTCATGTGACGAAATCGACATGGAGAGACGGCAAATCTCCAAGAGGGTCGGGCAAGTGGGAAGCTGGACATTCGTTTTGAACATGGAGATCCTGTTTGAGAAACAGGTTAGCCGCTCGTTGGCGCTGTTTCTTGCGTAGGGTCGGGGGGAGGCGGTTACGCGCCATCTAGTGTGTGTCTTGACTAAGCCTCCGGGCACATCTGGACGACACCATCGACATCGGGGGCGTAAAGGGGTGAGAGAGGATGGACATGTCCCAACACGGTATGGAAAGCGACCAACTTGAGATGCGTAGCCAGCCAAGACGGCTGCTCATAGCGTCAGTCGCACAGGCACGTGGTGATACAAAACATGCCCCTTTTCTTATTCATCTGTTTTTTCGGACAATGCTCGGAAAATGTATGCACGAGGGAACACCATTCTTTTCAAAAGTCTTTCCTTCATTCTATCTCTGTTAGATGAGGTGTCGTTTCCGATGAGGCAGGGCAGGCAGAGTAGGGCTGGCTGGCCGGCCGGCCGGGGGGGCTTGTTCATCGGAGCTTTCAAAGACGTTGGTTCGACGGCGTGTCCCCCCGCCCGCGAGGGTTTACACTAGCTCCTTTCACTAGGCAGTCAGCGTTCACATGCTGCGGGGTGGAGGGAGGAGGACGACCAAGACATGCTCGAGAAGTGAGGCTAGCTCACGCACCCTCTCCTTGTGCTACGTGGGCGCAGGTCGAGAACCAGCCTTAGAAGGACTGTAAGAAAGTGTGGCCCTGAGACTCGCAAGCTCGGAAAGAGAGAACGCTGACATTTCTGGCGTTCCCCCGGAGAGGACGTTCTAAACTTCTCGGCGGCCCAAAGTCGTGAGGCGCATTTTTTGGGCTTTTTTCTTTTTCTTCGACAGGGTGTCTCGTATACCACCACACGAGGTACGTGTGAGACGGACGAAAGGCATGTGTGAGATGGGAGGGCCGGCTACCGACGGTTCTCGGAAACTACGGCAAGAGCTGGGGGCAGGGTGTGATCAATGATTGAAGATATGCTCGGTAATTTGGCATATGATCGACCGAGCTTCAGGGCTCTCTCCTTTGCCCTTTAATTGATCGTCTTGAGAGGTTGTCGATCAATGAGTGCCGAGGGAGTCCGTGGGGGTATGTGTGTGTGCGTGGTCCGCATCTTCTCTCCCGTGTTTGCTATCCGACAGTCCGAGAAGGCCCGGCAGATGATGGGCGATGGTGATGAAATGTCTCTGCTAGATCGTGCACCGCATCTTTTTCTGTCTTATGCGTTGTCCTTCCTCTGAGGTAACCGTGAAGTTAACAGACGGGAAAAGAAAGATATACCTGTGTCCCGTCGGACAAACTTCATCGTGCATTGTGAAACCGGGCAGATAACCCGGAGAGCCAGGCGTGCTAGGCCTCGGTACTTTGGGGGTCTTGTTCATGAACCTACGGCAAGCAGGTGGTTCGTATCGGGGGCCGCTAGAACACATTAGTTGCTGTGTGTTGGGGACAGAAAGTCACGATGCAACACGAGGGTTTTGATAACTCGACTCAAATCTTGATTGCGTATCGTAGTCAAACACAAAAAGTTACGAGGCCAACTACAAGGAAACAGTGCAGTTATTGCTAAGAGACATGCGGGAGCAATTTAGGGGGAAGGAAAAAAAAAAATAGGCAAGCGAATGTGTCCGACGCCGCCCTTCTCACTCACTCAACCTCCTTCCACTTCATCGTCAGCTGGGCTATCATCATCCAGGTGCTCGTGCTGTTAGCCTGGCTCATGCCCGACTGCATCTGGTCCCGGAACGCGGCGCTCGTGGCCCCCTCCTCCGTCGCGTGCCACCCGAGCGTGCTGTTGCCGTGCTCGTACCCGTCCGTTGTCCCGGACACGAGCCTCATGCCCTCGATGCCCTGGTACGTGACGCTCATTAGGCCGGCGTGCATGGCGTTCATCATCTGGAGCTCCTGCATCTGGCGGAGCATCTGCACCTGGAGCATGGTCTGCACGTAGACCCCGTGGCGCTGCCTCGAGAACTCGACCAGCTCCTCCGAGGCGCCCTTCTCGCACGCCTCTGTCCATTTCTGCCGCATCCGGGGTGAGTAAAGGCAGCACATCCTCCTGTCGGCGACGAGCTGGTTGTCGTAATCCATCTCCACGCCGGGGGCCGGCGATGACTCCTTGCAGAACGTGATGTAGCACTCTGGGCAGATGGTGCAGTCGTCCCAGCCATACCACTTGCGTTTCTCAACCTGCGTCTCTCTGGCGCACTCCGGAATCCCGTCGAACTTGTGGACGAAGTCCGTGTACCGGGACCAGACGCCCGTCTCGATGGCCTCTTGCATCCGGTACAGGTGCTGGGACCAGCGAGGGGCCGAGCGCTGGAAGCTGCAGAGGTAAGCTTGCGTGCTGTCCAGCCCCTTGGTCGGCTCGAAGAAGCGGCCCAGCTGCCACGTCCCCACGTAACCTGCGTAGCAAGCGGCGCAGAGGCTGTATGCTTCGCATCTGCCATCCTTCAGCGTGTGCCAGACGCCGCCGACGATGCCCTGCTCGGTGCAGTGGGGGCTCGGGATGATGGTCTCCAACGCCTTGTACAACACCCCGATATCCTTTTGGCTGTTCGCGGCCGCGATCGAGACGCGCACCGGGAGGCTCGTCGCGCTGCAGAGAAAAGGGGAAGGTTCCACGCTGCGGTACCCGAGAGCCACGTCCATCCAGTCCAGCCCCGTGTGGCTGGGCTGCTGGGGGAACACCTCAAAGTTCCCGTCTATGGGCGTAAGAGCCACAGTCTCCTCGTAGCACCGCTCGCACATCTTCATCTCGGGGAACCTCTGCTCGCGTAGCTGCATGAACCGTCTCGTGGTGGGGGAGACCGGTGTCTTCTCGCACTGGGGGAGCTTGATGTGCTTGGCCGCGGCCTGGACCCATTCCTCCCAGGCGTTTGTGGTCCTCTTGGAATACTTGACCAGCGACCGCGCGATGAAGGGCAGGCAGACGTCACAAGCCCAGGTGGCATCAGGGGGCTGAGCCGCCTCGTTGGCGACAAAATGCCGTCGGAAAGCCGTGGCCAGCACAATGTCCTCGTAGCAGGCCTCGCACGAGATGAAGCCCTCGAGCCGGCTGTCGAGCGTCTTGAACCATTTGATCCCCGCGCCGCCTCTGGACCCTTGTGGGCCCTTGCAGTCCAGGATGCCCAGACGAGTCGACATGAACTCCCGGATCGGCCCGTCGTCGTTGTGCTTCACATACTCGGGAAGCATAAGCCTGGTGATGCGGGGTACGTTGAAGCGGCACCGCCCGGTGGCCCGTCGGACGCGCTCCAGCGAAGAGGCGAGGGGCGTCCCGGAGAGGTACATCTCGTGGCAACGTGTGCAGACCAAGAAGTCAGGGGCACTGTCCAGGCAGTACCAGTCGGCCTCGTAGTCAAGCTCCCGCTGGTCCGGACACTCCCAGATGGTGGCGTTTTGCTTCCCATCGTCGGCGACGCGGGGGATGGGTCGTTTCCACTCGTGAAACTCTTCGTCTTCGGGGCCCAAGGGCGTGCCCTTCGGCGGGGTTGGGGCCTGCAAGTCGAGGTTGACCAGTCCATCAGAGATTTGTTCTATCGCTAGAGCTGTGGCGCCTTGCCGAGGAGGTGCAAGGGCGGGGTCTCTCGGAGCCGACAGGTCAGGTGCCGCCAAGACTTGATGGGCTTTTTCAACCTCGGCTCGGATACTCGCTGGCTGTGCTGTGCTCGACGGGTCCAGTGCATACGATGTAGGGCGTCCGGCCTCACTTACAGAAGATCCGTTGGCGTAAGCGCTCACAAGAGGCTGAGGGGGCGGCAGGTAAGGACTGGGCTCATTTACAGCGACTGATGAGAAGTGGGCATCCAACGGTGGCCTGACTTGAATGTCGTGAGTTGTTGGCAGATTTTGTGCCGTTTCTAGCGGGCAACTTATTGCTTCTTGGGTCTGATGGAGGTGAGGCGAGTCGTGATGCGAGGGCGGCAATGGTTGGATCATCACTGGTGTTGCTGGCGATGCCGAAGATACCGTCGGTTCTCCATGCTGGAAAGTTCCAGGAGTGGGAACCCGGCCATACTGGACAGGTTGGTTCACTTGATGCGTGGCAGGATAGTTGTGTAAAGCGCCATCATGCGGCATGGTGGCCTGCGGACTGTGCGTTGGTTGTTGAAGTACTTGATGCTCTTGCTCAGCTCTCACCCCAGGAGTGTACATCGTGTGGCTCGTGTGGACTTGTCCATGGACTGGAGGGGTGTATTGCTGAGGAACATGAGTAGTCTGCGGCGTCACACTTGGTGAGGGTATGAAAGCGGGACTCGCAAGGCTTTGTCCATGGGCTAGAAGACTGTATTGCTGAGGAATATGACTAGTTTGCGGCGGCAAAGTTGCCGAGGGTGCCATAGCAGAACTCCCATATTGGAACTGGCTCGTGTTGTGGTATTGACTGTGAGAATCGGCGACATTGCTGACCGGTGGAGCCAGGGGCGAAGAATAGAAGTTAGGACTCGAGTTCTGAACATATTGGGTGTGAGGATGATCAGGCCGGGGTTGGGATGCCGCCGCCGGAGATGCTGGCTGAGCAAGGTACTGAGTGATTCTTGCTTTGGCCTTGCTCTTGATGCTCTGGTATGAGTCGAGCACTTTCTGAGTGTTTGAATAGAGGAAAGTGCTCTGTGGAACCTCGTTGAACGGGGTGGGAGTGTACACGGAGGCGGACGACGAGCTTTGGTGCGGATACGTCGATGGAGCTGGAACCACGGTCGAGTAGTGTCGACTAGCAAGATGATGGTTCGAATATGCATTTATCTGCGGATCTATTAGCTGATATGTGTGTGGCGGATGGGAATTCTGATGGGCTACTGGAGGTTGAGGATACTGGTAAGTTCCAGGCATGGGCGCAAACTGGTTACTAGGCTGGTACTCGAGAGGGTGAGAGGGCTGAGGATGTTGAGTAGCGTGATACTGCCCGTCGATACCAAATGGAGACGGGCTAGTAGGAGGCGAGCCCGGCAGACGCGGTGGCAGCGGCGGAGGCTGTCCGGCTTGACCCGGAGGCGGTGGAAAATACGGGACGTTCTGTCTAGGGTCCATGATAGCTTCAACTCCCGAAACCCGATGCGAAGATTCGTGAAAGAGCGTCCGGGAAGATGCTTTAGAACCCAGATTGATCTGACAGGGAAGTCGAACCTGAGGAGAGAGCACCTCTCACCACCTTTTCAGCCGCAGCGGCCGGTCTCGGCATGAAATTGCGCCGTCTCGACTGTTTTTGGCGAGGAGCTGAAAACCCCTCGCAGCCTCTACTAGGTCGAGACGTTGCCACGAGAAGCACTACAGGTTTAGCGCCACCAAGCCACAATATGATATCGAACGGTAGGCGGGGGGGCACTCATTCCACGTGTGCCAATTACATTCGTGGGTGTAACTGGAGCGAAATCAACATCACCATTGCTGAACCCAGTCAGTGCAAAGGTCAAGGCGGCCGCCTGTCAGACGGGGTGCAGCGCGTAAGGGGTCGTGGTTTATCGTTGTACGAAGAACCCATGCCGTAAATGACGACAGCTATGTGCGGCTTGATGTTAAAAACCCTGCCAGGTTAGATCGTGAAGGGTAAACACAGCGCGTAGCCTTTACAAGGCTGGATCATTCAGTTGCGGCTTTGGCAAACCTACCATGCGAGAGTATTCTTGGTTCGTGAGATCAAGCCCTGACAGGCTTGTTAAGAGTTATGGCTATTCGAGTGACAGTTTTGTGCTGCTACCTACTTCAAAGTGACTTGCCCTGTTCGCCACACGCTCGCCCATCACGTTGGCAGCCTCGACATGCATGAACATCTATTAATCGATGATTTTCCCTTCTGTTTTAGAGTATGCTACAGATTTCCCAGAGAAAGAGGTAAGAAGGGAGAAAGGAGAAGGAAAACAATAGCCGTGAGAGAAATAAGCCAGATCAGCCGACCCAAACCGGACCCCCGAATGGACCTCCCCTTCCTGATTGCAGCTTTTTTTTTTATTTTGGCCTCCGATCTTCTGGTTTTGATAACTCGCCGAGCCCTGGAATATCCGGATGGCGAAGCAATGTAGCAGGAGCATTGGGAAACATCCCGTCCTATATCCTCATGGGGCATAGAATTGGCTCCAGCTAAAACCTAGTGCAAAAGCTGTGTTCTTACAACCGCACCTTAACGCGAGTACGGATGGAAACCGCGGTTTCCGCTTCGGCCGCCGCCACGGTAGTTGGCACCGGGTCTGCCGGCGTTCTTCGGTCCCGTGGGGGCGTTGGCAGGCGGGGCGTGCGCAGGATCCGGAGATCCCTGGTGTGAGCCGCCGCTGTGGGAACCACCGCGATGTCCGCCTCTGTAACCTCGACCGCCCTGGTTCATGTTGGGTTGGGGAACATCGTCATACATGCCCTCCCAAGATGTAGGGGCGCCGCCACCACCACCACCCATGGCATAGGCACCGCCTTGGTTGTATTGGTCGCGGGGGGCACCTCCACCGCCGCCACCCCCGCCTCGTCGTGGGCCCTGGGCAGGCTGTTGCTGTTGTTGTTGCTGCGGCTGCTGCTGCGGCTGACCCCCCTGAGACGGGTCGAACATCTGTTGCTGTGGGCTGAAGCTGCCGCTAGGTCCGGATGGGGGGCCGCCCTGCTGTCCCATCTGCTGTTGCATCTGTTGCTGCATTTGCTGCATTTGCTGCATTTGCTGCATCATCTGAGGCGTCATCTGGCCCATCATACCCTGCTGACCGTTGCCGCCTCCTCCGCCGCGGCCCATCATCTGACTCTGCATCTGCTGCATTTGTTGCATCTGCATCATCTGCTGCATCATAGCCGGGTTCATAGGACCCATACCACGGCTCATCGCCATCTGCTGCTGCATCATGGCGAAGTACTGCTGCATCCGCTGGAAATATTGAGCCATAACCTGCGGAGTCATGCCACCAGCAGCAGCCATCTGGCTACTTCCCATGCCGCTCTGTCCACTCTGGGCATTGTCGTCGCCCTTCCTGAACTTGCCGCCCCGTCTCGCAGCTTCTTCTTCCTCTCTGAGATTGCCTCGTGGCTGAGCCTTCTTGACTTCGATCGGCTTGCCGTGAATTTCCAGGCTGGTGCTTAAGCATGCGTCGACACCAGCTTCGCTCTCGAATGTGACGAAGCCGAACCCACGGGGACGGCCGGTATCCTTATCCATCATCAAGGTGGCGTCGACAACACGCCCGAACTGAGCGAAATAGTCCTTGAATTCTTGGTCGGTAGTCTCTTGGCTAACACCGCCGACAAAGATTTTACTAGTTTTCTCTTGCTCGTCGCGGGGTATCGCACGCTTGGGGTCGATCTAGGTTTCATTAGCAATGCGCATCCATGCGGGTATCAACAGCCAACGTACAATCTTGCCATCCAAAAAGTGCTCCTTGACCATGACAATGTTGACTGTCTTGGGGTCCCGGAAGGTCAAAAAGCCGAAGCCTCTTGACCGACCAGTGCTGCTGTCTCTCATGACAGTGCACTCGACAACCTCCCCGAACTGGGAGAAATAGTCTCGAAGGGATTCTGCTCTTCTATTAGCAAAATACATCATTTGATGTACATGGCTGACTCACGATCCGTAGTCTCCCAGTTGAGGCCACCAATGAACATTTTTCTAGGAGTAAACAGTCAGTAAAGCGGCTCAGGATCTCGAAAATCATTGTACGTGATGTGCGATCGTGTGACGGGCGTAGTGACGATGTTTGGGAATAACGACAAGAATTTCGTGAGAAACAACATAGTCCTGTAACGGATAATGAAGGGAGTCATCCTCCAGTGAAGAAGACTTGGTTGGCTTGGATTGTCGTTGGAACGACGAGGGAGAGGTCGGTATTCTGATTGGGTTCTCCTCCTCTTGGCATCTCAGGCTGATGTATTGAAGCTAGCTCGAGGTTGCTTGTTTTGACGTTGATAGGTTGGTCGGTTTTCGTCATGTCATGCCGCGTGCTCCAACTGGTCCACCACATTGGCGTTGATGATGGACTTAAGCATCATTGTGTGTTGGGGAGACCTCAAGGTGGCGGGTGCCAGTTGAATCCCGGCATCAACCCCTGGCGCGAGATTTGAATATTTCGGTTCCTAGCAAGAGCCACAGCGATCGTGGATGACGAATAGCACCAGCCAGCCACAGAAACTCTCTCACGTCTGGGGAGAATTGCGGAGCGGATAGCCTGGTCATTGTCGAATGTTTGGTGTCTTTTGCTATCGTCAAGTCTCTGCTAGCTCTAGCTTCGAGCGCTATCCGCTGCTAATCTCGCTACAGCAGCCGAGGAACGCAAATGGTTCTTTGTGCGGCTGGGCTATAGAAGGCGCACGAGGGTGCTCCTGATCTGACTGACTGATGACTGACTATCGTCGGCATATCTCGGTGATCTCAGGCTGCTATTTCCAGCCGACTTTTTTTTTGTGACCTCTTTCTGGCTTCTCTTTCTGCTTTTTTCTTTGCTTCAAGCTTCTCTTGACTTCTGGTTCTTTTATCCTCGGCCTGTTGGATGGCCCTGAATAATAATCCCAAACGATAGTTGTCGTCATCTCGTGTTGCCCTCTCTTGTCCTCCCAAGACCCTCAGACCAAGCAGGTCTAATTCGAGATTCCATGGAGCCACTGAACGCACGAGTTTCTCCAGACCGCAGCAGAGGAGCTGCGAATTAATCAAATCAAGCCACGCTACCCAACTTTGGGTGCATGGACTCTGGGGGTATAACAAATGCAGACATCATGCTTCAATCAAACATCCACTTACCCGTCTTCCTTGGCACTTGGGTTCTTTGCTGTGCTCGTCGAGTACGTAGGCTCCTCGTGCTTGTTGTTACCGACGCCGTTCGAGGGAGGAGCGTAGCTACCGCCGCCGCCGCCGCCGCCACCACCGCCAGCACTGTCACCTCCAAGATTGAAGTCAACGTCATCGTCATCTTCGTCGTCTTCGTACTTCATCTGGTCGCCGCCACCGCCGCCATAGTCTGGTTCAGCTTGAGCAGGCGGGTCGGCCTGCGTTTCGATGCTTTGTTGGGGTACGGAGGTTGAGGCAGGCGCGGGGGCGGACGCGGCTTCCTGTACGGCTACGGGCTTCGCTGGTGTATCATCGTCGTAACTGTGGCAGGTATCAGCATCGTGGCTAGAAATCGCAAGCAACCGATCGTCGTCACTCACAGATCAGCGAATAGATCCTCTTCGAAGTTCTCAGGCTCTGTCATTGTGTCGGCGGCCGGCGGGTTGAAGACCGTGATTGATGAAGGTCCTACTGCAGGTGAGAGATGCGAATGAAAGAAACAGGGAGTAAAGAACGTGATGATGTTGCGGAGAAGAAAACGGGGCCAGCGTCGTCGTGTAGCAGAGGTTGTTTGGATATTGCTTGGGCCGGCGTGGATGAAAGAGGAGGAAGGTGGAGCTAAGACAGAAACCGGAGCCAATGGGGATGCTCATTCCAATCAGAGCTGAATTGGCTGGGTAAAGGTCCGAGCCAGTGGCTTGGACAGAGCTGCACCGACCTTCTCACGTGACTTTGTAGTTGCGGGTCGAGTGTGGCCATGGGGAAGAGTTATGCCTTGTTGGGAAACACTGGTTATGCGACGTATTCGAATATACCTGCACGCTATTGAGAGTTCGAGACACCTTGTGAAACTTCGAACTGTTGATTGGTACTTTTTCTCCCTTCGTGGTTCAGTTTCAACTTCCAGACCATCCCAACTGCTCAAACAGAGCGTTGTCACTGAATTCCAGAGTGCACCTTGGCCGCCACAACCATCAGCCCGAAACCGGAATTTCAGCCACAGTGACCTCCTCCTCCTCCACTTCCAACTGCTCAAAGCGGCGGGCAGTACACTAATGTGAAGCAAGGGTCCGGCCACTGGTCACTTGCTCGGAGCTCAGGCAACTCGTCTGGCGCATAACGACCCCCCATACACACAATGACCCGGCCTCAATAGAGAAGCATCGCCATGTTCTCCTCTTCAGGGAGTGGGAAGAAGCCCTCGCAACAGGTATACCCTTCCAAACCCCTGTCTCAAACCATCATCGCATGCTGAACTTGCCCCGCAGCAGGAAATGGTCCAAGTTGGTGGGTTTCGACTACTCGAGATGCGCGCTGCTGCCGCATATGTTCGGGAACATATGAGGATTCTTGGCTAACCTGACTCGCTGATTGCGGTGCAGACCGCTCAGAGTACGTTGCCTTGGCAGCCATCACAGCTGCGGTTCAGGACTGACTTGGGGCAGCTCTGCATCACCATTCTGGAAACCGCCCCCACGCGAGAATGCACCGAAAAGAACAGGTCGCGACCCGAATCTGGTTGTTGGAGCTGCGTATTCGCACGCCGACATCCTCAAGTTCGATTCATTGTACGATCCTCTCGTATCCCAAAGCCGAATCAGCCATGGCTGACACAACGCTAGAAACCTTTCCAACTCCTCGTCTAGGCCGAAAACCCCTCCGTCCTCCCACTCTACCAAAGGCAGACCCAGCGATGCCTCCCCTCCTTCGCGGCCCCAATCGGGCATGTCATCGCCTCCGATCAAAAGCTATATCAACTTCCTCTCCAACACGAATGATGACTGGAAAGCGGACGAAGACGAGGAGGATATGATGGGCTACGAGGACGACGACGGCGATGACTTCGGCTTGCCTAGCCTGTCCAACATGAAAAGACGAACACGCAAAATGGCCGCTCAAAACAAGCCTGACCCAAATGGAGGCCTCTCGCCAATGGCCGACTCATTCGATAGACTGGGGCTGCACACCAGGAGATACTCGAATAGCGCGGACATTGCCATCGAAAGGCCCGCGCCGACTTATCCGATGCCGAAGAAGAGCGAAGGGAAGATATTGCGGCCGCAGTACAAGGAGATACTAAGGGGTAAGTGCGATTGCATGATGCCATACTGGACCGTGCTGATTGCGACAGATCCGGCCAACGCTTTGCATTTGATCGATCACCCCGCCGTACCCGCTAATGCGAAGCCGAAAGAGATTGACGCCGCTAATTCCAGGATAACTCGTATTAACAAGTTCAAGAAGCTCCTTCAGGCTTCGACAATACCTCTGCAGGAGCTTCGGCAGCTCGCTTGGTCTGGGGTGCCCCAGGAGGTCCGCGCCATGACATGGCAACTTCTTCTAAGCTATTTGCCAACAAATAGCGAGAGGCGAGTCGCTACTCTAGAAAGGAAACGAAAGGAGTACCTTGACGGAGTGCGACAGGCTTTCGAGCGCGGCGGTTCAAGCACTGCACCGCCAGGAAAAGCACGTGGCTTGGATGAGGCGATTTGGCATCAGATCAGCATCGACGTTCCAAGAACCAACCCTCATATTGAGCTTTATTCGTATGAAGCGACTCAGCGATCCCTGGAGCGGATTTTGTATCTTTGGGCTGTGCGACACCCAGCCAGCGGCTATGTGCAGGGTATCAATGACCTGGTGACGCCTTTCTGGCAAGTCTTTCTGAGCACCTACATTGCCGATTCCGACATAGAATCTGGCATGGATCCCGGCCAACTGCCGAAGCCAGTGCTAGACGCTGTAGAGGCAGACTCGTTTTGGTGCTTGACGAAGCTCCTCGACGGCATTCAGGACCATTACATTGTGGCCCAGCCAGGCATTCAAAGGCAGGTTGCTGCCCTCCGCGACCTCACGGCTCGGATCGATGCTGGGCTGGCAAAGCATTTAGAGAAGGAGCACGTAGAGTTCATCCAGTTCAGCTTTCGGTGGATGAACTGTCTTTTGATGCGGGAGATAAGTGTACGAAATACGATCAGGATGTGGGATACGTACTTGGTAAGTGCAGCCACTCGTGTTGAGCCGCACTTTTCTGACGAGTTACAGGCTGAGGAACAAGGTTTCTCTGAGTTTCATCTATATGTTTGCGCGGCTTTCCTGGTCAAATGGTCGGATAAGCTGGTCAAGATGGATTTCCAGGAAATAATGATGTTTCTGCAAAGCCTGCCGACCAAGTCATGGACGGAAAAGGATATTGAGCTGCTGCTGAGCGAGGCTTTCATTTGGCAGAGTCTCTTCAAGGGGTCATCAGCACATTTGAGGGGACAGCCAAGCCGCACGCCCTCGGCAAACATGCAGTTATAGATTTTTTTGTCAGGCCCCAATTGATGAGAGAGGTATAAATTTCACGGCGTCCCGGACTTGTCAGGACGGATATGTAGGTAGTCACCTTGGCTAGGTAGACAGTGGCAGTGACACACCCCCACTGGACCTTCCCCCGGAATTGATGGTATTAATACCACATCACCTCATTGTACAGTGTTGGGCACAGTGGTATGGCCCTTTCGCACACCCGGGTTTTTAATTGGGTCGTATTGGCTTGACGTGCCGTACCTAGGTACCGGAAAGAAGCTATCCCTGCAGCTTCGTTCCCCAATCAACGCGCCTTCCTACAGTTCTCGCGTTGTACCACGGACAGACAAAGACGGCCGTTTCTCCTTCCTTCCACATCCCATCCTTCGCTCTCATTTTTCACGAGAGAGATCCTGATCTTCCATCTCGCCTGATCGTCACCACACGAATCATATCAATCGCCCCATGATGGCCGACACAATGGACCCCGCTACTATCCCCGCAGAGGTCGCTGTCGCAGAGGTCCCAGCCGTGGAGGCTGCCGCAAACCCAGAGACCAAGCAAGATGCGCCCACGCCCGCACAGCAGGACACACCAGCCACCGCCGGCGAGGAGTCTGAGGAGGACGTCAACTCCAAGAAGGTGACACTGGCGGACTTGTCGGCCAAAGGTACCGCACTTTACGCCAAGAAACAGTACGAAGAAGCTGCCGAGTGCTTCACGAAGGCCGCCGAGCTACAGGACGAAATCAACGGTGAAATGCACCCCAAGAATGCCGAGGTTCTATTCCTCTACGGCCGCAGTGTTTTCAAGGTTGGACAGAGCAAGAGCGATGTATTGGGAGGCAAGGCCGGCAGTGAGAAGAAGGTCGAGAAACCCAAGCCCAAGGCTCACAAGAAGGCCGCCGTGGAGGCTGCTCCGACCGATGCGCTCACCGAGTCCGATGCGCAAAGAATAACAGAGGAGGGTGTTGCGATTGTCGCAACTGATGCAAGCGGTGCAAAGACGGATGACAAGGCCGAAGAGAAGAAGCCTCTTTTCCAGTTCAATGGCGACGAAAACTTCGACGACGAGTCGGATGACGAAGAGGTAAGCTAGAACCCCGTTTTGGTCTCTGGCTGAAAACCTCTTGGCCTCTGGCGTCGTGGGGCTGTCCGTGATGATCCGATTGTGAACTTCGACAGACAAAGCTTTGCTGGATACGAACAAGCGCTAACAATCTGCAAGGCCGAGGGCGAAGGCGAAGAGGAGGAGGAGGACGACGACCTTGCTGTTGCATTCGGTGTTCTGGACATGGCACGCGTCCTCTACAGCCGTCAATTGGAGCAATTGGAGAAGGAGGAGCCCAATGGCAAGGCTCAGGAGCAGCTCGACGGCGAAAAACTAAGCATCAAGCATGTTAAGGAGCGTCTTGCCGACACGCATGATCTTCTTGCCGAGATCTCTCTGGAGAATGAGAGGCAAGTACGACGGATTCTTGCCGACCGCGACGCACACTAACAGCGGCATAGATACCCTGACGCCATTGAGGATTCGCGCAAGTCGCTGAAGTACAAAAAGGACCTGTACACTGACGATTCCGAAATCATTGCCGAAGCGCACTTTAAATTGTCGCTGGCGCTCGAGTTCGCCTCAGTCACGACCACCCAGGAGGAGGGCGAGCAGGCGGAGAGCAGGCCTTTTGACGAGAAACTGCGCGAGGAGGCTGCTAACGAGCTCGAGGCCGCCATTCGGAGCACGAAACTTAAGCTCCAGAACAAGGAGGTGGAGCTCGCCACCATGGCGTCCCCCGAGGATAACGAGGTCACACGGGCCACCATTACCGATGTCAAAGACATGATTGCGGACATGGAGCAGCGCGTAAGTGACGGGACCTTACTTCTCTCGACAGAGTTGCTGACAATATGTAGCTCATCGATCTCCGCAAGCCACCTATTGATGTCAATGCTGCGCTTGGTGGCGATGGTGTTGGCGGAATCCTGGGCGCGGCGCTCGGCGAGTCTGCGGCTCAAACCCAAGCTCGCGTTGAGGAAGCCAAGAAGACGGCAACGGACCTCACCGGGCTTGTCAGGAAGAAGCACAAGGACGAGCTCAAGCCTGCCGACAAGCCTGCTGAGGAGTCGAAGGCCACCGAGGTTTCGGCCAATGGTGAGGAGTCTAACGGCACCAAGCGCAAGGCCGAGGACTCTGCCGAAGCAGACGAATCCGCCAAGAAGGCGAAGGTTGAAGAGGCGTCCTAGGCCAGAGGCGCAACTTTGTAACAATGAGTTTCGGCGAAAATGATCTTGGAAGCTTTGCACGCGAGAAGGAAGACGGTCTGGGGTCATTTTCAAATGGGTATCACGGCAGAACTGTACAATAGTCAAACACTCGGGGTGATGGGAGAGGACATTTGCGGGTAGCGATGGGTGGCATGCGTATGACCGACCCTCAACTGCAGTTTCTCACGTTGCATGTCGCGTTTTTCTGTGATGGAACGTGTTGTATGCACGCCTCCCTAAGGAGACCTGAGAGGCAAGAGGGTGCTGTTAGTGGTGTGAGAGCGAGAGAGAGACCCCTGCGTTTGACCGCCTCAGCCCCGCCCCCGCCAAACTAGGTACCCCACCACTCAGCAACGACAATTTACCACTCAAGTCGTCCTTGAGTCACCTCGAGTCACCTTGAGATACCCAGGTAGTCACGCCGAAACAGCTGCAATCCCTTCCCGCAGTCCCAAGGAACGAGTAAGTGCCACCATTCGAGAGAACGTGCACGGTTTCCTTCACTAACGGATTGGAATCCCACAGCTCGCCCTGCCGACCTCCCCTTTGCATACCGAAAAAAACCATCACTATGCTCGACCTTCAAGACTTCATCAAGGAACGCGGCGGCGACCCTGACAAGATTCGCGAGTCCCAGCGCCGTCGCCATGCGCCCGTCGAGATTGTCGACGAGGTAATTGCTCTATGGGATGGTACGAACCCTCAATCGTTCCCCTTATGGCACCTCTAGAGGTACCGCTCGGCAAAAACAGCGTGCGCTCACTAACAACTGCATCCTTCGGGCCGAAACAGACCACCGCAAGACCCAGTACGCGGCGACGCAGTTCGGCAGCGAGATCAACGCCGTGCAAAAGGAGATTGGCATGAAGAAGAAGAACAAGGAGAACGCCGACGACTTGCTGAAGAAGAAGGAGGACCTGCAGAAGCAGAAGAAAGAGAAGGAGGACGAGGCGGCTGCGAAGCTCGTCGCGCTCAACGCAAAGGCCAAGAGCATCGGTAACTACGTCCACGAATCCGTTCCCATCAGCGACAACGAGGACAACAACGTCACGGAGCGCGAATGGAAGCCCGAGGCCGGCCTTGGGGCCAAGACAGAGCAGACGCTTTCCCACCACCAGGTTGTCACCCGCCTGGCGGGCTATGACTCTGAGCGTGCTATCAAGCTTGTCGGTCACAGAGGCTACTGCCTGACCGGATACGGACTGTTCCTGTATGTTTTCGGGTCATAATGGCGCGTGGTCAGATGTGGAATACTGACATGGCACGAACAGCAACCAGGCGCTCATCAACTATGGTCTTGAGTTCCTCTTCAACAAGGGCTACACCCCCAACCAGCCCCCCTTCTTCATGAACCGCAACCAGATGGCCAAGACTGCCCAGCTCGAGCAGTTTGACGAGGAGCTGTAAGGGAAACCAGAACGTTTGGTACTCCTGGGTTTCATGCTGACATGTCCCAGGTACAAGGTGACGGGCGATGGCGAGGAGAAGTACCTCATCGCCACTTCCGAACAGCCCCTTTCCGCCCTGCACAGCGAGGAGTGGCTTCAGGCCAGTCAGCTGCCCATCAAGTACGCCGGTTACAGCACATGCTTCCGCAAGGAGGCTGGCAAGCAGTACGTCGATATCTCTGCCTGATGTATGCGCGGGTGTGGAACTAACCAAATATGAAACAGCGGCAAGGAGGCATGGGGTCTGTTCCGCGTGCACCAGTTCGAGAAGATTGAGCAGTTCGTCTTCTGTAAAGCGGAGGAGAGCTGGAAGCACTTTGACGAGATGATTGCCGCCTCCGAGGAGTTCTACAAGAGCCTGGGTCTGCCCTACCGGTGAGTGACTACAAAACCGTAACAACGATATCGACAGACTGACCTTGTGGCATTAGGGTCGTCTCCATTGTCTCTGGAGCTCTGTAAGTGGACAGCAACACAATTGTAGATTGTCAGGAAACCACTAATACGCTCAGGAACAACGCCGCCGCCAAGAAGTACGACTTGGAGGCCTGGTTCCCCTTCCAGCAAGAGTACAAGGAGCTCGTCTCTTGCTCCAACTGTGAGTCCCGTCTTCATGTCAACTGTGCCATCACAAACTGACGAAAGCAGGCACGGACTACCAGACCCGCGAGCTCGAAGTTCGCTACGGCGTGAAGAAGGCCAAGGAGGTAAGTCTTACGCAAACCCCCCGCGTTTGGTCTCGAATCAGAACGAGAGAGCTAACCTGCTGCTGCAAGGCCCCGGGTGCTGGGCGCAAGGACTACGTCCACGCCCTCAACGCCGTGAGTCACCCCCAGCCTCTGGGCGTTCCCGTAGTTGAGAACATCACCGAGTGTGGAAGCTGACAAAAACCCCTCCTGCAGACCCTCTGCGCCACCGAGCGCACCCTTTGCTGTATCATGGAGAACTACCAGACCCCCGACGGCCTCAAGGTCCCCGAGGTGCTGCGCAAGTACATCCCGGGCCAGCCCGAGTTCCTGCCCTACGTCGCTGAGCTGCCCAAGGAGATCACCGTCGTCGCCGGCCAGAAGAAGAAATAGATGGCGCACCGGTCGTCGTCGGGTTTGTCATTCTCTCTTGACGTAGTGCAGAGTCTCGGGGGGTGTCCGGTGGATCGGGGTTAACGACAGAGACTCGGCATCGAGTCGTGCCCGGCTCGCCATCATAGGAGTGACACGGAGGGGGGATCTGGGATGGGTGGACGGTCAGCGGGAAGATACACGCACACACACACACCTTTTGGCTGCTTCACGGGGATGCCGTGTGGCGGTGGACGTAAATGCGGATAGACTAGCAACGCTATCAGATGAAGAAAAAGTTGTTCATGCCTCGAAACCCTCGCCTCCCTCGCCTTTGACGAGCCACCGCGTCCTACTGGTATACTAAAGCTGCGTACGCGGCCTCGGCTTTTTATTTTTATTTTTTTTAAAAAAAGTCAGCCACTTAGACACTATTCGTAAAAGGGAAAAAACAAAACCGGTGTTGATCACGATACAGACAGACGCGATTCAAGTTTATCAAGGTCAAAATTGAAACAGGATACAAATCTCACATCCGCCGATGACGCCGGGAAAATGCACAACCCCAAAAAACCTGTCCTCGCGCAAGCTCCTCCGTCAAAGTTTCCAACGCCTTTTTAACCAGGCCCCCCTCCCTTGTCATACCGTTCCCAATCGTGCCAACAAACCTATATAGCCCTCCCCTATACGAACCGGCAAGGCGTCCTAACTCACTCAAACTTGCCCGCCCCAAAGAGGCCGTTGACGGCCTGGTGCCGCCTCTCCGCGCCCTTCCACTTCTTGGCCTCCCTGCGCTTCTCGCTCTCCTGGATCGCCGCGCGGCGCTCGTTCTCCCTCGCCAGCGCGCTGACGCCGGACCGCTTACTTGCGTTCTTCTTGATCTTGCCGTCGTCGCCGAACCCGCCTGTGCCGCCGCGGGGGGCAAAGGCCGAGCCCGCTACACCCGACGTGCCGCCTGTGCCGCCGCTGCCGCCACCTTGCGAGCTCAGGACCGATGAGTTGGTCGTCGCGCGCCGGAGCAGCGTCGGGGTCTTGAAGCTGCCGCCCGACGACGCGGCCGCGTTGGGCATTGCGAAGGCGACCGCGGCGGACGTCGTGGACATGCTGGACGATGACTGCCGTTTGAGGGTGAGGCGGTCGACGACCTGGTGACGGAACCCCGTGCGGCGGGGGTTCTTGCCGGGGGAGTGGTTTTCCTTGTTGCTCCGTGGCGACGACGGACGGGGGTTGTCATCGTCCGGCTCACTGTCTGAATTCGGGCCCGTTGCCGGAATGACCTCGTTCGTATCCTCGAGCAGGCTCGATACCGACTCGCGGATCTCGCCCAGGGTGGCGGGTCTCCTGCCGTCCTTGGTCCTGCGCATGTTGGCGGGCGGCCTGTTGGCCGCGTTGGTGCCGAGGGGCTGGCGCTGCGCCGTGGGCTGGCTGTCTGGCACCGTGTCTTGCTGTCGCTCTTGAGATTGAGAGTCGTCCGTCTCCATCGGCTCCGGCGCGAAGTCAAGAAAGTCCATCTCCTCGTCGCTGCCGCGGTCCTCGATGGTGCGGAGGAAGGCCTGGTTGCCAGGCTTCTCGGCAATCTTCTTGATGCGCTCGTCGGCGAAGAGGGCCTGTTGCATCTTCTGGAACTGACGGCGCTTCAGCCGCCTCCGGGCCTCACCATCATCATCCGAATCGGAGAGGTCGTAGTCAGCGCCGCGTTTTCGGCGAAGCATACCCGTTGTGACGTCGTGGAACAGCTTGTCCACCATTTTCTCGTCGCTTTCACGCTCGCGCTCACTAGGGGTCGTTAGTAAAACTGGTTGAACATGTAGATATGGGCTCACTTACGCATAAAGGGCAGCGAGCTTGCGCTCGTCGTCCGCAGTCATACCTCCCTCGTCGTCAATCATCTCCTTCACCGAGGCAGCATCATCATCATCGCTGTCCTCGCCGTCTACGCCTCCCAGGCCGGCATATTCGTCTTCAGACTCCTCGGCCTGGTCCTCGACCATCTCCTTGGCCTTGCTCTTCTTGCGGTTGTAGTCTTCCGCTTTCTTGAGTCTCTTTTGCTTCTCAACAGCCTCCTTCATGACGTTAAAAGCAGTTGTCCTGAAGCCGAATTCGTCCACCTCGGGACTGGCTCTAGGGTGCTCGTCCTCATCGTCAACAACAGCAGTTGCGACGTCGATCTTACGGCGCAACTTGCCTCTACGGACCAGGGGCGAGTCTTGTACCGAATCGACCTCTGCTTCGTTATCGAGAATCACAGTTCCAACAGTGGACATGGGGGGCTCGACGAAGCGTTGTCTTAAAGGCGTGTAGTCCTGCGGACCGGTGTCCTGAGTAGCGTCGATCGAGATCTGAGTAGACTCCTCCTCGCGCACCAGGCTGTCGAAAGCATGCACCTGGGACTGGGAGAAGTGCAGGTGCACGCCCTCCGCAGAGTCTTGCTGCGTCTCAGCTCTCTGCGTGTCGCCGCTTTGGCTGTCGAGGATCATGCTGTCATGCTGTTGAGTGAGGCCCATGAGGTTGGAGTCAGGGAGGCTATCGAAGTCCGGCATGGGCGACTGAGAGAACATGGTGCCAGGAGCTTCTTGGCTGTCATCCATAGTGCCGGCAAAGATCTGGGTGAGGCCTAGCCCGGCGGCTCCCGTGACGGGAAGTCCAGGGATGAAGGTCTTCTTTGCAGAACGCAGGACCGAGGTGGGGACAGCGGGCGACTTGGTGTTGGGCGCAGTAGGCGAGCGCTGAGTCGCAGTCTTTGGTCTGGGTGTCGCCTCGATCCTATCCTCATCCTCATCGTCGGAAATGACTTGGATCTTCTTCGAGCGGCGGATGTTTCTTGTGGGGAGGCCCAAGTCCTCATCAGACTCGTTGTTGTCATCCTTTGTGGGAGCTTCGGCATCAGCTTCAGGGTGCTCCGAGCCACTGTCGTCGGCCTCGTTGTCGAACAGAGCGACGCCTTCAACCTCCACGTCAGAGGCGTCGTCATCTTCGACCTCCTCGTCTTCAGAACCAGAGAGCTCGACTTCCACCCCTGCATCCCCTTCCGCCTCCTCGTCAGAAGCTTCGTACTCTTCATCGTCACTGTCATCCCAGGCGTCGAGCTCGCCGTTCTTCCTCTTCTCCTTCTTGTCTTTCTTGGCGGCCTCACGCTCACGCTCCATGATCTCCTCGGCTTCTCTCCTGGCCCGGGCGACAATATCTTCGACCTCCTGCATCTCACGCTCGCGCTCCTCTGCAGTCTGGACGACGATACCCTTCGACTTGAGATACTCCAGACGCTTCTCGCGCTCAACCTTGGCCTGTTGGCGCGCCCGCTGCTGCAAGTCGAGTTGCAGCTGGCCAACCGTGATGGTCGGCTTCTCGTACTTTCGTCTCCTCTCCTTGGTGGGCGAACCAACTTGAGCGAGGCGGCGCAGGGCGTAAAGAGAGTTAGATTCCTTGGCTTTTCTGTCAGGGATTCTGCTGAAGACGGCGTCAAGCTTGCTCTTCTTCCCGCCAGCAATCTCCAAGTCGTTGTCGTCATCGAGATCGATGAATGCTTGGTTTGCTGAAATAGTAGGCAGTTTGATACGGACACGGCGTTTAGGCTTGTTCTCTTTGACGGGCGTCTTTTGAGGAGACGCAGCGGCTTTTCCCTTTTCCTTGTTGAGTCTCCGTGATGCCTCGAAAATATCGTCCAGGGAGAGATCATCAAAATCGGGGGAACCAGGCGGTGGAACGGTGGCCGTAGTTTCCTGGGCCTTGGCAGGAGACATCGTGTTCGCGATGGGCGGAGAACTGGGCGGTGTCTCGGGGTCCTTCATCTCGGCATCGGTCTGGTGAGCCGAGACTGGCGTAGTTGGACGGCTCGAGCTCGAAGTCTTGGGGTCGGACTTAGCCGGGGCTCCAAAGTTGAAGCGCTGGAGAAAGTCTGCCTTTGTGAACTTCTTTCTCGTCTTGGCCTCGTGGGCAAGCTGCATGTTGCGCGCCATGCGCTGCGTCTCACGCTGCATCTCCTCAACGGCCTTCTTGCCAGCCTTCCTTGCCGGCCTCGCGGCCTGGCTAAGCTTCCTGCCGCCCTCGTCGTCGGTGATGTCGGAGACATTACCGACATCGTCAAAGAGGTCGACGTTGGTGGTCTGTTGCCGCTCCATGCGCTCGGCGCGCTTCTTCTCCTCTTCCGCCTCTCGAGCTAGTCTCTCTTGTCGCTTGCGCTCAACCAGGGCTTGGAATCTGGCACTCTTGGTCAACGAGGGCAGCGACGCGTCGGAGTCGGAGCCGTCGTCGGCTGTTTCCAGCTTGGCAGGCTTTGTCGGCGATTGGCGGTCCGGCGACACGAAGAGCCCGGGACTCGACTGCGCCGCGGGGTTCTGTGTTGGTGGTGTTGGTGTGGTTTCCCTAGCGGGCTTCCTTTGCAGCCTTCGTGGTGCGACGGGAACGTCGTCTTCGTCTTCTGCGTCTCCCGTAGCTGTGTGATCCGAATCTTGGTCCTCTTCGTCGCCAGAAGATCCCAGGCGTTTCTGAATACGGTCGAGGAAGGTCTCGGGTTCGTCGTCTGAACCTGCCGGTTGGGTGCCGCCCTGAAGCTGGGCAGCGAGGCGTCCCCTAGGGCGGTAGACAACTTCTTCCTCCGAGTCGCTGTCTTGGGTACGGGTCGGGGGCGATTTGGTCTTGCGGCCGGCCTGCTTGGGCTCTTCATCCTCGGAACTGGTGTCGATAGCGGCCAGGCGGGCCTCGATCCGTGATTTCGGGGAGAGCATCATCTCTGGCGCCGGGCTTGCGCTGGGTGAGCGCGGGGCGGGCTTTTCTGAAGCCATTGCGGGTTGTGATTAAGAAAAACAGAAACGAGGATGGGTATCAAAACACAAAAGGGTTGGAAAAAGTTTGTCTCAAGGTCAATGGTTACTGAGAATACCAATACTAGGTAGAGGATGTTGTGGCCGAGTGTTGCGTGGTGGGTGGTGGAGTACAGGTCAATTAAGAGCTCTTTGACGCGTCCGGGCGACGCGACGTGTTGGTGTCTGTCTAGGTGCGGCGGGACGGGAGCTTATCGCGCACCGCGACGCCGCTAAACACGTCGATAAGCAGCACTAAACTCACGCGGACCCACACCGAAGCTCATATCGACTGATCGCTAAACCGCTGCAGCTTCGGTGCGCTGATGCTGGTCTTCTAAGTATTGCTTCTGTATCTAGGTACCTAAGCAGGTACTGTCAAAGTGGGTGCAATATGCCGGCGAATGGCACGGACCTCCAGGCCCATTGGGCTGGATTGGGAAAGGTCTGCGGCAAAATGTCGGTTGATATCTATGGGATGGATTTTTCCAGCCAAAATATCCAGAATCCAATAACCACGTGTATTTAGATCCTGAGGTAATACAATAGCCATAGATATATAGGAAATCCTATAGAAAATAGTAATATAGTTATATATATATATATACTAATAATTAACTAGAGATTATTACTATAATTATCCATATACTTTAATAATTAATAGTCTAATTTATAAGTATTAATTAATATTACTTAAAGTACTATATATAGTATATATAATATATACTATAGCTATTATTATAATTAAAAATAAGATAGCTATAATATTAGTAACTCTAAGTTACTTAGATAACCAAAGTAATTAATATATCTAGCTATAGTAAAAGGTAATAACTTTAAATCTATAGAAGTCAATTAACTTAAATACTAATAATATATAGTATACTACTATAAAATAACTAATAAAGCTTTTAATAGCTTTAAATGTTATAAACTACTTAATAATATTATCTATAATGATTAAGTAGATAATAAATAATATAGTAAAAAACTAATAACTATTAAATCTAAAAGATATATAAGCTTTAAAGCTATTTTAGTTATTAATTAAAAGCTAGAAGTAACTTAAATATTATAATAAGATATACATATAAAAATAATAGTAATATAAGTAAAATTATAAGGTAGTTAGTAACTTAGTTACTTAGATTTATATAATGATAGATTTAATAGTAATTATAGGGTATTATTTTATAAATAAGTTAATATATATATAGATATATAATATTAAGGTATATATTAATTTACCTCTATATAAAGAAAAGAAAATCACTATAGTAAAGTATAAGAAAGTTATAAAAAGAGCTATAGATTATAAGGTAATAGATATAAAAGAGGTAAAGAAATAAATATCTAACTGGGAGAAAGCGCTTTCTTATAATATATAAGTCTAGTAGTATTTAACTATAAAGACTAGTAAATAGTTTTTACTACTAATAAATGTATTAAGGTATATACTACTAGTAGTATAAGTAGAGATATATAAAAGTACTAACTATATAAAAGCTATTAATAACTAGCTTTTATATTATAAAGTAATATTAGTTATATAGGCTTATATTACTATAGAGCTAGAGTATTTCTAGGTAAAAGCTACTTATAATACCTTTAGCTTAGTTACTATAGTAATAGTTACTAATAATATTATAGAGAATTATATATAAAAGAAGCTAATAAAAGAAAAATAATATAATAACAACTATAGTAATTATAATAATAAGAATAATAACTATAATAAAGAAAATTACTTACTATATAATATCTCTAAGTACTTATTAATAAGATATTACTTTATAAGTAAAATATACCTAAGGTTTTTATAGTAATTATATAAAGTAATTATTCATTATATAAAGTAAGCTTTAATATAGTAATATATAAAAGATAAGCTAAAAAAAAGATATATTACTAGTCTCTATATATACTTACTTAGATAAATTTATTATAATAGTAATAATAATATCTCTAGTAAAATAATAGTTAGAAGGTAGTAAAGGTAAGGTATAGTTAAAGAGTAAAGGAGCCTTATCTATATAATTAGCTACCTTTATAATATCTAATTATCTATTTAAAGACTTTATTATTTTAGATTTAGAAGTAACCCTTTATATCTTTTACTTTTATTATTACTTCTTAAAAATAACTCTAGTAAAATTAGATAACTTTATCCAAGTAGGTAATATTACTATTTAAATTAAGAGATAGAATAATATATTATCTATATAAAATAAAGTAATTACTAAGTATAATTTATACTTAAAAGAGTTACTTATTACCTATAACTATTATATAACCTAGTATTATATATAATACTTAAAATAAAAAATAATTAATAATAAGATAATAGTTTAATTAATAATTATATATATATAGTAAAGAATTACTTTTTAGTATTTAATATAAATAAAATTATTTGTTAATAGATTATTAAGGCTAATAAAAAATTATAATAGTTTTTATACTATATTAGTAGTATACCTAATAATAGTAAATATAAATATAGTTATAGTAGCCTTAGTATTAATAGACTACTACTAAAGAAGTACGCTAGTTAAAGCTAACTACTAATATAACTATTTTAGCTACCTAAGTAGCTATATACTTTATAAAATAACTACCTAAGCCTATAGTATATAAATAAAAGAAATATACTAAAGATATCTATTATATTATATAAAGTATATATAACAAGTAAGATATAATAGTAAATATTATATTAACTATAGAAATTAATTAACTATATAAAACTAAGTAATTATATTATACTAGACTTTTACCTATTTGAATAAAACTATAATAGATATAAGTTAGCCTTATTACTTAGTAACTAAAAATCTAGCTTTATATAAGACTATTACCTATATTAATATACTTCTAAGGCTATTAAGATAGCTTTAATAGACTTTATGTAATTAATTAAAGTATATAAATTAATAGAAGTATAAGTAATTAAGTATGATAATAAGATTATAATTACTTATCTATAGGTAAAGAAAGCTATAGAAAGTATAGGAATCCTATTTAAGGCCTTAATAGCTAATATATAAGTATAAAATAGTAGTATAGAGAGAATTATTATAGTAATTAAAGAAAAAGCTTATATAATAAGGCTAAAGTTAAAATTACTAGTATTACTATAGCTAGAGATTCTAAAAGCAGTAGTATACTTATATAACTATATATTAATTAAATCTTATAACTAAAGATCTCTATATTAGATCTAGTATATAATAAGAAGGTAGCTATTATTTATATTATACCTTAGCTGTTTATAAGTATTTAATTACTATATATATATATATATAATAACTTTAGATACTTAACTTAGCTATAATTATCTCTAGCGCTTTAAAGTAAAGATATATATTAGCTATCTAATTAGATATATATTAACTAATTAATATTATATATATATCTCTCTAAAGAATAAAGTTATTATATTTTATAATATAATATTTAATAAAGATAGATACTTCTCTAAAAAAGGAAATAAATAGGTAGATAAGTTAAGTAATATAGATAAAGCTATAATTAATAAATAGATCTATAAAGTAATTAAAAATAACTTTATAAATATTACTAATAATAAGAATATTATAGAAAAGAATATAATAAAAATTCTAAACTAAACTACTAATAAAATACTAGAAGAAGTCTATAAATATATAAAGTTATACTTTAAATTAATAATATTATTAGAATCTTTTAATACTTTATTGATTATATTACTATTAAATATAGTTAATATAGGAGAGTAAAAAGATTATAAATATTATAATAAAGTCTAATATATTAATTATATTATATATTAAAAGTAAATATATCTATAAGAATCTTAAAAAGCTATATTTATAACTAAGACTAGTAATAGTCTTTATTATAATCTCTAGAACTAATAAGCTACTTATATAGCTAAGACTATTAATAGTTCTTACTATAGTCCCTAGAAAATCTTAAAGTAAGACCTCTTACCTAGTAAAAGTATAGGCTAGCCTTTTAATATTAAAAAGAATAATATAATAAGGGAGGATCTATCTAACTCTAGTAATAAGATAAAAGTACCTTAAAATATAGCTATAAGGCTAGCTATAAGGCTATACTAAAAGGGTTTACCTAGGTTACCTAAGGTATATACTAACCTAAAAAACTACCTATTTATAGAGGATTTTTAAGAAGCTAAGAAAGCTTATTTATAGAACTATAATACTATAAATAGCTAGGTTAAAGTTAGTATAAAGAAAGCTAGTAATAACTAGATACTTAATTATTAATAAGTATATACCTATAAGCTAAATTAGTATAAATCTTTTATAAAGTTTGAAGTACACCTTATTATTTATAGTAATTAATAGCTAAAAGATATAATCTATAATATATATATAATAATACTAGTAGGACTTTTATTTTAATTACTTATTATAATTATAGCTAAGTTAGACTTAGAATTACTTTAATTTAATATAGTAAATATATTTATATATATTAATATAGATAAGATATTATTTATAAAACTTCTCTTAGGATATCTAATCTATAGTAGTAAAAAGATTATCTATCTATAAAAAGCTCTTTATAGGTTATAATAATTACTATTACTATAGTAAAAGTACTTAAAAAAGGGACTTTAAAAACTTGGATTTATATTAGTTACTAGAGAGCTATACTACTAGTAAAAGAGAGCTATTATATTTTTTTATATTAATAATTATATCTTTATATTTCTTAAGTTATTATAATAGAAAGCTAATAAGGTAATTAATAGTATAAAAAGATAATACTACTTAAAGAGTAGTAATAAAATATAATAGTTTCTTAATATAGAAATTCTCTATAATAAATAATAATAAAAAATATAGTTATTGTAGTTAGTATATATTAAAAAAATAGTAAAGCTAATTAATAATAAAACCTAGCTATTACTAGATAATACTCTAATAAGTAATAAAGAACTTCTACTTTTATAGTAAATAGTAGTAAACCATAAAGTTATAAGATACTAGTAAAAAGTTAGATTAATTTAATATATAATAGTAATACTAAGACCTAATATTATATTTATAATAGGTTAGCTAGTAAGATTTAGTTATAACCTATTAGTAGCTTATTAGAAAGTAATGGACTAAGTATTATACTATCTTAGGTATATAGCTAGCTTTTATCTTAAATTTAAACTTAATAAAAAGCTTATTATTATATTTAATATAAGCTTTAGCGATAACTTAATTAACTATAAAAGCTTATAAGCTTTTACTATTAAGCTATATAATAAACTTATTAGCTAGAAAGTAAATAAGTAGTAAATAGTAATTACTTTAATAACGAAAGTAGAGTTACTAGCCTTATTATAAGCTATAAAAGAATTAATATTTATAAGCTAATTGATTACTAAGCTTACTACTAGTAATAATACTTTAAATATATTACTAAAGGTTATAATATAATATAATAATTAATAGATAATTAGTCTTATAACTAAGAAGTTAGTTTAATTATAAATATATTTTTACTATATAGATATATATTATTACTAACTATATTAAGAGATTATAAATAGTTATATTAAAGTTATATATATTCTATTAGTAAAGCTAATAGTAAATAGTTTAATAAAGGCCTTACTAAAGTAAAAATAGCTTTTATTTCTCTAGTAACTAAATCTTAGTAATTAAACTATATAGTTAATATAAAACTATAAGAAAGAATTAGCTAAGAATAAATTATTAATATAATTAAAGTAATAAGTACTATAGTAATAAATAGTTAGCTAGTATAGCTCTAACTAAGAAAGTTAAATTATATAGTTATACTAATTAGTAAAAGTAAATTATTATAGAGATATAACTAGTAAACTCTTATATTATAACTAATTATTAATATAACTAGTAAAACTTTAACTATAAGTTTCTTAATAACTAAGTAATATACATAGTTAGTAATTTCATTATTATAATTACCTTAATTAAAGCTAAAAGTTAATATAAAATCTAATTATGAAAGACTACTATTTTAAGTTAGAAAGTTATAATAAAAGACAAAAGTATAGTTAAAACTATACTTTAAGAATAATTATATATATAGACTTATAAAGGCTATATTAAATATAATAATAAGTATATAGAGCTTAAGACTACTATAAATATGTTAGATATTAAGGTTTAAATACCTTATATCTATATAAAAAAGATAGTATATATAATAATAAAGTGAATTATATAACACAGTATTAATAGTACTGTATATACTGTATATACTAGATAACTATATATTTACTTAGAAAACGCCTATATATCATAAATACATAGGATATCTATATACAAAGAATAGTTCCTTTAAGCAAGAACTATTTATCTAAGGAGAAATCTAGGAAATAAGAATACAGTTATAAACTATATAACCGAGATGTTTTAGAAAACAACGTATAAGAATAAAGTTATAAACTATATAACCGAGATGTTTTAGAAAACAACGTATAAGAATATAGTTCTAAACTATATAACCGAGGTGTTTTAGATAACAACCTAGAATATCTAAGAAATCCTTAGAATATACAGAAAGTAAGTATAAATAAACCCCTTATATCCCTTATATCTAGCTAGATAGTAAGGTGAACAGAAAGCTCTTCTAATATATTAAAAACAATATATATCTTATTTATCTCTTATCTTTTATTTCTAACCTCGTTAGCCCTCATAGCCTCTAACACTTTATAAAGGTATTATTAGAGTATAGCTTTATAGGGTCTATTACTTACTATAGGGTAAAGCTATTACCTATTAGTAAGTTTAGTAAGTATATAATCTAATACTAGGTAATAGATACCTTAACTATAGGTTAATATAATATATTATATTAGTAACTTTTTTCTACTAATAGTAATTTAAAATCTAAGTTATTAATAGATATTTACTATAGGGGCTAGCTTATAGGCTAATCCTTCCTTTATAGGGTTTTATATAGTATAGTAGTTTCTAGGCTATACTTAGAGGTAGCTCTTACTAGTAGCTTTTATATATTATTACTATTATCCTTAATACTAGAGATAAAGTATGGATTATTAAGGCACTATATGAACTCTGGATTTCCTTTACTAATAGTAATAATACCTTTATTATTCTAGGGCTTGTACTCTTTCCTAGTAATTACCTAGTATACCTATATAGATACCTTAGGGTAATAGCCCTGTTTTACCTATATACTATAGTTAATAATAAAGATATAAAAGGTATTATAGAGAGTATAGTTAATAGTATTAAAGTTATCCTTAGTTTATTTATTAAAGTTAGTAATTAATCTCTTCTAAAGTTCTTCGGTATAGATACTATCTTATATATACTTTATTATATAATATACTATTATTACTTAGAAGGTTACCTTATATAGTACCTTAAGTAGTATATACTTAAGATATAAGAATCCCTATATATCTAGTATTATATATAGTCTATATTATATAGGTATTTTAGATAGTCCTTATGTCTCTTATATATTGCTTAGAGTAGTTAGATTATAACTTATAGTATCTATAGCATTACCACTGCTTACCTTAGGTAAAGCTATTATAACTACCCTCTATTAGCCTAATAACCTCTTAAATATAGGCATTTTCTCTAGTAAACTAGAGAGTATATATATTTATTAGAGAGATTACTACTAGTAGTATAAATAGTCTAATAAGAGAAGAAGTATATATATAATTAACTAGGTACTCTTTGGGTATTCTTAGTAAAGTAGTATAATTAATTAAGTATACTTTAGTATTTAAAAATAGGTATTTAGAGGTAATTACATAAGTAGCTAGGTACTTCTCTAGCTTATTATTATAAAAAAGAAGGTTATTATAAAAAAGTAAAAAGTCTATATAATTATCTAAGTACTCTCTAGTATTAATTTTCTTTACTATTATAGTAGTAGTAATAGCTATAAAAGCCTACTTAAATAGTAGTATATAAAATAAGGTATTTTTTATAGTTAAGAATTAACTTCTTATATTATAAGTTATTAGATCTATAGAATAGCTATATATTCTAGTATATTATAAGTTATTAAGGTGATGTGTTATAGGGTTAAGCTAGAAATAATTAGTGATAGTTAGGTAATAACTTAGTTACTAGAAGGCTTTTTACCTAGTAAAAGATATTATAACTTAAAGTTGATAATAAGTAGTACTATAGACTATTGCTTTAAATAGAAGGCATAAGCCTAGTTAAAGCAATCTATAGCCTCTTCTAAAAACCCTTACTAATCTATAGTTTTTCACAGTAGTAATAACTATAAAGTTAATTACTAATTAGTATAGAAATCATAGAGATTATAATATAGTTAATTATATATATTAATAGGTAAGTAATACTAATAATAAAGGTAAATACTAGATCTCTATTATATATTATTTAAGGTATAACTATTATAGACTGCCTAGTTAAAAAGGGTAGTAAATACTCCCTACTAGGTGTGGAATACTTTTGGTAAATTACTAGTTATTAGCCTAGTAGGGTTGCAGCAGAATTACAGTTAATCCACTGCTGCGTTATCAGGGTTAAGCCTAATAACGCTAATTAGTCCCGCAATAGCTAGTATTACAACATTTATACTTATTTATAACTTTAAGAATTAATATCACTTATTAATTTATATTTAAATATACTTTTTTATATTTCTTAATATTTACTTCTCTTATTATAACTCTATTATTATTATAATTATTAGTTAACTTAACTTTTATATTATTTAAAAAGACTACATTAATAGTATTAATATAATACTATTAAATTAGAAACTAAAAGTAAAATAAATATTTACCTTAGTAAGTAATAGTAATAGATTAGCTATTATAATAGTAGTTTATTACTATTATTATAATAGTAATAGAATTTATAATAAAATCTTAAAAGATTAAAATAAAAAGTACTTATTATATAAACTTATTATTATTATATAAACTTATTATTATTATTATTATTATTATTATTATTATTATTATTATTATTATTATTATTATTATTATTATTATTATTATTATTATTATTATTATTATTATTATTATTATTATTATTATTATTATTATTATTATTATTATTATTATTATTATTATTATTATTATTATTATTATTATTATTATTATTATTATTATTATTATTATTATTATTATTATTATTATTATTATTATTATTATTATTATTATTATTATTATTATTATTATTATTATTATTATTATTATTATTATTATTATTATTATTATTATTATTATTATTATTATTATTATTATTATTATTATTATTATTATTATTATTATTATTATTATTATTATTATTATTATTATTATTATTATTATTATTATTATTATTATTATTATTATTATTATTATTATCATTATTATTACTTACTTTAGTTACTTATAAAAGCTTTACTTTTTTTTTAATATCTTAATAACTATTATTAACTAGTTTATAATTAATTATATAGCTTTTTATAATAACTATATAATTAATTATAAACTAACTAACTATTATATTTTTATTAATAATACTTTAATACTTAATAATACTCTATAAGTAACTTTATAAGCTTATATATTATTAGTTAGTAGTATTAGTAATATTAAATCTTTATTACTAAAGGTATTTAGCCTCTATTTTTTTAATAATATATTAGTAATAATAATAATAATAATAATAATAATAATAATAATAATAATAATCCCTTAAAGCTATTTATAATTATAATATTTATATAAAAGTTTATAGTATATAGCTACTTAGTAGGGTAACTCCCCTATGCAGCCCTAACTAGGGTAGTATTGTTAAAGTATATAGATAATTATAGTAAAAATCCCTAGTTAATTACTAGTATATGTGTAACTATATCGCTATTTTCTATAGGATTCCCTATATATTTATAGCTGTTGTGTTGCCTCAGGATCTAAATGTATGTAGTTATCGGATTCTAGATATTTTAGCTAGCAAAATCCGTTCCATAGATATCAACTGACATTTCGCCGCAGACCTTTCCCAATCCAGCCCAATAGGCCTAGATGTCCATGCCATTCGCCGGCATATTGCACCCACTTTGACACACCCTCTTAGATTAAAGCTATTCGCAGGTTCAATCTAACCAATCAATAGATAAAGCAATTGCTACCCTTTTATATCTTCTTTTTATATTCCTATAGGTCCTTATAACTACTAATTACTTACTATAAAAAGTAGTAATTAACTAATTAATAATAACTAAAACTAGATTATATATAGTCTAGTAGTATTACCCCCTACTAGATAGTTATAGTATAAGATAGTAACTTATACTAGAGCTCTAGGGTTTAATCCTAGGTAGAGGTAAAAAGACTTAATAGTAGTTATATTTATAAAGCCTACTAGCCCTCTTATATAAGTCTAAGCTTAATAATATAAATATATAGTAACTAAGGTTCTTTTACTTAGTAAAGTTATATTATACTTATAGCAGTCTTAGGCCCTATATATTTACTGTTATATTTAATATAGCCCCTATAGGTCTATATATGTGATTATCCTTAAAGTATAGTTTTAACTATACTTTTGTCTTTTATTATAACTTTCTAACTTAAAATAGTAGTCTTTTATAATTAGATTTTATATTGACCTTTAGCTCTAATTAAGGTAATTATAATAATGAAATTACTAACTATGTATATTACTTAGTTATTAAGAAACTTATAGTTAAAGTTTTACTAGTTATATTAATAATTAGTTATAATATTACAGTTTACTAGTTATATCTCTATAATAATTTACTTTTACTAACTAGTATAACTATGTAATTTAACCCTCCTAGTTAGAAGCTATACTAGCTAACTATCTATTACTATAGTACTTATTATTTTAATTATATTAGTAATTTATCTTTAGCTAATTCTTCCTTATAGTTTTATATTAACTACATAGTTTGGTTACTAAGATTTAAATGCTGTAGAAGCGCAGGCTATTTTTGCTTTAGTAGAGCCTTTATCAAACTATCTACTATTAGCTTTACTAATAGGGTATATATAACTTTAATATAGCTATTTACAATCTCCTGAAATAGCTAGTAGTAATATATATCTATATAATAAAATCGTATTTATAATTAAACTAACTCCTTAGTTATAAGGCTAATTATTTATTAATTATTATATTATATTATAACCTTTAGTAATATATTTAAAGTATTATTACTAGTAGTAAGCTTAGTAATTAATTAGCTTGTAAATATTAATTCTTTTGCAGTTTATAATAAGGCTAGTAACTCTACTTCAGTTATTAAAGTAGTTACTATCTACTGCTTATTTACCCTCTAGCCAATAAGTCTACTATATAGCTTAATAGCAAAAGCCTTCAAGCTCTTGCGGTTAATTAAGTTATCTCTAAAGCTTGCATCTAACATAACAATAAGCTCTCTATTAGGCTTAAATTCAAGGCAAAGGCTAGCTATATACCTAAGGTATTGTAGTGCTTAGTTTGCTGCTCTCTAATAGGCTACTGATAGGTTATAATTAAATCTTACTAGCTAACTTACTATAAATATAATATTAGGTCTTATTATCACTACTATATATAGGATTAATCTAACTTTTTACTAGTATCTTATAACTTTATAGTTTACCACTATCCACTATAAGGGTAGAAGTTTTTTATTAACTATTAAGGTATTATCTAGTAGTAGCTAGGTTTTATTATTAATTAGCTTTACTATGTTTTAAATATATACTAACTATAATAGCTATATTGTTTATTATTATCTATTATAGAGAACTTCTATACTAAGAAACTATTGTATTTTATTACTACCCTCCAGGTAGTATCTTTCTTTTATATTATTAATTATCTTATTAGCTTCCTCTTATAATAACTTAGGGAATGCAAAGATATAATTATTAATATAGAAGAAGAATGTAATAGCTCGCTTTTGCTAGTAGCATAGCTCTCTAGTAACTAGTATAAATCTAAGTTCTTAAAGTCCCTTTTCTAGGTACTTTTACTATAGCAGTAGTAATTATTATAACCTATAAAGGGCTTTTTATAGGTAGATAATCTTACTACTACTATAGCTTAGATATCTTAGGAGAAGTTTTATAAATACTATCTTATCTATATTAGTATATATAAATATATTTACTATATTAAATTAAAGTAATTCTAAGTCTAACTTGAGTATAATTATAATAAGTAATTAGAATAAAAGTCTTACTAGTATTACTATATATATATTATAGATTATATCTTTTAGCTACTAATTACTATAAATAATAAGGTATACCATAAACTTTATAAAAAATCTATATTTATTTAGCTTATAGGTATATACCTATTAGTAGTAAAGTATCTAGTTATTACTAGCTTTTTCTATACTAACTTTAACCTAGCTATTTATAGTATTATAGCTCTATAAATAAGCTTTCTTAGCCTCTTAAAAATCCTCTATAAATAAGTGGTTTTTTAGGTTAGTATGTGTCTTAAGCAACCTAAGCAAATCCTTTTAGTATAGTCTTGTGGCTGTATTTTAAGGTACTATTATCTTATTACTAGAGTTAGATAGATCCTCTTCTATTATATTATCCTTTCTAATATTATGGGGCTAGCCTGTACTTTTACTAGGTAGGAGGTCTTACTTTAAGATTTTCTAGGGACTGCAATAAGGACTATTAATAGTCCTAGCTATATAAGTAGCTTACTAGTTCTAGGTACTATAATAAGGACTATTAATAGTCCTAGCTATAAATATAGCTTTCTAAGATTTTTATAAATATATTTACTTTTAATATATAACATAGTTAGTATATTGGATTTTATTATAATATATATAATCTTCTTACCCTCTTGTATTAAGTATATCTGATAGTAGTATAATAAATAAAGTATTTAGACATTCTAGTAGTATTATTAAAACAAAGTATAACTTTATATATTTATAGACTCCTTCTAGTATTTCACTAGTAGTTTAGTTTAGAAATTTTACTATATCTTCTTTTATAATATCCTTACTATTAGTAATATTTATAAAGTTCTTTTTAGTTACTTTTTAGATCTATTTATTAATTTTAGCTTTATCTATATTACTTAACTTATCTACTTATTTATCTTCTTTTCTAGAGAAGTATCTATCTTTATTAAATATTATATTATAAGATATAATAAATTTATTCTTTAGAGAGATAT
This sequence comes from Colletotrichum echinochloae, assembly GCA_016618095.1. NCBI lineage: Eukaryota > Fungi > Ascomycota > Sordariomycetes > Glomerellales > Glomerellaceae > Colletotrichum > Colletotrichum echinochloae. Next base: position 2,017,890 of record JADEZT010000007.1, read on the forward strand.
ATATATAGTACTAGTTAGTTAATATATAACTAACTAGATAGCTAATATATACCTTTGCTTTAAAGCGCTAGAGATAATTATAGCTAAGTTAAGTATCTAAAGTTATTGTATATGTGTAGTAGCTAAATACTCATAAATAGCTAAGGTATGGTATAGATAATAGCTACTCTTTTGCTATGTACTAGATCTAATATAGAGATCTCTAGCTATAAGATTCAGCTAGCGTTTAGCTATATAAGTATACTACTACTTTTAGAATCTCTAGCTATAAGAATACTGGTAATTTTAACTTTAGCCTTATTATACAGGCTTTCTTCTTAATTTTTATAGTAATCCTCTCTATACTGCTGTTTTATACTTACATATTAGGTACTAAGGCCTTAAATAGGATACCTATACTTTCTATAGCCTTCTTTACTTATAGATAGGTAGTTGTAATCTTGTTATTATACTTAATTACTTATACTTCTATTAATTTATATACTTTAATTAACTATGTAAAATCTACTAAAGCTATCTTAATAGCTTTAGAAGTATACTGTTGTAGGTAATAGTCTTATATAAAGCTAGATTTTTAGTTACTAAGTAGCAAGGCTAACTTATATCTACTATAGCCTTATTTAAATAGGTAAAAATCTAGTGTAATATGATTACCTACCTTTATGTAGTTAATTAACTCTTGTAGTTAATATAATATTTACTACTGTATTTTGCTTATTATATATACTTTATATAATATAATAGATATCTCTAGTATATCTCCTTTTATTTATATACTACAGGCTTAGGTAGTTATTTTATAGAGTATATAGCTACCTAGGTAGCTAAGATAGTTATACTAGTAGTTAGCTTTGATTAGCCTACTCCTTTAGCGGCAGTCTGTTAGCGCTAAGGCTACTACAACTGCATCTATATTTACTACTATTAGGTATGCTACTAATATAGCATAAAGACTATTATAGTTCTTACTAGCCTTAATAACCTATTAACTAGTAATTTTATCTATATTAAATACTATAGAGTAGTCCTTTACTATATATATATATAGTTATTAGTTAGACTGTTACATTACTACTAATTATTTCTTATTTTAAGTATTATATATAATACTAGGTTATATAATAGTAATAGATAATAGGTAACTCTTTTAAGTATAAATTATACTTAGCAATTACTCTGTTTTATATAGATAAGTGTGTTACCTTATCCCTTAATTAGACTAGTAGTATTGCTTACCTAGATAAAGTTATCTAACTTTACTTGAGTTATCTCTAAGAAGTAATAACAAGAGTAAAAGATATAAAGGGTTACTTCTAAATCTAAGATAATAAAGTCTTTAAGTAGATAGTTAGATATTATAAAGGTAGCTAAGTATATAGATAAGGCTCCTTTACCCTTTAACTCTATTTTACCTTTACTACCTTCTAACTATTATTTAGCTAGAGGTACTACTACTACTATAGTAAATTTATCTAAGTAAGTATATATAAAGGCTAGTAATATATCTTTCTCTTTTAGCTTATCTTTTATATATTACTATATTAGAGCCTACTTTATATAGTTAATAATTACTCTATATAGTTACTATAGAAACCTTAGGTATATTTTACTTATAAAGTAATACCTTACTAGTAAGTACCTAGAGATATTATATAGTAAGTACTTTTTATTACTATAGTTATTACTCTTATTATTATAGTTGTTATAGTTATTATACTATTTTTCCTTTATTAGCTTCTTTTATATGCAGTTCTCTATAATATTATTAGTGACTATTGCTATAGTAACTAAGCTAAAGGCGCTGCAAGCGGCTTTTGCCTAGGGACACTCCAGCTCTACAGTAATATAGGCCTCTATTACTAACATTACTTTGTAATATAGAAGCTAGTTATTAATAGCCCTTATATAGTTAGTACTTTTATATACCTCTACCTATACTACTAGTAGTATATACCTTAATGCCTTTATTAGTAGTAAGAATTATTTACTAGTCTTTATAGCTAAATACTACTAGACTTATATACTATAAGAGAGCGCTTTCTCCTAGTTAGATATCTATTTCTCTACCTCTTTTATATCTGTTACCTTATAATCTATAGCTCTTTTTATAACTTTCTTATACTTTGCTATAGTAATTTCCTTTTCCTTATATAGGGGTAGACCAATATATACCTTAATATTATATATCTATATATATATTAACTTACTTATAGAGTAGTACTCTATAACTACTATTAGATCTACTATTATATAGATCTAAGTAACTAAGTTACTAACTACCTTATAGTCTTACTTATATTACTATTATTTTTATATATATATCTTATTATTATATTTAAGTTACTTCTATCCTTTAGCTAATAGCTAGGATAGCTTTAAGGCTTATATATCTTTTAAATCTAGTGGTTATTAGCTATCTACTTTATTATCTATTACCTACCTAGTTATTATAGATAGTATTATTAAGTAGTTTGTAATATCTAGAGCTATTAGAGGCTTTACTAGTTATTTTATAGTAGTATACTATATATTATTAGTATTTAGGTTAATTAACTTCTATAGATTTAGAGCTACTACCTATTACTATAGCTAGATATACTAATTATTCTAGTTAGCTAGGCTACTTAGAGTTATTAATATTATAGCTATCTTATTTTTAATTATAATAATAGCTATAGTATATATTATATATACTATATATAGTACTTTAATTAATATTAATTAGTACTTATAAATTTAGACTATTAATTATTAAAGTATATAGATAATTATAGTAAAAATCCCTAGTTGATTGCTGGTGTATGTGTAACTATGTCGCTATTTTCCATGGGATTCCCCACACATTTATGGCTGTTGTGTTGCCTCAGGATCCAAATGCACGTGGTAATCGGATTCCAGATATTTTGGCTGGCAAAATCCGTTCCATAGATGTCAACCGACATTTCGCCGCAGACCTTTCCCAATCCGGCCCAATGGGCCTGGAGGTCCGTGCCATTCGCCGGCATATTGCACCCACTTTGACAGGTATTAGCAAAAGTGTTTCTAACGCATGGACAGGAAAATAGGTTTCTGACGCTGCTAATGCAACAGACTGTACCTCTGCTTAGGTACCTAGGTAGGTAGGTAGGTACCCGTACTTGGGTACAGTTCACGAAAATGAGCATGGCGCGTCTGATGGAGGTTTCCATACTCACTGAGCTTTGGTCTTGAACTGGGTACTGTGCATACTCAGCCTATATATCCCTCTCACGTCTCGAACCCATCTATTTATTTCTCATTCTCGTTAGGCACTTTCGAGGGGAATGCAGCAGGACTGTGCCGGCCATGTACCTTTCTTACGCCCCGACGCAGGACGCACGATCAAACTTGACATCTCTATTCTGCTCATATCCCGGATAGTCTCTTTTCGGCGTCCTGCTGCTTCAATCTATATAGTCTTTCATCGATCGACTTGTTAAATGCACCCGCAGACCAAGCCCTGCCATCGTCGTTGTAGCCGAAATCCAGCACGTAATACCCCAGCAACACCACCAGGATCAGCGGCGCCGAGGTGACGAAGTAGATCCAGAAATACTTGCCTCCAGGGCCGTACGGCATCTCCATCCCAAACAACGAGCTCGTGTACGCCAGCGGGATGAAGACCAGGCCCAGTAGCGTCACCGCCTTGGTGCTCTTGGCCTCGCGGATGCTCCGCTGCTGCTCCTTGTAGCCCTGCCTGTTCCCCGTGATGCTAGCCAGCCCCGTCACCGCCGCGTTGAGCGTCTCCGTGCGGTGCCGCAGCTCCCGGAACCGGAGGTAGAGGAACTGGAAGTCGGCCGTGCAGTCCTGCCACGCGACGGTCTCAGCCGTCAGCGCGCCAGGGCGTGCGGGCGGCGTGTTCGCCGGGGCCGGCGGCACCGGGTGCGAGAGCGGGATGCCGAGCTGGAGCATGATGCCCTCGAGGTCCTCGAGGTACTCCCCCGTCCGCCGCTCCCACCCCTGCATGTCGCTCCAGAGGGCCTCGACCTTGTTCATCGGCATCCTGGCGAGGTCCTGCTTGCGCGTGAGGCCGCGCTGCACCGCCGAGAGGGTTGCGCGCAGGTGCTCCGTCTGCTTGAGGAAGTGCGAGGCGACAATCTTCTGGACGAAGACGTTGACGGACTCGGGCTCCGCGACGTCCACCAGCCGGGAGTGGGTTTCGAGGTAGAAGGAGAGGTCCTCGAGCATCGAGGTTCGTGGGGGCCCGCAGTAGCGGCCTTCCCTGGCGAGGCGCATCTGCTCTTCTTCGGGAACGAAGTCGAGATAGCCGCCTTGGTAAGAGCATGTCTTGACGGGATATTCCTTTTTGTATTCGTCCCCCGTCCGGACGCATTTCACCGGGGGGTCGCAGAGCACGAGACCTAGAGATACATTAGCGAACAGGCAGAGACCCCGGGGACGCGGCGTCTGCTCACAGTCCCAACCGCCTCCTTCAGTCCTCCTCGACCATACGCCACACTTCCTCCTGACTACGCCCACGTTCAGATAACTCCCCAACTCGTCGGGCGAGTTGTCCCACTTGAAGTCACGAGATACCCCGATGTGTCTCCCGGTAGCGGCGCACACCCAGCGGAAGCTCGTCGGCTTCCTGTCAAACGTCACGACCTCGTAGTACTTCATCTCCAGGTGGCCCCGGCTCCGGATGACGGACGGCAGCTGCACGCCATCGCTCTCGCCCATCCAGTTGAGGTTATGCACGACGACGCGCTCGTGCTCCACAAAGAAGGACGGGTGGAGCGAGAAGCGCTCGCCGAGCACGCCCGCGAAGCCGGGGCCGAGACCCTCCACGACGTAGATGCTGCGCCGGCCACGCAGCGACGCGGTGCTGCGGAAGTGCGCCTCCAGGCTGGCCGGCTCTTCGAACTCTGCCGTCCTGGCGAAAGTGCCGTTTTCAAGGCCGAGCTTGACGACCCTGACGCCGTCGTCTGTAAATGGTACGCGCTGGATCTGGGCCTTGGGGTCCCGTTGCCGCAGGCGGGGGTCGGAGAAGGAGAGAGAGCGGACAAAGCCCTCGTAGTCACCGCCCGAAAGCCATGTGCAGTCTTTCTCCATGACGGCAGGATGGGTTGGTCGATGCAAGCTGCGCGCTTGACGGGTTATGGGGAGTCGAATGCGCCAAACGCCGGGAACGGAATGACAAGATGGCAGGAATGAGACCCCTTGGCGAGACTCGTCTTATGAGGTTCGGGCCATGGCTATATATATCAACTAGATGAAGGGCGAGTACGCGATGTGATGCCTATGAATGTACAGCGAAGTGGGAGAGCGGCGACAACAGAAGCAGAGAGCAGGCTGCCATGAAAAGGCATGGTATTAAGGCGGTATTGATGAGTGGTGGCTGAAAATGCATGCGAGTCACTCCCACCCCCATCCACCGTCAGCCGAAGCCAAGAATCTCCCCCCATACCCGATTAGGTCACCGAAGAGTGTCTTCCCTCACACCCGATATACAGGAGGCCAGTCGGAGTTTCCCCCCCCTCCCTCATGTCACTCACTTACGCGAACAGCATACCTGTTCAGTGCTCGCCCTATGAGTCGCCCCTATGATCCTTTGACTGGGTTTTCTCGTGGCGGCAGCGGTGTGCTCTGCTGTCCTCTCTCGCCCCCCGCTTGCCATCGCTGGATGCCTGCGCCTCTCACTTTGACAGGGCGGCTGTCTCTGTTTTTGGGACAAGTTATCGCGCCCCTACAGCCTTCCATGCATGGAAGGCCGCTTCTCAAGCGTTGTATTGGTTCTGTGCTTTGATCGCCTCGCCGATGTTGATCCAGTCAAGCTTTTGTTCCCCTTCGATTAGTCCTCACGAATAACGCGGACAATGAGCCATCCGAGCTGACGCGCCCAGCTCGGTGGACAAAAAGGAGTCGACTTACCAAAACAACGTTAGGTGTTCGTCCCCACTTCCCTCTGCACAACCCAACCTGCTTGTCGATAGATGGTAACGAGTTCGTCTTTGGCGCATTGAATTGGTCCGGGATCTTGATGCCCGCGAAGAGCTCGATGTTGAGGAAATGATTGACGAGGTACATGTAGCCGTTCGGGTCGACGCCCTGCGGCCGGTCGATGTTGCAGTTGGGAAAGTCTGGGTTGGTCTCGCCGAAAGGCGTCTCCCAGTAGTACTGGAATTCGTCGAGAATGTAGTCCACCTTGGTCGTGTCGGAGTGATAGTCTGTCACCATCAGCCAGCCGGTCGATGAGTCTCAACAGCACACAGGAACATGAATTACCCATGAACACGACCAATCTCGTGCCATCGTCGATGAGTTCCTGGAGCGTCGGCCACTGGTCGAGGGCCACCTTCTCCTTGGGCCTGAAGACGTACTTCTCCAGACCCGTGTCTCTGAAAGTGTCGCCAAACTGCGTGATGGGCATCGCATCAATGTTGGTGAGAAGCAAGGTGACGATATCTCGCGGATGAGCCTCCATCCAAGACATGATCTCTTCGAGGTACTCAGATAGCGGTCCGGAATCCAGCAAGACGCAGGTCGTGTGGCACATCTGGATTTGACCCTTCTTGTTCTGGGTCTGAGCCTGGAGAAAACGCACGCCCATGTCGAGCTGGTCCGTCACCGATACATACTGGTTGTGGGCGGGTGTGATGCCGACAAAGGCGCTGTTGTGGGATCCAACAAAGGTGACGTCGGAGTACTTTTTCCCGCAGAGGGCATCATTCCCGTTGCAGGCGGCGGCGATGCCTGCCAACAGGAACACAAAACGAGCGGCTCGCAACATGGCAAGGAACATTCAGCAGTAAATGGGATGGCAGGCACGGGTATCATCATGATGCGCGCAGCAGCGGGGGGGGGGCAACTATATAACTAGACGAAGGGGAAGCCGCCAAGTTTTCAGCCGCCAGACGCCAGTTGATAATTCGAAGTGTCAACTCGGCCTGACTGACGAATCATATATGCTATCGAGCACTTGTGGGCGGTCTTGGATGAGAATTTTGGGAGGCCACCATAGCGATTTTGCTGGCAATATTCATTGGTCTGGGGGCAAATGACCCTTCATAATAGGAACCATCCGGCATGTGAGCGATGGCAGCCAAGACATATTGACCCTCTGTGCAACGCTACCAGGGGGGCAGCGTCTCGTGGATTGGGCGATTTGGACCACGGAAAGGAGATGTGATGGTAGAGCGACCGTGATAAACATGAATGCCTGTCCAGGTAGGCGGCCGACCTTGCCACACTTGTTGGGTCGTGAGGCTTTCTGAGCGGCAGCAGCAGACGCACAAGGACTTGTTCGTGCATGAAAACACGGTCATCCATGGATAAGCATTAGGGTGGAAGGGGGGTTTAAGAGGCCATTTATTGATGTCCGGCGCCGGGATGTGGTGCTGCTTGATATGCCGAGTCCTTGTGGGCTTCCTCTCGACCAACGGCGATAGGCCACTCGGCAGTCTTGGGCGCGCCAAATCTCATGCGCCACACCCGAAGTTGTCAGAGACTGCGATGCGAGAGGTGTCGGGTTGGCTGCGAGGTGAAGATAAACAAGTTAGAGTGAAACAAGGGACGTTGACGAATGACCGTCGCAAAAGGCAGGCGTGGGCACTTGGTGGCGGTCATCAGGTACCGGCATATGCATGCAGAGGGCAGAAAGGGCGCTAGCAGCAGCGGTTTCGCACCTGCCGTCCAACAGTTGCCCAGGGGCAGCGATTCTTCCTACCTACCTACCTACCTGAGCTACCCACCTGAGGTACCTACCTAGGTAGGTTAGGTAGGTACCTAACAACCCGTGACGATGATAGTTCTATTGGTCAGGTGATACCTGCAGCCGCTCCTGCCCTTTTCAAGAAATTGGAACCAAATATTGTGTCTTTCTTCAAGACACAACGCCACGAGGGCTACGAGACAGACCGACGCAACAGCACTATACATTCCTCCATCACGACGACGGCGGTATCAGTCATCATCCAAAGTGACACTTTGCCTCGATTGTGCATTCGAAACTTCGGAAAGGCCAAACGAGCCCCTCTTCGCCCGCTCGTCTTCAGAAAACATTTCCTGTCCAGCTTATCCTCGCTTCACCTAGAGAAACCTGTTGTGGCGCCACGCTGGCGACTAGCACCGGGCTACTTGACTGCCGCGACTCTAACCCGGATGGAGACGATTTACTGCTTCAGAGTGGCGTGCTTGAGACCAATATTGAAGCATTGCTAGCTTGTCAGGAACGTCACCCATAGTATACAGACGCCGTGAGTCGGTACGGCCTCATCGCCCGCGTTCCAAGTCGTGGCTGGCCGCGACGACATATTATCCACCTTGCGATACTGTCAAAGAACGGCTGAGGCTGGTGGTCCTACGCCGCATTACAGGAGTATGGATTTCTCGCCTCTGTGGCCGGCCCAGAAACGATTCATGGCACCCAGCGAGTCTCAGCCAAGCGCCAGGCAATCGTCGAGACATCATCACCCGGTTCGGCGCACACCATCCATTGAATGCACGTATCCCGTCTCGTTTGAGCACTTGACATCGCAGCAACTCGTTTCTCCTTCGGACGAAGCCACGGCAACCAGCTTTGAGAGCTAAACCCCGGATCGTTTCGACCATACCCTAGCAACCGTTGAACTGGTCTCATCTCGCGTGCTTGGAGACAAACGCGCCGCCCCAATTCTTTGCGATGCAATCAGATGGATGCAGAATGTTGTGCGGTTGGCTCTGTAAAGGCGTCTGTCTCACTAAGCACCTAGGGAGGCTGGGAGGGTTTGAGCAGGACACCCTGATCGCCATCGATCGCAGCGAAATTGGACGAGTAGCCCGCTTACTCGTGCAGTACTGCAGACCGTGTTTTGAGTGGATATTTGGTATTGGATTGGACCTTCTTCCAGTAAGTGTCAAATCGTCTATCTGTTTGATCTCACCAGTGAGACTCCCGACATGACACCATAACCTCTGTGTTGCCTGACTCCGGGTTCGCTTTGATCACCACCGGCCTCTGCTCTATTCGTCCTTTAAGAAAAGTCGTATTTATCACAACGTTGCACGCGAGGATGCAACCTGTTTGTGGCGAAGCTAACATCAGAAAAATCTCGCGTCCCGTTGGGCATGCTACCGTGACAAATTCCCGAGACAACGAGATTGAAAACACCATGACCAAGTCGAGAGCTGGGGATCGCCCAAACAAACGAACTCTGATTGTGGTCCATCGAGGCCGCCGCTGAATCCTCACCTGTGTCGCGGAAGGGGGGGGCTAAGTGGTAGCACAGCCCTCAGAACAGGCACATCCGACGATCAGCATGCCCCGTTTTGGTTAAGCTTGCTTGTTGGAGCGGATTCGCCGGCAGATCCACCCTCAGCCGTCCACCTTACCGACGACGGCTTTACTTCGTCCGCTACAAGGGATCAAACAACCGTGCGCGCAGTGATGAAACAAGGGAAGCCCTCCGAAGCCCGAGTTTGGTTTTCTCCCCTATCCAGGATCTTGCCAAGGGCTGTCAGCCGCCTTGTCGAAGGCTTGTTACAACGCGACTCGAGACGACGTAACATCACTGACCTTTCATCCCGCCTGCTGCTTTTGCCAAGCCATGTCAGCGGTGGATGACAATACGTCGCTCGTGCATTTCAACAACGGTTCTAGAATTGGTACGAGTTTCTTGCCATGGAGCATCCGTAAGGAGGGAATGTTGCAAAAGAATAAGGGGTGCCGACCTTTACCAGGAATGACATCTAAGCAGTCTACACTAGTTCCTTTTCTAAGACTAAGCCTGGGGTGGAGGCTCTTTGGAAGGGTACCTTGCTCTCAAGGACGAACTTAATGATCTCTCGGCTTCTTGCCAGAACCCGGCAGCGGGATGTCGACATGTGTCTGAAGGTCCGCAGCCCCTTACCCCAAGGAGGGGATGGACCTTGTTATCCTTCCGCTAGCGGAGAGCGGAGACACCACCAGGGGCGCTCACTTGCACTTCGTAAGTTCTTGGGCACGAACGGGGGCATCCTATTCACGAATATCCTGGTGGGGTTGCCCCGTCTCATGCTCTTACAGGATCAATCAGCGGCTCATTGGAACCGAGCTCGCTGGCCCCGACCAACAACCTCACACACCTCGCGTTTGAAGATCGACGTGATCCTAGTGTTATTCCGAAATCTTCTGTAGACCGACACGAGATGGTCCCTGCTCTTCTCAGGAACGCTCCCGTCACCAAACCCTTTCCGACGATATCATCACCCATATCGACGGAGAGCCCCTGGTAACCGTGGACTAGGTTGGCCCTGGTTCATGAGAGGGAGCCTCGCCGCTCCTCCACAACCACTATTTTTAATGATCTACCAATCGGTGCTTAGATCGCCAGTAGCTGGTCCACGCAAGGGCCATACTCGCCGTCTTTACCGAAGAAACTACCCTCGGGCTGACTCCAGGTGAGGGGGTTCCCTCACCCGGTCATCGCTCAGGGCCCGCTGGCCTCTTCGAAACGATTGCAGACCAATCGCATCTTCGCAACGGCCGTTTTTCTTTCTGCGGCCGCCCACAACATGCATTGTCTAGCCGTCAGATCGATGCTTCGACTGATCTTTGGTGAGAAGCGGGCAACAGGATGATTCACTCAGGAGCACGTAACAGCTGCAAACCCCGGCCTTGGGGACTAGGCTCGTTGGTTTGCCAAGACCCATCAATAGTTGCCATCAACTTTGCCCAAGACCTGTCATCCAGAGTATCGACGACTTGTATAAGAATCGCCTGCATGTCCGTCGAACTCTCAGCTTCTCTCTCTCTCTCATCAGCATCCCATCTTCTCTTCAGCCTTTTTCATCAGCCTTTCTTTCTGACACGAGCCTGGAGCTCCTTGACAGCCTTCAAATCATAGTAATCGCACAGCCTCCCAAGTTCAGTATCAACCCTCACCAATCTTTCCAACCGCCAAGATGAAGTACGGCTCCACCATCCTCCTCGCGGCTTTCGCTGCCACCAACGTCCTCGCCCACGGTGTCATCGACAGCGTCCAGGGTGCCAACGGCGTCACCCTTCCCGGTCTCTCTTGTAAGTGTTCCTGCCTTGTCGGCTCGGGCCCTCACTAACACAACCCAGTGATCGACGGCACACCCCGTGATTGCGCGTCTCCCCGCTGCGGCTCCGAGGCTGACACCTCTATTATTCGTGACCGCGAGCTGGGCACCAACCGGGCCTCAGCGCTCGGCCGTACCCAGGGCGGCGGTCCAGTCGACGCCGCCGCGATGATCCAGACCTTCATGAACGGCGCTGCCGGCAACACGACCGCTGTCAAAGAGGCCCGCGCCATCCACGAGGAAATGATGTCTCGTCGCAACATTGCCGCTCGCCAGAACGGCGGGGGAAAGAAGACCCCCAAGGGCACGGTCGAGACCGGCGTCAAGGCCGCCACCGGCATGGCCGCTAGCGCAGGCTTGCCCACGACCGCCGACGACGGAACCATCAAGATGACCTTCCACCAGGTCAACCAGGACGGTGCCGGTCCTCTCACAGCCGCCATCGACGCCACCTCGGGCGGCACCGACCCCAGCGCCTTCAAGGAGGCCGAAGTCACCCAGAACGTCCCCGGTATCGGTTTCGGCGGTCTATCCGGCGCCTCAACCATGGACTTCCCCGTCGCTGTCAAGATGCCCGCCGGCATGACATGCGAGGCCAACGTCGGCGGTACCAGCAACGTCTGCGTGGCCCGCCTTCGCAACGCCGCCCTCGCCGGTCCGTTTGGCGGCTCCGTCGCCTTCACTCAGTCCACGACCGCCCGCAAGCGCGCTGTCGAGTACAAGCTTCGCAAGCGCACCGAGGCGCGCGCTTTCAAGGCCTAAAGTGCTCCTCGCACTTTGGCAGAGCATCGGGGACGTAGTCTGCTGCACTACCAGTCAAACAAAGGGAATCCATCTTTTCTTCTTCTTCTTTTCAACTTCACTTTGATGGCCCGCCGCCTGCCAGGGGCACGGAATGCCGGGCCATCAAAGGGTGTGCCGGTTTTGGGTGACTTGAGTCTAGCATCATCTGCTGCTTCTCTTATCATTGCATTTCCTTTTGATCCTTTATATGATATCCTGTGGATACGCTTGGGGGGTTCTTGGTGTATATTACATTACTACTAGATAGTGCAGCTCTACGAAATAACGACGCTTTGTGGATCTTGAACTTCTTCTTTTTCATCTTCATCGTCGTGATGTTTGTCTTCTCGGGCAACTTCGATTAATGTTGGCGTGACACGTTCCGTTGGGAAAACCTAAACAGGATGGCGGATTTTGTCAGTGGGACAACCTGTTAGTCGATAGGGAGCACCCGACTGGGGATCCCGGGCGACTAGGCACCAACTGCCGGAGGCTGAACCTTCTCCTAAAACACTAACGACCACAGAGGACGTGCCGACGGCACTACGTAACACATCCCACCCACCTACACAGATGGTCTCCCACAGGTTCTGCCCATCTAGTTGTATTCATCCTGATATTTCTGTCCGGAGGACATCAGGGCGAACTCCTCAGAAAGCACGCACGGTTGCTGAAGACATGAAGTTGGGGGTGTGACTTTGCCTTTTTACAGGTCAACAAGATACGTCGGCAACTTAATCTCTTCCAAAAGAAAAAAAGAAAAAAAGAAAAAGGGAGGGAGGAGAGGGGATGGAAAGGAGGGTTCCTTGAGGGCAACCTCACCAACTCTATTTTCTTTGGATACCCAAAACCGCGTCATCGACGAACCGGCCCGGGGCGTTGGTACAGCACCCTCCTCAAGCTCTGATTCCTGCAGCCCCGGTCGCTTGATTCCAGTTACGCGTACGCGATTCCCACGAGATTCGCGGGGTGAGGAGAAGGGGGGAGGGGGGGTGGGTGATAAGCTCGCGGCAACTCAATAAGTCGCAATCGCCGGGGGAAGGAAAAGCCTGGTTGACACTACCTTGCTCGAATGCTCCCCTTAACCCCTTCCCGATCCCTGCAGGACGCCTCTCAATCGAAACTTTCAGGGCTGTCTCACCAAAAGGAGGGTGGGGAGGACTAGAAAAACTCAATATGGTACGTCGCAAGAAGGGGGCGAGGCGGCAGTCGGGGTTCGGAGTCGTTTGCTAGCTTCATCCAGTCAGAGAAGCTTGGACGATGCATAGACAGACTCGGAATCCCCGATTCGGTTGGCCTCCACCGGCAGTTCGGGTCGTGGCAGGAATGATTCAAATCGGGGCGTCTGAAGCTGACCAACGAAGCCCCCCGGCCGAGGTTTGCCTCTTTTTTCTTTTCTTCTCCTTCGAACCGCCGTGGAACCCGAAAGGACTCCGAGGGGGCGTCTTTGGGGTAAGAGCCCGGACGCTTTTACCTGGTACGAGACGCCGAGGCGAGGCTGTTGATGACCCTGTTCTTGACGGCTTATATCCCATTTCCGCACTTGGCATTGCTATTTTTTCCACGTCAGCGAACGCCAGGATGACCAAACGACTCGGAAAGAGCTTGAATGTTTGCATCATCGAGCCCGAAAGGAAGCACCAGCCCGTTCCGAGATGGCGTCAAACAAGGCTCCCCGCTCTCGAACCGTCCAGAGAGCTGAACCGCCTCTCGGCCCGGGCCAGAACGACCCAGCAGCCGTCTCGGGCATATCGGTTTCCTTCCAAGGTATCGACTCGTTTCCTGACGGGCACTTGCTCATACATCGCCCGAGGGACTTTTGGAGCTCTGCGCTCCTCTGCTGTAAATCGACTTCGTGACGCCGGAAGCCCCCGTCACGACGTCATCCACACCGGAGCCCCACTCCGAGCTAGGTCGCCGGCGGCCCCACCCACGCCGGGCCCTACTTACGGGGGTCTATAAGCTCCGCAACGGTCGTCGACGGTGTGGGCCGCGCGTTCTGTGGTTGCACGGCAAACGGAGTTCCTTGAGTAACCCCTCCCCCCCTTCCCGAAGAGAGCGCGTGTTCATGACCCGAGGGTCTTTGGGGGTAAATCGGTTGACGTTGCGCGAGGCAAGGGGTCTGATGACGACGGAGCCCGTGTTCCGGGTTGAGGTTGTCGCTCTCCGGCGTCATCGACGGGACGGCGACATGTCCCGACAAGTCCCCGACCGCACATCGAACGGGGATAGGGGTTCGCCGTAGCCTCGGGTTCCTCCGCCGTAAGATGGATCGCTCACCCGAATCTTGGCTTTAATGTCTGCCATCAGCTGCAGCCTTCCTGTTTCTGTTGGTATCATTTTTGTCTTCTAGAATAAGGTAGAACAAGATAAAGTTCAAATCGCGAGAAAAATAAAGAATGCCCCCCCCCCCCTCGTCCCAACAGTAGCGGTCAGGAAGGCGCCAAGGCCGTCCAAGTGCTTGTCGTTTTGTGACAATTGTGACGAGGAAATGCACGCCTGGCCGCCGACTGGCGCAGAGAGGTGCGTGGCAGCCCTGGGAGCCTTTCCCGCCCTTTACAGGGTACTGTGCTGCATGCGGGGGATTCGTGCGGTTGAAGAGAAAACAGGGGGTGGGAGGGGGGGAGGCGCCTGCAGCCGAGCGGGAAGGGCAAGGGGGTGAGGGGCGGGCAATCGGTTGATAAGGTAGTAGAGAGAGTGGATTAAGGAATTGGCGGCTCGAAATGCACCTGGCTTGGGCGAGAGGATTTTGCTATGCTTGTATAAAGCTCCCGTTGAGCTGAAGAAAGCGGCGTCCCAACGCGGCCGGCCGGACGGAGGAGTAGACGATTAATACTACCTAGTAGTTACTCTCCCATACTTACCTAGGTGGCCAGCTACTTTTACTGGCTTACATAGGGAGTACTGTGAAAACCTGAGCAGTGCTCGAGCACCTTGTTCGCCAGGGTTGATTAGATCATCAGACCGCGGCCCTATTGTATTGTCCCTCCCAGCCGCACGCCCCTCCTCTTGCTGGTGAGTGGTGATGAGCCGTACATCTTTTGTAACAGCAACTCGGGGGGGGGGAGGAAGGGGGGTCACAGATTTGCTCAAGGTTGGTACCGGGCATGCATATGCATGTGTCGTATGAGGGGAGAGAGAGAGAGAGAGAGAGAGTACAGCAGAGATGGGCACGGCGGCATGTGACAGAGGGCCCGCCCGCGCTGTGAATGGGAACGTTCGTCGGAACCACCTGCCAAAAGGCTCAACAGAGCCCCTTCTGGACTGACTGACTGACCATTGCCTCTGCAACACAGTTGTCTCTGCCAGTTAGCTTGTCTGTATGTGTGTGTGTGTGTGTGTGTGTGTGTGTCTTCAAGTCAGGCACGCGTGCATGTACCTATGAAAATGTACATGAATCCCTCCACCACCGCCTAGATTACTCCGATGCGACTTGCGCGCGTAGCCAAGGGAGCGAAGCGCCTTGGATGGCTCCGTAATCTGTCGACATTTGCATCCCGCTCTTCCCGTGAACCCCTCCGTCTCACCGCCCCTCCCCCTCCAACGACGGTGGACGACTAGCAGGTCCCCAACGTGGTGTAGCTCCAGGTTCACTTCTGTCCCACAATCGACTAGCTAGCCAGCTACCTACCTAATCTACCTTTACCTATCTTGCTTGACTTTACCCATCCGTGGTGTCCCGGACGCTTCTCTCCCACACCCCCGAGCTCGGCCTTGGCATTGGCTCTTTGGACGAACTATTTGAACCAAACTCCCCCTTCCCGCCCGTCCCGACGCCCTCCTTCCTTCTCCTCTTTTCTCTTCCAAAGCCCGTCAAAGCCAAGGCAATCGAGGATACTCTCACTCTCCGAAAAAAAAAAACCCCACACCTTCGACCAGAACCCCGAACCCATTGTCTGATCGCGCTTACGAGTCGCGATCACCCCGTCTTCAAGACGTTTTCCAACCTCCTCAACTCGTAAGACCCTTCACTCTCGTCCTTCCGAACCTTTACAGACGTCGCACACACGCAAGAAAAAAAAAAGGATGCTGACACTCCCGCGCGCTCAGGGTCCATCACCCGTACGCAGGAGCCCGCTGTTCTGCCTCTCCCGGAGGTTCAGCGGACTCGGCCAAAGATCTCTAAAAGATCTTGCCAAACCACCCACGCAAGCCCCAATATTCCAACTGAACCCTGAACAAACCCACCCGCGCCACCTCTGGAATCTCAAGAAGCCATGGCTCCCCATGCAGAGGCCGACTCGGGCTCCGCGCACGGAGATGGACCCTCCCCCAACGGCAACGGCAACGGCGCTGGCGTCGCCGCCACTGACCGGCAGAACCACGAGCTCTTTACCGTCGACTCCCCCAACGTCGTCTACACCGACGCCGAGATCCTGTCAAAGTACACCTACCGCACCACAAAGGTCACCAAGGACGCCGCCGGCAAGTACGTCGCCACGCCCACCGAGACGGTCTACGAGTTCAAGACGGACCGCAAGGTGCCCCGCGTCGGCATGATGCTCGTCGGCTGGGGCGGCAACAACGGCACCACCGTCACCGCCGGCATCCTCGCCAACCGCCGCGGCCTCGAGTGGGACACCCGCGAGGGCACCCAGGCCGCCAACTACTACGGTTCCGTCATCATGGGGTCCACCGTCAAGCTCGGCACCGACGCAGAGACGTCGAGGGACGTCAACATCCCCTTCCATGACCTGGTGCCCATGGCCCACCCCAACGACCTTGCCATCGGTGGCTGGGACATCAGCGGCATGACCCTGGCCGCCGCCATGGATCGCGCCCAGGTGCTTGAGCCCACGCTCAAGGCTCAAGTCAGGAAGGAGATGGCCGACATGGTGCCGCTGCCGAGCATCTACTACCCCGACTTCATCGCTGCCAACCAGGAGGACAGGGCCGACAACCTGATCCCCGGAAGCAAGGCCTGCATGGCCCACGTCGAGCAGATCCGCAAGGACATTCGGTGAGGCCCTTTTTTTTTTTTTTTTTGGCGCGTGCGCTGTGGTGAGCGAGACGTGGAGAGTGCTGACGCGGGACAGCGACTTCAAGGAGGCCAACGGCCTCGACAAAGTCATTGTCCAGTGGACCGCCAACACGGAGCGCTACGCCGACGTGATTCCGGGCGTCAACGACACCGCCGACAACCTGCTCAGGGCCATCGAGGAGGGCCACGAGGAGGTGTCGCCCTCGACCGTCTTCTCCGTCGCCTGCACCCTCGAGGGCGTCCCCTTCATCAACGGCTCCCCGCAAAACACCTTCGTGCCGGGGGCCGTCGAGCTGGCCGAGAGGCACGGGTCCTTCATCGGCGGCGATGACTTCAAGTCGGGCCAGACCAAGATGAAGTCGGCGCTCGTCGACTTCCTCATCAACGCGGGCATCAAGCTGACGTCCATCGCGAGCTACAACCACCTGGGCAACAACGACGGCAAGAACCTCAGCTCGCAGAAGCAGTTCCGGTCCAAGGAGATCTCAAAGTCCAACGTCGTCAACGACATGGTGGAGGCCAACTCGGTGCTGTACAAGGAGGGCGAGCACCCGGACCACACCGTCGTCATCAAGTACATGCCGGCAGTGGGCGACAACAAGCGCGCGCTCGACGAGTACTACGCCGAGATCTTCATGGGCGGGCACCAGACCATCTCCATGTTCAACGTGTGCGAGGACTCGCTGCTGGCGTCGCCGCTCATCATCGATCTCGTGCTCGTGGCCGAGATGATGACGCGCATCCAGTGGAGGGCGACGTCGACGGACGGCGTCGCGACCGACGACTTCAAGGGCTTCCACAGCGTGCTGAGCATCCTGAGCTACATGCTCAAAGCGCCGGTGACGCCGCCCGGGGCCCCGGTCGTCAACGCACTGAGCAAGCAGCGGGCGGCGCTGACCAACATCTTCCGCGCGTGCGTCGGCCTCGAGCCCGAGAGCGAGATGACGCTCGAGCACAAGCTCTACTGAGGAGCCGCGGAGCGATCGATGGCTTGCTCGACTCATGTTCCCTTTCTTTGCCGTGTGGCAAGCGTCATGTGACGACTTGAATTATTGATTTTCGACTTTGGAGGCCAGCTCCGGCCCATCCCATCCTTTAGAGTATGGAGCGATGACGTCTTTGGAGAGAGAGTTCCTGTAATTAGAAAAAAGAGAAAAAAGAAAAAAAAACCCGACCGTCTTTACCGCACACACAGCCGCAGGCGTCTCACATGTCGTAGAGTTTGTGATATCTCGAGGCGTGACGTTGACTGAGGGGGGCTGCCACGCAAGCCCTTGAATTCCTAGCTTGAAGGTATTTCGGACGAGAGCGAAAGCTTATCGTAAGCACAACGAGGTTCCCACCAACCATATGGTCCTTGCTTGCACCCTCCAAAAAGACGATGGGTGGCGGTGGTGGCGCGGCATTCAAGCTGGCCGTCAGACAACGGCCCAATCATGGCGCTGGGAATTGTACACCAAGAGATGGAACAATCGCCCCGACACGCGCAGCCCGCCCTCTTGTGATTGGTGGCGTCGGTCCATGTCAGAGCAGTCTGTGCGATTTAGGAGAGAGGTGACGAGGTCCCATGGCGAGGGTGATTGGCGAGAAAAGATGAGCCGAAGCTTGCTTGGCCTGTCGCACTGGCTGTCGTTGGAGAAGGAAATCTGGAGAACCTGGAGAAGGGCTGCCTGTAGGGAGGGCCGGGGAAGAAGGACGGTTGACGAGGCAAAAGGGCTGTGTCTCGCGGAATTACACGTAGGTATCGAACTGCGGATGCGGGTGTTGCTGGAGACGTCCCAAAGAAAGTTGAAATCCCCCCCAAATACAACGGTGAAGAAACAGGGGGTTAAAAGGCCCGTCGTGATTGGACACGCAGATGGCCATCTCGCTGGCGGCCTCAGCCCCCTGGGGATTGGTGTTGATATGCCCCGCTGATATCGCTCCACTGTGCCTGATCTGCCAGACGGTTGCTGGGGTATCGCTTGTGATGAAATTAGTAGTACTTACCCAGGTCAATCAAGCATAAGAACTGCATCGGCTCTGTGGTGGTGGGCGAGACGCCGGCGTTAAGCGGGCAGAGCGAGAGGGAGGGAGAGAGAGAGAAAGAAGTACAGAGGGACAGACAGGATGAGAAAGGATGCTGTGCAACGTACTATTATGCAGGTACCTAGGACCTGCTTCTTGTCAGTCCGGTATTGCAAGTAGGTAGGTAGTGTAATACCGGACTATGTTGTGTTGCTGCAGCCAAATACGTCCTTCGCCAAGTGCCACCAGCACCTTTCCTTGCGTTGTCTTTTGATACCGAAACCAAAAAAGGCCCTCCCTGCCCACGCTCAATCGAGCAGTAATTTGCGTTTCTTAGGGGGGGGTTCCCTCCCTCTCTTCCCTAGGTACCTAGCTTCCTTTGCAACGGTTGCCTCCCTGATTTACCTCTTGTTTCCTTTTTCCTCTTCCCCCCCTTCAACTCCCCTCTCGTCGGTCCAACACATTGACGACCAGATTGTGATTCAAATATCCAGGCGCATCCGCCGCCACGAGAGCCACTCGAAATCGCGACCATGCTATTCTCTAACCTTGGGCGCGCTGCCCTTGCTGCAGGTTAGTGGCCCCCGCGTCTCCCACCCCCCCTTGCCTTGCCTTGAGTGCTTTGCGTCAACCTGGCGACGACGAGGGTCTAATCATCTCCAACCACCCTCTGAATCAACTGTCGCAATCAATGCCTTCCTTTAGCGAGGCCAAACCGCTTTTCACGTCGGCCTATCGAGAAGCCACTCGGCTGACAATTCATCTGCAGCCACATTCGCTACCCCCTCATTTGCTCAAAGCTCCGACACGCCCGATTTTGGACAGTCTACCTTCGTCGCCCCCGACAACAATGTCGCCTTCGGCTTCACAGTCCCCGAAAACAGTGGCGAGGATGTCTTCTTTACCATGCGGGCCCCCATCGACCGCACCTGGGCCGCCATCGGCATCGGCTCCGATCGCATGAAGAACAGCTTGATTTTTATGATCTACCGCGACGAGTCCGGCACCGGCGTCACCTTCTCGCCCCGCGTGGCCTACGGGAACTACGAGCCCACATACTACGACCACATGAAGTGGGAGAAGCTGCCCGGCACCGGTGTCTTCAACGGCTCCATGTACTTCAGCGCCCGATGCACCGACCACTGCAGGAGCTGGCCCGGAGGATGGGTCGACGTCTCCAACGAGAACCAAAAGGCCATCTACGCCGTCGGTCCCAAGGGAGCCTACTTTTCCAACCAGAGGGACTCGTCCGTCAAGTTCCACGAGGAGTTTGGGCGCTTCACGATCAACATGAAGCGCACTGTCGGCCCAGGCGATGCCCCTGTCCTCAAGGACGACTCCGTCAACGAAGGCACCAACCAGATCTCCGCCAATGACGGACGGAAGGACTTCAAGTCCATCTTCCACGCCGTCCTGATGGTTGGCGCCTTGGTCTTCCTCATCCCCTTTGGTGCCGTGCTTTTGCGCTTCGGCAACATGGTCAGATGGCACGCCCTCAATCAGGGTGTTGCCTTGCTCATCGTCATTGTGGGCTTCGTTCTCGGGGTTCTGTCGAGTTTCTGGTACTCTCGCGTAAGTTGCCCCGGTCTTCTGTGTGCGTTGATTGGGAAAAGGATGCTAAATGTCGATGCCAGTCTCGTGGCTTCAACTCGGCCCACCAGATCATCGGCTTCATCGTCGTTGGCTTCTTGCTGGCGCAGTTCGCCGTGGGCTTCTTGCATCACCAAAAGTACAAGAAGACTCAGCAGACGACCCCCTACAAGACTGTCCACGTCTGGCTCGGGCGCATCATCATCGGTCTCGGCACTTTCAATGCCTTCCTGTGTGTCCCTTCCCCATGGCTTCCATTGGCAAATTCAGCTGGACCCGGGCTAACAGCAGCAGCGGCTTCTCTTTTGCGATGAACCGCAAGGTCAACTACTTCCTCGCGGCCTTCATCATCCTCGTGCTCTTCGCCTCGCTCTTCCTCACCTTCGGCGGCAAGTTGGTCCGCGGCCGCATGCCCTTCAAGTTCGGCAGCCAGGCGCGGGGCGGCTACAACCCGGAGCCGTGGCGTCAGGCGCCTGCACATGGCGGCTATGCCTACGACAGCGGTGCTCCGCCGGCCTATCAGCCTCCTTCTCACCAGAACCAGACCATCGGCCTGACGAGCATGGTCGCGGACCCCGCACAGCCGACAAAGGAGCGGAGCCGCAGCCGGGATTACCGAAACAACGACTTGGGCTCAGCGCATCAGCCGCGGGAAATGATATGATGCAAACGATCTCGCGGAAACGGTATGCTCTGCATTCTTGGCGTTTCGAGGGAAGGGAAAACGAAACTGAACGACTGAAAAAAATGAGCGTCGGTGTTGGAATCGGTCCTCTTGCTTTTTCTGATTGAAAGAGAGCATGTGCATGTAATGTATCTAAATGCCGGTCTGGGGCCACGAAACGAGCGATTGAATGACGATCCGGCTTTTTTGTTTTGGCAATTTTCCATCACCCTCATACAAGCACGATCTGCGACGTCTCGCCGTCTTGTAAGCCGGCTCTGCAGCTAGGTCGGACGAAATAGTTGCGCTCGGCTGGCTCGGTACCGACTCGGCAAATGACGACCTCGGCGTCTCATGGTGGGGGTCCTCTCAAAAAAATACCGCCATCAGCGTGTCATGACTCTAGGTAGTTTTGAGCTTTGGATACTTTTGATGCCCGTGAATTATCACAGGACCGCCGTATTGGCTTCCGAGACTAGAACTTCTCCAGTTGAAGATGACGTGCGATCCAAGTATGTTGAACTCGGCACCGTCACCTGTAACTGACCCGGTCCCCGGCGCATTATGAGATTGAGGAGAAGAGAACTGCGGATACCCGGTCCCCGGCGCCGGGATCGGCCCATGCTGCGACATGCCGCGTCAAGCGCTGTGGACTATGACGACCACACGCGACCCGCCAAGTTTCTTCGGCTCGGCGGTAAAGATTTGGAAGCGGAACGCGGACTGATTTCTGTGTGCATGCTTACCTTGCTCCTTGTGTACGTGTGTGGCCTTTCTAAGAAACGAGCAAAAGGTCGGTCGGTCGGTCAGTCTTGTAGCGCTGGACTCCCTGGTCTCTCTTGCCGCACGGCATGGGACCCGTCCGGGCCTGTCGGCGTTAGCCCGACGTCACCTTGGCGCCTGTTTTCGGATCCATTCCTACCTACTTTACATCGACAACCATCTTGTCAGCAACTTTGGACTTTGCCTTTTTTTACTTCTCCTTCCTTGGGTCAACAGCGTCAAGTATCGCAGGCCCTGACTTTTCAGCATTCTCGACCGTACTCATCGCCCGTGGGTATCTTGACTGTCTACTGGTACACGGGTTACATTTTCTTGGAACAGTCAACGCCCGGTGAGACTCGCAAGGCGCACTTCTGCGGGACGCCCTCGCCATGTCGTCGCGGCGCATAGAGGATGCGCCGGTGCTGCAACGTCCCGACGAGGATGCGGATGTCGAGCGCGAAGACTACGATGACGGCTACCCGGACGACGACGACGACGACGACGCGGACGAAGACACGCCCATGCTGAACAGGGCGGACGGGACTCTGATGGCCGACGTCGGAGTCGCCAACGCGCCGCTCTCCAGCTCCGCGCTTCTGCCGCCGCCGCCGCCGCCCGTGAAGCCGGACAAGCCCAAGCCGGTGGCGTGGCGCGACCTCCCGAAGAAGCAGCAGTTGCTGGTCATTACGCTCACGAGGCTGAGTGAGCCCCTGGTGCAGACGTCTCTGCAGGTTCGTAGCAAAACCCCACCGGCGCTCACCCGCGTCTCATCTCGTCCGCATCTCACCTGAGAGATCCGTCCAACTGTTTGACCACAAGCAGCCGCCTGCCTTACTGACATATGAGCCTCCACAGTCCTACATGTTCTACCAGCTCAAGTGGTTCGACCCCAGCCTCCCGGACTCGGTCATCTCGAGCCAGGCCGGCGTCCTCCACGCCTCCTTCACCGCGGCGCAGTTCATCACCGCCATGGTCTGGGGCCGCCTCGCCGACTCGAAGCGCTTCGGCCGCAAGACGGTCCTCATGATCGGCCTGCTAGGCACGTGCTTCTCGTGCGTCGGCTTCGGCTTCTCCCAGTCGTTTGCGCAGGCCCTCGTGTTCCGGTGCATCGGCGGCGCGACGAATGGCAACGTCGGCGTCCTGAGGACAATGTGCGTCTTTCCTTCTTCTCTCGTTCCCAGAGTGGCTCCCCCACAGGCTGCCGAGCATCGTCTCGCTAACACCCCACCCCCCCCTTCCGATAGGATCAGCGAGATCGTCCGGGAAAAGAAGTTCCAGGCGCGGGCCTTCATTCTCCTCCCGATGACGTTCAACATCGGCGTCATCATCGGCCCCATCCTTGGCGGCATCCTCTCCGACCCGGCGGGCAGCTACCCCTCCCTCTTTGGCGACGTGGACTTCTTCAAGAAGTACCCCTACGCCACGCCCAACCTCCTCAGCGCCGTCTTTCTCTCCTGCGCCGCGCTGGCCGTCTGGCTGTGCCTCGATGAGACGCACGAGGTGCTGCGCGAGGAGGGGCCGGACCTGGGCTCCCGCGTCGGGGCGCGCGTCGCGTCCCTCGCCCGGCGGCTCCTCGCGCGCGCGCGGGGCATCTCCCGCCGCGGTCGCCGCGGCACCGGCGACGGCGACGCGGTGTACACGCCGCTGCTGCACTCGGGCTCCGCGAGCACCACCGACGTCGACGTCGAGCTGTCCCACGAGGCCGCGGCGCCGAGGCAGAAGCCGCGCCCGCGGTACCGCCACCGCCTGCCCTTCCGCCGCATCTTCACCCGCAACGTCGTCATGACCTTCTCCGCGCACTTCCTGCTGGCCTTCCACGTCGGCACCTTCAACGCGCTCTGGTTCGTCTTCCTCTCGACGCCGACCTCGGCCGAGCCGCCCCGCCTCCCCTTCCGCTTCTCCGGCGGCCTCGGCATGCCGCCGCAGTCCGTCGGCCTGGCCATGGCCATCCTCGGCGTCATCGGCATCAGCCTGCAGCTCCTCGTCTACCCGCGCCTCTCGGCGCGCCTGGGCACCGTCCGGGCGTGGCGCCTCTTCCTCTACTTCTTCCCGCTGACCTACTTCCTCGTGCCCTACCTCGCCGTCGTGCCGACCACGGACGCGGCTCCGCCTCCGGGCCCCAAGGGCGGCCCGGCCGTCTGGTTCGCCATCGTCGGGGTCCTGCTGCTCCAGGTGCTGGGCCGCACGTTCGCGCTCCCCGGCCAGACGATCCTCATCAACAACTGCACGCCGCACCCGAGCGTGCTGGGGACGGTGCACGGCATGGGCCAGAGCGTGAGCAGCGCGGCGCGGACCATCGGCCCGGTGCTGGGCGGGTACCTGTACGGGCGGGGGCTGGCCGGCGGCGTCGTCGGCGCCGTCTGGTGGGGGCTGGCCTGCGTCGCGGCGCTGGGCGTTCTGGCGAGCTGGGCCGTGTGGGAGGGCGACGGGCACGAGGTCTGGATGGACGGCGACGAGGTCGCTGTCGAGGATGACGACGAGAGGCGGTGATGGGGGGGTTGACGTCTCTTCATGGCATGGCGTGGCGTGACGGGGAAGGGGGGCGCTTTTCAATATAAAACGGCAACATATAGCGCTATCACGACGATCATGGTTTGGCTTATCTGCCTCTTCTTTTCTTTTTTTTCTCTGGCTATTTTTTTGTAAATCAG
Source organism: Colletotrichum echinochloae (assembly GCA_016618095.1). Lineage (NCBI taxonomy): Eukaryota > Fungi > Ascomycota > Sordariomycetes > Glomerellales > Glomerellaceae > Colletotrichum > Colletotrichum echinochloae. The sequence continues at coordinate 2,042,350 of JADEZT010000007.1, forward strand.
GATCTGTCTGCTGGACTTGCGGAACTACAATCCTATATATAAATTTCTTGTGGATTACAGGCTTGTAACGATCTCTGCGCCGTCGTCTCGCTAGAGTCTACGTCCCCCAAGGCACGCTTCACGACCACAATGTCGAGGTCCGCGCCGCCCACCTGCACATCGAGGGCAATGTCCTCCCCGGCCGACAAGACCCGCGACACGGCGAGCTCGCCGCCGACGAAGACGTCCCACGGGCCGGGCTCCAGGCCCCTGACGAACGGGCGGATGGCCCTGGCGGCGCCGTCCCACGTCCGGACGGTGAGCACCAGCAGCCCGCTCGCTGGGTCCCAGTCGCCGCGCGGGAAGTCGACGCCGTCGCCCAGCGTGACGCCGTCGACGAACGGCCGGGAGGCGACGGCCTCGGCCGTCCACGGCCGCTCCCACACGATGCGCTGCCCGTCCTCCACGTTCAGCCGCGCGTACCCGACCGCGGCGTTGCCGGAGAAGGGGTCCATGTGCGTCCACTCGAGGTCGCCGTCGAAGCGCCGGTTGTTGCGGGGGTAGTACAGGCCCCCGCGCTCCCAGGTGGGGTTGAGCTTCTCGTCCGCGTACTCGAGCAGGCCCTCCAGCGCGGCGTCCCGGCCCAGCTCCGAGAGCCACTGGGCGACGTACCCGAACGTGGGCTTGGTGTAGGGGAAGCGCTTTCCGTCGGCGGCGCCCGCCCGCATGGCTTCCTTGGCCTTCCGGCGCGCCGTCTCGAGGGTCTCGCGGGAAGCCGGGGACGCCCCCTGCTCCTTGACGAGCTTCCTGAACTCCGCGGCGACCGGCGGCTGGTTCAGCCGCACCTCTCCCTCGGTGCTGGTGACGTGGCCGAGGGACTGCTCGTCGAAATGGGACCGCACGAACGCGCCGTTCCAGGCGTTCATGAAGGCGCATCCCCAGGCCGTCCAGGCGGGTTCTCTGGCGCGCAGGGTCACGTCCTGCTTGACCATCCAGAAATCCGGGAACAGGCCGTCAGGCCCGGCCAGCCCCTTCTTGTCCCAGGCTGCCCTGTACTTTTGCAGGACCCCCTCGATCACGGACGTGCCTCGACGCGCATCTCTGAGTCGCACCCCGATGAGCTAGGACCCCGTCGTTAGCTTGCTGCTCTAGGCACCAGATTCGGGAAAGAAAAAGAGGGGAGGGACGAAAGAAAAAGGTTTACGGGGAACTGGTTGCAGACGACAAACACGCAGTTCGGCTCGCAACAGGACCCGACCCAGCCGTTGCGCTCCATCTCGCCCCAGATGGCGTCCTGCAGCGTCTGCGCGCTGTAGCTGAACGTCTCGGGCCCCATGCCGAAGAAGAGGGGGTCCCAGACGAAGGTCAGCGCGCCGGGGGCCTCGAACTCGTCGTCGTCGAACAGCATGGCGTAGAGCGAGACCATCATCAGCAGGTGGCCGCTGTACATGACGTTCTCCCGGGCGACGGGGTCGGCCCAGGGCGCCCGCAGGGCCTCGAGGTCCGGGTCGGTGGCGACGCCGGCCATGCTGGTGTTGAACCAGTAGGCCCAGACGGCGCGCAGGAGCATCTTGCGGATCGCCCGGCGCATCAGCGGCTTGTAGACGCCGCGCAGGGCCGGCTGGCGGTGGTAGTGCGCCAGCCCCGCGGCGTACGCCATCGTCGCGAGCTGGTAGCGGTAGGCGTCCAGGAACTCCTGCAGCGGCTCCTGCGACCCCATGAGGTTCCAGTCGTTGTCGGGCTGGGACACCAGGTTGTGGAAGTGGCGGAGGTGGCCCGCCTGCTCCCTTGACAGCTTCGGGTACTTTGACAGGTCCGGCTGCTCCCGCGGGTGCTCTGTCCCGTTGCTCGCCGTCGCGGTCGGTGCCATGTTGATTTGCGCTTAGCTTGGAGAGGGCGTGCGAGGGCAACGATGGGATCTATGTCGTCCTTTGCCAGTTCTCCTGGGAAACCTTGAGAAGCGGACATGGTCGGATCGTTCCAAGGTCGCTGCGCCCTTCGCCTTAAAGTGTCCGAGAGCTGACCGTGTGTTGGGGCTTCCAAGTAGAGACTGACGCCAGTCGGTGTCCAGCAAAAGGAATACCCCCGGCGTAGTCCCGATGAATAAGGCGGACAAGCAGTTCAGAGTCCGGACGGTTGCTGACCACCCGCCGGGCCTGCGAGCTATTATCACCCGGGTGTACTTACCTGAAAGTAGGATAGCTGGAGCTGACTTTACTATCGGTGGTGCAACCACACTGCGATCTGAGCTTTCTGGTACGTGCTCCGCGGGGGTGAGATGGGTGTACAGTCTGTTGCGTTGGCAGCGTTAGAAACCTATTTTTCTGTCTATGCGTTAGAAACACTATTGCTAATACTATTGAAGTACGTAGATAATTATGGCGATAATCCCTGGTTAATTGCTGGTGTATGTATGTGTAACTATGTTGCTATTTTCCATGGGATTCCCCGCATATTTATAGCTATTGTGTTGCCTTAGGATCTAAATGCACGTAGTTATCAGATTCCAGATATTTTAGCTAGCAAAATCCATCCCATAGATATCAACTAATATTTTACTATAGACCTTTTCTAATCTAGCTTAATAGGTCTAGAGGTCTATATTATTTATTAGTTTATTATACCTACTTTAATATACTCTCTTAGATTAAAGCTATTTATAGGTTTAATCTGATTAATTAATAGATAGAGTAATTACTACTCTTTTATATTTTTCTTTTATATTTTTATAGGTCTCTTATAATTATTAATTACTTACTATAAAAAATAGTAATGAACTAATTAATAATAATTAAAACTAAAGTATATATAGTTTAGTAATATTACTCTTTATTAAATAATTATAATATAAGATAGTAACTTATACTAAAGCTTTAGAGTTTAATTTTAAGTAGAGATAAAAAGACTTAATAGTAATTATATCTATAAAGCTTACTAGCTCTCTTATATAAGTCTAAGCTTAATAATATAAATATATAATAACTAAGGTTTTTTTACTTAGTAAAGCTATATTATACTTATAGTAGTTTTAAGCTTTATATACTTATTATTATATTTAATATAGCTCTTATAGGTTTATATATATAATTATTCTTAAAGTAAAGTTTTAACTATACTTTTATTTTTTATTATAACTTTCCAACTTAAAATAGTAGTCTTTTATAATTAGATTTTATATTAACTTTTAGCTTTAATTAAGGTAATTATAATAATAGAATTACTAACTATATATATTACTTAGTTATTAAGAAATTCATAGTTAAAGTTTTACTAGTTATATTGATAATTAGTTATAATATTATGATTTACTAGTTATATCTCTATAATAATCTATTTTTACTAACTAGTATAACTATATAATTTAACTCTCTTAGTTAGAGCTATACTAGCTAACTATCTATTATTACAGTACTTATTACTTTAATTATATTAGTAATTTATCCTTAGCTAATTCTTTCTTATAGTTTTATATTAACTATATAGTTTAGTTACTAAGATTTAATTACTAGAGAAATATAAGCTATTTTTACTTTAGTAAGGTCTTTATTAAACTATCTACTATTAGATTTACTAATAGGGTATATATAACTTTAATATAACTATTCATAATCTCTTAATATAGCTAGTAGTAATATATATCTATATAGTAAAGGTATATTTATAATTAAACTAACCTCTTAGTTATAAAGCTAATTATCTATTAATTATCATATTATATTATAACCTTTAGTAATATATTTAAAGTATTATTACTAATAATAAGCTTAGTAATTAATTAGCTTTTAAATATTAATTCTTTTATAGCTTATAATAAGGCTAGTAACTCTACTTTAGTTATTAAAGTAATTACTATTTACTACTTATTTACTCTCTAGTTAATAAGTCTGCTATATAGCTGAATAGTAAAAGCTTATAAGCTTTTATAGTTAATTAAGTTATCTCTAAAGCTTATATTTAATATAATAATAAGCTCTTTATTAAGCTTAAATTTAAGGTAAAAGCTAGCTATATACCTAAGATATTATAATACCTAATTTACTACTCTTTAATAAGCTACTAATAGGTTATAATTAAATCTTACTAGCTAACTTATTATAAATATAATACTAGGTCTAATTATTATTACTATATATAAAATTAATCTAACGTTTTATTAATATTTTATAACTTTATAATTTATTACTATCTACTATAAAAGTAGAAGTTCTTTATTACCTATTAAAGTATTATTTAGTAATAGTAAGGTTTTATTATTAATTAGCTTTATTATCTTTTTAATATTTACTAACTATAATAGCTATATCTTTTATTATTATTTATTATAAAGAATGTTTATACTAAGAAACTATTATATTTTATTACTACTTTTTAAGTAGTATCTTTTTTTTATACTATTAATTACCTTATTAACTTCTTATTATAATAACTAAGAAAATATAAAGATATAATTATTAATATAGAAGAAGAATATAATAGCTCCTTTTTATTAGTAGTATAGCTCTTTAGTAACTAGTATAAATTTAAGTTTTTAAAGTTTCTTTTTTAGGTACTTTTACTATAGTAGTAGTAATTATTATAACCTATAAAGGGCTTTTTATAGGTAGATAATCTTACTATCACTATAGCTTAGATATTTTAAAAAAGTCTTATAAATACTATCTTATTTATATTAGTATATATAAATATATTTATTATATTAAATTAAAGTAATTTTAAGTCTAATTTAGTTTTAATTATAATAAGTAATTAAAATAAAAGTTCTATTAATATTACTCTATATATATTATAGATTATATCTTTTAGCTATTAATTACTTTAAATAATAAAGCATACTTTAAACTTTATAAAAAATCTATATTTATTTAGCTTATAAGTATATACCATTAGTAATTAAGTATCTAGTTATTACTAGCTTCTTTTATACTAACTTTAACCTAGTTATTTATAGTATTATAACTTTATAAATAAGCTTTTTCAGCCTCTTAAAAATCCTCTATAAATAAGTAGTTTTTTAAGTTAGTATATACCTTAGGTAACCTAAGTAAATTCTTTTAATATAGCCTTATAGCTAGCCTTATAGCTATATTTTAAAGTACTATTATCTTATTACTAGAGTTAGATAGATCCTCTCTTATTATATTATCTTTCTTAATATTAGAAGGTTAGTCTATACTTTTATTAGGTAAGAGATCTTACTTTAAGATTTTCTAGAGACTATAGTAAGAACTATCAATAGTTCTAGCTATATAAGTAGCTTACTAGTTCTAGAGATTATAGTAAAGACTTTTACTAATTCTAGCTATATAAGTAGCTTCCTAGTTTTAAGTATTATAATAAGAACTATTAATAGTCTTAGCTATAAATATAGCTTTCTAAAGTTTTTATAAATATATTTACTTTAAATATATAATATAGTTAATATATTAGACTTTATTATAATATTTATAGTCTTCTTACTCTCTTATATTAAGTATATTTAATAGTAGTATAATATATAAAGTATTTACAGGTTTTAGTAGTATTATGAATATAAAGTATAACTTTATATATTTATAAACTTCTTTTAATATTTTATTAGTAATTTAGTTTAGAACTTTTATTATATCTTGTTTTATAATGTCTTTACTATTAGTAATATTTATAAAGTTCTTTTTAATTACTTTATAGATCTATTTATTAATTATAGCTTTATCTATATTACTTAACTTATCTATTTATTCATTTTTTCTAGAGAAATATCTATCTTTATTAAATATTATATTATAAGATATAATAACTTTATTCTTTAAAGGGATATATATAATACTAAGTAGTTAATATATATCTAATTAGATAGTTAATATATACCTTTACTTTAAAGTACTAGAGATAATTATAGCTAAGTTAAGTATCTAAAGTTATTATATATATATATAGTAGATAAATACTTATTAATAGCTAAGGTATAGTATAGATAATAGCTCTCACTTACTATATACTAGATCTAATATAGAGATCTCTAGCTATAAGATTTAGCTAGTATATAGTTATATAAGTATACTACTACTTTTAAAATCTCTGGCTATAGTAATACTAGTAAGTTTTGTTAGAGGCTATGAGGGGTAATAAGGTTAGAGATAAGAGATAAGAGATAAAATAAGATATGTATTGTTTTAATATAATAGAAGAGCTTTTTTTCCACCTTGCTGTCTAGCTGGATATAAGGCATATAAGGGGTTTATTTATACTTATGTTCTATATATTCTAAGGATTTCTTAGATATTCTAGGTTATTATCTAAAACACCTCGGTTATATAGTTTATAATTATATTCTTATAGGTTGTTTTCTAAAACATCTCAGTTATATAGTTTATAACTATATTCTTATAGTTTGTTTTCTAAAACATCTCGGTTATATAGTTTATGACTATATTCTTATTTCCTAGATTTCTCCCTAGATAGATAGTTCTTGCTTAAAGAAACTATTCTTTGTATATAGATATCCTATGTATTTATAATATATAGGCGTTTTCTAAGTAAATATATAGTTATCTAGTATATACAGTATATACAGTACTATTAATACTGTGTTATATAATTCACTTTATTATTATATATACTATCTTTTATATATAGATATAAGGTATTTAAACCTTAATATCGAACAATTTTAACTTTAGCTTTATTATATAAGCTTTTTCTTTAATTACTATAATAATCTTCTTTATACTACTATTTTATACTTACATATTAGGTATTAAGGCCTTAAATAGGATTCTTATACTTTTTTATAGCTTTCTTTACCTATAGATAGGTAGTTATAATCTTATTATTATACCTAATTACTTATACTTCTATTAATTTATATACTTTAATTAATTATATAAAGTCTATTAAAGCTATCTTAATAGCCTTAGAAGTATATTTTTATAGATAATAGTCTTATATAAAGCTAGATTTTTAGTTACTAAGTAGCAAGGTTAACTTATATCTACTATAGCCTTATTTAAATAAATAAAAATCAAATATAATATAATTACCTACCTCTATATAATTAATTAATTCTTATAGTTAATATAATATTTATTATTATATCTTACTTATTATATATACTTTATATAATATAATAAATATCCCTAGTATATCGTTTTTAATCTCTATATTATAACCTTCGATAGTTATTTTATAAATTATATAACTACCTAGGTAGCTAAGATAGTTATACTAGTAATAAGCTTTAACTAGCTTACTCCTTTAGTAATAGTCTATTAATACTAAGGCTACTATAACTATATCTATATTTACTATTACTAGGTATATTACTAATATAGTATAAAGACTATCATAGTTTTTAGTAGCCTTAATAACTTATTAATTAGTAATTTTATCTATATTAAATACTATAGAGTAATCTTTTACTATATATATATAATTATTAATTAGACTATTATCTTATTATTACTTATTTCTTATTTTAAGTATTATATATAATACTAGGTTATATAATAGTAACAAGTAATAGTATTATAATACTAGCCTATTATTAGGATCTATTGGAGTTACCTGCTAACTCCAATCCTATTAGTTACGTGAGACCGGTCCAAGCTTGTCCGCGGGCCCACCCGCGGGAGCCCTTTTCACCACTAGCTTAACCTAGTAGCTCTCTTAATAGTTATACTTCTTTATATATAATTAACCCTTTTTAAAACCTCTTATTTATTATTAGAAACCCAATACCTTACTTACTAATACTAATTAGTAGTTAAATATAGTAACTACTTATTAAAAGATACTATAGATTAGTAAGATTTTTTAAGAAGAGATAGAACTACTTAAAATTCTATAGTAGTAATAAAATAGTTCTATACTTTCTTTTATATAGATAACTAGCTTAGAATACTATTATAGTAAACTTATAGTACCCCTATAAAGAGTACTATAAGTATATAGGCTTAATTTATATAAGTTAACTTTGTTATATTATAAAAAGCTATAACCTATAAGATAATAATCTTTTACTAAAAAAGAATTATTAGACTATAAGATTATAAAGTTTTATACTTTATATATTAAAAATAACTATTAATAACTTACTATTAACTAACTTAATATAACCTTATTAACTTTATCTTTTTATTACTTTAACTTTAGACTTATAACTATTATTATAGTTACCTAAAAAGTAACTCTACTAGGCTATTAAATAACCTAATAGTCCAATAAGCTTATAGAAACCTTCTTTTTACACTCTTTTTCTTACTTAAAACATACCTCTCATTACCCTTAAGTAACTAATACTAAGGGAGCCTATATAAAGAAGGCTCTTTTTAACAAGTAGCAAGTACCACACAAGGGAGGCTCTTTTTAATAAGCAATAAGAGTTATAAGACCATACAAAAGGCTCTTTTTAATAAGCAATAAGTTTAGTATAAAGGAGGAAGGCCTATATTAATACGTAATACTACTACTAAGGTCTTAATAAAGAAAGCAAGTAAGACCTTATTAACTAAGCAGTTACCTATACTATTAGTAGTAATCTCTCTAATATATATATATACCTTCTAGGCTACTAGAAGAAATACCTATATTGAAGAGGTTATTAGGCTAATAGAGGGTAACTATAATAATATAAAAAGAAGTAACTACTATAGAGTATGCTTTTAAGGCTACTAAAGAGACTATAAGCAAGCATATAAGTAGGTATATAGTTAGTATAGTATATAGATATTATAAATCTATATCTAATAGATACTATAAGTATATTAACCTATTAATTTAAAGTATTAAGTACTTAGATTAAATCTTAGAGGGTAGCCTACTCTCTAACTATATTAAGTTATTAAATATAATTATCCTATATTACTTAACTACTTATAAGAAATAATGTTACTATAGTAGAGATTTATAGTAATAAGTCTATAATAAATTTAAGGATTAGTCTAATATAGATTTTAATACTGCTTTAAGGGTAGTTATAACTACTTTCTATAACTTTATTATTAGCTATAGTATATAGATAATAAAAAAACCTATTAAAAGTACTATTAGTATAAGATTAAAAAAGCTAGTTAATAACAAGTACTTTCTAAGGTAGAATAGTAAAATAATAAGTAAAATAGAGGCTAAGTATAAGGTCTTTTATAACTACCTTAATAACCTAGGCTTTATAAGAAGTATTAAATAGATATTATAAGCTACTTCCCTCCTATTAATTAATAAGATATACAATAGCTATAAAAGTATAGATTTTTTATAAAAGTTATATAATAAGTTAGATTATTAATAATATACCTTATATAACAACCTATTATTTAAACCTCCCCTATTTAAAAGGCAAACTAATAAAGCCTCTCTTATACTAAGTTTACCTATAACTATTACAATAGTTAAGAAGCAGTTACTAAGTATAACTACTCCCCTAACTAATAGACTAACTACTTATTAATTAACTAACCTTATTAAGTTATATTTAGATAATTTAATATTAAAGTATAGTAGTAGTAACTATAAGACCCTTAACTTAAAGCTTCTGATTTTTTATAACCTCTATATAAGGGTTAGTATCTCTAGTAACTACTATAGATCTACTATCTTATTTATACTTATAAGTAGTATATAGAAGTGTTATACTAGTAACCTCTATAACTATTTAATTAGTTTTGATATACTTATAGTAAATATTAAATTATAGTTTACAGGAATAAAGTCTACTATATATATAATATAGAGTTATAAAGGCTTAGCTATAAGTAAGTTATCTATAAATTACCTAGTAAAACAAGAGTTAAAGTACTAGACTTACTTATTAAGAAAGTTACAAAGCTAGTTAGAGCTATAATATAGTAAGGCATACCTACTAATAGTAACTATTACAATACTTTACTTACTTATTACTAAGGTATACCTAAGTATATAGCTACCCTATTTAATCTACCTATAACTTATAATATACTTTGTATATAGTTAAGAAATAGCATAAGTAATACAGTAGTAATATATAAGCAAAAGGCACAGTACTTTATAGAAGGACTGCCTAAGCTAGACTAGTAGTACTTTACTAACAACTACTATAATAGCTAATATAGTAGTTACCTACTATAATAAAAGTATAGTCTAAGGCCTTAAAATAACCACCTATAAAGTAGTATGTTTTAAGTAAAAAAGTACTTTATTTATAATAAGAAAGGATATTAGTTAATAATATACTTAAAAGAGAAAAGAGATACCTCTTATAAGTAGCTCTAAAGAAGCTACTTTACTAAAAGATTTAAACAATACCTTCTCAACTATAATAGTAAAGAGCCTAACTCTCTTAGTAATATAACTAATAATAAGTATATACTAAATAATAGTAAAGAGCTCTTTAAGGATATAACTTTCTTTATATCTATAGTATTTTTTAGTAAAAAGAGTATTAATAGCTAGAAGGTTTATATATAACTATATAACTAGACTACTTTATATACTTTAATAAAAGAAGACCCTTTTATATAAGACCCTAGCTAAGAATAAAAGTTAGGCAAAGTCTTTATACTTAATAATTAATACTCTACTATAACTTTTTAAAGTATTATATTAGATACTAAGGTAGCTTAAGTATTAACTACAGGCTACTAATAGTATATAGCCCTCTATAAGTACCTTAGAGCTGAGTTACTACTAGATATAAGCTATACTAGTAAAGTAAGTATTAAATTTAGTAGTAGTAATTTATTTAATTTACTTAGAGCTATTACTATACCTACCTCTATTAGTAAGTTTACTTTTTATATAATAACCTCTAGTACTCTATTTCTTTTATACCTAAAAGATATAGACTCTAATAGTATATAATTTAATAACCTTACTAACATACTTATTAAAGGTATAACTATAATACTAGTAGTATATAAATAGGGCTACCTATAGATACTTTTAGAGTAGCTAGAGTATAGCATAGTATAATACTATCTTACTAATATAGAGCTATAGTAAATATATTACTAATTTAGTTACCCCTTAGTCTATTAGCTATATAAAGTACTCTAGTAAGCTAGCTATATAATAGTAATCTTAAACATTAAAGAGATTAATAAATTTTACTAATACTACTAGCTAAATTTAAAGGCTCTAAAAAGGTTTAAGTTTACCCTCTATAATAACTTTAACTTTAACTATAAGGTCTTTATTAACATAATATACTTAGATAGTAATAAACTAGTGCTCTATATTATTAATAGTATAACCTTCTTTAATATAATATAATTTTTATACTTTATTACTATAGAATATATATAAGAAGTACTATAGATATACTAGATTAATATATATCTTAGCTCTCTGGACTAGATTATTATAAATACTAAGGTAAATGTTTATATAGCTAAATTTAAGTATACTACTTATATACTATATATTAAGGTAAAAGAGGTCTCTATTAAGGTCTATTATAGTATTAGTAAGGTTAAATAATACTATATGATACTATGCTAAGTATATAAGATAGTCTATATAGAGTTAAAGGCTAAACCTAAAGTTACCCTATAACTTACTATAAAAGTAATTAATAATACTATAGGCTCTAATAGCCTTATCCCTATACTATTAATCTTTAGTATATACCCTTATATTAATAATAACTTAGCCCCATTACTCTTAACCCTATAGTATATAAAAGCTATATAAAAAGTAATAAAGGAGATTTATAATATCTATATAAAAAAGTAGGTTAATAAGGTATTTATAGTATATAATAGACCTAATACTATAGTAAGTATAGACCTCTCTCTATAATTACTTATTAGGGTATACTATTAAAGTAAAGGCTAGAAAGAACCCTACTAATTAACTACTAATAATAATACTAGTAGTACTATTAAGACCTTATAGGGATTAAATTAATTCTCTATCACTACTATTAAGCTATAGTATAACCCCTCTAAAGTAGAGAACCCTATTAATCTTACATAACTTAGACTACTAGTAACTACTATAGTAGAGGTACCTATAAATACTCTAATTAAATATAACTCTATTATAGTTACCACATAACTACTACTAGTAAGAAGAAGCCTAAGCTAGCTAAGAAAGAATCTAGGTTAAATTTTTACTATAGAAGTTATACCCATAATCCCTATACTTAATTGCATTTTTACTATAAAAGAGGATGCTAACTAAATACTAGTAATTAGGCTATATAAGAAGGGTATAATAACTATACCTAGTAAGCTATTTAAATAGTTAGATACTAGTAAAATCTAAGGACTTATAAACTATAATATGTTTTTTATTACTAAATATAATAAGAAAAAGCATAGTAATATATAGATTTTTAAGTTATAGTTAGTATATAAGGTTAAGAGTAAAAACAAGTAACCCTATAAAAAATCATAATTAGTTATTTAAGGTTATATAGATAATAGTAAAGTTATAATTTTAACCTAGTTACTAACTATCTAATAAATAGCCTAATAAGTAATACTCTCTATTATACTATTACTTTTATAAAAAGGTTATATTCTCTAGTTATATAATATAATATAAGTATATACCTAGTTAGTAACTAAATTAGTATATATTATCTTTACCTAACTTCCTCCTAAAATTTACTATCTCTATATAATAGATATAATTATAGAGGTTAAATAGCTACTCTATAGCATACCTAAGGTAAGCACTTATTAATAAGCTATATATAATAATTACTATAAAAAAAGCCTCTAGATAGATTTATCTACTTTTAACCCTTACCTACTTATTTTAATACCTAAAAATAACGATTTTATAATGATAGATATATTAATAGATAATACTATTAGCCTTATAAATAAATTATTCTCTAACTATAAAAACTGTATACTAAAAGAAGCTACTTTTATAGCTAAACTAAAGCAATTTCTTAAAGTTAATAAGCCTATTACTTTCAATAGAAGTATATTAACTCTTAGTAATAATAGTAAGATAACCCTTTACTAAAAGGAGTAAGGTAAGAAGCTATAATTAATTAACCTTAGTATACTTAATATAAAGTAGCAGTATATTAAGTAGTATACCTAAGATATATATATTACCTCTATTTACTAACCTAAGGTATACTTTAACTATTTAATTACTACCTAATACTAGTCACTAGCCTAGCTATAATTAAGAACCTTAACTAGTAAGTTAAGTAGTAAATAAATAACCTTAACTATAGGCTATAATTTTAACTATTAAATCTTACTAGTACTAAACTCTTTATATTCATTAATAGCTCTTTTATAAATAATAGTAATTTAATATTATAACTTAGCTTTATTATTATACTTACTAATAAGTCTAGTAATAATAAAGAGTACCTATCTACTAGTAGAGATACTACTTTTAACCTTATAGATAATATTATCTATTTTAGCTCTATAAAGTATAAAAAAGTTACCTATAGTATACTTACCTCTAAGATATATATAATAGTTACTAGAGCTAATATAGCCTATATAATTAGAACTATACTAGTAATAATCTCTAACTACTTTTAGGTTTCTTAGATTTCTATAACTATATATACTAATTTATACTTACTATATAAGTATTTAGTAAAGCTTAGTACTATAAAGAAAAAGTAACTTATAATTAATATTATAGCTCTTTAGTAGTTATATAAATACTATAAGATCTATAAAGTATAATAGATTTATAGTATGAATAACCTAGTTAATAGCTTTATAAAGTTATTACTAAATAAGGTACTAGAGAAACTTATTAATACTAGGTAAATAAAGATATAGATAAATAAATAAGTTTTATATATAAGATATATAGATATTTATTAGTAATAAGAAGTTAAATACTTTATAATTTAAACTTTTATTATATTTTTAAGCTTTTTAGACTATAGGTTAGCTAGCTACTATTTAGCTAAAATAGAGAGTTACTAGTATTATAATACTAGCCTATTGTTAGGATCCATTGGAGTTACCTGCTAACTCCAATCCTACTGGTCACGTAAGACCGGTCTGAGCTCGTCTGCGGGCCTACTTGCGGGAGCCCCTTTTACTACTAGCTTAACCTAGTAGCTCTCTTAATAGTTATATTTCTTTATATATAATTAACCTTTTTTAAGACCTCTTATTTATTACTAGAAATCTAATACCTTGCTTACTAATAAATAGATAACTCTTTTAAATATAAATTATACTTCGTAATTATCTTATTTTATATAAATAAGTATATTAATTTATCTCTTAATTAAGATAGTAGTATTACCTATTTAGATAAAGTTATCTAACTTTATTAGGGTTATCTTTAAAAAGTAATAATAAGAGTAAAAGATATAAAGAGTTACTTTTAAATCTAAAATAATAAAGTTTTTAAGTAAATAATTAAAAATTATAAAAATAGCTAACTATATAGATAAGGCTTCTTTACCCTTTAACTATACCTTATCTTTACTACCTTCCAACTATTATTTTACTAGAGGTATTACTATTACTATTATAATAAATTTATCTAAGTAAGTATATATAGAGACTAGTAATATATCTTTTTTTTAGCTTATCTTTTATATATTACTATATTAAAGCTTACTTTATATAATTAATAATTACTTTATATAGTTACTATAGAAACCTTAAGTATATTTTACTTATAAAGTAATACCTTACTAATAAGTACCTAGAGATATGATATAGTAAGTACTTTTTATTATTATAGTTATTACTCTTATTATTATAGTTATTATAATAATTATCATACTATTTTTCCTTTCTTAGCTTCTTTTATATATAATTCTCTATAATATTATTAATAATTATTATTATAGTAACTAAGCTAAAGATACTACAAGTAGCTTTTACCTAGGGATACTCTAGCTCTATAGTAATATAAGCCTATATTACTAATATTACTTCATAATATAGGAGCTGGTTATTAATAGCCCTTATATAGTTAGTACTTTTATATACCTCTATCTATATTATTAGTAGTATATATCCTAATATCTTTATTAGTAGTAAGAACTATTTACTAATCTTTATAGCTAAATACTACTAGACTTATATACTATAAGAGAGTACTTTCTTTTAATTAGATATCTATTTCTCTATCTCTTTTATATCTATTACTTTATAATCTATAGCTCTTTTTATAACCTTCTTATACTTTATTATAATAAGTTTCTTTTATTTATATAAAAGTAAACTAATATATATCTTAATATTATATATTTATATATATATTAACTTACTTATAGAATAGTACTTTATAACTACTATTAGATCTACTATTATATAGATCTAAGTAATTAAATTACTAACTACCTTATAGTCTTACTTATATTACTATTATTTTTATATATATATCTTATTATTATATTTAAGTTATTTCTAGTTTTTAGTTAATAGCTAGAATATCTTTAAAGCTTATATATCTTTTACATTTAATAATTATTAACTATTTACTATATTATCTATTATCTACCCATTTATTATAGATAGTATTGCTAGGTAATCTTTAATATCTAAAGCTATTAGAAGCTTTATTAGTTATTTTATAGTAGTATACTATATATCATTAGTGTTTAGGTTAATTTACTTCTATAGATTTAAAGCTACTACTTATTACTATAGCTAGATATACTAATTACTTTAGTCAGCTAAGCTACTTAAAATTACTAATATTATAACTATTTTATTTTTAGTTATAATAATAATTATAATATATATTATATATATTATATATAATACTTTAAGTAATATTAATTTGTACTTATAAATTAGACTATTGATTATTAAAGTATATAGATAATAATAATAATAATCCTTAGTTAATTATTAGTATATATATATATATATATATATATAACTATATTACTATTTCTTATAGGATTCTCTATATATTTATAGCTATTGTATTACCTTAGTATCTAAATATACATAGTTATTAAATTCTAGATATTTTAGCTAGTAAAATCTATTCTATAGATATTAACCAATATTTTACTACAGACCTTTTCTAATCTAGCCTAATAGGCCTAGAGGTCTATGATATTTACTAGTATATTACACCTACTTTGATAAATACTACCCTAGTTAGGGCTGCATAGGAGGGTTACTCTATTAAGTAACTATATACTATAGACTTTTATATAGATATTATAATTATAAATAGCTTTAAAAGATTATTATTATTATTATTATTATCATTAGTATATTATTAAAAGAAAGGGGCTAAATACCTCCAATAGTCAAGAAGTAGTATTACTAGTATTACTAGCTAATAATATATAAGTTTATAAAGCTATTTGTAAAGTATTCTTAAATACTAAAGTATTACTAATAAAAAAATAATAGCTAGCTAGTTTATAATTAGTTATATAATTATTATAAAAGCTATATTATAAAACTACTTAAGAAGTTAAAAATAATTATTAAGATATTAAAAAAATAAATAAAGCTTTTATAAATAACTAAAGTAAGTAATAATAATAATAATAGTAATAGTAATAATAATAGTAGTAATAATAATAATAAGAATAATAATAATAAAGAGCTTATATAATAAGTACTCTTTTACTTTAACCCTTTTAAGACCTTATTATAAACCTTATTATTATTATAATAATAGTAATAAGCTATTACTATAATAACTAACTTATTACTATTACTTACTAAAGTAAATATCTATTTTACTTTTAGCCTTTAATCTAGTAGTATTATATTAATACTATTAATCTAGTTCTTTTAGATAGTATAAAGGTTAAGTTAACTAATAGTTATAATAATAATAAGGTTATAATAGAAAAAGTAAATATTAAGAGATATAAAAAACTATATTTAGATATAAATTAATAGGTAATACTAGTTCTTAAAGTTATAGATAAGTATAAAGTTTAATAAAAGGTAGGTAATTACTAAGATATTAAAAGTTATTTATTATTATAATAGCTTTACTATAAAAAAAAGGAAAATAGCTAACTTCATTATAAAGTAACTTTAACTTCTAACTTAGTTAATTAAGTTACTAAACTTAAGAGATCTTCTTTAGTATAGATCTTATATGTAATACTAGTTTAATTATATTCGTATTTAATATACTATAGATAGTATAATAAAAGTAAATATTTCTAACAATAAGTAATATAGTATATATAAAGTTAAAGTTTTATAATAAAGTTAAAGTTTTATAATAAAGAATATAATAATTATAATAATTAATAGAATTATAATAACTAAGATAATAATAATAATAATAATACTTAAACTAATTATAGTAGTTAGCTATTAAAGTATAAGATAAAGAAAATAGTAATAGCTTTAATAAGAGAGAAGATTAATTAAAAAAAGATATAAAAAGAAATATATAATAAGATCTAATAAAGTATTATTAGTATACTAACTAAGTAACTTATTATAATTATATCTATAGTAATAGTAATATAAATTAATATTTTATTATAGATAAAACTTATTATAAGTTACTTATAAAAGATATAAAGATATAGTAAGAGGTAATACTTTATTAAGAGGCTAATATAAGCTTAAAAAGCCTACTAATAAGCTTATTAATTATAATTAACTAGTAATATATAAAGGAGGTTATACAAGTAATAATAAAAAAAGGTAAAGTTACTAACTTACTCTTTATAATTATAGTTAAAGAAAAGAAAGATTTAGCTACTTTAGTAATATTACTAACTATAAATAACTCTATTAGTAATATAGTAGTTAATTTATTATTTAATAGTAATAAGAAAAGCTCTTACCTTTAGCTATTATATTAATAACTATATTAGAATTAGCTATCGTCTTTACTATAGTATTATTAACTACTAATTAACCTATTATTACTATAACTACTATAAACTCTTTATATAATAAGAAATATTAACTTAGTATTATTATTATTACTACTATAGTATAGTAAGTATTTACTTATAATATAATTATATAAGCTAAAAGATTTTATTAGTTAGTTTATTTAAGTTAAAGAATAATATTAGTAATATAAAGATAGTACTAATAAGGTAATTAAGTAACTTTAGAGCTTATTATTAAGTTTAAAAGTAATTTAATATATATTAAAAGAGTAATATAAGAAGAAAGGTATACCTATTACTCTTATTAGCTAAGTATAGAGATTAATTAAGACTTTTATCTATATATAATAGTATTATAAGTATAGATATAACTCTATTATTTTTAATTAATAAAGTAAATTACTATATATTATATTAGATATTACTAATAATAAACTTAATAATTTATTACTTACTATTACTACTATCATTAATAAAATAAGTAACCTTAAGAATAAGAGATATAGTACATTAATTTTGCTTTAGTTATTACTATTATAGTACTAACCTCTTTAGATATTAACCTCTTTATATCTTTACCTTTATAGCTAACTACTATTTTCTTTCTACTTCTTTACTTAAGTTAATAAGTCTCTTAATCTACATATAATTAATACCTTAAAGATAACAATAATAATACCTTTAATATTAATAGGTTATATAGTAGTAAAATTAAAAATCTAATTAAAGTAATAAATAATAGGTTATTAATAGAGTTATATAATAATAATAAGTAATATTATAATAAAGTTAGTAGAGAGTAAAATAGTAAGTAAAGTAATAAAAGTAAATAAGTAATTACTAAAAGAGAATTTCTTTTAACTATTAATAATATATATTTGTTTCTTTTATTACTACCTTAATAGTACTACTTTCTTAACTGTAGAAATAACTTTAACTTTATTTTTATTAATAATAACTATACTATCATTAATTAATCTTTTATTATTAAATATATATTATATTTTATTAAAGTTAATAAAAGAATAATAAAAGTAGCTCTTTATTTATTTTATCTTATAGCTAATCTCTTCTATATAGTTATAAAGTAGCTTTTTAAAGTCTTATATATTCTTTATATCTCTATTCTACATAGAATACTACTTATAAAAAAGCTTTTTAAGGTTATTAAATACCTCTTTAATAGAATGAAAATTAGATAAGCATAGTAATAAATATAGTAGGTATATACTAACTAATTTATATACCTCTTAGATATCTTATTAGTAATAAAAACTAGTATTATCTATTATAATAATTAACTTTATTATAAGAAAAGTACTATACTTAAGTAATACTCTCTCTTATATCTATACTATAAACTTATTACTATTAGTTATACCTAGGTATATTAATATATTAAAGATTTTATTTATTATAAGAGCTAATAAGACTTAATATTACTACTTATATTTAAGTTTATTTTTATAATAAGGTACTAAGCCTTTTAATATCTAACTTATCTTTTAAGTATCTATTTATTTATCTATATCTAACTTATTAATAAAGATTAATTACTCTAAGTGATATTAATAAATAGTATATACTTAGGTATATTATAAGTCTTTATCTCTTTAAATAATAATAACATAAAAAGATTTTAATAACTACCTAATATCTTAAAGCTACTAACTAATTATTAACTTGAAAATATTAATAGTATATTATTTGAAAAAGAAATCTTATATCTTTTTAAAACTAAGGTTATATAATATATAAGAAGCTTTAATAATTTTTATAATTGTTATATTCTTAACTTTATATAACTTATCTTATTTAAGGTATATATTTTTATTTCTTTTATTACTTTATATTAATATTATTACTATTAAATTATATATAAACTATAGCTTATCTATTTAATAACTTTAATATCTATTTTATCTTTTAAAGTCTTTAATGTTTATACTATCTTTTTTTACTTATTCTTACTTAACCTTAATATTATTATATTTATTTAATTAGATATATAGTCTTTTATTTTATCCAATTAAAGCTTTTATTTAATTTAGTTAAAGGTAGTAATAGTAATAAGGATATTATAAACTTTAGAGCTTAAAGAGGCTTAGCTAGTTTACTCTTATTCTTATTAAGCTATTTCTTAAGGTAAACCTTATAGTATTTTTCTAAGATATTAGAATCTAAGATTTTATTAGTTAGCTAATAAATTAATTAAAAAAAAGCCTTATTATTAGTAAGCAAAGTAAAAGAGGTCTAGTAATAACTAGCAGGCAATAAATAAGGGGTCTTAAAAAGGGTTAATTATGCGTGAAGAAGTGTAACTATCAAGAGGGCCGCTAGGTTGAGCTAGCGGTGAAAGTAGCTGCCGCGGGTGGGCCTGCGGACAAGCTTGGACCGGTCTCACGTAACTGGTAGGATTAGAGTTAGCAGGTAACTCCAATAGATCCTGACGATGGGCTGGCATCGCAACACTGGCAACTCTTTATTGTAGCCAAATAGTCACCAGCCAGCCCTTAGTCCAAAAAGCTCAAAAACGCAATAAAATCCAAATTATAAAGTATTTAACTTCTCACTACTGATGTAATATCTATATGTCACGTGCGCGAAACCTATCTATTCATCTATATCTTTATCTACCTAGTACTGACAAGCTTCTCTAGTACCTTATTTAGTAACAACTTCATGAAGCCATCAGCCGGGTTATCTGTGCTGTGAATCTATCGTACCTCGTGAATCTTGCGGCATTTGTACAACTATTAAAGAGCTATGATATCTATTATAAGTTGCTTTTCCTTTGTAGTACTAAGTTTTACTAAATACTTATATAGTAAGTATAAATTAGTATATATAGTTATAGGGATCTAAGAAACCTTAAGGCAGTTAGAGACTATTACTAGCGTAGTCCCAATTGCATAAGCTATGTCAGCTCTAGCAACCATTACATATATCTCAGAGGCAAGTATGCTATAGGTAACTCTTTTATACTTCATAGAGCTAAAATAGATGATGTTACCTATAAGGTCAAAAGCAGTATCTTTACTAGTAGATAGGTACTCTTTGTTATTACTAGACTTATTAGTAAGTGTGATAATAAAGCTGAGTTATAACATTAAATTGCTATTGTTTACAAAAGAGCTATTAATGAATATAAAGAGTTTAGTACTAGTAAGATCTAGTAGTTAAAATCACAGCCCGCAGTCAAGGTTATCTATCTACCACTTAACCTACTAGTTAAGGTTCTTAATTTTAGCTAGGCTAGGTAACTAGTGCTAGGTAGTAATTAAATAGTCAAAGGCTGCTTCTGGTTAGCAAATAGAGGCAATATATACACCTTAGGCGTGCTACTTGATATACTACTGCTTCACGTCAGGCACGCTAGAGTTAACTAATTATAGCTTCTTACCTTAGTCCTTTTAACAAAGGGTTATCTTACTATTATTACTAAGGGTTAACACACTGCTATTAAAAGTAATACGCTTATTAACTTTAAGAAGTTACTTAGGTTTAGCTATAAAAGTAGCTTCTTTTAGTATACAGTTTTCATAGTTAGAGAACGATTTATCTATAAGGCTAATAGTATTATCTATTTACATACCTATTATTACAAAGTTATTATTTTTAAGTACTAAAATAAGCAGGTAAGGGTTAAAAGTAGATAAATCTATCTAGAAGCTCTTTCTATAGTAGTTATTATACATAGCTTACTAATAAGTACCTACCTCTAGTATACTATAGAGTAGCTATTTAACCTCTATAATTATATCTATTATATAGAGATAGCAAATTTTAAGGGAAAGTTAGGTAAGGATAGTACATACTAATTCAGTTACTAACTAGGTATACGCTTACGTTATATTACATAACTAGAGGATATAACCCTATTACAAAAGTAATAGTATAATAGAGAGTATTACTCACTAGGCTATTTATTAGATAGTTAGCAACTAGGTTAAAATCGCAGCTTTACTATTATCTGTATAACCTTAGATAACTAGTCACAATTTCTTATAGAGCTGCTTATTTTTACCCTTAACCTTATATACTAATTATAACTTAAAAATCTATATCCCACTATGCTTTTACTTGTTATATTTAATAATAAAAAACATGCTACAGTCTATAAGTCCTTAGATTTCACTAGTATCTAACTGTTTAAATAGCTTACTAGGTGTAGTTATTATACCCTTCTTACATAGCTTAATTACTAGCACATAGTTAGTATCCTCTTTTGCAGTAAAAACGCAGTCAATTGTAGGGACTGCAGGTACAACTTCTATAGTAAAAAGTTAAGCTAGATTCTTCCTCAGTTAGCCTAGGCCTCTTCTTACCAGTGGTAGCTGCGCAGCAACCACAATAGAGTTGCATTCAATTGGAGCATTTGCAGGTGCCTCTGCTGCGGTGGTTGCTAGCGGTCTGGGTTGCGCGTGGTTAATAGGGTCCTCTGCCTTAGATAGGTTATACCACAGCTTGATAGCAGTAATAGGGAATTAGCGTGGTCCCTACAGGGTCTTAATAGTGCTACTAGTGCTATTATTAGTAGTTAATTAGTAGAATCTTCTCTAACCTTTGCTTTAGCGGTATACCCTAACAAGTAATTATAAAGAACGGGCTGCGCTTGTTATAGTATTAGGTCTGTTACACATTACAAGCACCTTATTAACCTACCTTTTTATATAGATATTGTAAATCTCCTCTATCGCCTTTTATACAGCTTCTACACGCTGCAGGGTTAAGGGCAATAGAGCTGAGTTATTGTTAATACAAGGGTATGTACTAAAGACTAATAGCGTGGGGACAAGGCTGTTAGAGCCTGCGGTATTGTTAATTACTTTTATACTAAGTTATAGGGTGACTTCAGGTTTAGCCTCTAACTCTGCACAGACTATCTCATACACTCAGCATAGTATTACGTGGTACCGTTCAACCTTGCTAATGCTATAATAGGCCTTAATAGAGACCTCTTTTACCTTAATAGATAGTATGCGGGCGGCGCGCTTAAATTCAGCTACGTAAAAATTCAGCCTAGCATCTATAATAATCTAGTCTAGAGAGCTGAGATATATATCAATCTAGTATATATATAGTACTTCCTATATATACTCTATAGTAATAAAGTATAAAAATCGCGCTGTGTTAAAGGAGGTTATACTATTAATAATATAGAGTACTAGTTTATTACTATCTAAGTATATTATATTAATAAAGACCTTATAGTTAAAGTTATAGTTATTATAGAAGGTAAACTTAAACCTTCTAGGAGCCTTTAAATTTAGCTAGTAATACTAGTAAAATTTATTAATCTCTTTGATATTTAAGATTACTGTTATATAGCTAGCTTACTAGAGCACTTTATATAGTTAATAGACTAAGAGGTAACTAAATTAGTAATATATTTACTAAAGCTCTATATTAGTAAGATAGTATTATACTATACTACACTCTAGCTACTCTAAAAGTATCTATAGGTAGCCTTATTTACGTACTACTAGTACTACAGTTATACCCTTAATAAGTATATTAGCAAGGTTATTAAATTATACGCTATTAGAGTCTATATCTTTAAGGTATAAAAGAAACGGGGTACTAGAGGTTATCATATAAAAAGTAAGCTTACTAATAGGGGTAGGTACAGTAATAGCTCTAAGAGAGTTAAATAAATTACTACTACTGAATTTAATACTTACTTTACTAGCACAGCTCATATCTAGCAGTAATTCTATACTGAGGTACTTACAAAGGGCTGTATATTGTTGGTGGCCTGCGGTTAATACTTAGGCTGCTCTAGTATCTAGCATGATGCTCTAAAAGGTTGCAGTAGAGTATCAGTTATCAAGTACAAAGACTTCGCCTAACCCTTACTCTTGGCTAGGGTCTTGCATGAAAGGGTCTTCTTTTGTCAAAGCGTACAAAGTAGCCTGGTTGCGCAGTTGCGTGTAGACCTTCTGGCCATTAATACTTTCTTTGCCAAAAAACGCTGTAGATATAAAGAAAGTCATATCCTTAAAGAGCTCTTTGCTATCGTCTAGCATATACTCGTCATCAGTTATATCACCAAGAGAGTTAGGCTCTTTACCCTTATAGTTAAGAAGGTATTGTTTAAATCTTTTAGCAAAGTAGCTCCTTTAGAGCTGCTTGCGAGAGGCATCTCTTTTCTCTTTTAAGTGCGTTATTAACTAACATCCTTCCTTATTGCAAACAAAGCACTTTTTCACTTAAAATACACTGCTTTGTAGGCAGTTGCTTTAGGGCCTTAGACCATACCCTTGTTGTAGCAGGCAACTGCTACGTCAGCCATTATAGTAGTAGTTAGTAAAGTACTACCAGTCTAGCTTAAGCAATCCTTCTATAAGGTACTACACCTTTTGCTCGCGTATAGCTACCGCATTACTCACGCCGTTTCTTAACTACGCACAAAGTACATTATAAGTTATAGGTAGATTAAGCAGAGCAGCTACGTACTCAGGTATACCCTAGTAATAAGTAAGTTGAGTATTACAATAGTTACTGTTAGCAGGCGTACCTTGCTACGTTATAGCCCTAACTAGCTTCATAACTTTCTTAATAAGTAAGTCTAGCACTTTAACTCTTGTTTTACTAGGTAATTCATAAGTAACTTACTTATAACTAAGCCTTTATAACTCTATATTATATACACAGTAGACTTTATCCCCTTTAAACCGTAATTTAATATTTACTATAAGCATATCAAAACTAATAGTATAGTTATGGAGGTTATTAGTATAATACTCTTACATACTACCCATAAGCATAAATAAGATAGTAGACCCATAGTGGTTACTAGAGATACCAACCCTTACACAGAGGTTATAAAAAATCAGAAGCTTTAAGTCAAAGGTCTCATAGTTACTACTACTGTATTTTAATATTAAATTATCTAAATATAGCTTAATAAGGTTAGTTAATTAATAAGTAGTTAGCCTATTAGTTAGGGAAGCAGTTATACTTAGTAACTACCTCTTGACTATGGTAGCAGTCACAGGCAAACTTAGCATAAGAGAGGTTTCATTAGTTTACCTTTCAAACAGGGGAGGTTTGAATAAGAGGTTACCATATAAGGTACATTATTAATAATCCAACTCATCGCGTGACTTATATAAAAAGTCTGTACTTTTACAGCTGTTACATACCTTATTAATTAACAGTAAGAGAGTAGCTTGTGGGATTTGTTTAATATTTCACATAAAGTCTAGGTTATTAAGGTAGTCACAAAAGACCTTATACTTAGCCTCTATTTTATATATCATCTTATTATTCTACCTTAGGAAGTACTTATTATTAACTAGCTTCTTTAACCTTATACTAATAGTACTTTTAATAAGCTCTTTTGTAACCCATATACCGCGGCTACTAATAAAGTTATAGAAAGTAGTCATAACTACCCTTAAAGCAGTATTAAAATCTGCATCAGACCAATCTTTAAATTTATCATAGACTTGTTATTATAAGTCTCTACTGTAGTAGCCTTACTCTTTATACTTAGTTAAGTAGTATAGGATAATTATATCTAGTAATTTAATGCAGTTAGAGGGTAGGCTACCCTCTAAGATTTTATCTAAGTACTTAATACTCTAAATTAATAAGTTAATAAACTTACAGTATCCCTCAGGTATAGGTTTGTGATACCTATGCGCTACACTAGTTACACACTTGCTTACACACTTGCTCGCATACTCTTCAGCAGCCTCAGAGGCACACTCTGCAGCGGTTACTGCTTCTTGCGTCATTATAGTTACCCTCTATTAGCCTAATAACCTCTCAAACACAAGCATTTCTTCTAGCAGACCAAAAGGCATATATGTATATTAGAGGGATTACTACCAGTAGTACAGGCAACTACTCAGTTAACAGGGTCTTGCTTACTTTCTTTACTAATAACTTGGTGGCGGTATTGCCTGTCGATGTGGGCCTTCCTCCTTTGTGCTGAACTTGCTGCTTGTCAAAAAGAGCCTTTTGCGCGGTCTCGTTGTGACTCTCGTTACTTGTCAAAAAGAGCCTTCTTCGCGCGGGCTTCCTTAGCATTAGTCACTCAAGGGCAATTAGAGGTATATTTTAAGCAAGAAAAAGAGTATAAAAAGGAGAGTTAGAAAGAGAGAAGGAGTAAAAAAATCATAGAAGTTAGAGGAGGGGAAGGGGGGTCTATTATACTTCTATAGGCCTGTTAGACTATTAGGTTGTTTAACAGCCTAGTAGAGTTGCTTTTCAAGCAACCATAATAATAGTTGTGAGTCTGAAGTTAAAGTAATAAAAAGGTAAAGTTAATAAGGTTATATTAAGGTAGTTAATAGTAGGTTATTAATAGTTATTTAGTATATAAAGTATAGAACTTTGCAGTCTTATAATCTAATGATTTTTAGTGAAAAATCAGTATCTTATGGGTTACAGCTTCTTGTAATGCGATAAAGTTAACTTACACAAATCAAGCTTGTGCACTTATGGTACCCTTTTCAGGGGTGCTGTAAGTCTGCTATAACGGTATTCTAAGCTGGTTATCTATATAGGAGAAAGCACAGAACTATCCTACTGCTACTATAGGGTTTAGAGTAGTTCTGCCTCTTCTTAACTAGCCTTACTAATCTACAGTATTTACAATAGTAGTTCAACTACTAATCAGTATTAGTAAGCAAGGTAAAAGAGGTCTGGTAATAACTAGCAGGTAACAAATAAGGGGTCTTAAAAAGGGTTAATTATGCATGAAGAAGTGTAACTATCAAGAGGGCCGCCAGGTTGATGATGATGATGATGATGTATTTAACGTCCAGAGTAAAAGGGACGTGCCGGGCAATGCCGACATGGTCTATGCTAATCTATACTATTCTACAGGCTACCGTCTTCACCTAACGTTCCTGATCAATGAATCGGGCAGATTTCGGAAAAGAAATTGGTTGCCTCCATCCATTCGCACAGAAGAGAGGCTCCCTGCGAAGTACCTAGCAGAAAATCTATGCTTGCCTTCGCCATATGTCGGCGGAGATGCCGCGGAGTAGCCTTACGGCCACGCTTGCAGAAGTAGAAGTGTACTGGGGTTTTGCGTCTTCCACAACTGCAGTCGAGCAGTGCATCCTGATGAGCAAACCTCTCGTGGTATGCTGCGAAGTCTCCATGATGCGATCTTGCCGCATATAGCCTTCCTAGCAAATGCCGAGGAAGGCGAAGTTCGGGGGGCTTGGGATGAGGACTTATCCCAAGGTCAGCATACTGCCGAGGGCAGATTGACGGCCATCTCCTAGCGAAAGCCTGGAGATCGGCTGCTCTAGACTCCCGCTTCAAGTGTGCCAATGTAGGCTGTGGTTGTGATTCTGGGATTTGGCCGCCAGGTTGAGCTGGTGGTGAAAGTGGCTGCCGCGGGTGGGCCCGCGGACGAGCTCAGACCGGTCTCACGTGACCAGTAGGATCGGAGTTAGCGGGTAACTCCAATAGATCCTGACGATAGGCTAGCATCGCAACACTTATATAGGTTTTTAAAATAAAAATATTATAAACTTTAAAGCTTACTTACTTTTATATATTATAATAATAAGTAATAAGATAATATATTAATATAATTTATGTAATTGTTTAATTAAAATAATAAAAGAATCAAGAGGTATTAATTACTAATAAATTAATTAGTAAAAAGCTTTATATAGGTTTAAATAGTCTTACTTTTAGTATTAGTAATATTAGTAATAAGTAACTTTAAAAAAGGGATTACCTAATATTTAGATATATAGATTTCTAAATCTACTAGCTAAAAAGCGTGGTTTTTTATAAGGTTGTATTAGTGGGTTGCTAATAAATAGACAGAAAAATAGGTTTCTGACGCTGCTAATGCAACAGACTGTAAGTAGGTGTGGGTGGTACATAAGCGAGGGAAGAATATTAGCAGTCATAAATCATATATTATTCCCTACCCACAAAGGAGGGCCTTTTGTGGTGTAACTACTGCGCCGCTGCTAGTGCTGCTCATAGCCAGCCATTTCATGCCCGACGCGGTAAGATACAGACAGGATGACAGCGTTTAGATAGGCCGGGCCAAGACAACTTGCGCCGCCGTGTTGTCAGAGGCGTATATAGTACCAAGTTGAGGAGTCAGTGGTTAGGCAGTTAGGGGTCGCTGGTGACTATCATTCCAATCTATCCCTCTAGAAAACTCTGAAGCTATCATGAAACCCCCTTTTGTGTACCCTATGGTGTAACATTATTCTGGCCTATTGTCTCCTGGGTCCCCCCACCTGGTGCCCCGTGGGCCCTGTGCCCGGCGCCCTCCATTCCGGCACCTGACACGTGTCATGCGAACTTCCAACTACACGTATCAAGCAAAGAATGACATGACGCTCTGCTTTTACCCCGGTAAACAGGCTGGACGCGGGCAGGACAATTTGATGGTCTGACGAATCTGGCTGGGCCGAGGAGGAGTTGGCCGTGTTCGATTCTCTGATCGGCATTACTCCGCTTCACCGCTGCACTCCTTGCGGAACCCCACGCAGCACTTGAGAGAAAGAGAGAGAGAAAGAAAGAAAGGGAGAGAGAGAACCAGAGTCCACCTATCTATCTTGCTTTGGAATGTATATCTTGACTTTTGGGGGGGGGGGGATTGTTGCGGAGGCACACGCCTCGCGCCCGGGTTTCAAGACACTCCGCCGTTCTCATGTGGTTCCCCATGAGTTTGTTCTCTTGCCACTCACCGATTTGAAGCTCGAGGATCCCAGAGAAGTAGTACGGAAAACATATCAACTGCAGAGATTGTTGCCGTCCGTAGGGCTACTGTACAAACACGCGCCCCACCGAGCCGTCTTCTAGACACAAAAGTGGTGTGGATAATAATCGTCATAGGGAAATCATTGCATATGCAATCCAAGAGTCCCGGAAGCCCCGGGCCTGTTCAGAACCTCCGATTCCTAGTTCGAATCTTCGGCCTCTGGAGAAGCAACTGAGTGCGAAGCGTCACTGACACGGAGTTGTTGACACATTCCGAACACTCGTCGGACTGGAAACCCAAGTGTGGGTTGAACAGAGAGCAGACACGAGACTCTCCTCGGCCGTGAACGGCACGATGCCGTGCCCGCGCGAGCCACCGACCATGAGCTTAGGGCATCACCAGGAGTTTTCACTTTCTTTCCTCTTTGCTTTACAACACGTAGAAGGGTTTTCTTTATAAGCGATTTACAATCAGCTTCGGTTTCAGCAAAGCCGGTCATGAGGACCGTAGCTCTGTAGAGCCGGGGTATGCGTCATACAATTAGTCCGTCTGTATTATGGATTGACTCAAATTATAGGCCCGGCCGCAAGAACCAGTATACATATGCTTCGACGCGAAACATTTGGTGCGTGGCTGAGATACGCATCCAAGGCTGCCCCACCTCACCTTGGGGTCAAGGTACACGATGATGCTCCAACACACTCGGGACTAGATGCGAGATTACCCCGGACTGAGTAGATAATTATGCAAAGGTCAAAGGCCTATACTTTCGGCAACTTAAAGCAATACGAGGCGTTGCCATATGCTATACCCGGAAAGAGGAAAGAGTAAAGAGAAGAGACATCACTCGCCGTCCGAATGAAACAGGCACCTCAACTCAACGAACATTTTACGGCCTCCGCAATCAATATGAAAGAAAATACCCCTCCCTCCTTGGAGGAACGAATGAGGTCCGGAAATCACCACATGGGAAGCAAAAACAGGGTGCTTGAGTTGCTGCGTCCTATATAGACATTCGCGTTGTAGATGGGACTTCGGAGGCTGAATGCCGGCGAAGCGTATGGCTCACAGGAGGAGCCTCCACAAAACACAGAGTAAAGATGGATCCATGCTTGCACAGTCTCTGTAAGAGAGGGAAAGAAAGTAAAACCAAAAGAATCAATACCTGATAGGGTCTATAGACGGACCTCACTCCGTGGGGTTTCGTCAGTGACACCCCGTGACACCTCTCATCGTTGCGTCAGAAGTCGAGGCTGTCTTACAAGATGCACTAGTGAGAACCTGCGGTTCAGCCCTCCCCCCCCCTCTTACATCGCCAAGATACCCTGTCCCCTGAACCTTACGTCTAATTAGTATGCCCAAGTCCGGAGAGTTAGGCCGGTGGTCTGAGCGCTGGAGTAAATTCCGGCTCGCCTGAACACCATCAACCTTATTATTCCCTGGGGCTGGCCCGTGTCTTTTTGATTGACATGCATATGCTGGGCCAAGCCCTGCTGCCAAACACTGCGGACTTACATGACACACCTACGTCGTAGTCTTATCTGCAAACTAATACCCTGCCGGCCCTTTCGATGGAGCGATAAGGTTCACTGGTTCTCACTCGCTATTGGATACAGCGGTGGTTCCAAATGGCACAGTTTAGAATTCATGTTTGAAGCGACGGGCTCTTTCGCTCGAGGCGCTGCGTGAACGATCGCTTGCTGCTCGTGAGAGCAGCCCACAACCGCCGGCAGACCTTCAACATGTAAACTAGGACCCAGACATAGTATTGCCTTTGCCAAGCAAGTTTTCCTGATGGTAGAGATCGACTACCTCGTTCCCCAAACACAGATCCCAGACTGAGAGCAGTTGTGTAGAAGAACATTTGCACCATAGACAGTTGACAAGAAGCATCGACAATGGCTGACTGTGCAAGTCGGTTGTGTGCCACGCTGGAGCCGAAAAGCTGTGTCCTGATCAATTGGTATAGCAACCGCGTGCTGCTTTGGCCTTGGATTTTCCCAATCTTTGCGCCTTTGCTCCCCCATCGATCCCTGTGCGTGCTGTAAGAGGATTCCTTGGTTCCCACTTACATCTTTTTTTCCCCCCCTGGCCTCTACAGCCGGTTCAAAGCTGGATTCCCGCGGCGTGATATGGATTACAACCGAAATCAAGGAACGCACTCTCGAATTCAGTCAAGGGAATGTCAGCTTTGCCGTGCGTGTCACTGCCATGCGTGTCGTACGCCTGCCGATCGACATAAAACTTGTCGCCCCCGGCCATGGAGTGCTGGCCGTCTGTCTCTAGATTCCTGCTCCGGGGTGAGGTGGATATCCTGGCGCCGGACTGCACGAGGTTCTGTGCAGCGCCGGCTATGTAACCCACCCACCCTACTTCCGCAAAGCCCCCACCTCCGCAAATCCCCATAACCACCAACACCACCACTATCACCACTTTATTCCTCAGGTCTGCCGCCCACCCATATGCAACTTTCGGCCTCGCTGGATAATTCGGATGCGCTGGATTCATCCGGACTATCCATATTGCCGATATCCGTATTTCCTGATAGCTGGCTCTGCCGTATGGCTGCAAATCGACTGTTGGGGGATGTAGGGGCCTTTTTCCTCCTACAGTTAAGCAGGTTATCTAGCTGGGCCCTTAATGCCCTGTTTTCCTGCTCTATAACAGACTCCTGGAAGAACTCTTCATCATACGCCTTTTGCACCTTTCTAGATAGGTGACGGATAGTATGGGTATCCTGCCCATCCTTACCCAACTGTTGGAGTTGATATAGTTGATGCCGTAGTTCGGCAGGCCGGCGAGGGGTTGACCATGGGATAACAGATACGGATTCATCCCACTGCTGGCTGCCAGCCTGGATGGGCTGGCTGGCCTGGATGGGCTGGTTGGATGCCTTGGATACCAGGGGGTTGGATAGGGGGCGCCTTGAAGAGACCGGCCATAACCCAGCCCCTTTCCAGCCAGCCCTTATATTCTGGCTGGTTATTGCCGCATCTCTGGCCTCTAAATAACAGGCTAGAAATGCCCTTTTGCCAGCCACTGTTGAATCCGTCACTATATCATCCATCGATTCAACCCCCTTCCTATAGGCGTGCTTTAATGGGCTGAAGACAGCCACATCTAGAGGCTGGAGGACTGCAGAGGAGTGCGGCGGCAGATATAACAGCCAGATGCGATGCTGCCAGCATTTCCACATGAAGTCAGTGGTTATATGGCTGTGATGCCCATCTAGAACCAGCAGTCTATATGCCCCTGGTTGGCTGGGTTGGGTATATGGGATGAAGACCTTCTCCAGCCATCTAAGGGCAGTCTGGTCAATCGTCCAGCCATTATCAGTATATGTGAAGTGCCACCCTTCATATCTAGATAGGTTGGATGGGAACCACTGGGTCTGGAGGGACTTGCCCTTATATATAACCAATGGGGGTATGCGCTGCCCATCAGCAGACACACATTCCAACAGTGAGATCCATGCCCTGGATCCAGGCTGTTTCTGGATATATCGCGATGCGGCAGAGCCCAGCACCAGCCCATTAGTCCCTTTGCCCTCCATGATACCTGTCTCATCCATATTCCATCAGTTAGATGGATGGATACCCTTAATCTCTAGGATATCCAGACGATCGAGGAATTGCTGGATGATTTCTGGCGAATGGGCTCGCCAGCGCCTGGCATCTATCGCCCTGGATCGCTTGGTCCGGATTAATGGGTTTCGCCGCAGAAATCGCCGCATCCACTTCCTCCCTAGAGGTTGCTGCCCATCGCCCAGCATACGCTCTGCCAGGCCCTTCAATTGCCCATGGGAAATAGGGCAGCCCAGAGCTTCCTGGGTTAATATATAGGCAACCAGATTATCCTCCTGGGACTGGGTTAAACGCTGCATATCGGCAAAAGCAGCATTCCTACTTTGCCTACCCCTTTTCAGCCGATAATAAAGGGTATGGTATGGGATGCCCCATTGCTGGGCAGCCCTACTGATAGGGCGCCCATCTCGCGCATCTGCCAGCGCCCGTTGGAGCTCAAATTCGGAGTATTGCTTCATGATGGGTTGAAGAAGATATCCTCAAAAAATGGCGTTGTTTGGCGATATATGGCAATTGTTGTGATAGTTTGAAAAAGGTGGTGATGTTGATGGAAGAGGATAGATGCGGCATTTTCGGCATTTGCGGAGGTGGGGGCTTTGCGGAAGTGGGGTGGGTGGGTTATTCCTCGATAAAGGAGCACCCGCACCCGCTATGCTGGAGGACCATGTGCTTCAGCAGCAGGATCTCCCCCCGCAGCATCTCCGCCTCGGACTTCAAGCTCTTGTTAATGCCTCCCATGATGGCCTCCTGAGTCTGGAGTTGGCTGATGCCCTTTTGCGTTTTTTGCCGGCACTTGTGGGCGGCCTCGCGGTTGCGTGCGCGGACCCTGTTCTTCTTGTCGTCGTCGTCATCACCGCCGCCGGTGCCGCCAACATTACTGCCCGAGTCGTCGTCCTCGCTTGCTGAAGCCGTCGAGGCACGCTGACGCTTGGTCTTCTTTGTCGGTTTCACGGGCGTCGGCGCTGCCCTGGCGCTCTGGACGGTCTCCGAAAGTCTCGGACGGCCTCTGCGGCGCTTTGGCACCTCTGGCGAGTCTACCGGCTGGATAGGCCGCGTCTCAACTGCTGAATGGGCGAACTTGGGGGTGACGAAGGACAGCATGGAGCTTGCCGGTGACGATAGTGACTCTGCTGAAGGGTTTCCAGAGGACGAGCCCTGCCATGACTGGGAACTTTGCGTCGAGATGGATGACTGGGAATCAGCTGTATACCATGGGGCTGCAGGGGCTAAAGTCAAAAACGACGGCGCCGCAGCGCGGGTTCCCAAGGGCTGCTGGAAGGGTGACTGTTGCTGCTGGAACAGAGGCCAAGCAGGCTGGCCATGATGTTGCTGATGCTGTTGTTGTAGAGTGTTCGTCTCTATAAAGTCTGTAAAAGGAGTTAGGGGCGTTTTGAAAGCCTGTCTTTGCTCGGTTGCCTACTGGGGTAACTCTCACTCCCGCCGTCATCGGCGGAGAAGTCCATGGTTGCGGCAGGGACTACCGAGTAAACGTACAAGTACTGTAGTAATCAAGGAAGAAAGCTTCGTAGGGTTCCCTTGGCCGCTTGGTCGGCTAAGGTGGACTCCGGGCACAGCGCGTGGGTTGTGTGTAAGTGTTAAAGGTGGACAGACTGTTTCCAAAGACTTATCGGATATGTGGTGAAATGAGTTGTCTCAGGTCTGGCTCTTGGGGACTGGACGGTTCGGTGCGGAAGGACACTGGCTGGAATATCGTAGACCACAAGCGATGATTGACGAACCAAGATCCATTTATATAATGTTGACGGAGCCGCCGCAATGCAGATAGATCCTTGCACCCAATACTTTCAAGTGGTGCATACATTGACAAGGGAGAGTAAGGAAGAATTGATCCAGACTGCTAGAGCGGAGACTGCGAGCGCGGAGATGGGCCACAGACCCCGAACCTTGTCTGAGTCTGGTCAGAACGGCCTGGTATGAGTACGGCACGATACGGCAGTGGTAGGTAGTATTATTAGAGCAACTCCTGGCAAGTCCTGGCACGGCGATGACAGTCAGGGTAGATGGGGGCATTTAAGGCAGTACGGTAGGCCGGTACCCATCTCTAGAATGACCAGAACATCGTGGACCATGACAGGGTCCACCTGAGCGTAGAAGTACCCGTCGTATCGCGAAGTGTCTCGTGGAAAACAGCTAGCTGCAGGCTCATTTTGATAGGGGCCTGTGGCACATAGGCTTTTACCATCTTCCAAACGAAGAGACAGCGGGATGTTTACGATCCAACGCGGCATAGTGACGTGATATTACCGTCCAACTAGCGGCGCTCGCCATATACCAGGGGTGCCTGAAGTAAACTTCTGCCAAGGCACGTTGAAAGATGGTTGGATAGTCTCCCGGACTGTTTTCCGTTCTGAACGATTGGATATCAGTCTCCGGGGTCCTTGCCACTTGCCAGTCCGTGTTTCTGCCTCTCTGAGCATGCTACGCGTACATCCTTCGAAACACGGCTGCTTTGGAAGCAAGTGCAGAGCTCGTATCATGACTAGTTGCTCAAGCCGTCTCGAGGGAGGAGACTGTGGTCGGGTATCCCGGTGGGGTTGGTCACCTTACCGTTCTACTGCCGTGTCCTCACGGATGGTTGAGCCTCATTTTTTGCGGAGGCTGGAGGAGACCGACGAAATTCAGTGACTGCAAGCTGTTCAACCCAATGAGAGGCTCAAGTTGTATCGACCTGGGAGTGAAAATGGACACTGCATGGGACGGCTAAAAACGGGGTCCGCTTACAATCAATGGGATTGCCTCCTGTCAGTTGATATCGCCCCTAGTACGTGCTGTAGGTAGCTGAGAACTCATCCATCCCTCCCCCCCTCCCCCACTTACACCGACGGTCCAAGCCCACATTCACGCAAGTAACTTTGTCCATACTGGCAGAGTATTTACTTATTTCCGCAGCATCATTCTTACAAATATGACTGTCACGTAGGATTAGCGTCCCTTCCGTTACCGGGGATATCGCGCGTAGTTCATAAACTATGTTGACTGCTCTTGTCGTCTCTGCCGCCACTCAATGTCCCGGCACTAGAAGAGGCACTGAGAGACATTCATGAATTGACACTCTGGATCGCTTGACGTGGTGACATAGCCCTGCAGGAGCCGCAGGAGGAGGGGGGGCCCCCTCTCAGTCGGGTGTGACACAAGCCATCCATCATGCTACCATCGTGGCAGGCTTTTCGGTCTCAATTAGTTTGAAACTAACGGATAAGTACCATGTGCTTCTTTCTCATTCTTCTCGGGTCATTCGGGACCCCCCCGCCTCCCAGTTCTGGCATCCCTCACACAGCCCGCTTCGTCAGCAGAACCCTTGCCCCCCAGAGCCACCATGTGCAAAGCTGGTTCCTGGTCACTCTGGACTTGAGAGCCTGGATACACCTGGACGGGTCGCTCTCCGATGGATCATTCAATCCTCGATGCAGCGAACCGGAATACCATTGCTGCCAGACGCACGGATAGGCGGTAGGCCTTGCGTTCCCGCTCCATCTGCCGTCGGAAGCAGCTTGAGCTTGGGCCAGCATTGATCACAGCAGGCCGACGGACTCGTGAACAGTGAACCGAGCCTATCCCAGTCTTTGCTTCCGTGAGTTTCATAAAC
The DNA here is from genome assembly GCA_016618095.1 of Colletotrichum echinochloae. Lineage (NCBI taxonomy): Eukaryota > Fungi > Ascomycota > Sordariomycetes > Glomerellales > Glomerellaceae > Colletotrichum > Colletotrichum echinochloae. Next base: position 2,077,971 of record JADEZT010000007.1, read on the forward strand.
ATGCCGCAGAATCAATCAGCCTAAGATGGTGTCCTAGATAAGAGGGCCCAATATCGCTATCGCGGGTCTGGCTTAGCCTGGCCAAGGAAGGGGGAGAGATGAGCGTCAGTCAACTGTTACTGGCTAGTTGAATAACTGACTGGACACTGGATCTAGTGTACTGCGCTGGTGTTCGGGGAAACGGCGGTCACTAGATGATTATCAAGAGGAGGGAGTGGTCGGATACACATGTGTTTAGCGACAGCGCTCTATATACAAATGCATTACTATGTACAATGTAGTCACGAGTCTGAGATCACCCCGCGTTTCCCAGCCTCTCGACCAGGGCGCCTCTTGGTCAATAAGTTGCTGGTGGTCTTCCTTTCACAGTGCGACGAACAGCCAACTTGCCCTCCCCCCCCCAGATGTTATGTTGCGTCGAGGGAACAAGTACGAGTATCGAATAGTATTGTTACCCGACAGCGTTTTGAAGAAAGTTCCCGTCGGCAACCGGTATGGGGACAAAGAAAAGGCTGTCGCCAATGCAGACGCAGTCGAATTTTCTCAGAAGTGCTGAAAGGGTGTCGGTTGGAGATGCTTTTGAGTCACTTTGCATTCTCAGAACGGCCCGCATTCCGCGGAGCTTAACTTTGATTTTCGTGGCCGGGGCATTGGACAGTCCCGGACTTGGCTTGGCCGGGCAGATTTTCCCCCAGGAAACCCTTTGAGGGGTTTAACCTGATGATGAAGCATTCCATTACGGACATAATCAGATCCTCGATGAAGCTGCCAAGCACAGACCCCGAGTTTCTTTCACAGTCCAGGGTGTACGCGCGTCGCGAACTTACATGTAGCTACGCGAGTTGCCGCCGTCCTCGAGTCACCCGCTTCGATGACAATATCACTGAGCTTCATAATAAAACTGTGCAGGGAAATGGGACATATCAGCGGTGCTTTCATCAGGAAAAGTAAATCATCAACTTCTTCTATGTCAGCTCGAGATGCCTACGTCTATCTAGTGAATTAATTAACAACCCGTCGTATACCTCTATTGGGAATGTGTCACCAAGGGCTTTATGATGTTGAGGCTCTGGGTATATACACAAGTAGGACCCGCCTTTGTGTCTCATTCTCATTCGTCATGGAATGTTTATGAGAACTATACTTAACATTTCTCTTTTCACGACAGCAAGTTAGTGACATGGGCTCAAGTATCTGGCGTATCATTGTGCTGTCAGCGCCTTCTAAATTGTTCAACAATATGCCTCTTATTAGTATTAATATCACCCAATGGACGAATCTACCAAACAATAATGAATTATCAATCAAGGAGCTCTCACTTTACCTCGAAGTAGATCATCCATTGGTGCCCTCGTTTGATTTGGACTTCTTGGAAACACTCCTCGGGAACAACAAGTTTTGTTCTTGACAGCTCATCAATGCAATGTTCATCCGTATGTTTGATAGGAACTACCCATAGGTCCTGTTGACCAATCAATCTCACCATGCAAAAGCGAAAATACACCAAGATTTCAATCTCGAAGCCGCGGCTGTTGGCTATGCCTTCTATAAGCAGCTGAGCCAGATATAGATGAGTGACAAAGAGTAACATTTGCACCGTGGCTGCCCTGCAGTACCTGCCTATCACCGCAGCCACCTTTAAGCCCAGCGTGGATAACCAACGATGTATCAGTGAGATGACGGATAGGTTCATATACTTCAACTATACGGCTGTCAGAGGCTGTATAGTACCAAGTAAAGGAGTCAGTAGGAGGGCAGTTAGAGGTCACTAGTAACTGTTATTCCAATCTGTCTCCTCTCTAAACCTTGATGCTATTATAAAAACCCCTTTTATATACCCTTTAGCATAACATTATTCTGTTCCACAGTGTCCCCCAGGCCCCACCCAGTACCCCACCAGCCCCAAAGCTAGTACTACTTTTAGAAACCTAATACAATCCCCCCCCTCTAAGGTTCTATCCTTAGGACCTAGTAGTTAATTAGTTAGCCTCTCTATTAATACCTTAGTACTCTACTTATAATACTACTTATACTTTAGTAAAGTCTAGAAATTCTACTAAGCTTAGTAGACTACTAAATAGGTAGTTATCTCTCTAGCTAACTACCTACCCTTAGCCTTACTTTTATTCTATAGTAGCTTAGTATAGCTAATAGCCTCTTTAATACCTTACTAGGCTTAGCTATCTTATACTTAGAATATAAGTCTTAAGCCCTTACTATTATTAATAAGAAGCTACTTACTCTACTATAGAGGTACTTTACTTACCTATAGTACTACTTTAGCTACTTACTTTTTTCTCTTTTTTATAGCCTAGTATTTTATTATTTATAAAGTAATATAATTAGCTTTTATTACTTATACCTTTATTTTTCTAATAGCTAAGCTTTAAGTTATATTATTCTTAATATAATAATAAGGGTATACTTTATAGTAATAAAAGAGGTACTGGTTATTAGATTCCTAAAAGTAGTACTAGCTTTAGAGCTAGCAAGGCACTAGGTGGGGCCTAGGGGATACCGCAGAACAAAAAAACGTTATACTAAAGAACACACAAAAGAGGTTTTTATAATAGCATTAAGGTTTAGAGAGGAGATAGATTAGAATAATAGTTACTAGTAACCCCTAACTACCCTCCTACTAACTCCTTTACTTAGTACTATATAGCCTCTAATATATTCTAATCTCTCTCTATTTATAGGTATACTAACTATTAGAGTAGTAATAGTACTAGTATAATTAACCTAATCCTAATCTATTACCTAGTAGGGTAGCCTAGTAATGCAGTAGTTTATACTAGATACTAGTAAGACTGCAGTAGAGAAGCAGTATATAACTAACCTTAATAGGTTAATAGAGAAATAGCTAAGGGCTCTTCTTAATAATAAAGTAGCTAAAGTAAGAAAGAGAAAGATAATTAAATAGATTATAGCCCTTAGAAATAGAGAGTCTATTAATAATATATATATAGCTAGTAGAGAACCTATAGCTACCTAGCTAGAGCCTAAGAACCTATATACTAATACCCTTATTAAGTAGTTAGCCTCTATCTAATACAAGAGAGGTAACTAAAATAACCCTAAAGACTTCCTTTTTAAGTTATAAAGCTAATTCTCTATTACTAAGAAAGAATTTATAGCTAATAAGAGTAAAGTTTAGTTTATAGGGGCCTACCTAGAGAGTAAGCTATTATATAGGTAGAAAAGCTATATTAACCTCTACTAAAGTAGTAACATTAGCTGAATTACCTAAAAATAGATAGAGGCCTAGCTCTATAATAGTATTACTAATAATAATATATAAGCTTTTAGTATAGCTATAGAGCTAGATAAGATATAGTAAAAACCTAGGTAGATATACTAGTAATTTATTAACTAGTATAAAATAGTTAAGGTAGAGATTCTAGACCTCTAACTAGAGAGGTAGTAGGTAGTCTATATCTTAAACTAATTACTTCTAGACTTATAAAGCTATATCTTAGTATATAAGCTACTAGCTACTTATTAAGAGCTAAATAATGTAGTAAAGAGGGTAGAGATACTTATAAAGATATATACTAAGATAATAATAGAAGACTAATAAAAGCTATAAGACAGGAGAAACTAGTAGACCCTAGCTATTACCCTAGTACTAGTATTAGCTACCCCCTTGAATAAATTAGAAGGGTAATAGTTAGTCTTAATGCCTAGGGTAGCTATGTATATACTTATACCTAAGCTATAGGTTAAGTAGGAATAAGAAGGGTATAGATAACCCCTGAGGCGCTCCTAGGGCTCTCTTATATATTTTAACTATAGTAAGCTAGGATATATATTAATAGAGTATATAGAGAAGAAGTACTATAAGTATAACTAGCCTCCTTATATAGGTAGGTGCTGCGCACCAGCAGCCCAGCCAGTAGCTATAGAGGTTAATAGTATATAGATCCCCTAGAGAGAGAAACTGTATTACTACTTTAAGGTAGACTTCTATATTAGAGTAGCTAGTATATAGAGAAAAGAAAGGGTATTAATTAACCCTAAAGTAAATAAGAATATTATATATTAGAGGATATTATATAAGGAGGTATAACTAAAGGTTTATAAAGAGAGAGCAGGGTTACTAGGGATATAGAGAAGTAAGGTACCTAACTATAGAGCAGTAGTATTAGTAATAGAAGTAATAGATAATATAAAGATAAGAAAGGTATAGTCTTATACCTACTAAATAAGTAATATAAGTATATATAATACTATCCTAGAGATCCTCTAGAGGTAAAAGGTATAGCTAAATCTTAAGTAAGTAATAATTAGGTAGACTTACTTACTAGAGGAAGGCTACCTATAACTTATCTAAAAAAGAAAGATATTAAAGAGGGTATAAAGAGAGGTAGTAGTAATACTAGTGTATAACCCTTTAGTCTACTACCTATATATAGGGGGAGCTAAGGGAGCACTAGAGCTACTACCTTATACAGTAGAGAGAGAAAAGAGAGAGAAGATAAAGAGATTTAAGCTACTAGAAGAATATTAAGAATAGGTATGCGTATTTAATATAAACCTAGTGGCTAAACTAGCTAGAGATAAAGGTTACTCCTATACTATTAACCTTAAGCTAGAGGTAGAACTGCTATTTAGCTCTATCTACCCCCTTGTAGAGAAGGAGTTAGAAGAGCTAAGGAAGTATATTAATAATATACTAGGCAAGGGGTAGATCTAGCCCTTATAGAGCCCTATAGGGGTACTAGTCCTATTTATACTAAAGAAGGGGGGTAAGTTATACCTCTATATAGACTATTATAGCCTTAATAAGGTTATAGTTAAGAACTATATATTACTACTACTAATTAAAGAGATTCTTGATTACTTAGAAGAAGTAAAGTATTTTACTAAGCTTAACCTTAAGGATATATACTACTAGGTAAGGATCTATACTAGTAATAAGTAGAAAATAGTATTCTAGATATAGTATAAGTACTTTAAGTACTATGTTATACCTTTTAAGCTAGTTAATATACTAGTAACCTTTTAAGTATATATAAATAATACCCTAGCTAGGCTAGTAGATATTACTTATATTATATACCTTAATAATATCTTAATCTTTACTAAGGATAAGGTAAGTTATATAGAGATAGTAAAAGAGGTACTGCACTAGTTAGATACTACTAGCTTATATGCTAACCTAGAGAAGTGTATTTTCTATACTAAGATAATTAGGTTTCTAGGGTTTATAGTATCTCTAGAGGGTATTACTATAGAGTAAGACTATATAGAGGTAATTACCTAGTAGCTAATTCTTACTAGTATTAAAGATATATAGGTCTTTTTTAGGTCTATAGAGTTCTATTAATACTTCATCAAGAATTACTCTAAGGTATATACCTCTCTTATAGACTAACTAATAGCTAAGGTAGTAGGAAAAAAGGTAATAACTAGAGAGATAATTAAAGCCTTCTATAAGCTCTAAGTTATATTTACCTAAGCCTCTATTCTATAGTACCTTAACCTAGTACTACTAATATAGGTAGAGATAGATATATTAAACTTTATAATTAGAGCTATCTTATTATAGTTAGTAGAGAACTAGTAGTATTCTATTACCTTCTTATCTAAAAAGCTTAAAGGTATTAAACTATAGTATAGTATACTAGAGGCTAAGCTACTTATAATCTAAGAGGTAACTATATACTAGAGGTACTACCTCTTATATACCTAGAGTAAGATTATATTCTTAATAGATTACTTAGGGTACTACTACCTTATTAGTAAGCTCTAGCTTAATAGTTAGTAAGTAAGGTTACCCTAGAACCTATTTCTCTTTAACTTTAAGATTAACTACTAGCTAGGAAAGGAGAATATAGCTAATAGGCTATTATAGTAGCTAGACTATTAGCTTTTAAGTATAGAAGACTAAGAGGTATAGGATATGTTTTTAGAAAGCTTTCTAAGTAGGTTTACCTAGAGGGTAGTAGTAATTATTAGTAGTAGGTTAATAGAGGTATACCTATTACTACTAGAAGAACTTATTCTAAGCCTAGAGGAGAAAACTGTAGTAGTATAGTAAGCTAATAAGGTAATTACCTCTAAGGAGTAGTAAAAGCTAGGGGATAATTAGTTAGAGAGAGAGAATAGGGTTCTTAGGTATAAGAGTAAGGTAGTTATCCTAGAAGGGTATATACTAAGGATAAAGATTATAGTAGTATTCTATAATAAGCTAGCTAGAAGGTACCTAGAGATAACCTATATACTTAAAAGGATTAAATAGATATTTTTCTAAAGATTAATAAAAAAGGATATAATAGAGTATATTTAGATATATATAACTTATTAATAGATAAAGCTATACTACTACTTATTTTATAGGGAACTAGTATCTTTATTACTAATTGGCTAACTATAGAAATAGGTTATTCTAGATTTTATTATTAAGCTACCTAAGTTAAAAGGATTTACTAAAGAAAGCTATAATAGTATCTTAGTTATAATAGACTAACTTATAAAGTATATACTATATATACCTATATAAGAGATTCTAATAGTAGACTAGTTAGTATCTCTCTTAGTTAAAAGGGTATTCTTATAATTTAGTATCCTAGTAGTAATAATATCTAATTAAGGATCTCTCTTTACTAGCTGTTTCTAGTTAGTAGTATACTACCTACTAGCTATTAAGTAGAGGCTAAGTATAGCCTATTACCTATAGATAGATAGCTAGATAGAGTGATAAAACTAGAATATTAAGTACTTCTTTTAAGCTTTTTATAGCCTAGAGTAAGATAATTAAGTAAAGTAGCTACTAATAGCTAAGTTTATCTATAATAGTACTTAGTATAGTATAATTTAGATAGTACTAGTAGAGGCTTTAATAGGCTATATACTATATAATATAAATAATATAAAGCTAGAAGAGGCTTTACTAATAGAGGTCTTATTAGTAAGAGACTAAGTATAGTAGCTATAGAGCTAGTAAGCTATAATCCTTTAGATACTAGAGATAGTTAATAAGAACTATAAGAGGTAGTATAATATAAAGTAATCTATAGTAGTATTTAAGGTAGAAGAGAAGGTTCTACTATTAGTAAGGTTTATATAATAAAAGCGCTCTATAAAGAAGCTCTTAGATAAGTATCTAGAGCTATTTATAGTTATATAGGTAGTTAGTAGAGAAAAAGTATATAAGGTTAACTTAGAGATATAATACTATATCTATAATGTATTTTTATTATTATAGTTAGAGAAGTTTTATAGAGTAGTAGTAAAGCTATAGGTAGTCCTTATTGAGAAAAAAGAGAAGGATATATACTAAGTAGAGACAATAATTATATATAAGGGTTCCTAGAGAAACTAATAGTATTTAATAAAGTAATAAGAGTAAAGAGAAGAGAAGAACTTTTAGAAACTATAGTAAAATATAGTAAAGAAACTATAGTAGGATTATAAATAGAGGATTACTAAGGGCTTATTAAAAAGGAATTAAGTTAATAATTATATAGCTATAAAGTAGCTAGGTTTTATTATCTCTTTAGTACTAGGGCTAAGGAGTAGAGAGGCTTAAGGGCTAGGTATTTTAAGCTTAGAGATAAGTAACTAACTAAATACATAGTAGAGAGGTATTAGTAAGGTATAGAAGAGGTATATAGGGGGTACTAGAGCCTACTAATTAGACTCTTTCTTATTATTATTAGTAGTACCTTTTCTAGGATCTAATTTACTAGCTTAGAAGTTAATCTTATTAGTATACTAGAGGCTATTATTAGTACTATAAGGGAGTACTAGAGGAGTACTAGAGTAGAGAAACAATATTTAATATAGGTATAGAACTTAGTTTAATCTAAAAAGAGAGTATTTTAGGCCTTAATAGCCTTAGTTTACTTATAGAATATAATAACCTAGTCTTAAGTAATAGTAATAATTATCTTAGTACTCTTAGTTAATAACTTAGCTTACTTAGCTTATTATTTTATAGTAAAGTAGGTACCCTTAAGAGTAAGGATCTTATACTAGTAGAGAAGCTACTTCTTCTTTTCCTATACTACCTTATACTTAGTATTAGAGACTAATATATTAGAGGCCTTTATCTAAAGGGCTTTTAGGCTTATAAGCTAGGCTTTCTTAATCTTTTCTTAGAAAGGGTTAGGCTAAGGGGTACTAGAGGAGTATAAGGGTATATATATACTTATAAGGTAGTAATAGAAGTAAGGGTTAGCTTCTTTATAGAGGTTCTTAAAAACTATCTTAAGGATAAGGGTAGTAATAATAGTAGTATATAAGGCTTACTATAGGTTAGTAATAGACTAATAGCTATAGAAATAGTAATAGTAGGGGGGAGAATAAGCTTATATAGATATAAGGCTTACTATATTAATTAATATAGTAAGAGTACTTATTACTAGTAGCTAGAATAGTTAAGATAGTAGAGAGGTAGTAGGGAGGCACTAAAGAGATAAGTATATACTCTAGGTCTTAATATAGTAAGAAAGATAGGTAATAGTATCTTTTATATTAAGCTATTACTTTACTATAGCTTGAAGGTAGTAATAGTAAGAGACCTTATATATAATAGTAAAGTTAATAATACTAGAAGTATTGGAGTAGTTATTATTAGTAGAGGGAGTTACTAGGGGGGGATTAGAGAGAGTACTAGAGCTAGCTAGAACAGTAAGATTAATAAGAGGTATAGAAGATATAATAGTAGTAATAAAAGAGTAGCTAATACTAGTACTACTACTAGTATTACTATTACTAGTACGATTATTACTATTATAGTAGTAGAGGTATAATAAAAATAAAATATAATAATAATATAAAGATATTATAAAGGGAAAAAATAGGTAAAAAGTAAAAAAGAGAAGGTAAGCTTAGCTATTTTACTAGGTAGTATATATATAAGTAAGTAATAATAATAACTCTAGCTTATAAAGAAATAATAATACCTCTAGAAGAAAAGAAAGGTAGAAAGTACTAAAGAGGTACTAGTGTTAGAAGCTATATAGTACTAAGTAAAGGAGTTAGTAAGAGAGTAGTTAGAAGCTACTAGTAACTATTATTCTAATTTATCTCCTCTCTAAACCTTAATACTATTATAAAAACCCCTTTTATATACCCTTTAGTATAATGTTATTCTATTCTGCAGTGTCCCCCAGGCCCTACCTAGTGCCCCGCTAGCCCTAAAGCTAATACTACTTTTAGGAACCTAATACAATCCCCTCTTTCTAAGGTCCTATTCTTAGGACCTAGTAGTTAATTAGTTAGCCCCTCTATTAGTACCCTAGTACCCTACTTATAATACTACTTATACTTTAGTAGAGTTTAGAAACTCTACTAGGCTTAGTAGACTACTAGATAGGTAGTTATCTCTCTAGCTAACTACCTACCCTTAGCTTTACTCTTGTTTTATAGTAGCTTGGTATAGCTAATAGCCCCTCTAGTACCTTACTAAGCCTAGCTATCTTATACTTAGGGTATAAGTCTTAGGCCCTTATTACTACTAGTAAGGGGCTACTTACTTTACTATAGGGGTACCTTACCTACCTATAGTACTACTTTAGTTACTTACTCCCTTCTCTTTCTTATAGCTTAGTATCTTATTATCTATAAAGTAATATAGTTAGCTTTTATTACTTATACCTTTGTTTCTCTAGTAGCTAAGCTCTAAGTTATATTATTTTTAATATAATAGTAAGGGTATGCTTTATAGTAGTAAAAGAGGTACTGGTACCCTCTTAGTACCTCCTACCTCTCTTTTCTTCTAGAGGTATTATTATTTCTTTATAGGCTAGAGTTATTATTATTACTTACTTATATATATACTACCTGGTAAAATAGCTAAGCCTACCTTCTCTTTTTTTACTTTTTACCTATTTTCCTTCTTTTCCTTCTTTTCTTTATAATATCCTTATATTATTATTATTTTTTTGTTTTTTATTATACCTCTATTACTATAGTAGTAATAATTGTACTAGTAATAGTAATACTAGTAGTAGTACTAGTACTAGCTACTCCCCTACCACTACTATTATATCCTCTATACCTCCTTCTAATCCTACTATTCTAGGTAGCTCTAGCACCCCCCCTAGTCCCCCTCTAGTAGCCCCCCTTACTAATAATACCTATTCTAATACTTCTAGTATTATTAACCTTACTATTATACATAAGGTCCCTTACTATTACTACCTTTAGGCTATAGCAAAGTAATAGCCTAATATAAAAGATACTATTACCTATCTTTCTTACTATATTAAGACCTAGAGTACATACTTATCCCTCTAGTACCCCTCTACTACCTCTCTACTATTCTAACTATTCTAACTACTAGTAATAAGTACTCCTATTACGCTAGCTAGTGTAGTAAGCCTTATATCTCTATAAGCTTATCCCCCTCTCTACTATTACTATTTCTATAGCTATTAATCTATTACTAACCTATAGTAGGCCTTATATACTATTACTATTACTACCCTTACCCTTAAGGTAGTTTTTAAAAACCTCTATAAAGAGGCTAACCCCTACTTCTATTACTGCCTTATAAGTATATATATACCTCTATACTCCCCTAGTACCTCTTAGCTTAACCCTTTCTAAGAGGAGATTAAGAAGGCCTAGCTTATAAGCCTAAAGGCCCTTTAGATAAAAGCCTCTAATATATTAGTTTCTAATACTAAGCATAAGATAGTATAGGAGGAGGAGAAGTAGCTTTTCTACTAGTATAAGGTCCTTACCCTTAAGGGTACCTACTCTACTATAAAATAGTAGGCTAAGTAAGCTAAGTTATTAGCTAAGAGTATTAAGATTACTACTACTACTACTTAGGACTAGGTTATTATACTCTATAAGTAGACTAAGGCTATTAAGGCTTAGAGTACCCTCTTTTCTAACTAAACTAAGTTTTATACCTATATTATATATCCTTCTCTTACTCTAGTACCCCCCTAGTACTCCCTTATAGTACTAATAATAGCCTCTAGTATACTAGTAAGATTAACTTCTAAGCTAGTAGATTAGATCTTAGAAAAGGTATTACTAATAATAATAAGGAGGAGTCTAACTAGTAAGCCCCAGCGCCCCCTATATACCTCTCTAGTACCTTACTAATACCCCTTTACTATTTGTTTAGTTAGTTACTTATCCCTAAGCTTAGAATACCTAGTTCTTAAGCCTCTCTACTCCTTAGCCCTAGTATTAAGGGGATAATAAAACCTAGCTACCTTATAGCTATATTATTATTAACTTAGTTCCCCTTTAATAGGCTTCTAGTGATCTCTTATTTATAATCTTACTATAGTTCTTTTACTATATTCTACTATAGTTCCTAAGAGTTCTCCTTCTCTTTATACCCTTACTACTTTATTAGATACTATTGGTTTCTCTAGGGGCTCTTATATATAACTATTCTCTTTACCTAGTATATATCCTCCTCTTCCTCCTAAATAAAGACTACTTATAGCTCTACTACTACTCTATAGAACTTCTCTAACTATAATAGTAAGAATATATTATAGATATAGTATTATATCTCTAAGTTAAGCTTATATGCTTTTTCTCTACTAACTACCTATATAATTATAAATAGCTCTAGATACTTATCTAAGAGCTTCTTTATAAGATACTTTTACTATATAAACCTTACTAATAGTAAGACCTTCTCTTCTACCTTAAATACTACTATAGATTACTTTATGTTATACTACCTCTTATAGTTCTTATTAGCTATCTCTAGTATCTAGAGGATTGCAGCCTACTAGCTCTATAGCTACTATACCTAGTCTCTTACTAATAAGACCTCTATTAGTAAGGCCCCTTCTAGCTTTATGTTATTTGTATTGCGTGGCATGTAGCCTATTAGGGCCTCTGCTGGTACTATCTAGATTGTACTATGCTAAGTACTATTATAGATAAACTTAGCTATTAGTAGCTACTTTACCTAATTATCCTATTCTAGGCTATAGAAAGCCTAAAGGAAGTACTTAATGTTTTAATTTTATTACTCTATCTAGCTATCTATCTATAGGTAGTAGGCTATATTTAGCCTCTACTTAATAGCTAGTAGGTAGTATACTACTAACTAGAAACAGCTAGTAAAGAGAGATCCTTAATTAGATATTATTACTACTAGGATACTAAATTATAAGAATACCCTTTTAACTAAGAGAGATACTAACTAATCTACTATTAGGGTCTTCTATATAGGTATATATAGTATATACTTTATAAGTTAGTCTACTATAACTAGAATCCTATTATAGCTCTCCCTAGTAAATCCTTTTAATTTAGGTAGCTTAGTAATAAAATCTAAGGTAACCTATTTCTATAGTTAGCTAGATAGTAATAGGGGTACTAGTTCTCTATAAGGTAGGTAGTGGTATAGCTTTATCTATTAATAAGTTATATATATCTAAATATACTCTATTATATCCTTTTTTATTAATCTTTAGAAAAATATCTATCTAATCCTTTTAAGTATATAGGTTATCTCTAGGTACCTTCTAGCTAGCTTATTATAGAATACTACTATAATCTTTATCCTTAGTACATACCCTTTTAGGATAACTACCTTACTCTTATACCTAAGAACCCTATCCTCCCCCTCTAACTAGTTATCCCCTAGCTTTTCCTACTTCTTAGAGGTAATTACCTTATTAGCTTACTATACTACTATGGTTTTCTTCTCTAGGCTTAGAGTAAGTTCTTTTAATAATAATAGATATACCTTTATTAACCTACTACTAATAATTACTACTACTCTCTAGGTAAACCTACTTAGGAAGCTTTTTAAGAATATACCCTATACCTCTTAGTCTTCTATATCTAAGAGCTAATAGTCTAGCTACTATAATAGTTTATTAGCTATATTCTCCTTTTCTAGCTAGTAGTTAATCTTAATGTTAAAGAGAGATAGGTCTTAGAGCAACCTTGCTTACTAATTATTAAGCTAGGGCTTACTAGTAAGGTAGTAATACCCTAGGTAGTCTATTAAGAATATAATCCTACTCTAGGTACATAGGAGGTAGTACCTCTAGTATATAGCTGCCTCTTAGATTATAAGTAGCTTAGTCTCTAGTATACCATACTATAGTTTAGTACTCTTTAGTTTTTTAAATAAGAAGGTAATAGGGTACTACCAGTCCTTTACTAGTTATAATAAGATAGCTCTAATTATAAAGTTTAATATATCTATCTCTACCTATATTAGTAGTACTAGGTTAAAGTACTATAGGATAGGGGCTTTGGTAAATATAACTTAGAGCTTATAGAAGGCTTTAATTATCTCTTTAGTTATTACCTTCTCCCCTACTACCTTAGCTATTAGTTAGTTTATAAGAGAGGTATATACCTTAGAGTAGTTCTTAATAAAGTACTAATAGAACCCTATAAACCTAAGAAAGACCTATATATCTTTAATACTAGTGGGGAGTAGCTACTAAGCAATTACTTCTATACAGTCCTACTCTATAGTAATACCCTCTAGAGATACTATAAACCCTAGAAACCTAATTATCTTAGTATAGAAAATACACTTCTCTAGGTTAGCATATAAGCTAGTAGTATCTAACTAGTGCAGTACCTCTTTTACTATCTCTATATAACTTACCTTATCCTTAGTAAAGATTAAGATATTATTAAGGTATATAATATAAGTAATATCTACTAGCCTAGCTAGGGTATTATTTATATATACTTAAAAGGTTACTAGTATATTAACTAGCTTAAAAGGTATAACATAGTACTTAAAGTACTTATACTATATCTAGAATACTATTTTCTACTTATTACTAGTATAGATCCTTACCTAGTAGTATATATCCTTAAGGTTAAGCTTAGTAAAATACTTTACTTCTTCTAAGTAATCAAGAATCTCTTTAATTAGTAGTAGTAATATATAGTTCTTAACTATAACCTTATTAAGGCTATAATAGTCTATATAGAGGTATAACTTACCCCCCTTCTTTAGTATAAATAGGACTAGTACCCCTATAGGGCTCTATAAGGGCTAGATCTACCCCTTGCCTAGTATATTATTAATATACTTCCTTAGCTCTTCTAACTCCTTCTCTACAAGGGGGTAGATAGAGCTAAATAGCAGTTCTACCTCTAGCTTAAGGTTAATAGTATAGGAGTAACCTTTATCTCTAGCTAGTTTAGCCACTAGGTTTATATTAAATACGCATACCTATTCTTAATATTCTTCTAGTAGCTTAAATCTCTTTATCTTCTCTCTCTTTTCTCTCTCTACTGTATAAGGTAGTAGCTCTAGTGCTCCCTTAGCTCCCCCTATATATAGGTAGTAGACTAAAGGGTTATACACTAGTATTACTACTACCTCTCTTTATACCCTCTTTAATATCTTTCTTTTTTAGATAAGTTATAGGTAGCCTTCCTCTAGTAAGTAAGTCTACCTAATTATTACTTACTTAAGATTTAGCTATACCTTTTACCTCTAGAGGATCTCTAGGATAGTATTATATATACTTATATTACTTATTTAGTAGGTATAAGACTATACCTTTCTTATCTTTATATTATCTATTACTTCTATTACTAATACTACTGCTCTATAGTTAGGTACCTTACTTCTCTATATCCCTAGTAACCCTGCTCTCTCTTTATAAACCTTTAGTTATACCTCCTTATATAATATCCTCTAATATATAATATTCTTATTTACTTTAGGGTTAATTAATACCCTTTCTTTTCTCTATATACTAGCTACTCTAATATAGAAGTCTACCTTAAAGTAGTAATACAGTTTCTCTCTCTAGGGATCTATATACTATTAACCTCTATAGCTACTGGCTGGGCTGCTGGTGCGCAGCACCTACCTATATAAGGAGGCTAGTTATACTTATAGTACTTCTTCTCTATATACTCTATTAATATATATCCTAGCTTACTATAGTTAAAATATATAAGAGAGCCCTAGGAGCGCCTCAGGGGTTATCTATACCCTTCTTATTCCTACTTAACCTATAGCTTAGGTATAAGTATATACATAGCTACCCTAGGCATTAAGACTAACTATTACCCTTCTAATTTATTCAAGGGGGTAGCTAATACTAGTACTAGGGTAATAGCTAGGGTCTACTAGTTTCTCCTGTCTTATAGCTTTTATTAGTCTTCTATTATTATCTTAGTATATATCTTTATAAGTATCTCTACCCTCTTTACTACATTATTTAGCTCTTAATAAGTAGCTAGTAGCTTATATACTAAGATATAGCTTTATAAGTCTAGAAGTAATTAGTTTAAGATATAGACTACCTACTACCTCTCTAGTTAGAGGTCTAGAATCTCTACCTTAACTATTTTATACTAGTTAATAAATTACTAGTATATCTACCTAGGTTTTTACTATATCTTATCTAGCTCTATAGCTATACTAAAAGCTTATATATTATTATTAGTAATACTATTATAGAGCTAGGCCTCTATCTATTTCTAGGTAATTAAGCTAATATTACTACTATACTAAAGGTTAATATAGCTCCTCTAGCTATATAATAGGTTACCCTCTAAGTAAGCCTCTATAAACTAGACTTTACTCTTATTAGCTATAAATTCTTTCTTAGTAATAGAGAATTAGCCTTATAACTTAAAAAGAAAGTCTTTAAGGTTATTTTAGTTACCTCTCTTATATTAGATAGAGGCTAACTACTTAATAAGGGTATTAGTATATAAGTACTTAAGCTCTAGCTAGGTATTATAGCCTAACTAGTTAGGTGCTAGCTAGCATAACTATATAGTATAGAATAGGGGATAATAATATAGGTATATCATTACCAAAGCTTTTGCTTTGTAGTATAGTTAGTTGCCCTGACCTGCTCGTAACACAATGATATGCCTACCCCGCGTTAAGGGTTATAGGTTCAAATCCCACACGTTACCAGATTGATTCCTCCCTGGGTCCTATAGCATTCCCAACCATGGGTAGGTAAGTATAGAGTAGTTTACTGCACTAATACCTAGAGTTTCCCTACTTATACCTGTGACATGCTTAATTGGTCCTCAGCATAGGGACATACCTCTTAGAGGGGAGATATGTTGTTACAGCCCAACTAGTTAGGTACTAGCTGGTGTAACTATATAGTATAGAATAGGGGATAATAATGTAAGTGTATTATGACTAAAGCTTTTACTTTGTAATATAGTTAGTTACCCTAACTTACTTATAATACTAGGTAGCTATAAGTCCCTTACTAGCTATATATATACTATTAATAGACTTCCTATTTTTAAGAGCTATAATCTATTTAATTATCTTCTTTTTTCTTACCTTAGCTATTTTATTATTAAGAAAGGCCTTTAGTTATTTCTCTATTCACCTATTAAGGTTAGGTATATATTACTTCTCTACTATAGTCCTACTAGTATTTAATATAAGTTACTATATTACTAAGCTACCCTACTAAGTAATAGATTAGAATTAGATTAATTATACTAGTATTATTACTATTATAATAGTTAGTATACTTATAAATAGAAAGAGATTAAAATATATTAGAGACTATATAATACTAAGTAAAGAAGTTAATAAAATAGTAGTTAAAAGTTACTAATAACTATTATTCTAATCTATCTTCTCTTTAAACCTTAATACTATTATAAATATTAAAGTAGCTAGAGTATTTAGTAGCAACTAAAGTATCCTCTAAGCAGGAGTGCCTCTACTTTTATAGGCGCTTTAATAATTAACAGTCTAAGCTACTAGCTACATCAGTAAGCATCTAATACCTACCCCTACTATTAAAATTCTATAGGCCATGAGTTCAAGTCTCGCCAGATCAAGAGATTAGGTAACCATTGAATCCGCTAAGATCCAGAAAGAGCCAGAAATCTAGAAATTACTGCTTAGATCCATTATGACCTAGACTATCCTAAGAGGGTAGATAAGAGCTTATTGGTTAGCAAATCCCCTAGCATAAAAATCAGGCTTAGTGTGATACATAAGCCTAAGGGGGTATATCAAAGTAGCTAGAGTATTTAGTAGTAACTAAAGTGTCCTCTAAGTAGGGGTGCCTCTACTTTTATAGGTGCTGTAATAATTAATGTTAAAGTAGGTATAATATACTAGTAAATAGTATAGACCTCTAGGCCTATTGGGCTAGATCAGGAAAGGTCTATAGTAAAATGTTAGTTAATATCTATAGAATAGATTTTGCTAGCTAAAATATCTAGAATCTAATAACTATATATATTTAGATCCTAAGGTAATATGACAGCTATAAATATACAGAGAATCCCATAGAAAATAGTAACATAGTTATATATATACTAGTAATTAACTAGGGACTTTTACTATAATTATCTATGTACTTTAATAATTAATAGTCTAAATTTATAAGCGCTAATTAATATTGCTTAAAGAACTATATATAGTATATATAATATATACTATAGCTATTATTATAACTAAAAGTAAGATAGCTATAACGTTAGTAACTCTAAGTAGCTTAGCTAACTAGAGTAATTAGTATATCTAGCTATAGTAATAGGTAGTAGCCCTAAATCTATAGAATTTAATTAACCTAAATGCTAATAATATATAGCATACTACTACAAAATAACTAGTAAAGCCTCTAATAGCTCTAGATATTATAAACTACCTAATGATACTGTCTGTAATAACTAGGTAGGTAATAGATAATATAGTAGATAGCTAATAGCTGCTAGATCTAAAAGACATATAGGCCTTAAAGCTATCCTAGCTATTAACTAAAGGATAGAAGTAACTTAAATATGATAATAAGATATATATATAAAAATAACAGTAATATAAGCAAGACTATAAGGCAGTTAGTAACTTAGTTACCTCGATCTATATAATAGTAGATCTAATAGTAGTTATAGAGTACTACTCTATAAGTAAGTTAATATATATATAGATATATAATATTAAGGTATATATTAGTCTACCTTTATATAAGGAAAAGGAAATTACTATAGTAAAGTATAAGAAAGTTATAAAAAGAGCTATAGATTATAAGGTAATAGATATAAAAGAGGTAAAGAAATAGATATCTAACTAGGAGAAAGTGCTCTCTTATAGTATATAAGTCTAGTAGTATTTAGCTATAAATACTAGTAAATAGTTCCTACTACTAATAAAAGTATTAAAGTATATACTACTAGTAGTATAGGTAGAGGTATACAAAAGTACTAACTGCATAAGGGCTATTAATAACCAGCTCCTATATTGCAAAGTAACGTTAGCAATACAGACCTATATTGCTATAGAGCCAGAGCGTCCTTAGGCAAAAGCCGCTCACAGTGCCTTTAGCCTAGTTACTATAGCAACAGTCACTAATAATATTATAGAGGACTATATATAAAAGGAGCTAATAAAGGAAAAACAGTATAATAACTACTATAATAACTATAATAATAAGAGTAATAACTATAGTAATAAAAAGTACCTACTATATAATATCCCTAGATACTTACTAGTAAGGTGTTACTTTATAAGCAAAATATACCTAAGGTTTCTATAGTAATTACATAAGGTAATTATTTACTATATAAAGTAGGCTCTAATATAGTAATATATAAAAGATAAGCTAAAAGAGGAAGATATATCACTAGCCTCTATATATACCTACCTAGATAAATTTACTATAGCAGTAGTAGCAGTACCTCTAGCTAAATAATAGTTAGAAGGTAGTAAAGGTAAGGCATAGTTAAAGAGTAAAGGAGCCTTATCTATATAGTTAGCTACCTTTATAATATCTAACTATCTACTTAAAGACTTTATTATCTTAGATTTAGGGGTAACCCTTTATATCTTCCACTCTTGTTATCGCTTCTTAAAGATAACCCTAATAAAGTTAGATAACTTTATCTAAGCAAGCAATACCACTATCTTAATTAAGAGATAAGGTAATACACTTATCCATATAAAGTAGAGTAGTTACTAAGTATAATTTATACTTAAAAGAGTTACCTATTAACTATTACTATTATATAACCTAGTATTATATATAATACTTGAAATAAGAAATAATTAGTGGTAGGATAATAGTCTAACTAACAATTATATATATATATAGTAAAGAACTACTCTATAGTATTTAATATAGATAAAATTACTAGTTAATAGGTTATTAAGGCTAGTAAGAACTATAATAGTCTTTCTACTATATTAGTAATATAACCAGTAGTAGCTAATATAAATATAGTTATAGCAGCCTTAGTGCTAATAGACTACTACTAAAGGAGTAGGCTAGTCAAAACTAACTACTAGTATAACTATCTTAGCTACCTAGGTAGCTATATACTCTACAAAATAACTACCTAAGCCTGTAGTATATAGATAAAAGGAGATATACTAGAGATATCTATTATGTTATACAAAGTATATATAATAAGTAAAATAGAGTAGTAAGTATTATATTAACTACAGGAGTTAATTAACTATAGAGAGGTAGGGAATCATATTATACTAGATTTTTACCTATTTAAATAAGGCTATAGTAGATATAAGTTAGCCTTATTACTTAGTAACTAAACATCTAGCTTTATATAGGACTATTACCTATAATAGCATACTTCTAAGGCTATTAAGATAGCTTTAGTAGACTTTATATAGTTAATTAAAGTATATAAATTAATAGAAGTATAAGTAATTAAGTATAACAACAAGATTATAACCACCTATCCATAGGTAAAGGAGGCTATAGAAAGTATGAGTATCCTATTTAAGGCCTTAGCGCCTAATATATAAGTATAAAACAGTAGTATAGAGAGGATTACTATAGTAATTAAGGAGGAAGCCTGTATAATAAGGCTAAAATTAAAATTACTAGTATTTCTATAGCTAGAGATTCTAAAAGCAGTAGTATACTTATATAACTAAATGCTAGCTAAATCTTATAGCTAGAGATCTCTATATTAGATCTAGTACATAGCAAGAGAGTAGCTATTATCTATACTATACCTTAGCTATTTATAAGTATTTAGCTACTGCGTATATATAATAACTTTAGATACTTAACTTAGCTATAATTATCTCTAGTACTTTAAAGTAAAGGTATATATTAGCTATCTAGTTAGTTATATATTAACTAACTAGTACTGCATATATATCTCTCTAAAGAATAAAGTTATTATATCTTATAATATAATATTTAATAAAGATAGATACTTCTCTAGAAAAGAAGATGAATAAGTAAATAAGTTAAGTAATATAGATAAGGCTATAATTAATAAATAGATCTAAAAAGTAACTAAAAAGAACTTTATAAATATTACTAATAGTAAGGATATTATAGAAGAAGACATAGTAGAACTTCTAAACCAAACTACTAGTAAAACAATAGAAGGAGTTTATAAATATATAAAGTCATACTTTATATCAATAACACTACTAGAATCTCTAAATACTTTATTTATCACACTACTATTAGATACGCTTAATACAAGAGAGCAAGAAGACTATACATATTATAATAAAATCTAATATATTAACTATATTATATATCAATAGTAAATATATCTATAAGAATCTTAGAAAGCTATATTTATACCTAGGACTGTTAACAGCTCTTACTACAGTACCTAGAACTAGTAAGCTGCTTACATAGCTAGGACTATTAACAGTCCTCACCATGGTCCCTAGAAAATCTTAAAGCAAGACCTCCTACCTAGTAAAAGTACAGGCTAGCCCCCTAACATCAGAAAGGATAACGCAATAGGAGAGGATCTATCTGACTCTAATAATAAGATAATAGTACCTTAAAATACAGCTACAAGGCTAGCTACAAGGCTACACTAGAAGGATTTGTCTGGGTTACCCAAGGCACATGCTAACCTAAAAAACTACCTATTTATAGAGGATTTTTAAGAGGCTAAGAAAGCTTATTTATAGAGCTATAATACAATAAATAGCTAGGTTAAAGTTAGTATAGAGAAAGCTAGTAATAACTAGATACTTAACTACTAATAGGTATATACTTATAAGCTAAATAAATATAGATTTTTTATAAAGTTTAAGGTATGCCTTGTTATTTATAGTAATCAGTAGCTAAAAGATATAATCTATAATATATATATAGTAATATTAGTAGGACTTTTATTTTAATTACTTATTATAATTATAGCTAAGTTAGGCTTAGAATTACTTTAATTTAATATAGTAAACGTATTTATATATACTAATATAAATAAGATAGTATTTATCAGACTTTCCTAAGATATCTAAGCTATAGTAGTAGTAAGATTATCTACCTATAAAAAGCCCTTTATGGGTTATAACGATCACCGCTACTATAGCAAAAGTACCTAGAAAAGGGACTTTAAGAACTTAGATTCATACTAGTTATTAGAGAGCTATACTACTAGTAAAAGGGAGCTATTACATTCTTCTTCTATATTAACGATTGTATCTTTGCGTTCTCTAAGTTATTCTAATAGGAAGATAATAAGGCAATCAATAGTATAAAAGAAAGATACTGCTTAGAAGGTAGTAATAAAATATAATAGTTCCTTAGTATAGAAATTCTCTATAATAGATAATAACAAAAGATATAGCTATTATAGTTAGTATATATTAAAAAGATAGTAAAGCTAATTAATAATAAAACCCAGCTACTACTAGATAATACCCCAATAGGTAATAAAGAACTTCTACCCTTATAGTAGATAGTAGCAAACTATAAAGTTATAAGATACTAGTAAAAAGTTAGATCAATCCTATATACAGTAGTAATAATAAGACCTAACATCACATTTATAGTAAGTTAGCTAGTAAGATTTAATTACAACCTATTAGTAGCCTATTAGAGGGCAGTAAACCAGGCGCTGCAATACCTTAGGTATATAGCCAGCTTTTACCTAAAATTCAAGCCTAATAGAGAGCTTATTATTATATTAGATACAAGCTTTAAAGATAACTTAATTAACTACAAGAGCTTATAGGCTTTTATTATTAAGCTATATAGTAGACTTATTAGCTAGAGGGCAAATAAGCAGTAGATAGTGGCTACTTTGATAACTAAAGTAGAGTTACTAGCCTTGTTATAGGCCACAAAAGAATTAATATTTATAAGCTAATTAATCACTAAGCTTACTACTAGTAATAATACTTTAAATATATTACTAAAGGTTATACTATAACATAATAATTAATAGATAATTAGCCTTATAACCAAGGAGTTAGTTTAATTATAAACGTACCTTTATTATATAGATATATATTACTACTAGCTATATTAGGAGATTATAGATAGTTATATCAAAGTTATATATACTCTGTTAGCAAAGCTAATAGTAGATAGTTTAACAAAGGCCCTACTAAAGCAAAAATAGCTTATATTTCTATAGTAATTAAATCTTAGGAACCAAACTACGTAGTTAATACAAAACTATAAGAAAGAATTAGCTAAAAACAAATTACCAATATAATTAAAGTGATAAGTACTACAGCAATAGATAGTTAGCTAGTGCAGCCCCTAACCAGGAGGGTTAAATTACATGGTTGCGCCGGTTAGCAAAAGTAAATTATCACAGAAGATACAACCAGCAAACCCTAATATTATAACCAATTATCAATATAACCAGCAATACTTTAACCACAAGTTTCTCAACAGCCAAGCAACATACATAGTGAGCGATTTCATCGTTGTAATCGCCTTAATTAGGGCTAAAAGTCAATACAAAATCCAATCGCAAAAGACCACTATTTTAAGTCAGAAAGTCACAACAAAAGACAAAAGTATGGTTAAAACCATACTTTAAGAATAATTATATATACAGACCTATAAGGGCTATATTAAATACAATAGTAAGTATACAGGGCCTAAAACTACTATAAGTATAATACAGCTTTACTAAGTAAAAGGACCTTAGTTACTACATATTTACATTATTAAGCTCAGACTTATATAAGAGGGCTAGTAGGCTTTATAGATATAACCACTATTAAGTCTTTTTACCTCTACCTAGGATCAAACCCTAGAGCTCTAGTATAACTTACTATCTTATACTATAACTATCTAGTAGGGGGTAATACCACTAGACTATATATAGTTTAGTTTTAGTTATTATTAATTAGTTAATTACTACCTTTTATAGTAAGTAATTAGTAGTTATAAGGACCTATAGGAATATAAAAGAAAGGTATAAAAGGGTAGCAATTACCCTATCTATTAATTAGTCAGATTAAACCTATAAATAGCTTTAATCCAAGAGGGTATATCAAAGTAGGTACAATATACTAGCAAATAGCACAGACCTCCAGGCCCATTGGGCTGGATTGGGAAAGGTCTGCAGCAAAATGTCAGTTAATATCTATAGAACGGATTTTGCTAGCCAAAATATCCGGAATCCAATAACCACGTGCATTTGGATCCTGAGGTAACACAACAGCCATAAATATGCGGGGAATCCCATGGAAAATAGCAATATAGTTACACATACATACACCAGCAATTTAACCAGGGATTTTCACTGTAATTATCCACGTACTTCAACAATAAAAACCTCTTTTGTATACCCTTTAGCATAACATTATTCCATTCCGCAGTATCCCCCGGGCCCCACCCAGTGCCCCGCCGGCCCCAAAGCCAGTACTACTTTTAGGAACCTGACAACGGCGCCGTTTAGATCGAGCCTCCGGGCGCTGTTATAGGTCATAATTGACCCTGGCCTGTAACGGCTTGGATAATAAATAGCTTGGGCTATCTTTGATCACCTTATAATTCCAAGTTCACTGTGAAGGCATATACTTAATTCAATATAAGCCAATTAATTGTTCAACGTACTCAAAGGAAGTCTCCTGCCATACCAGCTTAGTAGACCACGGTTACTTTGGTTTGTCGTATACACGGCTAAGGGCATCTTACTGAAATGGGGTAAGGCGAATTGAGGCAAGATAGATAGAATCCTCTGATGTTCTAGACCAGAGATATACTGATCTGGGGAATATAAGGATGACCAAACGAGATAGAAGAGAATTAACGAACTTTTACCCTACATCTATAGACCTACCTTTTAAATTAATAGAACTGAGAGCCTTCATATAGTTTATACTAAGTTATAATAATATAAGAAACTCGAGAGTAGTACACTTTGAATTGTAATAAGTGTACCCTCGATCTGCCCCTGGGCTTCTCTTGATTGACACTATTAGTCTCCTGATTGAGACTCATGTTGTTCAGATTGAGAGAAACTCTAAACTTCGATTGAGTTAAAACTTGTCTAGATCGAGGAAAGCATCTTGTGTTGCCTTAGAGGGTGTTAGTGTTTTACCTATCCCACTGCACCGCTTTAGTCCTACGTAGTCCTACACGTTTTCACTACTTTAGAACTTCTACAAGAACTCTGTTACATGCAAATGCGCAGACGCAAAATCGAGCATCCTCTACAAGTCCCCACACAGGTAGCTTCTTGCTCGGCCCACATAGTCCTATATCACAAAGAAGAAGATAAGTGTTGTGTTTGCTATGTAGGTCTGGTTAGAAAGAAATATAAACTCTCCGTGATAGGAAAAGACATATTACGGTTCATGTACGGTCGTAGATACAAATTTCAATGAAGTCTCTTCTCGACTTAGGAGACGTGCTAGCGTTCTTTGAAGCACTGCCGCTAGAGTTGGCCAAAGGGGAAAATTGTACATACCACACGCTTGTATTACAATAAGTTGAACGCCTGGTAGGTCATTCGGACCCTATTTGACCAATATTGTCCAGTATCTACTACCACTTGCCAGTTCCTGACATATGTACTTAACAATTGTTGAAATCTTGGCTTCTACCCAACTAGGTAGGCACAGTTAGGGACAGAACACGAAACTGTCAAACTGCCCCTGCTACTTACCAGCAGCGATACATGGCCACGGTTTGAGCCTTGCCTTTTATCGAATGTGGTGTTAGCATTTGGCTGAGATATAGCATATAGGATGGCTTGCGCGCTGGCCCAATATATGAGATCCAAAGTCTAAAGTGTTTGTCTCAATGATATCCTCTAGTTGCCCAACGCGATGCTAACAATCGAGAAAAGTATGTGAGGTGAGACAAGCTGTTCAGAATTACACCGCAAAGCATCGACTCACAGAAATCACTTAATGGTCGATCAAACTTGGATTAGACCAAACGCAGTAATCGCGCTTCCAGTAGTCTTGCCTACAGCCCTTGAGAAAGGCTAGCGAAGAGGCTGCTAGCACTGGAAGGCTATAGAGCGTGGTCGACGACTTTGGTAGTGGCAAGGCTGTTAAGAGCACACAGCGATACTATATTCTGGAATGAAACAGGCCCCAAGTCTGATCGAAGATAACAAAAGGAGACCTCAGAATAGAGCTTCAAGGTCTGAGCAAAGAATAAGGATGGCCTGTCCTGACCAAAGAAGGAAAAGACTCCCGGATCTCTTGGGTTATCAGAGTGAAACAATAACTGACGTCGTTATGAGACTCAACTTTGAACTTGGAGAGATTCTATTTGTACATCAAAATGTGGCATCGACCATCTGCATTTGATTTATCAGTCTGGAATGTTCCGGTTGAGCTCAAGTTAACTTGATTAGAGTAAGTTGCAAAATCAAATCTATCTTTGGTAAGTCCAGGATACGTTTTCCTACCTACTATAATGCTTGTTGAAAGAATCGCTCATGAAAGTAAAGCGGCACACAGTGTGGCCCTTTTACTTAGAGGAATAATATATGGAAACTACACAGGGGAAGGCTTATGATAACGACATGGCAGAGTTAATAGCAACCTCGACTCGTGCTCACCAACGCCGTGGGCATGGTCCAAAGATCATTGCTAGTATTTTCAGCGCTGAAGACATTGGTGATCAAGAAGGATTTCTATAACATATAGCTCCGCGCCAAGTACGAGTACTTGTTACTTAATGTTAGAGGCTGTGTAGTACTGAGTAAAGGAGTTAGTGGGAGGGTAGTTAGGGGTTACTAGTGACTGTTATTCTAATCTATCTCCTCTCTAAACCTTAATACTATTGTAAAAACCCCTTTTGTATGCCCTTTAGTATAATATTATTCTGTTCTACGGTATCCTCTAGGCCCTACCTAGTGCCCTGCTAGCCCTAAAGCTGGTATTACTTTTAGGAACCTAATACAATCCCCCCCCTCTAAGGTCCTGTCCTTAGGACCTAGTAGTTAATTAGTTAGCCTCTCTATTAGTACCCTAGTACCTTACTTATAATACTACTTATACTTTAGTAGAGTTTAGAAATTTTACTAAGCTTAGTAAACTACTAGATAGGTAGTTATCTTTTTAGCTAACTACCTACCTTTAGCCTTACTTTTATTTTATAGTAGCTTAGTATAGCTAATAGCCTCTTTAGTACTTTACTAGGTCTAGCTATTCTATACTTAGGGTATAAGTCTTAGGCCCTTATTACTATTAGTAAGGGGATACCTACTTTACTATAGAGGTACCTTACCTACCTATAGTACTACTTTAATTACTTACTCCCTTTTCTCTTTTATAGTCTAGTATCTTATTATTTATAAAGTAGTATAGTTAGCTTTTATTACTTATACCTTTATTTCTCTAGTAGCTAAGCCCTAAGTTATATTATTCTTAGTATAATAGTAAGGGTACACTATATAGTAATAAAAGAGATACTAGTACCTCTCTAGTACCTCTCTAGTACCTCTTATCTCTCTTTCCTTCTAGAGTTATTATTATTTCTTTATAGGCTAGAGTTATTATTATTACTTACTTATATATATACTACCTAGTAGAATAGCTAGGCCTACTTTCTCTTTTTTTACTTTTTATCTATTTTCCTTCTTTTCCTTTTTTTCTTTATAATATCTTTATATTATTATTATTTTTTTGTTTTTTATTATATCTCTACTACTATAGTAGTAATAATAGTACTAGTAATAGTAATACTAGTACTAGCTGCTTCCCTACCACTGCTATTATATCCTCTACGCCTCCTACTAATCCTACTGCCCTAGGTAGCTCTAGCGCCCCCCCCAGTCCCCCACTAGTAGCCCCCTCTATTAAAGTACGTGGATAATTACAGTGAAAATCCCTGGTTAAATTGCTGGTGTATGTATGTGTAACTATATTGCTATTTTCCATGGGATTCCCCGCATATTTATGGCTGTTGTGTTACCTCAGGATCCAAATGCACGTGGTTATTGGATTCCGGATATTTTGGCTAGCAAAATCCGTTCTATAGATATTAACTGACATTTTGCTGCAGACCTTTCCCAATCCAGCCCAATGGGCCTGGAGGTCTGTGCTATTTGCTAGTATATTGTACCTACTTTGATATACCCTCTTGGATTAAAGCTATTTATAGGTTTAATCTGACTAATTAATAGATAGGGTAATTGCTACCCTTTTATACCTTTCTTTTATATTCCTATAGGTCCTTATAACTACTAATTACTTA
Organism: Colletotrichum echinochloae; assembly: GCA_016618095.1. NCBI lineage: Eukaryota > Fungi > Ascomycota > Sordariomycetes > Glomerellales > Glomerellaceae > Colletotrichum > Colletotrichum echinochloae. The sequence goes on from JADEZT010000007.1 coordinate 2,105,300, forward strand.
CTATAAAAGGTAGTAATTAACTAATTAATAATAACTAAAACTAAACTATATATAGTCTAGTGGTATTACCCCTACTAGATAGTTATAGTATAAGATAGTAAGTTATACTAGAGCTCTAGGGTTTGATCCTAGGTAGAGGTAAAAAGACTTAATAGTGGTTATATCTATAAAGCCTACTAGCCCTCTTATATAAGTCTGAGCTTAATAATGTAAATATGTAGTAACTAAGGTCCTTTTACTTAGTAAAGCTGTATTATACTTATAGTAGTTTTAGGCCCTGTATACTTACTATTGTATTTAATATAGCCCTTATAGGTCTGTATATATAATTATTCTTAAAGTATGGTTTTAACCATACTTTTTGTCTTTGTTGTGACTTTCTGACTTAAAATAGTGGTCTTTTGCGATTGGATTTTGTATTGACTTTTAGCCCTAATTAAGGCGATTACAACGATGAAATCGCTCACTATGTATGTTGCTTGGCTGTTGAGAAACTTGTGGTTAAAGTATTGCTGGTTATATTGATAATTGGTTATAATATTAGGGTTTGCTGGTTGTATCTTCTGTGATAATTTACTTTTGCTAACCGGCGCAACCATGTAATTTAACCCTCCTGGTTAGGGCTGCACTAGCTAACTATCTATTGCTGTAGTACTTATCACTTTAATTATATTGGTAATTTGTTTTTAGCTAATTCTTTCTTATAGTTTTGTATTAACTACGTAGTTTGGTTCCTAAGATTTAATTACTATAGAAATATAAGCTATTTTTGCTTTAGTAGGGCCTTTGTTAAACTATCTACTATTAGCTTTGCTAACAGAGTATATATAACTTTGATATAACTATCTATAATCTCCTAATATAGCTAGTAGTAATATATATCTATATAATAAAGGTACGTTTATAATTAAACTAACTCCTTGGTTATAAGGCTAATTATCTATTAATTATTATGTTATAGTATAACCTTTAGTAATATATTTAAAGTATTATTACTAGTAGTAAGCTTAGTGATTAATTAGCTTATAAATATTAATTCTTTTGTGGCCTATAACAAGGCTAGTAACTCTACTTTAGTTATCAAAGTAGCCACTATCTACTGCTTATTTGCCCTCTAGCTAATAAGTCTACTATATAGCTTAATAATAAAAGCCTATAAGCTCTTGTAGTTAATTAAGTTATCTTTAAAGCTTGTATCTAATATAATAATAAGCTCTCTATTAGGCTTGAATTTTAGGTAAAAGCTGGCTATATACCTAAGGTATTGCAGCGCCTGGTTTACTGCCCTCTAATAGGCTACTAATAGGTTGTAATTAAATCTTACTAGCTAACTTACTATAAATGTGATGTTAGGTCTTATTATTACTACTGTATATAGGATTGATCTAACTTTTTACTAGTATCTTATAACTTTATAGTTTGCTACTATCTACTATAAGGGTAGAAGTTCTTTATTACCTATTGGGGTATTATCTAGTAGTAGCTGGGTTTTATTATTAATTAGCTTTACTATCTTTTTAATATATACTAACTATAATAGCTATATCTTTTGTTATTATCTATTATAGAGAATTTCTATACTAAGGAACTATTATATTTTATTACTACCTTCTAAGCAGTATCTTTCTTTTATACTATTGATTGCCTTATTATCTTCCTATTAGAATAACTTAGAGAACGCAAAGATACAATCGTTAATATAGAAGAAGAATGTAATAGCTCCCTTTTACTAGTAGTATAGCTCTCTAATAACTAGTATGAATCTAAGTTCTTAAAGTCCCTTTTCTAGGTACTTTTGCTATAGTAGCGGTGATCGTTATAACCCATAAAGGGCTTTTTATAGGTAGATAATCTTACTACTACTATAGCTTAGATATCTTAGGGAAAGTCTGATAAATACTATCTTATTTATATTAGTATATATAAATACGTTTACTATATTAAATTAAAGTAATTCTAAGCCTAACTTAGCTATAATTATAATAAGTAATTAAAATAAAAGTCCTACTAATATTACTATATATATATTATAGATTATATCTTTTAGCTACTGATTACTATAAATAACAAGGCATACCTTAAACTTTATAAAAAATCTATATTTATTTAGCTTATAAGTATATACCTATTAGTAGTTAAGTATCTAGTTATTACTAGCTTTCTCTATACTAACTTTAACCTAGCTATTTATTGTATTATAGCTCTATAAATAAGCTTTCTTAGCCTCTTAAAAATCCTCTATAAATAGGTAGTTTTTTAGGTTAGCATGTGCCTTGGGTAACCCAGACAAATCCTTCTAGTGTAGCCTTGTAGCTAGCCTTGTAGCTGTATTTTAAGGTACTATTATCTTATTATTAGAGTCAGATAGATCCTCTCCTATTGCGTTATCCTTTCTGATGTTAGGGGCTAGCCTGTACTTTTACTAGGTAGGAGGTCTTGCTTTAAGATTTTCTAGGGACCATGGTGAGGACTGTTAATAGTCCTAGCTATGTAAGCAGCTTACTAGTTCTAGGTACTGTAGTAAGAGCTGTTAACAGTCCTAGGTATAAATATAGCTTTCTAAGATTCTTATAGATATATTTACTATTGATATATAATATAGTTAATATATTAGATTTTATTATAATATGTATAGTCTTCTTGCTCTCTTGTATTAAGCGTATCTAATAGTAGTGTGATAAATAAAGTATTTAGAGATTCTAGTAGTGTTATTGATATAAAGTATGACTTTATATATTTATAAACTCCTTCTATTGTTTTACTAGTAGTTTGGTTTAGAAGTTCTACTATGTCTTCTTCTATAATATCCTTACTATTAGTAATATTTATAAAGTTCTTTTTAGTTACTTTTTAGATCTATTTATTAATTATAGCCTTATCTATATTACTTAACTTATTTACTTATTCATCTTCTTTTCTAGAGAAGTATCTATCTTTATTAAATATTATATTATAAGATATAATAACTTTATTCTTTAGAGAGATATATATGCAGTACTAGTTAGTTAATATATAACTAACTAGATAGCTAATATATACCTTTACTTTAAAGTACTAGAGATAATTATAGCTAAGTTAAGTATCTAAAGTTATTATATATACGCAGTAGCTAAATACTTATAAATAGCTAAGGTATAGTATAGATAATAGCTACTCTCTTGCTATGTACTAGATCTAATATAGAGATCTCTAGCTATAAGATTTAGCTAGCATTTAGTTATATAAGTATACTACTGCTTTTAGAATCTCTAGCTATAGAAATACTAGTAATTTTAATTTTAGCCTTATTATACAGGCTTCCTCCTTAATTACTATAGTAATCCTCTCTATACTACTGTTTTATACTTATATATTAGGCGCTAAGGCCTTAAATAGGATACTCATACTTTCTATAGCCTCCTTTACCTATGGATAGGTGGTTATAATCTTGTTGTTATACTTAATTACTTATACTTCTATTAATTTATATACTTTAATTAACTATATAAAGTCTACTAAAGCTATCTTAATAGCCTTAGAAGTATGCTATTATAGGTAATAGTCCTATATAAAGCTAGATGTTTAGTTACTAAGTAATAAGGCTAACTTATATCTACTATAGCCTTATTTAAATAGGTAAAAATCTAGTATAATATAATTCCCTACCTCTACATAGTTAATTAACTCCTATAGTTAATATAATATTTACTGCTATATTTTGCTTATTGTATATACTTTGTATAATATAATAGATATCTCTAGTATATCTCCTTTTACCTATATGCCGCAGGCTTAGGCAGTTATTTTGTAGAGTATATTGTCAAAGTAACCAGAGTATTTAGCAGCAACCAAAATGTCCTCTAAGCGGGGGTGCCTCCACTTTTATAGGCGCTTTAACAATTTAGCCAGAGTATTTAGCAGCAACCAAAGTGTCCTCTAAGTGGGGGTGCCTCCACTTTTATAGGCGCTTTGACATATATAGCTACCCAGGTAGCTAAGACAGTTGTACTAGCAGTCAGCTTTAACTAGCCTACTCCTTCAGCGGCGGTCTGTTAGCACCAAGGCTGCTATAACCACATCTGTATTTACTACTGCTAGGTATACTACTGATGTAGTATAAAGACTATTATAGTTATTACTAGCCTTAATAACCTATTAACTAGCAATTTTATCTATATTAAATACTATAAAGTAGTCCTTTACTATATATATATAATTATTAGTTAGACTGTTATCTTACTACTAATTATTTCTTATCTTAAGTATTATATATAATACTAGGTTATATAATAGTAATAGATAATAGGTAACTCTTTTAAGTATGAATTATGCTTAGTAATTACCCTGTTTTATATAGATAAGTGCGTTACCCTATTTCTTAATTAAGATAGTAGTATTACTTACTTAGATAAAGTTATTTAACTTTGCTAGGGTTATCTCTAAGAAGCAATAATAAGAGTGGAAGATATAAAGAGTTACCTCTGAATCTAGGATAACAAAGTCTTTAAGTAGATAGTTTAATATTATAAAAGTAGCTAACTTTATAGATAAGGCTCTTTTACCCTTTAACTATGCCTTACCTTTACTACCTTCTAACTATTATTTAGCTAGAGGTACTGCTGCTGCTGCTGTAGTAAATTTATCTAAGCAGGTATATATAGAAGCTAGTAATATATCTTTCTCTTTTAGCTTATCTTTTACATATTACTGTATTAGAGCCTGCTTTATATAGTTAATAATTGCTCTGTGCAGTTACTATAGGAACGTTAGGCATATTTTACTTATAAAGTAATACCTTAATAGTAAGTACCTAGAGATATTACATAGTAAGTACTTTTTATTACTATAGTTATTACTCTTGTTATTTTAGTTATTATAGTTATTATACTGTTTTTCCTTTATTAGCTTTTTTTATATGCAATCTTTTATAATGTTATTAGTGACTGTTACTGTAGTAACTAGGCTAAAGGTACTGTAAGTAGCTTTTGCCTAGGGATACTCTAGCTCTGTAGTAATACAGGCCTATATTGCTGATATTACTTTGCAATATAGAAGCTAGTTATTAATAGCCCTTATGTGGTTAGTGCTTTTATATGCCTCTACCTATGCTACTAGCGGTATATACCTTAATGCCTTTATTAGCAGTAGAAACTATTTACTAGTCTTTGTAGCTAAATACTACTAAACTTATATGCTATAAGAGAGCGCTTTCTCCTAGTTAGATATCTATTTCTCTACCTCTTTTATATCTGTTACCTTATAATCTATAGCTCTTTTTATAACTTTCTTATACTTTACTATAGTAATTTCCTTTTTCTTATATAGAGGTAGACTAATATATACCTTAATATTATATATCTATATATATATTAACTTACTTATAGAGCAGTACTCTATAATTACTGTTAGATCTACTATTATATAGATCTAGGTAACTAAGTTACTAACTACCTTATAGTCTTACTTATATTACTATTATTTTTATATATATATCTTATTATTATATTTAAGTTATTTCTATCCTTTAGTTAATAGTTAGAATAGCTTTAAGGCCTATATGTCTTTTAGATCTAGCGGTTATTAGCTGTCCACTGTGTTGTCTGTTGCCTACCTGGTTATTGCAGACGGCGTCATTAGGTAGTCTGTAATATCTAGAGCCATCAGAGGCTTCACCAGTTGTTTTGTGGTAGTACGCTGTATATCGTTGGCGTTTAGGTCAATTGACTCCCATAGATTCAGGGCTGCTGTTTGTTACTGTAGCTAGATATACTAATTGCTCCAGTCAGCCAGGCTGCTTAGAGTTACTAATGTCATAGCTATCTTATTGTTAGTTATAATAATAGCTATGGTGCATATTATATATACTATATATAGTACTTTAAGCGATATTAATTAGTACTTATAGATTTAGATTGTTAATTGTTAAAGTATATAGATAATTATGGTAAAAGTCCCTGGTTAAATTGCTGGTGTATGTATATGTAACTATATTACTATTTTCTATGGGATTCCCTGCATATTTATGGCTGTTGCGTTGCCTTAGGATCCAAATGCACGTAGTCATTGGATTCCGGATATTTTGGCTGGCAAAATCCGTTCCATAGATGTCAACCGACATTTCGCCGCAGACCTTTCCCAATCCGGCCTAATGGGCCTGGAGGTCCGTGCCATTCGCCGGCATATTGCACCCACTTTGACACCCTCTACTAATAACAGCTATTCTAATACTTCTAATATTATTAACTTTACTATTATATATAAGGTCTCTTACTATTACTACCTTTAGGCTATAGCAAAGTAGTAGTTTAATATAAAAGATACTATTACCTATCTTTCTTACTATATTAAGACCTAAAGTATATACTTATCTCTCTAGTACCCCCTTACTACCTCTTTACTATCCTAACTATTTTAGTTATTAGTAATAAGTACTCCTATTATACTAACTAGTATAGTAAGCCTTATATCTCTATAAGCTTATTCCCCTCTTTACTATTACTACTCTTATAGCTATTAGTTTATTACTAACCTATAGTAAGCCTTATATACTACTACTACTGCTACCCTTACCCTTAAGGTAGTTTTTAAAGACCTCTATAAAGAGGCTAACCCTTACTCTTATTACTACCTTATAACTATATATATACCCCTATACTTCCTCTAGTACTTCTTAGCCTAACCCTTTCTAAGAGGAGATTAAGAAGGCCTAGCTTATAAGCCTAAAGGCCCTTTAGATAAAGGCTTCTAATATGTTAATCTCTAATACTAAGTATAAGGCAGTATAGGAGGAGGAGGAGTAGTTTCTCTACTAGTATAAGGTCCTTACCCTTAAGGGTACCTACTCTACTATAAAATAATAGGCTAAGTAAGCTAAGTTATTAGCTAAGAGTATTAAGATTACTACTATTACTACTTAAGACTAGGTTATTATACTTTATAAGTAGACTAAGGCTATTAAGGCCTAGAGTACCTTCTTCTCTAACTAGACTAAGTTCTATACTTATATTATATATCCTTTCCCTACTCTAGTACCCCTCTAGTACTCTCTTATAGTACTAATAATAGCCTTTAGTATACTAGTAAGATTAACTTCTAGGCTAGTAGATTAGATCCTAAAAAAGGTACTACTAATAATAATAAAGAGAAGCCTAACTAGTAGGCTTTAGTATCTCCTATATACCTCTCTAGTACCCTACTAATATCTCTCTACTATTTATTTAATTAGTTACTTATCCCTAGGCTTAGAACACCTAGCCCTTAGGCCTCTTTACTCCCTAGCTCTAGTACTAAAGAGATAATAAAACCTAGCTACCTTATAGCTATATCATTATTAACTTAGTTCTTCTCTAATAGGCCCTTAGTAATCCCCTATTTATAATCTTACTATAGTTTCTTTACTATATTTTACTATAGTTTCTAAGAGTTCTCCTTCTCTTTATACCTTTGTTACTTTATTAGATACTATTAGTTTCTCTAGGGGCTCTTATATATAATTATTCTCTTTACCTAGTACATATGCTTCTCTTCTTTCTTAATAGAGACTACCTATAGCTTTATTACTACCCTATAAAACTTCTCTAACTATAATAGTAAGAATATATTATAGATATAGTATTATATCTCTAAGTTAAGCTTATATACTTTTCCTTTACTAATTACCTATATAACTATAAATAGCTTTAGATACTTATCTAAGAGTTTCTTTATAAGGTACTTTTACTATATAAATCTTACTAATAGTAAGACCTTCTCCTCTACCTTAAATACTACTATAGATTGCTTTATATTATACTACCTCTTGTAGCTTTTATTAGCTATCTCTAGTATCTAGAGGATTATAACCTACTAGCTCTATAGCTACTATACCTAGTCTCTTACTAACAGGACCTCTATTAGTAAGGCCCCTTCTAGCTTTATATTGTTTGCGTTATATAGTATATAGCCTATTAGGGCCTCTGCTAGTACTATCTAGATTGTATTATATTAAGTACTATTATAGATAAACTTAGCTATTTATAACTACTTTATCTAATTATCCTACTCTAAGCTATAGAAAGCTTAAAAGAAATACTTAATATTCTAGTTTTATTACTCTATCTAGCTATCTATCTATAGGTAGTAGGCTATACTTAGCTTCTACTTAATAGCTAGTAGGTAGTATACTACTAATTAGAAATAGCTAGTAAAGAGAGATCCTTAGTTAGATATTATTACTACTAGGATACTAAATCATAAGAATACCCTTTTACCTAGGAGGGATACTAACTAGTTACTATTAAGATCTCTTATATAGGTATATATAGTATATACTTTATAAGTTAGTCTATTATAACTAGGATACTGTTATAGCTCTCTCTAGTAAATCCTTTTAACTTAGGTAGCTTAGTAATAAAGTCTTGAGTAACCTATTTCTATAGTTAGCTCGGTAGTAGTAGAGGTACTAGTTCCCTATAGGGTAGGTAGTAGTATAGCTTTATCTATTAATAAGTTATATATATCTAAGTATACTTTATTATATCCTTTTTTATTAATCTCTAGAAGAATATCTATCTAATCCTTTTAAGTATATAGGTTACTTCTAGGTACCCCCTAGCTAGCTTATTATAGAATACTATTATAATCTTTATCCTTAGTATATACCTTTCTAGGATAACTACCTTATTCTTATACTTAAGGACTTTATTCTCTCTCTCTAACTAGTTATTTATTATAACCTAATAGGTTATAGGCAGTGTAGCCCCACCAGCAGATGGAAAGCATAAGCAGTATAAGTTTTGTATAGGACTAACAAGGGATATAAATAAATAACTCCTCTGGAATAGAAGAACTAGGGAAAGGTTATATAAAGATAAGAAGGACTGATAGATGATAAGCGGTCCATGGTTGAGGACTGATATGCCAAGGGCAGTCTACCCCTGTAGGACTGATATCTAGATACTAGTCTTAGTATTAAGATATTAGGATATAAAGATACTTATTCTACTTAGATAAATTACCTTTTATAGCTCTTTAGTAATTAACTTATAAAATATCTTTAGATAACTTTTAGATTCCTTATACCTGCTTATCTTTGTGAATTACTTCTCAAGCTATATAAGCTACTATCTGACTAATTACTAAGTGACTAATATATTAGTAAGAATGCTTGTAAGTATAATACTGTTAATTATTATTATAGCCTTAGCTATACTTTAGTAGAAAAACTACTATTAGAAATCTAGCTATAATACTTTAATTACTTCTATTAGTAAGTTAACCCTATAATACTAATTAATAGTAAAACTATAATATCTTCTTCTAAGACTAACCTATTCTTAAGTATCCCTAAGACTTCTAGGTTTTTAGATTAGGAGCTTGCCTAAGCTATAGATCTTAATGATAAACCTATGATACTTAAAGTTAATTTTAATAAAGATAGTAAGGCTATCCTTACTATGGACTAGTATATAGCTATATATAAGATAGTTAAGAGAAATACTAGATATAATGAATAGCTAGCTAATATTATTAATAATAATATAGCTTAAATAGAATAACTTAAGGGGACTAATAACTATAACCTATAATAAATACAATCTATTATTAATAATACTCTTACTAAGCTAGAAGCTAAAAATAGTAAAGCAATTATACTTAGATAAGAAGTTAAGATACTTTAAGCTACTACTAATATTATCTTAATTTTAGTTAAAGGATAAGATAAGCTTAAGCTTAACTCCTTAGGAACCTATAATAGTAAAAGCGGATAGTTAAAAGGATTCTTAATTTAAGTTTATACCTATTAGACCTTTTATACTACTAACTTCTATAATAAGACTGGGAGAGTTATCTATACTAGTACCTTTTTGTGTAACAAAGTACTTTTGTAGTTTAAGCTATTTTAGGAAGAATTCCTTGGGAATAATAGAGAATTGAGTATATACTTCTATAAGACTTAGTTAATCTTTAGAAGTATAATAGAATTTAAATAAGCCCTAAAGTTACTATTCTAAGACCCTAATAAAAAACAATAAGCTAAATAAGACCTTATAAACCTTAAGTAAACTAAGGCTGCTTTATACTATACAGCTAAGTTCTAATAACTTACTACTAGACTTAATATTATAGATAAATCCCTAATCTTTATATTCTACTAAGGACTTAAGGAAGACATTAAAGACAAACTGACTAAGATTATTAGTACTCTAGAAGACTTTCTTAGATATATTAAACTTACTATTAAGATTAATACCTACTTATATAAACAGTAAAAAGAGAGGGGTAAGAACTAGTAACTAAATACTAATATAGGTAAGTACTATACCTAGAAACTAAGAAACCCTAGTAACTACTAGTAAGGAAGGAACAATAACCAGTAGTAATTATAAAACTAACAAAGTATGTCCTATAGATACTATATAGGACCTATGGATGTTAGTATAGCTAGGAAATAAGAGAACTAGCTACCCAAAGATACTAAAACTATTAAATACTATAACTATAAGAAAATAGAATACTATACTAAGGACTACTAATAACTAAAATAACTCTAGAATAAGGTACTAGTAGAAGGTAACTAATAAGTGAATGTTACTTAAAAAGAGGTCTTATACTTATAACTTTTATAAACTACTTACTATAATAATAGCTACCTAACTTACTAGGATAGCAAGGAATAAGTAGGCTAGTACCCTAAGGAACCTAAAGGTAAGACTGTTGTAGTAAGTAAGAAAGCCTTATGCAGCCCTAAGATACTATGAGCTATTAACGTTGTATAGTAACTTTAATAGCAAAACCAGGAAAAGATTATACACTTGATCTAAGCCTGAGATATTCTAGAGATACTTAAAGATAAGATACCTTAGGACTAAGAAGTTATTAATATAATTAAAAAATAACTACCTAAGTAAGTTTAGGTATAAGGTAACCCTATCTACTAACTTAACTTAGAAAATAAGTTTAACTAAGCCTTATATAAAGATATTATTAGATCCTAAGGGAAACCTTAATAAGTTATTACTAGGACTATTATAGTAGCTAGAAAGGGAAAAAGGACCTCCTTTTCTCCTCCTTAACTTTGTTACTGTGAAACTATACCCAAGAGTACTATTAAAGTATAGAGAACTAGCTCTAACTAAAAGGAAAAATTAAAACCCTCTCTAGATGAATTTATACTACTAAGTAAGATAGAATAATGGATAGCTGAGTAGCTGATTGAGATAAGTTATATAAACCTACCTATTGCTAAACAGACTGGCATGAACTAGCGTATTTAGAACTGGGCTAATAATATTCTATCCTTATCACTCTTGCCTACCCCTGAATATTAATATGATTTTGAAAAACTACTAGTATTATAAACCTATATGGACTTTAGGGGAGACCTACTTGTGATTAATACTGAAGAGGAAGCTAGAAAAGAAAGATAACTAGAAATTAGTAAGTATAGTAATAACTAGGAAGTATGCTTTTATGGGATAGAAGATACTAACATTGAGTGCTACTTTATAATACTAACTAGAGAAGAACCTATGTTTAGAGATAATAAATAACTTAATAAGAAAGACCCCCTATACTATAAGGTATTTTAGGTAGATTATATCTATAATAAATGCTTAATATATTAACTAAAGAAGAGGGAATACTCTTTCTTTCTATAATAATGTAATAATAACCTATTCTAAAGGTTTATAAGAACTATGAAATTAATATATAGGAAGTTAAGGAATACTACTAGCTATAGTTTATCCTATAGCTAAGCTTAAAATACCCTATGCTGTGTGTTAACTACCTTATAGGATACTGGCCTAACTGCCTATTTAATAAATATATATACTATTATAAAGAAAAAGCATGGGTATAGAGAGAATAAATTAAGGGAGCCCCTAAGGAGTTAAAAAAAACTCCCTATACCGCCTATAAGAAAGGTACTAATAGCTAAGAACAATATAAAAAACCTTTATATAGTAACTAAGGGAGATAATAGCTATATTATTCTTACTATTTTAATTAATAGCTAGCTTATTAAGATTATAATTAATAGTAGAGTATAAGCTAACCTTATCTTACCTAGGGTAGTAAACAAATAAAGTATTAAATAGATATATAAGGAAGACCTATGTACCCTATAAATAGTTAAAGGAGCATAAGTTTAGTATAGTAGAAAGACTATTGATAAGGAGACTATATACCTTCCTTTAGTAATTTATAGCTAATACTAAGAACTTAACTTTAATATTACTAACTCAGGAACTATGGATATAGTTTTAAGAATTCTATAGCTATAAGAATATAACCCTAATATAAAGTAGAGAATAGGCTAACTCTGGTAGAGAGATTTAGCTATGAGGTAGCATTATATACTACAACCACTAAGTAAACTTATATAACTAAGGAAGTATATTGCTTATATTAAAAAGATTAAACCAATATAAGATTAGAGTTCTACATCTACAAAGATTATAAATATACTAGATAGGTAGGATAAATAAAGCCTAGGAAAAGATTAATTAAGATTAATACCTCTTAAATACTAGTAATATATATAACTATTTTCTAAAGAACTAGAAACAGGACTACTAGAGCATAGATTACATAACTATAAGATCCAACTACTAAAAGGAAAATATCCCAGGCTTAAGCTAATCTATAAACTTAACCTAATAGAATAAGAAGCACTTGACAAATAGCTAGATAAAAACCTAGTAAAAGGTTATATTAGACTATTAGAATTACTAGTAGAATACTCTATCTTATTTATACCTAAGAAGAATAGAAAACTATAACTATATATTAACTACTAGAAACTTAATAATATTATAAAAAAGAATAGCTACTTACTACTGCTTATCTTAGAGTTATAAGATCTACTATATAAGGTGAATTAGTTTATGGTACTTAACCTCAAAAGTACTTATAACCTTATTAGAATTAAGAAACAAGATAAATAGAAAATAGTATTTTAAATATATAGAGAGCTATTTAAGACCCTTGTTATACCCTTTAGACTTACTAATATATCTATTATATTCTAAATAATAATTAATTATATACTTAGGGAGTATCTTAATATCTTTATTATCTATTACTTTAACAATATCCTTATATTCTCTAAGAACCTTAAAGAATATAAGGAGTATATATATAAGGTACTTAAGAAGCTCTAAGAAGTAAAGCTTTTAGTCAAACTAGAGAAGAGTGAATTCTATACTTAGAAAGTAGACTACCTTAGATTTACTATCATACTAGGAGAAATCTAAATATAAGACAAGAAGGTTAAAACAGTTAGAGACTAGCTAATACCTACTAATATTAAGGAAATTTAATTATTTCTAGGATTTATTAATTTTTATTAACAATTCCTTAAGAACTATACTACCTATATTAGAGGATTATAATGACTTATATATAAGGATATAAAGTTTAAGTAGATAGAAGAATGCAATAAATCCTTTAACAGAGTTAAAGAACTTATTATATCTAAACTAGTTACTAAGATTCTAGACCTAGATAAACCCTTTGAAGTTAAGACTAATACCTCAGACTTTATAATAGGAGGATAACTTAGATAATAAGACAAGAAAAGATAACTATACCTATACGCATTCTACTTAAAAGTATTTCATAGACCTAAATTAAACTACCAGATCTATAATAAAGAACTTATAGTAATTATTAAAGTATTTTAAGAATAGAAGCCTTATTTATTAGGAACAAAGTATTAGGTAATTGTATATATAGATTATAAAAACCTTGTATACTTTATAACCTCTAAAGTTCTAAACAAAAGATAGATCCAATAGTTAGAATTCTTATTAGAGTATAACTTTAAGATTGTTTACTACAAAGGAACTAAAAATAGAAGAGCTAATACTCTTAGCTAATAACTAGACCTTAAAGTCCTAGTACTAGAGGAAACATAAGTTATCCTCAAGCATAACAAGAATGGTGATATCGTCCTAGCGCAGAAACTTATTATAATTAGTACTTGCGTCAATACTAGTATAACTAGAAGAATAATAGGTAACTAGATATATAAAATATATAGTACTAGAGTATATAGATACTAAGGAGTAATAAAAAGTTTTAAAAGAATTTAATAATGCTATGATAATTAAGTTATATGAGAACAAGTAGCTTTAGTAATTAAGGATTATAACCTATATAAGAAAAGTAAGAATAGCTCTTATAAGCTATATAGGTATACTTAACTATTACTAGTACCTCTAGAGGCATAGTACTTAATCTCTTTAGACTTTATTTTTAAACTACCTAAGTTAAGAGAACTACTTATAAAGATATGGTATAATAGTATTCTTGTTATTATTAACTAACTTATGAAGTATGCCTACTTTATCCTATATCTTAAAGCTAGTATAGCTGAGGACCTTATATATAATTTCCTTAAGTATATTATTAGTAATTACAGCTTACTAAAAGAAATTATATTAGATAGAGATAAACTGTTTACCTTAAAGTTTTAGAAATCTCTAATTTTATAACTTAGTTTAGATTATAAACTGTCTACCTCTTTCTACCTATAGACTGATAGATAAATAGAAAGAATTAACTAGATACTTAAACAGTATCTCTAATATTATATTAACTATGACTAAGATAATTAGGTACTACTACTGCTTATAGCCTAATTTGCTTATAATAGTAGTATTAGAGAAAGTACTAAAAACTTACTATTCTATTTAACTATGGATTTAAACTAACTACCTATAGAGAACCTTGTGAAGGACTATGAGTACTGAAAGCTGTAGCTGATATTACTAAACTTGGATAAATTTAAAGTAAAGTAGCTCTGGATTTGGAATTTGTTAGATAATAAATGAAGAAATACGCTAACCTTTTAAGGATTAAGGGACTAACCTTTAAAGAGGGAGATAGTATATATCTTATACGCTGAAATATCAAGACTAAACAGCCTAGTAATAAACTTAACTATAAAAAACTAGGATCTTTTGAAATTCTATGAAAAGTTTTAGATATTAACTATGAACTTAACTTACTAGATATAATGAAAATTTACCTAGTCTTTTATATCATACTACTTAAACTAGTATTATAAGGATTAAATACTAATGATTATATTATTATAGAGCTAAATAAACTAGAATATAAAGTTAAAAGAATTATTAATAAATACTATGAGAATAATAAAAAATAATACCTTATTAAATAGAAAGACTATGGGTATAAAGATAATTTATAGAAACTAGTTAAGAACCTCTAGTACTCTTGATAGATGCTTTAGGAGTACTATGATTCTTAGATAAACTCTCTAGTAATAGACCTAAATCTATAAACTTCTTGCTAAGACTATAAGAACCCTAGTTAATGTTATTAGGAATGCTAAGTAACTATAGGTTATATACTATTTAAGACTTATGGAAATCTAGAGTAGAGTAAATACTATCCTCTTTATCTAACTCCTATATACCTTATTAGAAAGTCTCTTGTTAACGTTTCTATACCTTTTTATGGATCTTGTGAATCTATAATAACTAACTTATAGCCTTAGCTATCTATAATTATATCTCTATAAGCTTTAAATAAAGAGCTATAAGCTCCTTATTAGCCTTTTCTTCTTTTTTATCTTATTCCTTTTATTAAGTATTTAACTTTTGAATTATAAAATATGATTAGTAATAAAATAACCTCTAGAATAAGAGTACTTATGAGTAGATACTACTAAAATACTATTACAAGGCTTCTTTATCTTAATATATATCTGATAATGAGATAAATCTTTGCTAAAATGACAAGCTACCTTTATATAGAAGTATTGAGTATAAGGTATGTTGGTGATAGTGGATTAGGCTTTGATAAATTTAAGTAAAGTAAGACGCTTATGGTCTTTGGTAATAGTTTTCTTTGATTTTAACTTCTCTATATAACCTAATATAATATTAGTATTATAGGTAAGATAGAAAGTAAGTTTAATAGCTCCCTAGCTTAGGAAATATAACCTACTTATATAGGTTTTAAGGGTAAGACCTTTAGAGGGGAGACCTAATATTATAACCTAATAAGTTATAGGTAGTATAGCCCTATTAGTAGATAGGCAGCATAGGTAGTATAAGTTTTGTATAGGACTAATAAGGGATATGAATAGATGACTCCTCTGGAACAGAAGAACTAGGGAAAGGTTACGTGAAGATAAGAAGGACTGATAGACAATAAGTGGTCCATGGTTAAGGACTAACACGCTAAGAGCGGTCTACCCCTGTAGGACTGATATCTAGATATTAGTCTTAGTGTTAAGATATTAGGATATAAAGATACTTATTCTACTTAGATAGATTACCTTTTATAGCTCTTTAGTAATTAACTTATAAAATATCTTTAGATAACTTTTAGATTCCTTATACCTACTTATCTTTGTAAACTACTTCTTAAGCTATATAAGCTACTACCTAACTAATCACTGAGTAACTAATACGTTAGAAAGAATGCTAGTGAGTATAATACTATTAATTATTATCGCAGCCTTAGCTATACTTTAGTAGAAAAACCACTATTAGGAATCTAGCTATAACATTATTCTCTAGCTTTTACTACTCCTTAGAGGTAATTACTTTATTAGCTTATTATACTACTATAGTTTCCTCCTCTAGGCTTAGAATAAGTTCTTCTAATAGTAATAGGTATACCCCTATTAACCTACTATTAATAATTACTACTACTCTCTAGGTAAACCTACTTAGAAAGCTTTCTAGAAATATACCCTATACCTCTTAGTCTTCTATACCTAAGAGCTAATAGTCTAGCTACTACAATAGCCTATTAGCTATATTCTCCTTTCTTAGCTAGTAATTAATTTTAAAGTTAAAGAGAGATAGGTCCTAGAGTAACCTTACCTACTAACTATTAAGCTAGAGCTTACTAATAAGGTAATAATACCTTAGGTAGTCTATTAAGAATATAATCTTACTCTAGGTATATAGGAAGTAGTACCTCTAGTATATAGCTACCTCTTAGATTATAAGTAGCTTAGCCTCTAATATACTATACTATAGTTTAGTACTCTTTAGCTTTCTAGATAAGAAGGTAATAGGGTTATTATAGCTAGATTTCTAATAGTAGGTTTTCTACTAGAGTATAGCTAAGGCTATAATAATAATTAATAGTATTATACTTACTAGTATTCTTACTAATGTATTAGTTACCTAGTAGTTAGTTAGATAGTTAATAGATAGCTAGTAGCTTATATAGCTTAAGAAGTAGTTTATAAAGATAAGTAGGTATAAGAAGTCTAAAAGTTATCTAAGGATATTTTATAAGTTAATTACTAAAGAGCTATAGAAGTCTATCCTTAAGTGCTTCTAAGTCTATCCTATATATAAGTCCTAATCTTATTTCTCTTAGCCTAACTATATTAGTTTATTAGTTATAATTACTTTCCTAATCTATTAATTAATCAGTTACCTCTACTGATTGATTACCTAGATCCACTAACTGATCAATAGACCTACAGAGTGATTAGCTTATCTTATCTCTATATAACTTATACCATAGTTCTTCTATATCTAAGGAGTTATCTATCTATCCTATTCTATTATCTATATAAATATGTTACTGCTTATATCCTACCTTATCTATTAGTAGGGTATTATTGTCTATAACTTATTAGATTATAATATTAGGTCTTCTCTCTAATAATCTTATCCTTAAGATTACATAAGTAAGTAAGTACTCCTAGGTTAGGGAGTTTTGTTAAGTTCTTTCTTCCTTTATCCTACTAATAATATATTAGATTCCTAAGTTTCCTAAAAATAGTTATTATCTACTCTTTATTATAAGTATTATACTCTATAAATTACTTAATTTAGTTTTAAAGTTATATTATGTTCCTATTATTATTTAAATGGCCTTTGTTATAAGATAATAGCTAGGATAAGTATCTATAGTAAATATACTTATCTAGGTTAATCTTATAATATAACTTAGGATACTATTTATATATACAAGTATGTTTTTCTTTATTGGTTTATAGGTACTAACTTATTTTAGTAGTTAATTATCTTTTGGATAAGGTAAGTTAATTAGATTGCAAGAAGGAGTCTGAAGAGGCAATCCTTTATAAAAGAGTGGTTATACTAAGGAAGGCTTAGGCAGAAATAGATATATTACTTATAAAGCTAGATTATATCTAGAAAGTAAAATAAATAATTTTTAAGAAGGGTGATACAGTATTATTATTTATAGATAATATAGATGTCGCACTAGAGTTATCTATTATTTATGAGGTTTAGTCTATAGGGGGTTTTAGTGTGGTGGATTTGTTAGGTATTGTTCCTGATTGGGATCCTAACGATCCTTTCTAGCAATTGTTCAGCGAGGCTGAAGTCTTAGGGTCTGGTCCTGTGATGTCTAGAAGTTCTAGAGCAACTATAGAGAGTGCTAGAGGTTCTTAATAGGTTCTCATAAGTTATCTTTATATCTATAGCCTTTCTATTTAATAAGATATTGTTTTTATCTGTTCTTGTTACATTTATTAATAATTTATTTAACTTTATATTCTGGTATTTAATTCTATAATAATGTAGTTATTAGTATTTAATCCTTACGGTACTAGTTCTAGTAGTATAATATAAAAGACTAGGTAGATTTTTATTATATCTAGTAAGTTAAGTTTGTAGTTAACGTTTAAAACTTTCTAGAGGATTTTAAAGGGTCCTAGTTTCTTATAGTTAAGTTTGTTGCTTAGCTATTTAGTTTTAATGTTTTAGCGTGTGAGGTACGCGCTATCCCCCTCTTTAAAGGTTAGTCTCTTAATCCTTAAAGGGTTAGCGTATTTTTTTATTTGTTATCTAACAAATTCTAAATCAAGGGCTATCTTATTCTAGATTTCTCTAAGTTTGTTAATATCAGCCACAGCTTTTAGTACTTGTGGTCCTTTACAAGGTTCTCTATAGGTAGTTAGTTTAAATCCATAGTTTAAGTAGAATAGTAAGTTTCTAGTACTTTCTCTAATAGTACTATTATAAGTAAATTAGGCTATAGGTAGTAGTAGTACCTAATTATCTTAGTTATAGCTAATATAATATTAGAGATACTATTTAAGTATTTAATTAACTCTTTCTATCTATCTATTAGTTTATAGATAGAAAGAGGTAGATAGTTTATAGTCTAAGCTAAGTTATAAAATTAAAGATTTGTAAAACTTTAAGGTAAATAGTTTATCTCTATTTAATATAATTTCTTTTAGTAAGCTACAACTACTAATAATATACTTAAGGAAAGTATATACAAGGTCCTTAGCTATACTAGCTTTAAGGTATAGAATAAAGTAGGCATACTTTATAAGTTAGTTAATAATAACAAGGATACTATTATACTATATTTTCATAAGTAGTTCTCTTAACTTAGGTAATTTAATAATAAAGTCTAAAGAGATTAAGTGCTATACCTCTAGGGGTACTAGTAGTGGTTAAATATGCTTATATAGCTTGTGAGAGCTATTCTTACTCTTTTTGCATAGGTCACAGTCCTTGATTGCTAAAGCCACTTGTTCTTATGTAACTTACTTGTTATAGTATTATTAAATTCTTTTAAAAGCTTTTATTACTCCTTGGTACCTATATGCTTTACTGCTATATATCTTATATATATAGTTATCTATTATTCTACTAGTTATACTAGTATTAATATGTATACTAATTATAATAAGTTTTTGTACTAGAACGATGTTACTGTTCTTGTTGTATTTAAAGATAACCTGTGTTTCCTTTAGTACTAGGACTTTAAGGTCTAGTTATTAGCTAAGAGTGTTAGCTTTTCTGTTCTCTATTTCTTTGTCATAGATGATCTTAAAGTTATATTCTAATAGGAATTCTAACTATTAAATCTATTATTTATTTAGAACTTTAGAGGTTATAAAGTATAGAAGGTTTTTATGATTTATATATATAATCACCTAATGCTTTGTTTCTAATAGATAAGGCTTCTATTCTTAAAATACTTTAATAATTGCTATAAGTTCTTTATTATAGATCTAATAGTTTAATTTAGGTCTATGAAATACTTTTAAGTAGAATATATATAGGTATATTTATCTCTCCTTATCTTATTATCTAAGCTATCCTCTTATTACAAAGTCTAAGGCATTGGTCTTAACTTTAAAGGGTTTATCTAGGTCTAGAATCTTAGTAACTGGTTTAGATATAATAGGTTCTTTAACCTTATTAAAGAACTTATTATATTCTTCTATTTACTTAAATCTTATATCCTTATGTATAAGTTATTATAATCCTCTAATATAAGTTATATAATTTTTAAGGAATTATTAATAAAAATTAATAAATCCTAGGAATAATTAAACTTCTTTAACGTTAGTAGGTATTAGCCAGTTCCTAACTACTTTAACCTTCTTATCTTACATTTGGATTTCTCCTAGTATAATAGTAAATCTGAGGTAGTCTACCTTCTGAGTGTAGAACTTGCTCTACTCTAGTTTAACTAAACGCTTTGCTTCTTAGAGCTTCTTAAGTACCTTATATATATACTCCTTGTATTCTTTAGAATCTTTAGAGAATATAAAGATATTATTAAAGTAATAGATAATAAAGATATCTAGATATTCTCTAAGTATATAATTAATTATTATTTAGAATATAGTAGGTATATTAGTAAGTCTGAAAGGTATAATAAGGGTTTTAAATAGTCCTCTATATATTTAGAATGCTATTTTCTATTTATCTTATTTCTTAATTCTAATAAGGTTATAAGTATCTTTAAGGTTAAGTACTATAAACTAATTTACTCTATATAATAGGTCTTATAGTTCTAAGATAAGGGGTAATAGGTAGCTATTCTTCTTTGTGATATTATTAAGCTTCTAGTAGTTAATATATAGTTATATTTTTTTATTTTTCTTAGGTATAAATAGGATAGGATATCCTATTAGTAAGTCTAATAGTCTGATATAATCTTTTACTAAGTTCTTATCTAGCTATTTATTAAGCGCTTCTTATTCTGTTAGGTTGAGTTTATAAATTAGCTTAAGCTTAGGGTATTTTCCTTTTAGTAATTAGATCTTATGGTTATATAGTTTATGCTTTAGTAGTCCTATCTCTAGTTCTTTAGTAAATAGTTATATATATTACTAGTATTCAAGAGGTATTAATCTTAGTTAGTCTTCTTCTAGGCTTTATTTATCCTATCTATCTGGTGTATTTATAATCTTTATAGATATAGAACTCTAATCTTATATAGGTTTGATCCTTTTAATATAAGCAATATACTTCCTTAGTCACATAAGTTTACTTAGGGGTTATAGTATGTAATACTACCTTATAGCTAAATCTCTCTACTAGAGTTAGCCTGTTCTTTAGTTTATATTAGAGTCATGTTCTTATAGCTATAGGATTCTTAAAATTGTATCTATAGTTCCTAAGTTAGTAATATTAAAGTTAAGTTTTTAGTATTAGCTATAGATTACTAAAGAGAGGTATATAATCTCTTTATTAATAGTTCCTCTACTATACTAAACTTATACTCTTTTAACTATCTATAGGGTATATAGGTCTTTCTTATATACCTATTTAATGTTTTATTTATTTACTACTCTAGGTAAGATAAGGTTAGCTTATGCTTTACTATTAATCATGACCTTAGTAAGCTAGCTATTAATTAGAATAGTAAGGATGATGTAGCTATTATCTCCTTTAGTTGTTGTATAAAGGGCTTTTGTATTGTTCTTAGCTATTAATACCTTTCTTATAGGCAGTATAGGATGTTTTTTAACTTCTTAGGGGCTTCCTTAACTTACTCTCTCTATATTTATGCTTTCTCTTTATAGTATTATATATATTTATTAAATAGGTAGTTAGACTAGTATCCTATAAGGTAGTTAATATATAGCATGGGGTGTTTTAAGCTTAGCTATAGGATAAGCTATAGCTGGTAGTACTCCTTAACTTCTTATGTACTGATTTTATGGTTCTTATAAACCTTAGGAATAGGTTTATTATTATATTATTATAGGAAGAAAGAGTATTTTCTTTTCTTTATTTAATATATTAAGTATTTATTATAGATATAATCTACTTAAAATACCTTATAGTATAGAGGGTTCTTTCTATTAAGTTATTTATTATCTCTAAATATAGGTTCTTCTCTAGTTAATATTATTAGGTAGTACTTAAGGTTAATATCTTCTATTCTATAGAAGTATACTTCTTATTTATTATTATATTTACTAATTTCTAGTTGTCTTTCTTTCTATGCTTTTTCTTCTGTTTTAATAACAAGTAGATCTTTTTAAAAGTCTATATAGGTTTAGGTTACTAGAGGCTTATTAGAGTTATACTAGTAGTCTAGCATAGGTAAGAGTGATAAGGATAGGATATTATTTACCTAGTTCTAAATACACTAGTCTATACTAGTCTATTTAGGAATAGTTAAGTTTATATAACTTATCTTAATTAGCTACTTAGCTATATATCATTCTATTTTACTTAGTAGAATAAACCGATCTAGAGAGGGTTCTAGTTCTTTCTCTTAGTTAGAGCTATTTCCCTATACTTTAATAGTACTCTTAGGTATTAACTTGTAGTAATAAAGTTAAGAAAGAGAGAAGGAGGTCCTCTTTCCCTTTCTAATTACTATAATAGTCCTAGTAATAACTTATTAAGGTTTCTCTTAAGATCTAATAATATCTTTGTATAAGGCTTGGTTAAACTTATTTTCTAAGTTAAGTTAGTAGATAGGGTTGCCTTATACTTAAATTTACTTAGGTAGTTGTTTTTTAATTATATTAATAACTTCTTAATCCTAAGGTATCTTATCTTTAAGTGTCTCTAGGGTATCTTAGGCTTAGATTAAGTATATAATCTTTTCTTAGTTTTATTATTTAAGTTACTATATAATATTAATAGCTTATAATATCTTAGAGCTATATAAGGCTTTTTTACTTATTATAATAGTCTTACCTTTACGTTCTTTAGGGTACTAGCTTACTTATTTCTTACTATCCTAGTAAGTTAGGTAGCTATTATTATAGTAAGCAGTCTATAAGAGTTATAGGTATAGGACCTCTTTTTAGGTAATACTTACTTATTAGTTACCTTCTACTAGTACCTTATTCTAGAGTTATTTTAGTTATTAATAGTCTCTAGTATAGTATCTTATTTTCTTATAGTTATAATACTTAATAGTTTCAATATCTTTAGGTAGCTAGTTCTCTTATTTTCTAGCTATATTAATATCTATAGATCCTATATAGTATTTATAGGATATACTTGGTTAGTTTTATAGTTACTATTAGTTATTATTTCTTCCTTACTAGTGGTTACTAGGGTTTCTTAGTCCCTAGGTATAGTGCTTGCCTGTGTTAGTGTTTGGTTACTGGTTCTTACCCCTCTCTCTCTGCTGCTTATAGAGGCAGGTATTAATCTTAATAGCAAGTTTAATATATCTAAGAAAGTCTTCTAGAGTACTAATAATCTTAGTAAGTTTATCTTTAATATCTTCCTTAAGTCCTTAGTAGAATATAAAGATTAGGGATTTATCTATAATATTAAGTCTAGTAGTAAGTTACTAGAACTTAGCTATATAGTATAAGGCAGCCTTAGTTTACTTAAGGTTTATAAGGTTTTACTTAGCTTATTGTTTTTTATTAAGGTCTTAGAATAGTAACTTTAGAGCTTGTTTAAGCCCTATTATACTTCTAAAGATTAACTAAGTCTTATAGGAGTATATACTTAGTTCTTTATTATTTTTAAGAAATTCTTTCTAGAATAGCTTAAACTATAAGAGTACTTTACTATATAAAAAAGTACTAGTATAAATAACTCTCTTAGTCTTATTATAGAAGTTAGTAGTATAAAAGGTCTAATAGGTATAAACTTAAATTAGAAATCCTTTTAGCTATCTACTTTTACTATTATAGGTTCCTAAGGAGTTAAGCTTAAGCTTATCTTATCCTTTAACTAAAATTAAGATAATATTAGTAGTAGCTTAAAGTATCTTAACTTCTTATCTAAGTATAATTGCTTTACTATTTTTAGCTTCTAGCTTAGTAAGAGTATTATTAATAATAGATTGTATTTATTATAGGTTATAGTTATTAGTCCCCTTAAGTTATTCTATTTAAGCTATATTATTATTAATAATATTAGCTAGCTATTCATTATATCTAGTATTTCTCTTAACTATCTTATATATAGCTATATACTAGTCCATAGTAAGGATAGCCTTACTATCTTTATTAAAATTAACTTTAAGTATCATAGGTTTATCATTAAGATCTATAGCTTAGGCAAGCTCCTAATCTAAAAACCTAGAAGTCTTAGGGATACTTAAGGATAGGTTAGTCTTAAGAGAAGACATTGTAGTTTTACTATTAATTAGCGTTATAGGGTTAACTTACTAACAGGAGTAATTAAAGTATTATAGCTAGATTTCTAATAGTAGGTTTTTTACTAAAGTACAGTTAAGGCTGTGATAATAATTAATAGTATTATACTTACTAGCATTCTTGTTAATACATTAGTTACCTAGTAATTAGTTAGATAGTTAATAGATAGGTAGTAGCTTATATAGCTTAAGAAGTAGTTTATAAAGATAAGTAGGTATAAGAAGTCTAAAAGTTATCTAAGGATATTTTATAAGTTAAGTACTAAAGAGCTATAGAAGTCTATCCTTAAGTGCTTCTAAATCTATTCTATATATAAGTCCTAATCTTGTTTCTCTTGGCTTAACTATATTAGTCTATTAGTTATAATTACTTTCCTAATCTATTGATTAATTAGTTACCTCTATTAATTAATCACCTAGATCTACTAACTAATCAGTAGACCTGTAGAGTAATTAGCTTATCTTATCTTTATGTGACTTATACCATAGTTCTTCTGTGTCTGAGGAGTTATCTATCTATCCTATTCTATTATCTGTATAAATGTGTTGCTGCTTGTATCCTGCCTTGTCTGTTAGTGTGGTGTTATTACCTATAACTTATTAGGTTATTACAAGGGTACTACTAGTCCTCTACTAGCTATAATAGGATAGCCCTAATTATAAAGTTTAATATATTTATCTCTACTTATATTAGTAGTATTAGGTTAAAGTACTACAGGATAAAGGCTTAGGTAAATATAACTTAGAGCTTATAAAAGGCTTTAATTACCTCCCTAGTTATTACCTTCTCTTCTACTACCTTAGCTATTAGTTAGTTTATAAGAGAGGTATATACCTTAGAGTAGTTCTTAATAAAGTACTAATAGAACCTTATAAACCTAAGAAAGACCTATATATCTTTAATACTAGTAAGAAGTAGCTACTAAGTAATTACCTCTATATAGTCTTACTTTATAGTAATACCCTCTAGAGATACTACAAACCTTAGAAACCTAATTATCTTAGTATAGAAAACATACTTCTCTAGGTTAGTATATAAGCTAGTAATATCTAACTAGTACAGTACCTCTTTTACTACCTTTATATAACTAGCTTTATTCTTAGTAAAGATTAAGATATTATTAAGGTATATAATATAGATAATATCTACTAGCCTAGCTAAAGTATTATTTATATATACTTAGAAGGTTACTAGTATATTAACTAGCTTAAAAGGTATAATATAGCACTTAAAGTACCTATACTATATCTAAAATACTATTTTTTACTTATTACTAGTATAGATCCTTACCTAGTAGTATATATCCTTAAGGTTAATCTTAGTAAAATACTTTACCTCTCTTAAGTAGTTGAGAATCTTCTTAATTAGTAGTAGTAGTATATAGTTCTTAACTATAACCTTATTAAAGCTATAATAGTCTATATAGAGGTATAACTTACCTCCCTTCTTTAGTATAAATAGGATTAGTACCCCTATAGGGCTCCATAAGGGCTAGATCTACCCCTTACCTAGTATATTATTAATATACTTCCTTAGCTCTTCTAACTCCTTCTCTATAAAAGGGTAGATAGAGCTAAATAGCAGTTCTACCCCTAGCTTAGGGTTAATAGTATAGAAGTAACCTTTATCTCTAGCTAGTTTAGCTACTAGGTTTATATTAAATATATATACCTATTCTTAATATTCTTCTAGTAGCTTAAATCCCTTTATCTCTTCTCCCTTTTCCCTCTCTACTACATAAGGTAGTAGCTCTAGTACCTTCTTAGCTTTCTTCTTAGCTTTCTCTATATATAGGTAGTAGACTAATAGGTTATATACTAGTATTACTACTACCTCTCTTTATACTCTCTTTAATACTATTTTTCTCTAAATAAGTTATAGATAGCCTTTTCTTAGTAAGTAAGTCTACCTAATTATTACCTACTTAAGATTAAGCTATACCATTTACTTCTAAAAGACCCTTAAGATAGTATTATATATACTTATATTACTTACCTAATGGGTATATAACTATACCTTTCTTATTTTTATATTATCTATTACTTCTATTATTAATACTAATACACTATAGTTAGGTACCTTACCTCACTATATCCTTAGTAACCCTACTCCTTTTTTATAAACCTCTATTAGTACCTCTTTATATAATATCCTCTAATATATAATATTCTTATCTACTCTAGGGTTAATTAATACCCTTCCTTTTCTTTATATACTAGCTACTTTAATATAGAAGTTTACTTTAAAGTAGTAATATAGTTCTTCTTTCTAGGAGATCTATATACTATTAACTTCTATAGCTACTAGCTAAGCTACTAGTATGTAGTACTTACATATATAATAAGGCTAGTTATACTTATAGTACTTCTCCTCTATATACTTTATTAATATATATCCTAGCTTACTATAGTTAAAATATATAAAAAAGCCTTAGAAGTACCTTAGAGGTTATCTATACTCTCCTTATTACTACTTAACCTATAGCTTAGGTATAAGTATATACATAGCTACCTTAGGTATTAAGACTAACTATTACCCTTTTAATTTATCTAAGGGGGTAGCTAATACTAGTACTAAGGTAATAACTAGGGTTTACTAGTTTCTTCTCTTTTATAGCCTTTATTAATCTTCTATTATTATCTTAGTATATATCTTTATAAATATCTCTACCCTCTTTACTATATTATTTAGCTCTTAATAAGTAGCTAGTAGCTTATATACTAGGATATAGCTTTATAAGTTTAAGAGTAGTTAGTTTAAGATATAAACCTCTTACTACCTCTTTAGTTAGAGGTTTAAAATCTCTACCTTAACTATTTTATACTAGTTAATAAATTACTAGTATATCTACCTAGGTTTCTATTATATCTTATCTAGCTCTATAGCTATACTAAAGGCTTATATATTATTATTAGTAATACTATTATAGAGTTAGGCCTCTATCTATTTCTAGGTAATCAAGCTAATATTACTACTATACTAGAGGTTAATATAGCTTCTCTAGCTATATAATAGATTACCCTCTAGGTAGGCCCCTATAAACTAAACTTTACTCTTATTAGCTATAAATTCTTTCTTAGTAATAAAGAATTAGCCTTATAACTTAAAAAGGAAGTCTTTAAGGTTATTTTAATTACCTTTCTTATATTAAATAAAAGCTAATTACTTAATAAAGGTATTAATATATAGGTACTTAGGTTTTAGTTAAGTAGCTATAAGTTCTCTACTAGCTATATATATATTATTAATAGACTTCTTATTTTTAAGGGCTATAATTTATTTAAATATCTTCCTTTTTCTTATCTTAGCTACTTTATTATTAAGAAAGGCTCTTAGTTACTTCTCTATTAACTTATTAAGGTTAGTTATATACTACTTCTTTACTATAGTCCTATTAGTATCTAGTATAAGCTACTATATTACTAAGCTACCTTACTAGGTAATAGATTAAAATTAGGTTAATTATACTAGTACTATTATTACTCTAATAGTTAGTCTACCTATAAATAAAGAGAGATTAAAATATATTAGAGGCTATATAGTATTAAGTAAAAGAGTTAGTAGAAGGGTAGTTAGGGGTTACTAGTAACTATTATTTTAATCTATCTCCTCTCTAAACCTTGATGCTATTGTGAAAACCCCTTTTGTATGCCCTTTGGCATAACGTTATTCCGTTCCGCAGTATCCCCCGGGCCCCACCCGGTGCCCCGCCGGCCCCGAAGCCGGTACTACTTTTAGGAACCTGACAACTCCCCAAGACATGACGGAGGATTGTCATCCTCCGGTTCAAACTCATGATGGACTTTGACGTACTTCTCCTCGCCCTCTTCCACCTCGTCGTCTGGGTCAAGCATACAGAATAGTACATAGATGACCTTGCCGCCGTCATCACAGTTGCCGTCGGCGACGTACATGACCTCGCCGACGACGTCTTTCCACCATTTTTCCGTAACCAGTGAAACCTCAATTCGCGTCCTTTGCTCCGACTCGGCCTCTGTAGCGTCGGGGCCGTCGTCGTCGTCGTCGTCGGCCGGTGTGTGGGCGTAGATCACGACGTTTTTGCACCCGTCCTTGTCCCTGGCCTTGAGCACCTGGAACGGCACGCGCACGCCCCCGACGCGCAGATCGATGGCGTCCGCGAGCTTCTCAGTCTCGGGTCTGCGGTCTGCGGCGGCGGTCTTCCGGACGGGCGTGGGCGCTTGTCTGGGGTCGGGTTCGGCCCGGGTCCCCTTCAGCCTGGTCTTGACGCGCCTCACACCGGAGATGATTCCTGATAGCAGAACCATGAAGTCAAAAGATCTTTTCATATCGTAAGAGGATTCCTGATGGGGGCACTGTTGTTCGTTTGTCCTTTTAGACAACGGAAAGGGGCATTCATAAATGGTGTAGCGGACGGGATCGAAGTTCACCCAGGCTTTCGATCATCATCGTCGAAAACTCGCGAGGAACAGTCAGAACCTGATGAAAAGTCTGAAATTTTGAAGAACAACAGCAGTTTCTTATGTTAGACGAGAGTGAGAAAGGTGGGTTTCCTGGTAGGGACTACAGGGTGCCAACTTGGTAAGCCATAAAACCAGAATCCGAAACAAGATTTTAGTCTCCCATAGGAAGCAAAGAGTTAGGCTGGACCAATATACAGACTGCTACAAGTCTTCTATGTTGTGTTTGATTGCCTTTAAGTCCAAGCCTCCATCTTCTTCGAGTCGCTTGAAAATGAGTGCCGCCTTCCGTACAGTCTCCTTATGTTCGCCCCGGGATCTCCCGATCAGCCATTGGACCCTTTCTACGATATCAAGTTCAAATGCCAAACTCTGATTAGTTTCTGGGATTCCTGGGCCTGGCAAACTTTGTGAACGTAGATTCGACTTCTTCGAGGAACGGTATCCACCAGTCCACTTCAACAGAAAGCACTTCTCCAAAACGGGCTGCGAAACCCGGATTGGCAATCAACAGGACCACAGAAAACCAGCCGATGATCTGTGTTGTGAAGAAGAAGAAAAGAGAAAAAAAGGAAGTGGCCCGTACACACCCTCACCTGGCAACCCTTTTCGCCGCTCAAAGAACGAGGTTCTCGAGAAAGGCCCGTTTGTTGAAAACTGATGGGCTCAGCAGGCAGCTCGCGGTCTTTGTTACGGCTGCTTGGCCGCTCGATGGGCGACAGGGTTGGCGATGACTGTCGCGAGGGAGAGCTAGAGTGGTGGCGGAGAGGAGAACCTTGGAGACGTGTCCTTTGGTACAGGAGTGCTCCTGTTATTTTGTTTAGTGTTGGGCGATGGGTGCTTTGGTAATAGACGAAGAGAGTAGTTGCCATTGAGGGATGTGGTTCCTGAAATTGTTCGAGGGTCTCCTGAACTCGATCTTTGTATCCTTAATTCATCGGCCTTGGGACTGTAGGTGATTGCCATTGAACATGTCTAGTAGAGAGCACCCAAAACCAACCCTCCATTTCCCATATTCGTATCCTTCCGTGTCCCTCCTTTGCAAACGATCTGTCGATGAAATCACGGCAGCGGCTTCAAACATCGTGCTAGAGATTCACGATCGTCACAGCCTGGAAAATCCTCGAGGCTTTTCCAGACGAATCCGTTCTGGAGATGGTCCCCACCGCCGTCGGGTTAGACCGTGACGGCGCGTCTCCTGACGTCAACCTGAATATTGCTTGCTTCAAACTGGCGAATTAGATCGTCTCTACAAGAAGGGCAACTCGTCGCTCCATCCCGGTGGTCAGGTAAATTTGGATAGTCACACTGATATTTACATGGGTCGGACTGTGCGCCTCTAGAGGCGGCGATACTCGCATGCCACATAGTTCTGCGGTACAAGATGACTCTGACCTAGACGCTCAGTCCTGAAAGCGGAAGCGAGACCGGGACTGGATCGACAAGGAGCCTGGCCAGAGAAACCAAAACAGTCCGAAGCAAGAAAGTACGAGAGCTAGAGCAAGGCAGGCCCGCAAGTGCGGCGAACATAAAAAAGGCGCGCGAAATGCGGCGAGAGCTCGGAACCCGTCCAGCGCACTCGTCCGAGCATCGATTCCCGTCACGCCTCGACGAAGGGATGCAGGCGTTTCGGCCGTCGCCAGCGGGACGCCCCCCTTCGGGTCGTGCGTGCTGAAGGCCGGAACAGCCCGCCTTTTCCCCGCCGACCCCCGCCAAACCCTTCCGCCGGCCGGCAGTGGCAAACGAACGGGGGCAAGGCAAACCTGCGGCGCTAAGGAGCGCGGCCCGCTGCGCGTCCGCGTCCCTCACTGACCGGGGGCTCGCTCGGATGCTTCTTAGCGTCCGTTGACGTTGCGCATGACAGCGCAGCTCGCTTGTGCGGGCCGTACGGCAAGGCAGGCAGGCCTGCGTACTCCAGCGGCGAGCATGCGTAGAGGGGCTCTGTTGCCGCCCAACGCGCAGAAGAGCGGAGGGGGGGAGGCCCGCCCGTGCCGTTGACAAGCGATTAGACGTGGCCCCATCGCGGGAGAGAGGTTCTGCTCGCAGCGGTCCTTGCGACATGTTGACGCAACGAGCGAGAATGCATGTGGAAAGGGCGGAAGGACTAGTGCTCCGCTGCCAAGCTTACGCCATTTTGAGCCTACGACTCTTGACATAACTCAGATCGGACTCAGACAGCTCGCAATCCATGCCATTGAAGGCTGTGACGTTCTTGACACACACATATACTGCAGTACACGCACACGTCGTGGCGGGATTGCGCTCGAGGCACCGAGGACGGTCTCGTTACCTCGCAAAAAAGGACGAGAATCGGGAAGCCGAAGGCTAATCAGTTGCCCCCCCACCCCCCCCCCCTCCAGCCCGCCCACGCACTGGCGGGTCCGTCAAGAGTTAGCCTTTATCCAAGGGCAGAAGTGGGAACTGCTTGGGTCGTAACCTGTAGGTCATGATGAAGGGCGGCGGAGGCGGGGGGGCAGCTCGGGCGTGCCCGCACGCGCGGTCTGTCGAGTTTAAAAATGCAACGGACCCCCCGAGCGAAGGGGAGGGGGAACGATAGCCACACGGTGCTCTGCACATGGCCCCCTCCGTTCATCCGGCCAGCTCCCCGAAGCGCGCCTGGAAGCCGATCCTCATGAACAAAAAGATTGGCCGCCCCCCCTCCAACCTCGCCAACCGAAATGCGTGCTCCAGCAATGTTCGTCGGTTCCTGAGCTGATGGGGTTCCTCCTGTCGGGATTGCCGGAAAGCTTGCTGCGCCGTCGTACCGGGTATCAGTGCTGGACAATGGCATTGGTGCTCCCAATTATTAGGATTTTCCTGTAGCTGTAACTTTCCGGGAGAAGAGAAGGGGGGTGATATCATGGCATGTCCTGGAACCCCCCAAAAATACCTCGTCGAGCGGGAATAGGTCGAAGACAAAGTCCACGCCCGGGGAGCTCGTGCGAGCAGTCGCAGGTAAACCGGCTGTAAGCCATTCGCCAAACGTATTCCGAGTTGAACAGGACAGGAGAAACATACCGAGTGTGGCCCAAGTCGTTGGTTGACAGTTGGCTTAGCAAAGAAGCAAGGCGTTGACAGCGGCGCGGCAGGGGGAGATTGATATTCTCCGACGGCTTGGTGGTGATAGGGCTAGAGTTTGAAACACCAATGGGGGTCGCCGCCTTCGTAATCGTTGGCGTCGTTCCCATGTGTACCTGCCTATCATGATACGTCCGCCGTGCGCGAAACAGCAACCCACACAATGTCACACACACACGAATGTGAACTTGTCACCGAACTCAGTAGGGAGGGAGCAACGGAGGGAGGGGGGCAACGGAGGGAGGGGGGCAACGGAGGGAGGGGGAGGGCGACGCGCCAGAGAAGCCGTTCCTTGGGTCTCCTGGCTTACAAGTTAGATTGCAAATCTATTCCCAGCTGCGCCCCCAAAAACGATGCGGGGGATTCTCCCGTTTGCCATGCCTGCGTGACGAGGGTCTCGTCCCAGGGAGTGGCCTGGTTGCGGCTCGTCCGCAACTCAACAAAGAGCTGGGTCGCAGCACTGACTGTCGCTTCTCTTGGCCGATGTTTGGTGGCTGTGCGTTCCGTTTTCCGGTTTCGCATTGATTTCAGATCCCACCATCTCCCTACCTGTTATGCGTCTGCCCCCCTTAATAATCGCTCTTTTAGTCAAAATGGCCAGGAGCCGCATCTTTTCTCCTGGTCCCTGGAGCCGGATCGCCCTAGAAACAGATCACGACTGACCCGACAAACAACAGTCGACGGCTATTCCTATCATGCCCGACCTCGAAATGGCCGGGACCCGCCAACGGAGAGAAGAAGAGGAGGACGAGGTCACCGAATACCGCCCCTTGAACTGGAAGAAAATCTTCTTGACGCCAAAGTACATCCGTACGCGCGACCCCTTCCAACATAGTCTGGGACCCTCTAAGCTGACCCGAGAACGTCGTAGCCTTGCATCTCCTGGGTATTGCCATTCTCGTGGCCACCGTCCTTATCACTCTTCATCATGACGATGTTGTCGAGGTTAGCGTCGGCCCCTTCTGCGTTTGTCGGTGGAATCCATGTGCTGACGTTGCGCCGCTGTAGACGTTGCGGCCATTTTCCGAAAAGGTCCGATCATTACCGGGAGGCTTCCTGATCCCGATCGCCATCCTGGTCCTGATTTCGTTTCCGCCTCTTTTCGGCCATGAGATCGTGGCGCTTCTGTGCGGTGTCGTGTATGGCCTATGGGTCGGTTTCGCCATCGTTGCCGCGGGTACCTTTATCGGAGAGAGTAAGAAGGCCTTCATTCTTTGCAGGATCGCAGTCGTGCTGATTCGAGACAACAGTCGGGACGTGGTTCGCGTTCAAGTACACGCTGCGGCGCAAGGCCCAGAAGCTGGAGAGGACAAATCTCAATTACGGCTCCATGGCGCGGCTGACGCGTGACGGAGGTTTCTGGGTACGTTGTGTCTTTGTTCCTTCTGTCTGCTCTTTGGAGCTGCCGGCATGAAGCGGTCGCTAACCCTGCGCAGATTGTCTTCATCATCCGGCTTTCCGTCATCCCGTCGCATTTCTCAACAGCCGTGTTCTCGACGTGCGATGTCAAGTTCTGGTACTTTGCAGTGTCGACGTTTTTGACACTGCCCAAACAGATCATCCTGGTGTACCTCGGTGTTCTCCTCGTCGCGAAGCAGGAGAACAGCCCGATCAAGACTGTCGTCTTCGCCGCCACGGGCGTCTTGACCGTCGCCCTGGCGGTGTACATCTACATCAAGATGCGCAGCATCAAGAAGGTTTTGTTGCAGGAGCAGAACGAGAGAAAGGTGCAGCGAGAGTTGCTAGAGCAACAAAAGGCCGAGATGGAGATGGAAATGGAGAATCTCCAGCCCGTTGCTACAAAGACAGACCGATCAGGACACTCACAATGGATTTGAGGGCTGTAGAGCAGCAGAATATGAATTGGGACGAGAATTTGGCTACAAGGGATACACAGGGGCGGAAGCCCATGCTGTTATGGGTTTGTTAGTTAGGCGTTGGCGTTGACGTTACGCGCATTACAGCGTTGAGGGAACACATGGGCAACCTAGTCGGCTTTGCTTCATGGTAACACTTGATCTTTTTTTTTTCTTCTTCTTCGTTCAACAAAACTCGACCATGTGACTGTGGCTGCCGTGCCACGCAAGGTTGGTACGACGCCAATGATACCTAACAAGCCAACATATGAATCTGTCGATCTTGACACTGAACCGAGGGATCAGCAGTAGGGCTTCACTAGGAAACAAACATGGCAGCCAAGGAATATGGCCTCCGTCGCGGGTTCGAGAAGAACGTAGAGGCTAAGAATCCTGGTGTCGAAAGGCCGTCGGACAAAGTTTGATCCAGGTAGGTGGTAGTAGCCATCCCGACGGTTTCCCCAGGAGGGAAGGGGTCCAACGGTCTTGGCCTTATCCCAAGACTCGGGGTTCTTCCTACCGGGAATGCTGATGCGTGTGTGTTGTGGAAGGGCGAAAATTTCCAGCGCGCGCCCTATAACACCATCACGGACGAGTATCAGGAACGTTTGGCTGGGAGAGAAATTTGCGAGTTTCGTCGCCGGATGATTGTTTAACACGCTGTTGATCGGGCTGTCCCTGCAGCGATGCTGTCACTGCCACAGTAGGCCCGAAAGAGAGAATTGCGGCGGCAGAGGATTCTTCTCCGGTTGAGTCGAGAATCGCACGCGAGTCGTGGGTTTTGAAAGATAAAAGAGCAGACTGACTATTCATTGCTGCGGTTACATATTTAGTAAAGCCCCTTGTTCAGGTACGATGTTCCCCGACTATATCGGCGGCGTGTAGGCATGCGCAGCAAAAGCCAGGCCAGTGAGAACCTGTAAGGGAACTTTTACTTAGGCAGGACCCATCATGGATCATCATAGATGGAATCGGAAGAGACCCTTGTCCATCCCATTTAGTTTTTCCGAAGGGCGTGAGGGGACGAAAAGATATCACTGAGCACCTGGTATACCACATCACTCTCGAGGGTTCTTCGCTGGACTGTGATCGGTCTGAGGCGGGGGAGGGCAGACTGGGGCTGACGGGGATACCTAGGCACTGTACATGGCACCAGGGCGGGGCCGCGTGTGCACACTAAAAATAGCACCATGATGGGCACCTACCTAGTATTCGTGAGTACCTAGGTATGGGTATGAGTAAGGCTAGTGCAGTATGTGGCTTGTCTACCTTCGTCTCGTTACTGTATCACTGTCACGTCTCATGAAGAGAAGATGAGTGGGCAGCCATCGGGTGTGAGCATCTCGTGAACGCGCCCAATTGACTTTTTCAACACGGAAACAAACCACCGTTTTAGCCTTGGACTTGGAAGCCGCTGTACAAATGTGCGGCAGCGTTGTTGGATGAGGCTCAAAGAGAATTGGCGACTAAGGTTGTTTTTGATGAGCACGAACGCCTTGGCCCTCCACCATGACCTCACACGTAGATGAAACAACGCGTACCTCGCCCAGGGAAGGGAAAGGGGTGAATAAAAGCCAGCGATCGCTACCAGAAATATACCCAAAGGCTTGGTTTGGTGTTTAGATGAGCCCTTGGACGAGCCGTGGAAGCCCCAATAACATCCGTACAAACCTGGAAGTCAGGAACCAGGGAGGTTCTTGCTGTTCTTGGCTTCCTTGGGATCGTCTCCGGAATAATAGAATACCGCTTTCTTTGGCAAGTTGCATCCATCAGAGGTGTGTTCTCGTCGTGCCCGCCATTATTGGAGAGTCCAAGGTGCCAGTGTGCAGCGAACCTGGCTAGTCCGACTTTGGTGCACTTCTCGGCGGCAGTAGCCTCTCGTCGTCATTCCTTACCACCTCAATCATTCACGCTAGGTAGGTAGGTACGCATGCAGCCCCGGCCACTGGCAGGCTGCTGCGCCTCTCTCAAGACGAAACCTCCCGTTTCGTCCCATCCGTCGAGAACCAGATTTTCTCTTCATCTTTCGCGCGCGCCCGCTTAGTCGATCCCGAGTCTCAAACAACGCCCAGAAAGCGATCGCTACCAACCTACTTACTGCGTGCGTGCGCAACTCGAAAACCCAAATCCCCTCCCCCTCCCCTAAAAAAGGGTCCCGAACCAGCATCGCTAAAAGCCCACCCGAATTGCAACGTCATGACTGCTGCTGTGCCGCCAGCTCCTCCCACCGAGGCCACTACCGCCAACCCTGATCTTGCCCCAACAAACGGCCATGCCAAGCCTGCAACAGACTCCACGGAGACGACGGCTCCCACTACCGCTGCCACGGCCACCGACGCCGAGGCCGAAACCGCGCCGGAGCCCAAGGCCGAAGAGAAGGCGAACGGCGAGCTGAAACCCGACCTTCCCCTTCGGCCGTCGTCGGTAGATGCCAAGGAGGGTGTCAACTCAACCGACCTCTCGGCGCAACCGCCCAACACCACCACGAGCACGAAGTCGCCCAGGACCTCCACGACCCAGCGCGCTGGCGACGACACCAGAGATGGCTCGATTGAGATCGACGACACGAAGCCCGCCGACTTCGAGGGTGAGATCCAGACCAATAACGACCTTCCTACGCCCCAGATCCTTAAGAAGATCGAGAACTACGTCGTGCTCGACCGTCATGGGAAGAGCCATTCCTTCAAGAGCTTATACACCGGTCGCAATGTCGCAAGACGAGTCCTCATCATCTTCGTCCGCCACTTCTTCTGCGGTGTACGTTCCCACCGCCCACCGCCCTACAAACCTCACTTTTTGCTGATCCTTTCCCCAGAACTGCCAGGAATTCCTGCGTACCCTCTCCGAATCTATCACTCCTGACGCTCTGCTCGGCCTCCCGATGAGCACATTTATCGCCGTCGTTGGGTGCGGCAACCCGGGCCTGATCGAAATGTACCTCCAAGAAACGGGATGCCCCTTCCCCGTCTATACCGACCCCACGCGACGCCTGTTCGATACCCTGGGCATGACGCGCACCCTCGCGCTGGGGGCGCGGCCGGCCTACATGCGCAAGTCCATGCTCAAGTCCGCCGCAGAGAGCGTCCTTCAGGGGCTCAAGCAGGTCAAGGCCGGGCTGGCCACCAAGTCCGGCGACCACAGGCAAGTCGGCGGCGAGTTTCTTTTCGAGCCTGTGGAGCTTGGCACCGACATCGCGACTCCGTACGCCGAGCGGCAGCTCGAGCAGGCCATGACGTCGAAAAAGAACAGCATCGATAACAACCGGGAGGGCATCGACGGCGAGGGCGACGACGACGACTTCGAGCCGGAGTTGAAGAAGGTCACCTGGTGCCACCGCATGCGCTCCACGCGGGATCACGCCGAGATACCCGAGCTGATGGAGGTGCTGGGCCTCACAGGCACCGGGAAGCCCCCTGCCAACGAGAAGAGGTGGTCCAAGGCCCTGGAGACGAGGAAGGGAACCGGCATGAGCATGGCGAGCCAGATGAGCAAGGTAAACGAGCAGCGGGAGTGCGCATAGGAGCGCCGGGCCTTTTTTGGGCTTGTCGACGGGTCAGTGCGGCCTGTCAACCGCGCATGCTCGGATAATTGGGGTTGAGATCTCGCCCGTAATGGGATCTGGGCCGGGCCAGCGTCGTGAAGGGTCCAAGAAGTCGGCCGACAGTGTTTTACCTCCTTTTTTCGGGGTTGGCTAAGATTAGTATAGCCCTTCCAATGATACCTACAGCTTACAGGACTTTTTTGCAGTACCCAACACTTGATAGGCTAGCTCTGTGAGTCGGCCAAGACCGAATCGAGGCACCTGGTCCTGTGTGTAACGTGTGCACATCAGGAGACGACGTTTCTCTGCTCCCTCTCTGTTGATAATAACCTTTTCGGCGGTTGTGCTCGCTCTCCGGACGTGTGCCCGAAGAAGGTTTCAAACTCACATGAAGCACAGCGTCAACTTTGCGTCTCCTCTAATTCATCCTATCTATGAGACGAGGCACGCCATGCCAGCGAGTAAACCTCGCCCCGTTCCGTTGACCCCCGGGCTTCTCGGCAAAGCTTGGCAGCATACGAGATGCCCACCCTGCCAAAGTCATTCAATGTCCACAGAGCCTTGGTTGGGCAGACTCAACGACCGTCAATCTCAGTCGGATGACATCTCGATCCTTTTGACCTCTCAAAGCCGATCCAAAGTCCAAAAGTGCAAGACTCCCGGGGCCAAAAAGAGCTTGATCAGCAATTAGTAACGAAACTCCCTCGTGCCCCGCGACACACCGCAGAATGGATCTTGGTAAGCCGGGTCGGCGAAGCGTGCGGAACCCGCGCCTTACCCAATCCCAGTATCCGATCCGTCATGGCGAGGCTAAATCCTTCTCGCGTCAGAGCTGTGCTTGCCCTAAAATTAGAAAGCAGCGTAAGCCGGGGAGCAGCAGCAGCAGCAGCAGCAGCACACTATTACGGCGCCGCCAACCCCTCCTTGCTTCTTCTCACGTGCGCTACGCTGCCGTCCAGTGACCGCAAGACCGCATCCGCACGGGTGAGGTCAGCCTGGCGGAGCAGGGCTGAGCCGGATCCCGCCGAGCTGACGGGATGCCGTTCCTTTAGCTCGTCATGTCTAGCTCGCCCGGTGGAGGCTGAGGAAACCCTCACACCTCACCAAGATTCCTGTAGCCAGCCGACTCGGCCTTTTTTTTTTTTTTTTTTTTTTTTTGCAGCACGGCTGGGTCTCAGAAACCCTTTCTCGGAAGATTTCAAGAGGAAGGCGGGGTCGCGCGAGGAGCTGGCGGGGTGTGGCACCTTGCCTCGTGGAGCTTTACAATCTTACGGCACCCGCAGCTGAAGGGTCTGCCGAAGCTGCGATGCGCGTGTCTCTCGGCCCAGCTCGGGCGAGATCGTGAGATCGTGGGCGCAGCGACAGCCGGGCTGACATCCTTCGACTGGTTAGGACGGAAACTCCGTGACGGCTTCGTTCTGAGGAAGCTGCGTGGGGAGGTTCTTCTATAAAACAAGACGTTATCCCCGTCCCGGTGTTATTGTTGTCTTCTCATCCTCATCAGCATCAACACCCTTCCTGACCAAACTCACCAGCTTCGCAAACAAAGACATATCTTCCTCCTCAACCCCTAAACACCAGCTTCAACACTCTTACAAACTCTCCTCTTCCGATTCTACCCCCCGCCCAAAAAGAAAACCAGCAAATATGCAGCTCACAAACATAGTCCTCGCCGCCCTCGCCACCGCCGCCTCGGCCGCCGCCCGCACCACCCCCTCCGCCCGCCGCTACGCCGCCCCCAACCCCAACTGCCGCGTCGTGCCCGCCTCCGACCTCAACTTCGGCGTCGCCGACCTCGCCTCGGGCACCGTCGTGACCAAGGTCCTCACCTTCCCCGTCGGCCCGACCTCCGCGGGGCCCTGCCAGCTCGTCGGCGC
Source organism: Colletotrichum echinochloae (assembly GCA_016618095.1). Lineage (NCBI taxonomy): Eukaryota > Fungi > Ascomycota > Sordariomycetes > Glomerellales > Glomerellaceae > Colletotrichum > Colletotrichum echinochloae. The sequence goes on from JADEZT010000007.1 coordinate 2,144,419, forward strand.
CTTCGCCAAGGGCTTCCCCATCGACCAGGGCGGCGGCGACCTCGCGCGCCTCGACGTGCGCGCGCTCGGGGAGCCCGCCCCCGGCAGCCTGGTCGGCTCCTTCGGGCCCCTCGAGGTCGCCGCCGACGCCGTCGTCGAGGACACGGTGCAGTTCGTCAACAGCTTCGAGTGCCGCGAGAGCCTGAGCTTCGAGTTCGCCGTCGCCAACGACGCCGGGGTCGACGAGGACATCAACGTCGCCTTCACGGCGTCCGACCTCGGCGGCTTCTTCGTGCTGGTCGGCGACCAGTGCCGCTAAGTCGGACCGGCCGGCCAAGTGTGCTTTTTCTTTTCTTGGCCTTTTGGGGGTAATTCCGGTTGCATTGGGAAGGCGTTTTTTCTTTTTTTTTTCTTTTTTTTTCCTAAGTGCATACACAGCGTGGACTGGGTTTGGATTTGGATTTGGGCTTGGGCTGGGGCATGGGGCGTTTGAATTGGCATGAATCCCTTTTCCACTGGTACTTCTACCGACTAATACACCCGCCATTCCTTACATGTGAAGCCTCCAAAACGTACAACGAGCAATGTTCCAAACCTGCCTCTATGTTCAAGCACTGGCGAAAGATTCACTCTCATCAATAACACGGAATCCGACATTGGCGTGATCGAGCTGTCTGAAACCATCAATGTGGCTTACACGCAGTGATTTCCTATGGCGAGCCGGGGTTTCGCCCGGCTACTTTGCATCGCCCACAGCTCACAGCCCACGGCCCATCGACCCTCCCTCTCGATGGCCGCGAGCCGTCAAAGACGGCATCGTAGGCGCTGCCGAATATCCACGCACGGTAGGCGCCGAGGGCCTCGTCGCACACGGTGAGCCTGTTTCCGCAAAAGGCTTTCTGGAACGTCGGGTGAGTGTAATTGGATTGCTCGGCCCGAATAGTCCGAAGGCGCCGTTGGTGTGCTCGTCGTGAGACCAGGGCCAGTCGTGGTGGCTCAGGGAAAGTCGGGGGTAGGGGCACTCGGCTCAAGGCAGCGCAAGGTTTCTCAGGCTGCGGACCACGATGGTAGACTTTCCGGGGGGTTCGCTTGGTATAGTCGGGGATCAGCGTGCCGATGCGCGTCACGTCCTGCGCTCAGCCATACGATACCCTGAGCACCACCGGGTGGTTATTTCCCTCCTCGTCCGCCATCGTCCCAAATAGACTTGACGACGTTCCTGATTGACAGCCGGTGATGGAAATACCGCCAGCACCGCTTGGCTCTTGAGCCGCGAACTTTATCAAGGGGCCTTGAGATCAGGGGGCCGAACATGGATTTGTACCAATTGAACTCGATAAAATGGGACTTTCGGTTAGATATGAGGGAGGAAAGATGCCACACGAATCACACCAGCCTTTGGCTTGAGGTACGGAGAAGCCATTGTTGACGATGGACGTTCTGATTACAATGAAGTCCAACCATCTTGTCGGGTTGCATACAACTGGTTTGCAAGACAGATCAAGTTCTTCCCCCGTCTACCGTAAGCTCCTTCATCCCTCATACGGCATCATCTGGACGTATGCAAATCAAGAGGGCCGTCAAACCTGGGGGCATATTGTATTTATGTAGGGTGTTGATATTGAGAAATGATGCGAGCTCACAATCATGAGTACCAGCTTCTTTTCTCGGGCGTAGCGACATTAGGAAGATGCCGACAAAGGATACAGCTCACTGGGACTCACTAGGAAACAGTAAAAGAGTGTATATCAGGCCCTTGATGACGCCAGAGATGTTTTGTATTCACTTTTGAGTTGTATCTGTCTAGGTCTATATTGGTTATTATTCATATTTTGGACGTAGTTTTGAGGCAGCGAAAGTGTCCATGCTTGAAGACAACCTCAGACGAATGGCTCTTGGCTGTATGAGGATGGCAGGTAAATAGGGTTATGCCGCTTATGTTGCCAGCCTAACTCGGGCTGATTGCACGCTACAACTGAGTTAACCATTCGACCATTAACATCACGGATTGGCTGCCAGGGTTGACAGACCGTATACGAGCTGAACTTGATATCTGCAGGTGAAAGGCGCGACCCCAGGATGAGGTCCTTCTCCGCAGACCTCTTAAGTCTAGCTGCAGCACAATGCAACCCACCTCTGTCACTAGCCTCCCAATATATGTATGCAATGCAAGTTGGGCCAGTATTGGCCTGCAATCTTTGCAGGGTCGTAAGAAAGACAATCGAGAGAGGGGACATATAATCAACTCAACTGCTTTCATGGACTAATTATCTGGGACTAGCATTCAATCTTCACGACTCCGCCAAGCTCCAAAACTGGATAGGGTGGCACCATCAGTTGTCCGACTTGACTGCTCATGTGAGCAGCTTCATGCTTTCACTCCACAGAAGCCACAGGCCCAGACTTCTCGACGACTAGCTACATGAGCTAACGTAACCACATCACACTGGACAGTCGATATGCTCACTCGCACGAAGTTCTCTTCTTCGTGTCAACCACTGGTTCATGAGACTTTGATCTTGCACAAATCACGGCCGGACAGACACATCAGTCAAGAGAGACTAAGAACTTAAGAAGCAGGACATGCGTACCTCAGAGAACGCTTCGAATCGACAAAGTTCGAGGAAAGCAATTCAGTATATAGACTGCACATCACTAGCGGAACAACGAATCCCATCCTGGCAAACCTGCAGACCAACCCCACTGCAGCTGCATATACTGAGTTGTTCTGGCTTATATTGTTGTCGATCCAGCTGAAGAGCTTTACCGCAATGTAACGTCAGGTCAGTTCGAGTTCGACGCCTTGCATGAGACGGACAGTCTATTGCCCCTTTTCCATCACGGAATGGATCAACCCGTTGAGTTGAATGGACTTGGACGCAAGGTACGGCGTAGATGTCTATAAAAGCACCCAGAAACCATCATCTTCAGCCATGTTTCTGAACAGAATCAACAAGCCATTCGCCTCAACACTTAATACCCCACCTTGAGCTACCGCAGAGCTTCATAGAACCAGGTATGAGCCACTAAGTCTGCATAGAACTCCTGCCAAAGCCGTGTCGTTGACATGCCTGGCAGCAAACCAAATCATCAAAATGCGCCCTGCCTCAGTCTTGACTCTCGTTTTCCTCGCCGTGACTGCCCGGGCCGGCGTCTCTCATCAGGCAGAGCCCTACGCTCTGGCTGAGCGGGCCGACAGCGACGAGGTCGTGGCTTTTCTGGACAAGGAGGAGTTGGGCTTGGAGAAGCGAGCTTGCTCCTATAACGGATGCAAGTGTAACAGCCGCGGCAGGCAGTTGACGGTCTGCGGCAACTGTGTGTGGTCCGACAACGGCGCCTACGTCGTGACCACCAAGAGGGTCACCAACCACATCTTCGAGTGCTCGCCCAGCGGCAACTGCTGCTCCTACGGCTATGCGGCAGACTGTGGTGGTTCCAGTGCTCGATGCAGAGTCAACTGACTCACCAGACCCAGATATAGGGTTGTCTGAAGGAGGCCCAGAGTGGGGTTGATGGGAGAAGCAGGAACGAGATGTTACCTCGTTAGGGGCTTCACGCGTTTGAAAGTGTCGTCTCATGTTCATGGCTGACCTCAAGTCGTTCGCTAAGCCTAGGGTTGGATCGTGGGATGTGGATTGAATATGCATTAAAAATGGAACAAAAATCATTGGGCTTTTGGGGCCCCGATGGACCCATGTGAGTGTGAAGTGCATAAAGTTGCATGTCCCCGGTTCGAGACACTGGCAAGGCAAGAGGAGACGAGTCAAGCTTTAAATTAGACCTCAGGGTCGCAAATCATGTGCAATATAGTTTTGGGACCTTGCTGTTAAAACGACCAGAACTGCAAGAATACGCGTTCCCCCCCCCCCCTCCCCCCCCGAGAAAGTTCGACTACAGCATTGCAACTCCAACGGAGCGAGCATTTGGTCGTTTCTCTGGCTGGAACGAATCAGATTGTCCATTTCCACATGAGTGATTTTCGTTTTTGCTTCGCTTAGTCGGATCTCATACGGCAAGGTGAAACGAGGCTGGATATTGCATAAGGTAAGGAGCTGCACCCCGGTTAATGACTTGACGGGGACTTACCCCGCGCCCTTGCGTTTAACAGGTGGGGTACAAAATCTGTCGCTCCCACCATCAACTTCACCACACACGCATGAAATCTAGTATGCCAAGATGGCTGCTCAAGTTCCCACAGAGGCTTTGAAAGAGCTCAGCGGTATGCCCTCTCTTGAAAAAAAAAACAATGCTCCACAGACCAAGTCTAGCAAGCTGACCAGTGCCATTTAGTGGGAGAGCCTGCGACGAACGGCAAGGCGGCGAAGCCCACGGAGGGAAACGGCGTCGACCATGACAGCGACGACTCGGATGAGGAGGGCGAGGAGGTAGCGGCGCCCGCAGCCGGCGGGGCGGCCAAGAAGAAGAAGAAGAACAAGAAGAAGAAGAAGAAGAAGTCCCCGACCGCCCAGTCCGACCCGCCCCGCGTGCTCATGTCGTCGCTGTTCCCCAACAAGAACTACCCCAAAGGCCAGGAGGAGGAGTACCGCGACGAGAACCTCTACCGGACGACGAACGAGGAGAAGCGCCACCTCGACAACCTCAACAACGACTTCCTCACCGATTACCGCGAGGCCGCCGAGATCCACCGCCAGGTCCGCCAGTGGGCCCAGAAGAACATCAAGCCCGGCCAGACCCTTACCGAGATCGCCGAGGGCATCGAGGATGGCGTGCGTGCGCTGACGGGGCACCCGGGTATTGAGGAAGGAGACGCCTACAAGGGCGGCATGGGATTCCCCTGCGGCCTGTCTCTCAACCACTGCGCAGCCCACTACACGCCCAACGCCGGTAACAAGATGGTGCTCTCGCAAGAGGACGTCATGAAGGTCGACTTTGGCGTGCACGTCAACGGACGCATCGTCGACAGCGCCTTCACACTGGCTTTCGAGCCGCAGTACGACAACCTCTTGGCGGCTGTCAAGGACGCGACAAACGCCGGTGTGAAGGAGGCCGGCATCGACGTGCGCGTCGGAGACGTCGGAGGCGTCATCCAGGAGGTCATGGAGAGCTACGAGGTGGAGATTGACGGCACGACGTACCCCGTCAAGTCGATCCGTAACCTCAACGGCCACACGATTGAGCGCTGGAGCATCCACGGCACCAAGAGCGTGCCTATCGTCAAGAGCAACGACACAACCAAGATGGAGGAGGGCGACGTGTTCGCCGTCGAGACGTTTGGCAGCACGGGCAACGGATACGTCCGCGAAGACATGGAAGTGTCTCACTACGCCAAACGAGGAGAAGGACACGCCGCGCTTCGGTTAGATTCGGCCAAGAGACTGCTCAACGTAATCAACAAGAACTTTGGCACGCTGCCTTTCTGTCGGCGGTACCTGGATCGGCTGGGACAGGACAAGTATCTTTTGGGAGTAAGCTCACCAACCGCCCTCGCCGATGCTAGTACACGAGCTGACAAGAAAACAGTTGAACAACCTGGTATCCAGCGGCATTGTTGAGGCCTACCCGCCCTTGTGTGACAAGAAGGGCTCCTACACTGCTCAGTTCGAGCACGTAAGTATAGCCATGACGTTGTTTGATGCCCAAGCTGACAGTGTATTGCAGACGATCCTCCTCAGACCAACCGTGAAGGAAGTAATCAGCCGTGGAGACGACTACTAGGCGGGGTGAAACCGGCCAAGGACGGACGTTGCTTATGGGGTTTCTTTCCACTCAATTGAGGCTATCGTTCAGATACACACTCGAAATCCAAAACAATCCAATCCAATCATGGGGCGTGACAACGCTGGTGTAGCAGGGCTTGATGCCGTCAAGCTTTCCAAAACAGGCAAGTTGTCTTGGCACTGCAATGAGAGTGTGGAATGTGATTGGAGAGCGCACTCGGGGCAGCACGAATGCAATCGATTACGAAAATGAAATGGCCCCGTCATCCCCCATAAAACTAACGCATCATGTCGTGCATTTGCTGAATCGTTTCCTAGCGGCATCCAAACCTACCCATGCCACGTTAATCTCGCGTTGCTGGCTCTTTGCTCGTTGAATGAAAATGGGCCGACAACATGGCCCGTCGCAAGAGGTTATCGACGCGAGTGACAACCAGACCGGATCATACTCTCGTATCTTGATAGATACAAAGCCTAATCCCTATACAAAGTTGACGGGTCATTGCCGCAGTCATGCCCAACATGTTTGATCAGAGCCAGCGATCCACTTTGAGCAGATACGGCCCCGTTTTGGAATTCATCCCGGTACCCGGACCGGAACGGATCGCCACGGTGACGGAACTCGACATCATGGGCCAGTACGGATCATCCCGATGAGATGGATGAGGGTGTGTTACGGAATCTATATCGGCCACGGGAGACGATATCACAAATACCATCCTCCTCACATATCGGGGCCCCGGTGATGTCACACATCGCCACCCTCGGTCTGGTATTGGCCACCTGATCGGATCCCGTAGATAGGTACGGTAGGCATACGCAAATCGCATCGCACGCATGGTTGAGCGAGCCACACAAAACGCAGCGATTACCCAGAGTGGCAGAGGGAGGCACGGAGGGAGGGACCCTTGAGCCACTTGAGGCTGAAGTGTGGTCAGCATGGCGTCAAGCGTCGTCCCGTATGCAGGAGTGTGTTGCACAACGGGCAATTGATCACAGGCCGATCCAGAACCTGTTTCCCTTTCCCACACGCTATGATGCCGCCGCCAGGCCCAGGCGAGCCTGGTCCAACGCTCACTGGTCGGCGCTTGCTTTCTCCACCGCCTATCTAGTGTATCTCCCCCATGTCTCCAGGGTCCGATCGGCGGTCGTCCAGAAGCGCGAAGGACGACCACCATCAACCTCCTTCCTAGATTGTCGAAGGGGGGGGCTCATTTTGTGTTTTGCTGGCCCTCAGATAACGCAAGAGGCGTCGGCTGCTTTCGGGTGCAAGGTGCTGTAGTGTAGCAGGTAGAGCTTCTCAAGCATCTGCCTCTCGGGCTGTGAAGGGCCGAGCAGTTTCCAACTACTTGCTGGGCCGCGGGCCAAAGGCCAAAGCCTGGGCCTTCCTTCCCCTCTTCGCCGGCTAACCTTTTTTTTTCGATGGAAATGAAGAGAAAGGGCGAATCAGGATTGGGGCAGCCGCTCCACCGGAAAGCCAATCACATGTAAGTCGCGACGGGCGACGGTCATCTCAGTGCGCCATTCCCGACGTTTTCCACCAGGTCGTATTATTGTGTACCTGTGCGACCTTAAGAGGGACCGCCTGGGCTACGTACCTCGGTTTTCCACCAGGTCCGTGTGCGCTACACCTAAACTGGCCAGATAGGCGAGGCAAGTAGCCTCAACCCGAGCCATACAGCGCGCTCCCGCTCGCTGGTCTAAGTCGTTGGGCGCCTAGTGGTCGTGCTTGCGTGCCTCACAGCGCTGCGAGATTTCGCACGCGCCACCCCGAATTCCCACACATTCCCCGAGGCACCGACTGGGGGTTGGCACGCTACAAGAAGCCCAGCGCGCGAAGCCTCCCCCCCCAGACACTGAGAGAAATTTCCAGCAGCGTAAGACCTTGTACACAACCTAAGGCGGTGCCGAGTCCACCCATTTGCCACTTCGTGATTGGCCGGATTCCACCGCGTAGCTTCCTGAAAAACCCGCACACGACACCTGCTCCACTCTCTGGCCTATCGAAGCTCGCTATTGCCTTTTTTTCCCCTCCTCCTCGTTCTTCCTCACTAACAAGGCTTATTTACCCTTGTCGCTGATATTTCTCCCATCCCTTTATTATCAACAATCGCCACTTCCTTCTTCCCATCATCCACTTCTGAGCCCGTTTGACTCATCACTGTCGCTTGACAACACTACAAACAAACCTATACCCATCACAGCTTTGCCTTGTTCACATCTTCTGAGCTTTGCTGGTTAGGATCTTCACCAATCTACGCGACCTCTTCCGATAGACGACCCTAAACAGGAAGAAAAAAAAAACTCGATCCGTCCTGGAGAGCTTATCATCTCGACTTCCAGACAAGAAAAAAAAAAGAATCTCCACAAATTACCTGCCCACAGCCTACATTCACGATGAAGGTCTTCTCTAACGCGGTGACATTCAACTACTCCTGGGAGGAGGTCTCGGCCGCCAACTGGCGCAAATATTGCCCCTGGAACGACAAGACGACGCATGTAATCGCCGTCGACACCATCGGTCGCAGCGTCGACCCTGCTACTGGTATCCTCCGCACCGAGCGCCTGATCACCTGCAAACAGTCCGCCCCCAAGTGGTTTGCCTCGCTCGTCGGCGGAGCCAGCGCCGGTGCCGACCCCGACGTCTCCCACGTATTCGAGACCTCCTACGTCGATCCGGCCACCAAGACCGTCACCATGGTCTCCCAGAACCTCACCTTCTCCAACCTCATCTCCGTCCAGGAGTCCGTCGTCTACAAGCCCATCAGCGCCACCCAGACCCAGTTTGTCCAGGACGCTCAGATCACCGCGCTCTGCGGCGGCTGGCAGCGCATCAAGAACGGCATCGAGGACCAGTGCGTGTCCCGCTTCCGCGACAACGCAATCAAGGGCAGGGAGGGTTTCGAGACGGTGCTGGCCATGAGCAGAAGGGTATTCGCCGAGGAGCGCGAGCGCGAGATGCGTGTCCGCCAGGGCATGGCGGCATGAGCTGGTTTAGAGAAGGGTCCGGAGTTCCGAAGTCACGACACGACACGATACGACGACACACCCCTTGCTCTATTTTTCATCACGACAAGATGACTTGCGTCCTTTGCAGCGATTCCTCGTCGAGTTATTTTTGTTCCTTCTCAACAGCGGGCAGCATCACTAGAACGGGTTCTGGAAAAAAAGGGTTTTTTTTAGAAAGGCGTTCAGCAGTCAGTATCGGGGCTCAGACCCCCCAAAAAGGCGGCGGAGTCCATCCTAAGTTTAAGGGTCCTCCTGAATTGTACAAAGAGTTTTCCGGAGTTTGGGAATACCCCTACACGATAGAGTACACAAAAACGTTGGGGATATTCGCTCCAAAAGCTTCTTTTGATCTTGGGACAGAATTAGAGTGTTTTTGTACAAATAATAGACCACACACATACACACACACACAGCCAGCCATGAGGTGTCTAACTTTTTCTTGTGACATGGCATTTGTCAATCCCCCATGAATGAGCGCATTTCACACTTGGGGGGGGTATCTCACTTCCCCGCCCGACCTCGGGCCCTCTCCTCGTACCGCGCCAGCGTCTCCCTCGTGTCCCGGTCCAGCGCCGCGTCGCTCCTGTCTAGGACCCGCCTCGCGAACGCCGCCGCCTCCTCGAACCTGCGGTAAAAGTACAGCTCCTCCACGGCGTGCAGCAGCTCCTGCAGCACCGGCTTGCCGGCCTTTCCGTCCGCGGCCAGGGGCGTCTCGATCGTCTGCCAGATCTAGCGGAGGGGGAAAAGGTGTTCCTTCAACGTCAGCCGGGGCCGCCCTGCAGCGGGGGGAGGGGGTTCCGGAGTCGTAGCTCCGGAGGTGGAGAACCCGGCGGTGCTTGCCCCTTTGAATATGAGAGAGAAAGAGAGACACAAATAAGAAAGGCTCCAAAGACTCGAGCTCCTCCTTTTGCAAACGTCCACTGACATTCTAAAATGAACAGAAGAGAATGTAGCCGGGGGGGAAAGGCGAGACAGGTGGAGTAGGTGAATAGAAAGTGACTCACGTCGCCGTTTTGCACGTTGACCCTGTACGTGGCCTTGAGCTGCTGGAAATCCTCCTCGGACAGCCAGTCTCTGGGCCTCTCCTTGGCCTTGGCCGCCGCCTCCGAGATCGGGCCCTCCTCGTCCAAGTCGTCGATGGCGATGCTGAACAAGCCCCCGTCGTCGTCGGACATCTTCGCTCGGTCGCACACGGGTTGGTGGCGTAACCTTCAAAGAGACTTTTGAAAAAAAACCTCTTAAAAAATATAGTTCTCGACTGTAATCCGGGCCTTGAAGGAGTGAACGAGTCAAGGGAGATTTAGAAATCCGGTCTGGGTCCAGGAGCTCGAAGCCGAAAAGAAAACAAAAAAAAAAAAAAAAAAAAAAAGGCCGCCGTATAACAAGCCCCACACTGAGCAGCTCCGTCCAGTTCGCCGCCGGTATTATTTGAAAATCGTTATGGCCGATGCCGAGCATGCCTAGCCCGCCAAGAGCCATGAGCCCGGGGGGGAGAAGGGGGGGGGGGTTATGCATCTAAAAGAAGCCCTGCCTCTCTCCTCCTCGCGAAAAGTTTTCCAGCAAGTCCTGCCGAACCGTTCCCCCAAAATGACATCAAGCCGCATGGCGGGGTTAGTGGGGCCGTTTTCATATTGCGGGCCGTCCGCTAGCTCAGCCGAAGCTTCCCCTCCCGCACCGGAACTACCTGGTAGTGAGACCAGCCCATCGTTTGCATCTCGTCTCGGTACACGACATAAAAGTCAACAGGCTTAGAGGCTCTCGCACTGCAGTACCTACAAGATGGAGCAACAGGCGACGAGGCTCGTTGAAAAGGTTTGGGACAAGTTCCAAAAGACGCCGGCCGACCAGCGCCTCAGTGAGTAGTACCCTTGATCACGGCCATCGGGACTGGGGCACACGAGCATCACCCTTACCCCTTGATTGCTCGTTGGTGTATTTCGGGGAAATAATGGCGGCTCCAACAAGCCTCGACGTTCGATATCTTCGGCCCTGGCGCACTAACAACCCGCAGTGATCGGGATAGCCGGCATCCCAGGTTCAGGTACATACATACACGATCATCACCCCCCCTTGCCATGCCAACCGACCTTCTAACGCCAGACCAGGCAAGACAACCCTCTCCCATCTGGTGACGACACGCCTCAACGCACGCGCCGCGGCCCTCGACCCTTCCCACCCCTCCCGCGCCACGCACCCCCTGGCGGCCTTCGTCCCCATGGACGGCTACCACCTCACCCGGGCCCAGCTCTCCGACATGCCCGACCCGGTCAACTCCCATGCCCGCCGCGGCGCGGTCTTCACCTTTGACGGTCCCTCCTTCCATAAGCTCGTCGCCTCCCTGCGCGAGCCTCTGCGGGACGACACCCCTTCGATATACGCCCCGAGCTTCGACCACGCCGTCAAGGATCCCAAGCCCGACGACATCGTCGTCCAGCCCTACCACCGCATCGTCGTCTTCGAGGGCAACTACCTCGCTCTCGACAAGCCTCCATGGAGCCATGCCGCGAAGCTCATGGACGAGCTGTGGTTTGTAGACGTCGACTTCGACGTGGCGAGGAAACGCTTGATTCGCAGACATGTCAAGGCCGGTATTTCCAAAGACGAGGCAGAGGCGGACAAGAGGGCAAGGGAGAACGATCTGGTCAACGGGAAGGAGATTGTCGACTTCCGTTTAAAAGTTGACGAGGTCATTGTCAGTCGGGAAGACGACAAGTGGGTTCACGAATGAGCATTGTAGGCAACTGCATATGCAGTATGTAATCCTTTGAAATGGGGCTTGAGCACTTTTCTGATTCGGCGATGGGATACTCTCGATTTATCGCTATCTGTTCCTCTATGGTCTTGTGATTGTGAGGCTATTTCAGTATTCCCGACCTATCCCATGCTGAGAGGACCCTTTCCTACCTACCTATGGACAGCCACCCGTTCGCTACCCTTGGGTAGTATATCCTTTCGCCTATGACCAGCCACGCTGATAGTATCACTCCTGCTATTGGAATCCAGATATGAAGTAACCAGACCAGAATCCTTCCCGCTGCCCCGAAATCACTCAGAAGGTGTCCCGGTAAAACTACCAGCGTGCTTGGCACCGCTGTATCCAGTGGCGAAGATCGAGCTCCCAAGTCCTCGCCGCATACGGTTCTGGCCGGAGCTCTGTTGAGAAGGCTGATACTGGGACCGAGGTTGGAACACTTGGGCGTCGGGTGAGAAAGCTCTAGCCGTCTGCTGCCCGACGAGATCGGTAACGTGGTGAATGGCATGCGCGTTGCCTTGGCCAGCGTTCAGGGGTTGCTCGTTAGCTTGTCCATGATGGCTGATGTGGTAAGTGACGCTCACGGCGTGTACTATACCGGCCGGTGGGTACTGTTGAAGACCCGGAATCATGGAATGCGCATGCATCTGGGGCATGTAAGTGACATGGGGTTGGGCCATGTGGGGTGTCGCCAAGAGAGACGATGGCATCTGCGGCGATGCCACAGGAGGCACTGGCGTGGCAGTTTGGATTCCCTGGTCTCTTTGGCCTTGAGTTCCGTAAATAATGTTGGGGTGGACTGCAAATGATGTGGCAGGAGTCATCGCGGGTGCCGCCACGGGGACAGTCTGCCCAGACATCTCGACGAGCCTCGCAGGCGTTTTCTTCGCAGAGTCATCCTGCTCATTGGCAACAACGGCGGCAGGTGGGGCAGGCGATTTCATGTCGAAAAACGGGGCAGCATTTGCCATCTTGGTTTGGTCATTCTGATCGATGACAATGGCGGAAGGGCGTCTATCCTTGGAAGATTGGAATCCGACCGCAGAATCGCTTGAAGCATCGGACTTCGCAGCCGTGTCGTCGGAGTTTTTGGGCTCGGCTGAAACGGAAGCCCCGTCGACAGGGGCGGCCTGATCAACAGCAACCTTGGATTCCATACCGGCACTCGCACTCTTCATTTTTGCAGTGGTAGGGTCGGTGCCAGGCGCTGTTGCAGCCTTTTGAGCCTCGTCGTTTGCACCGCCCATGTCGTTCTTCTTGGGCGTTCCTTCAGTCTTGGCCTCGTTCTTGTCAGCGGGAAGATTGACGGGCTTGTTTTCTAACGAAACCCCATTGCGTTTCTGGACAGAAGACTCGGTAGTAGCGCCAGCTGCCTTCTGGTAAAGGACTGCCTCAGACAAGCCAGGCATCGAGACCTGAGAGCTTCCTCTAGTCTTCGACTGAGGCTGTTTTCCTGCAATCCAATCCTTCAGTTTGTCGTTGGCATGTCCGGTGAGAGATTCCTTTGACTGGTAGTCCGGCTCGACGACGCTTTGAGTCGAGGGTGCATTTCTCAGCTGTTTGTCCTGTCGGTTCAGGGGTATCTTGACATCGGCGATACCAGAAGGAGCCCGGGCATGAGAACGCTGCTCCAACAGCTCTTCGGCGCTGTATCTTACCCGCTGTCGATTAGCCTTGTACATATCGGCGCCCTTGATCTTGTTGAGTGAAAGATTGTTGAAGGCATCTGTGATGACATCTGTACTGCCTTTTGGGTTCTTGGAAGTTTGCTCATTGTCTGTTGCTTCCGCTGACGACGTGTTGTTTTCCGTTGCCGCCTTTTTTTGTGGAATCTCAACTGGATCCCCAAGAGAAGCCGCAGCAGCTACGTCATTTAAATATCCCATGACTCTTTGCAGTACGGCCGCGCGATCCTGAAAGTCTCTGGCCGTCATCTCGTCCTGAAATCTTAGGCGGTAGCGCCCCTCCTCCGTACCTGTGTTAGGGTTGACAAATTTGACGGCACAGAGATTGCTCTTCGTGATTTCGAGGACGTAGAAGCTCATGCTGTGCTTCTTGACGAACACCCCGGGGAGTGTCACGACAAAAAGTGATTGTCCCTCGGTGTCGACTGCGGCGTTGATGACTTTGAGATCGACCATGACCACGCAGTCCTTTGCCTGCTCAGGTACCCAAGTCTTGCATGAAACAGACCAAAAGATCACGACTTCGTCGTCCTTTGTGCCATTTTTCTCAGAAGTGTGATCATGCTTGACGGTGCTGGCATGAGTGACGGAAGGTTGAGTTTCTTTGGAATCAGGTTCGGCACTGGGGTCCTTGCGAAGCTCCTTTGGCACCACGGGGGGGAGGCGGATCCTTATCTCTCTGGCCTGAGAGGCTGTAGAGACATCCGTCGCAACTGTCTTAATGGCTTCCACAGATGTTCCGTCTTCAGGACCAGGCTTGCTGGGCTGAGGAGTCTCCGTCTTCTTCGTTCTCAGATGAGGAGGCAAGGCCTTCTTGGATTCTTGCACTGCCGCAGCTTTACCGACCTGTGAGCCAGCAACTGCGACTGGATTGTTCGAGATAGCTGGGGTGTTTTCCGGGGTGCTCTTATCGTTGGAAAATTGATGGACCTTGGCGCCAGGATGAAGCAGGATACCATTCCGGCTTGTCTGCATTCCCTGGAAGCTTGGGCTGTCCTCAAGTTAGGTGGTATGACGTTAAAGGAAGAGACAATGACTCACGTAGGGCGACGAGTTTCGGCCACAAAGGCTGGGCCTGCGGTCGGTCGATAGACGTTGGGGCCGCCCAAATCATCTAGATCTTTGACAGCCATAGCTTCAGCATCATCGATGCCCTTCTCCGCAAAGGCTATATACGCGTTAGCTAGATCGATTGGGTGCACCAGAAATACTCACCGCGGTAACCTTTGAGGGCCTCGCTATTCTCGGTTATGATAGGAGGTCGACGAGGCCGCTGTGGGATAGCTCTGGCATTAGGAGTATCATCCAGCGGCAATTCGTTGACGCGGATGATGCCAAGGTCATTCTTTCGATTGTCAGATATCCGAACCTCGAGAACCGGGTCAGGGTGAAATCTGACAAACTTACCATCATCGCATCCTTGACTGCGTCATCTGTAGTGTACGGGCTCGGCTGCTTGTTTGTGTTGGCTAGGGCGCGCATGGTTGGCATTCGGTTCGCCCGCCGCGAAGTGTTGCCGCCCCAAGAACCCATGGTGACAACTTGTCACAGTAGGACTGGTTGGGTCTTGATTGCTGGCTTGGTTGATTAGTAACCTGTGCTCGCAAACATTAGATGCATATTTCGCGACGACGATGGGGAATCCGAGATATCTTTCGGTTTGGTATGGAGGAAAGGAACGTGAGTAAAGAGACCAAACAGTCGGTTTATGGAATGGCGTAATGCAGAATAAGGGAAACTGAATTGAGTTCTGACTGCCCTTCTTCGAATATTTTACGTACCAATGTGCGCGGCCTGTAATCTATTCCGCTGTGGTATACTTCTTGGGAAATAAGTACAGCCCCTACCTCAAGTGTAAGGACACAGAGGCAGGCGGAGACCGAAGCCAGGTGACAGAGAACGATCGTGTTGCGTCAGATGATGTCACGGATGGAATGGAAAGAATCCCTTTCGTAACCAGGTTGAATAATTGTAGCGATTAAAAAACGGGTGGAGGATCGAGGGTGGGTAGTGATGAAAGTGGTGGGAGTGATGGAAGTGGTGGAAGGGGTTTGGAGAGCCAGAGGCAAGCTGTGTGCAACAGGTTGCAGGGAAAGGGAAAGATTGCTCCTGCCTTAGCTTCTGGCCAGCTGGCTGGTGGTAAGATATGGCAAGAGGGATGGGCGGCACTTGCCTTCTAATACTGATAAACGGGAAACCCGTGCGAAGGGCGACAACAGGCCGCAGTCATGTTTCTCGTCAAGGCGAGCAAGGACAAGAACACGCAGGTAACTCAAAAGGTTCTTGTTGGATGAAGGAAGCAGCAGGTGACAGTACAAGAGAAAATCCAGGATGCCTTTGTCAAAGGGGCCACGCTGCAGTGAAAAATGATAAAGGCTGACAGTCTTTACCTAGCGTGCTTCGTTTACATCACAGTCAAGTGAGGGTAAGGTGCTCCATATGAAGACAGAAAGACCCTGCGTGTTTCTACATTGAACATTTCGATCCTCATCTGCCTCCACTCCTGTCCCGTGCTCCCTTATCGACCAGATTAAGATGTGTGCTCTGCAGAATACATTGGAGAGAGTATGGAGGTGAAGAACACAAAAGTAACAATGAGACCCAGGCGGTGGATCGTCAACTATTCCCCGAGAGTGCCACAACATATGCATGTCTCAATTTAGCAACTCATACAACCGCCCTGCCATGAGAAGAAGATTGACTTGAAAACGCCAGTGGAACTTAGGTAGCAACGGGAAGACTTGATAATAGTGCGCTGGGCTATTCTTCTAAGTAAGCTTGCTCGAAAACCACAGATAACATTGGCAGGATATGATGGTAAGCTTCGATAGAAGAGTCAGAAAGCATCGACTGACCCTGTTGAACGACATATCGTCTCCATAGATTTAGCGGTTGGTAGGTAATACAACATGGACATACCAAGTGATCATAACATCAGCTTGAGCGGCTATTGTCAATTCGATACTCCTAAGTATTATTTTACTTTCAGATGACTGCCGGAACATATACAACTGAGGGATGCCATCATCAATAAGCCAGGAATGCCGGGATGTTTGACAAAAGAAATCGCGCCATTGTCATTAACTCGTGCCATTTAATTCCTTAATAGTACAATGTCCTTAATAGTACAATGCTCCCAATTTCGCTTGATGTTCTAAATCCCATTGGTATTTCACATTTATCCGTGATGTCTCAAATTTAATTCTTGGCGAGAGCATCCTTAGGGAGGCTGTCAAGTCCCTCGACGGCCTGACGGCCAACCTTGCTCAGGTCAACGTCGGCTGTAGACGCGGGCTCGCGCAGGCCCGTCGTGTCGGTGCCGATGGGGGCCTCGGTACGGCCGCTGCCAACGTTGACATTGCGGGCGTCGGCGGACTGCCAGTCGGAGGCAACGGGGGGCTGCTCAGGAAGCGGCAGATGGGACTTGACCTCCTCGATCTTGTCGGCCTTGGATTGAGTCATTGTGGTGGTTTTTGTTGGTGTTCTAGAGGGGATGGGTGTTAGCGTCAGCGGCCGCGGTTCGTCGATGGAAGCGGCATGTAACTCACGGTGGTTGTTTGGTGGTTTAGCCTTGAAGTTTGGAGGAGACTTTCCTAAATCGTCTTGATCAAACTGTCTTGATTGCGTTGCGTCGTTGTGGTGTGATAGGGAATGAAATTAAAGTCCAATTGAGCTTCAATGCCAGTCTTTTATGCTTAGTCGAGAGGCGGTTTGCATGAGCTCCAGGCTAGCGAGCTGGGCTCGAGTCCTCGAGGCGCTGACGTCAATGACGTCAAACAGATGCAATCCTGCGGCTCTTTGCATCCTCTTTGCGCGGAATTGGTGGGGAACGGTTGACATCCATCGACGATTGTCGCGGGATGTGGAGAACTCTAACGACGAAGGGGCCATCAATGACACAAACCGCCCAGGAACAAATGCTCCAGACACTTCCAAGCTCGAAAGGCAGAGAGGGTCAAAGTGGTACCGGTAGATTTCCCCCATTGAGGGGCTGGTTTCCTATTTTCTTCCCCCCCTTCTTACTCTTTGGAGGCTCTTTGGAGGGGATTTGTTTGTAATACTGTGCCATCTCGCGCCCCTGAACGCCAAAAATCCCAGCAAGCCTAGGCTTCGATCCCTTCCCCAATGCGCAGATGCCGCTATGACCATATCGACGTTTTTTGATGTGCACGTCAATTGTCTTCAGCCCTGCTTCTACGTAACCCCTCCCCTGGCCGCTCCCACACGTGTCTGATTTAGGCCATCCTCTTATCAGTCTCAGCCGAAGTCGCCTTGTCTCCCGTGTCGGGGTTCAGGTAATCGGAGTCCTCTGCTGCTTCGTACTCCTGGATTAGGTCTGAAACGACCTCTCGGGCCTCGTCGAATTCGTCCAGGTTTTCTGCAAATGGTGCCGTCTTCTTATATCCCTCCATGAAGGCATTACGTTTCCGCATGCCGTCGTATTGTCTCAAGATCCTCTTGAACAGCTGTAAGATTGTCAGCGTATGCATGCTTCCGATACAGGAGTATCAATAATGACACTCACAGTCGCAATGCTTGTGTGGTTCGCGAGCATCAACCCGCTGACACGGTGGGCCATTGGGATGTAGGGACTCCGCTTTGTCAGGGCCACCTGGATGCTGGCTGGGCCCCAGGGAATAAATGTCGCCAGTCGTCGTTCCCGGATTCTTAGCAAGCTCTTGTGGACATCTGTAGGATCCACTTCGCCCTGGATGACGTTCAATATGGAAATATAGCAGCTCTTCTTCCCTGGTTGGGTCGAAACCATTCGGTTCTTGGGCTGTAGCAGTCTCCGCATGACGTCCAGTACTGTGGTCTTGCGCACCGTCTTGGCCTGCTCTACCTGATCACCGGTGAACGGCGTGTATGCTGTCATGAGGAAGTGGCATCGGGGAGTGGGAATCAACGAGGCCAAAATGCTGACCAGGTCGTTGTGCATGTATCCCGGGTATCTGAGAGTGGTCGTGCTAGCAGACATGACGGTCGAAACCTGAGAACCCCGGTCAGCGGGCATCTAGAGAATGAGGATGCGGGAAATTACCAGCTGGTTTGTTTGAGCAAAAGAAGGCTCTTGGACATGCAGTCTGTCGGCTGCGATACGTGATAGGGCCCCGTTGTCTAGCACCACAACCGAATCTGCGTTCTGTGTTAACCTTCTCATGGCAAGGACGCTGTTGTATGGATGAACAACGACATCTCCAGCGTTTGTCGTATCGGGGAAAACAGAGTATGTCTGGATGATCTTCTTGGGGAACCGGTCGTTGAGTCGCTCGAGGAGGAAAGAACCAAGGCCGGATCCGGTACCGCCTGCAATGGAGTGCAGCATCATGAAGCCCTGGGCAAGAAGAATCAGCATCATCCAGGCAATCGAATACAGTATGCACATACTTCCAGCGAATCGCTACCATCAGCTTCGCGGTCAATCATCTCCATGATGTCCTCATAGACCACCTCGCCCGTTTGGTAACCGTCACCCCAGTTGTTCGCCGCCCCAACTCCATTTTTGCCGACGTAAAAGTTCTCCGGGTTGTAAATGTTCTTGTACGGCCCCGTTTGAATGCCGTGAATGACCTGATGCTTGTCAGCACGACTGGAAGCTCCTTATCTGCATTGAGGCACGAACTCTTGGCTCCAGGTCGACCAGGATGGCTCGTGGGATGTATCTTGTGTCGTCACTTTGGTAGTAGAAGACGTCTTTGCGATCGCCGCCTTCGGTTGCAAAATCCTCGAGATTTCCGTCCTGGTTAATACCGTGCTCCTGACAAAGCTGTTGCCAGAATTGACTTCCAACTATGGAGTGTTAGCCTCAAGTTCCAGCAGCTGCCCTCCGTTTGAGCTACGATCGTTGGGCTCGTCGCAATGGCGGCATGGTGGGGTAACTGACTGCTGTTGCCGCATTGTCCGGCCTGAACGGTAATGATTTCCCTGGGATGACACGTTAGAAAAGAGACACACAAGCTTGAGAGAGCTCGCGGGCGGCCAACCTTGGCATTTTGCGGTATGACGGCAGGGCTTTGACGTCGTTGGGCCTCCAAAATCAGTGAGCTTCAAGAACTCGTGATGTTGGACGCGACCCCTTGTGCTTATCGATAAGAACCACGCGGAGCGCGTTATGCTTGTATTACATAAGCTCATCTAAATCAGTGTGGCGGCAAGAACAGTACCTAGCCCGATTGCACTTTGGCTACAGCCATTCCACATATCATCGCCAGCCACGGCTCATAGACTTGAATGCCCTACCTCCATTTCGTTTGTTACGATGAAACAGCCCACGCGCGACTAGTCTGGACCGATCTTTCGCCTCTCTCCTTTCTCAATTAGACCAGGCTGTTTGTCGAAATGAGCATATTGCCTGTGGCTTCTCGGCGGCCTCTTCATATTTTGCACAAAGGTGCGTCTACACTACACGATAGTCTGTACGATGTGGTCAATCTGCCTAAGTGGGATGGGCCTCGATAAACACTTCAGCTGTTTGTGGATACTTTGACTGTGTGGTCTTGTTACATTCCCATCCCAAAGAGTCGCTCACGGGAGAATCAAGCTACTCGATCCAGACGAGGTCCCATGTCTCAGATCCATCCAAGCCCCTATTGAACCCATATGAGCGAAATGCGCAGAACAGAGCTATAATGAAAGGCGGAGAACCCTTGCGTCGTCTGTAATTGGGGTCATTTCAAAAGTCGCACAGCAGTTGGAGGTTTGGTTTAGACGCAATCTGGGCAGAAAGAGGCTCGCTCTGGTGGAATCATGTAATGCAGATAGGTGCTTGGTATTTTCTGTAGCTGCATCATCTCCCGCCTCCTCGGATGCGTATCCGTCTTACGAGGCAAAGCATCTCGAAGTGACCCAACATCGGTACATACCTACCTAGGTACCTAGCATGGGACCGGAAGGCCAATGGCTGGAGAGCCAAATCCACTTGTACGTATTCGGACCAGCTGAACCGTAAAGTCGGTGCCAACTGTCAAGTTCCAGCACCGCATAAGGAGTCAGCCACTGAAGACCTGGGACTAGGTAGATAAGCACAGGTGGCATGCCCCGGAGGGTAACCGCTACTGGGTCCTTGCCTCTGATACTACCCCCTATGTCTACCTCCATCGATGCCTATTGGCTCGGAGTCAAAGAAGCAATTAAGCGTCGCCCTCCACTCTAGCTGCAACTTGCTGCAACTTGGCTTAGGGGATGCTGGCCATCACAAGGATTGCTGGTCCTGGGTCCCTCCCTTCCCTCTTGCTGCTGCACGACTACCCCATTGGGTACCCTCTTTGCCTCCCTGTCTCTTCCCCGACGCGACCACCTAGGATTGCTCAATCCTTGAGTCTCAAGTTCCAAAGACGGCCACAACTGCAATAACACCGATCTTCTATTACCCCTGCAGGGCCTGTAGAAGCGACTTCACGTCCGGTTTTGGGTACTGCCGCATCTTTATGGTCTGCTGTCACCACTGTCATTTGATTTTCTCTAAGCAGCTCTTCCGTTTTTCGCAGGCGCCGGTGATCATCCACATGGGCACCGTTGTTGTCTCGGTTTAGCTTCCCTTACTCCCTTACCATCCGGCCGCGTCGTTGCCTCGACCGCAGTTTCAAGACACCAGACCAACCCCTACAATCCAGTCTCGCAATCGCGAGCCCGATCCCTTGTTGGGCTACTGTCTCTCACTTCGCGACGACGACCGAGCCATGGTTGAAGCCTCCAATCCATTCTCTAACCTTCAACGCACTTTGATTCTACGATACTAGTACTGTCTCCAACCTCTCATCGATTCGCTCTCTCCATTTTACCTACACCTCGTCACCATGACGGACTTGAGACTAGATGGATCCGTATCGCCAATGACAAGAAGCCCACGCGCGACGTCGCCTGCCATCACGAGCCAGCCAGACTCTTTTGCCGCCCCAACTCCTCCACCGAAAGACGGCCCTCCCACTCCTGCGAAGGACCTAGCCACGCCCAGAAATTCTTCCCATATCCCGACCGATGCCGGAATCGAAGCAAGAGACTACATCAATGGAGGTGCCCCCCACGACAGCGTATCGCCTGCCCAGAACGGCAAGCGACCGGCACTACCCACTCTCAACTCGACAGACAGCGTACGTCAAGGCCCAGGAGGTCTCCCGCGGATGCCCGAAGATGTAACATACTCCCCCGAGCCAGCCTCGCCGACAGATCGTCGGAGCGTACAATTTGCTCGGACAGACCAGGTCTTGGAGCCACCACTCAGCCATTCGCGGCAGCCGTCGGGGGAAGATGGTGGAGGGAAGTCGATTGGTTCGGCCTTTATTACCAAGCTGAAGCAGCTTACCGGGTCTGGTAGCTTGCAAACCCTCAAGACAAGCAGCTCTGGCAACTTGAATGACAACGGCACGCCGCCGTCGATGGGAAATTCGCCAACCACCGGGCAGTTCAGGTCTAGGATACCACGCACGCT
Source organism: Colletotrichum echinochloae (assembly GCA_016618095.1). Taxonomy (NCBI): domain Eukaryota; kingdom Fungi; phylum Ascomycota; class Sordariomycetes; order Glomerellales; family Glomerellaceae; genus Colletotrichum; species Colletotrichum echinochloae. The sequence continues at coordinate 2,165,950 of JADEZT010000007.1, forward strand.
CGAGGAGAACGGAGACAGCGATGCGGACGCGGACGTTGAGGAGACTGCAGACGAAGGTGCCGCATCAGATGCCGCCAAGCCTAAGAAGAAGAGAAGAATGCGTCGCACGAAGAAGCCACAGACGTCTGTTCCCAGCACGCCAAACCTGCGGCATCTCCCTGGCCCTGATTCGCCTATCGGATATGGTCGTATAGGTTTACGAAGACGCCTGAGTATGCCCGACCACAACCCTGAACTACAACACGGTATGTCAGAGGGCGAGGGACGAGACCAGCTTACCGGGCCCTCATGGATGCGTTCACACCGCGCGCGCGATGGCGACGGGAATGAAAGCCCCGGCGGCAGAAGGATGGGTCACATGCGCCGCATTACTGTGCTCGGGGGCGGTGGCGTTTCTGACGGCGATGCCATAACTCCCAAGAGACCATTCTTTGGCGGCGAAAGAGCTTCGACGTGGAAGTACGTCAAGAACACCTTGAAGCTTCTTAGGCAGAAGAAGGAAGACCGGTTCGATTTCGCCAAGTCAGCCGAGCTTATGGCAGAGCTGCGTGCCGGGGCTCCTGCTGTTCTTATGCTGGCCAGCATGATCCAGAGGGATGAGCACGGTAACAAGCGGATCCCAGTCCTGCTCGAACAGGTGCGTTTGCGTATAACCGACAGCCAGCCCGAATCCGACGATGATAGCGAACGACACTGGGTCTTCACGATGGACCTCGAGTATGGCAGCGGCCCAAGCCGGATGAAATGGACCATCATCAGAACGCTCAAGGACATCTATAATCTGCACGTGCGTTACAAGCTTGCAATGAGCAACGATAAGTACTTGCACGGGCGCGCCGATGTGGGAGCCCGGCCTAAAATGCCCAAGTTCCCCTGGGGCGCCTTCCCCTATCTTCGCAGTGCCCGCAACAAGGACGACAGCGACGAGGAGGACGGCGCAAGCCTCCGGGGCGACGACCTAGGCGAAGCAACCGCTGGCGAAGCCACAGCCGCCGAGGGTACTGCTGGAGAGGGCACAGCAAGCGAGTGGGAGGGCGGACGCGCTGGCCCAGGTGTCAGGAAGAAGTCCCGGCTTGGCATGCTCGGCATGCGTAGAAAGTCGACTGGTTTTACCGAGCCCGGCGAATCTGGGGGAGAGAATCAAGCCGACCTCATTCAGTCACGTAAACGGTACTTTGAACGACAAAGAAGGGTGTTGGAGAAGTACCTGCAGGATATGATCCGCTGGTTGATGTTCCGCGCAGACAGCAACCGCCTCTGCAAATTCTTGGAGCTGTCCGCCCTGGGTGTGCGTTTGGCTGCTGAAGGCAGCTATCACGGCAAAGAGTGCTACCTGCACATACAGTCCTCCAAAGGCATGGACTTCCGCCGAGTCTTGACACCAAAGAAGGTCATCGCCCGTCACAGTCGCAAGTGGTTCCTCGTGCGATCTAGTTACATTGTCTGCGTCGAATCACCTGAGAAGATGACTGTTTACGATGTCTACCTTGTGGACTCCAAGTTTCGGATTGTTTCCAAGAAAAGCACATTGAAACAGTTGTCCAAGGGCAAGACCAAGAAAGAGGAGAAAGAGATCGACCTGATAGAAGAGGCCGACGTGGAAAAGCATCACACTTTGACACTACACACCGCCGAACGCAAGGTCAAGCTGTTCTCAAGAAACCAACACATCATGAAGCAGTTTGAGGACTCGATCGCCGAGATGCTCAAGCAAACTAAGTGGCATGACGTCAACCGTTTCGACAGCTTCGCCCCCATTCGTACTGGCGTCTTCGCGCAGTGGCTCGTAGACGGCAGAGACTACATGTGGAATGTGTCCCGCGCAATCAGCATGGCCCGCGATGTCATCTACATTCACGACTGGTGGCTGAGCCCGGAGCTTTACATGCGGCGTCCGGCGGCTATCAGCCAGAAGTGGCGCCTGGATCGTCTCTTGCAGCGTAAGGCCCGGGAGGGTGTCAAGATCTTCGTCATCGTCTACCGCAATGTTGAGGCTGCTATTCCTATAGACTCGGAGTACACCAAGTACTCCCTCCTGAACCTCCACCCCAACATCTTTGTGCAGCGATCTCCGAACCAGTTCAAGAAGAACCAGTTCTTCTTTGCCCACCACGAGAAGCTTGTGATCGTCGACCATGACGTGGCCTTTGTCGGCGGCATTGACCTGTGCTTTGGTCGTTGGGACTGTCCGCAGCATCCAATCACCGACGACAAGCCGACAGGCTTCGAGCATAGTGAGCAGCCAAAGGATGCCGAGCATTGTCAACTCTTCCCCGGAAAGGATTACTCCAACCCTCGAGTCCAGGACTTCTTCAAGCTCGACGAGCCGTACGAAGAGATGTACGACAGAAGCAAGGTTCCCAGAATGCCGTGGCATGATATTGCCATGCAGGTGGTGGGTCAACCGGCTAGAGATCTGACAAGACACTTTGTTCAGCGATGGAACTATGTCAAGAGAGGGAGGAAGACAACACGCCCCTTGCCGTTCCTGCTTCCGCCCCCTGACGTCAAGATGCCCGAACTTGACGCTCTTGGCCTGACTGGTACTTGCGAGGTACAGATTCTGAGATCGTCAGCGAACTGGTCTCTCGGAATCGAACACACGGAATGTAGCATTCAGAACGCCTATATCAAGATGATCGAAGACTCTGACCATTTTGTCTACATCGAAAACCAATTCTTCATCACGAGCACCGAGGCTTTTAATACAAAGATCGTCAATCGCATTGGTGATGCACTGGTCGAGCGGATCATCAGGGCACACGACAACGACGAAGACTGGAAAGCGTGCATAGTCATACCCCTCATGCCCGGCTTTCAGAACACTGTTGATGAACAAGAAGGCACCAGTGTACGATTGATTCTTCAGTGCCAATACCGCAGCATCTGTCGCGGAGACGGTTCCATCTTCTCACGTCTTCGTGCTGCTGGCGTCGAGCCCGAGGACTACATCCAGTTCTACAGCTTGCGGCAATGGGGCAAGATCGGTGCCCGTAATGCGCTTGTTACCGAGCAGCTCTACATCCACGCCAAGTGTATCATAGTGGATGATCGGGTGGCGCTTATCGGCTCCGCCAACATCAACGAACGATCGATGCTCGGAAACCGTGACTCTGAGCTCGCTGCCGTTGTGCGCGACACCGACATGATTTGGTCCACAATGGCTGGCAGGCCTTACCGCGTCGGTCGCTTTGCGCATACTTTGCGGCTCCGCCTAATGCGGGAGCATCTCGGGCTGGATGTAGACGAGATCTTAGAAGAGGAGAGACAGGCTGACATGGATCGTCAGGCTGAATACGAGGCGGAAATGGATCAGATCTATTCGGACGATGCCGAGTCGCCTCCTGTTGCAGGCTCAAGCGGGCAGCATGCAGACGCACAGCGCACCAAGCCAGCAATGCCAAGCCAGACTCCGAGCTTCAACCACGACGCCGTCGTAGAGCCTGATGAAGTGGTGAACGAGACATCGTCAATGTCGTCTTCATCCAAGGGCAAAGAGCGTGATGACCGTGTCACCGGGAACGAAGCTCACGTCATGGACATTGCCGGGTACGGAAAGGACCATTGGAGGGATGCTGCTCAACTCGGTCTCGATCAAGGACGAGACTCCATCATCATTAATGGCCGGGAGGTTCTTATTCGGGATGTGTTCCCGGAGGGAAAGGGTACTTTGCAGTCGCCAATGCAGCCGCACGAGCGCAAAGTGTCAGCCGATCACCAGACGGAGGAAGAGGGCGGTATTAGTAATGACGCTTTGCCGCCCATTCCAGCACTCAACAGACGGACTACCGATCAGCTTGGTCTGCCTCGGACCGCAGGGCTACCCACTCTACCTGTTGTAGACGATACGGATATTGGCGGCCCTCCTGTTCACTTGGATCAGAGCGGCCAGCCTACGAACGGGCCGTTGCATCCTCTGGCTGCTGATATAAGGCCTGCACATATCGATAAGGACTGCATGCGCGACCCGATCAACTCCTCCTTTTTTGATGATATCTGGAACAGAGTGGCGGAAAACAATACCAAGATATACCGCCGCGTCTTCCGATGCATGCCTGATTCGGAAGTGCTTACATGGCCCGACTACCGAGAGGCCGTGTCCTATTCAGAGCGATTCAGGGAGAGCATGGAAGGGAATACGAAGACTGACGACGGAGAACCCAACTTGAACCGTCACCAGTCCCCCGTCACGGGCGGAGGCTCTGGTATTGGGGCGCCTGGCCCTGGTGCCATTGTCAACGCCACCGCCGAGAAGGCGGAGGAGAAACTCCACATCAAGACCAATCATTCGAACCATCCTCGGATTGTCATCCCCAGAGACGACGACGGGTTGAATGAAAAGGGTGAACAGCCCAGTTCCGGAGTTGGGCCCAACACAGACGCAGAGAAAGCGACTACTTCTCCCCGTGCATCAGATGCCCCGTCACCTATCCTCCCCGCCGGGGACGTCCCGTTCCCTGCATTCGAGACAGGACCTACTGCAGATGCCAGCACGCTTGAACCAGCACGGGACAAGAGTAGGGAACGAAAGACAACATTCTCCCCTCTGGAGAAGCCGCCTTCCAGAGACGTGAGTATTCCAGCGCAGCAAGCTCAAGGATCGGTTAAACGCCGCCGGAGAGCCACTACTAAGGGCAGCCGACGCGGCATGCCACCCGAAGAGGTGCTGGAGAGAGCCGAGGCGGAGGAGCTGCTTAGCATGATCCAGGGACACGTCGTCAACTTCCCCTATGACTGGCTGCTCACTGAAGAGCAAAACGGTAATTGGGGTTTCCAGGTGGACGGTGTCGCCCCCCTGCAAATTTAGTAAGAGCTCATTCCTACCCACTTGTGATCTCGGACTAACATGCGCTTCAGCAACTAGGTGTTATCCAAGGTCGAGGATGGCCTCATGGACCTGATGGACAAGGCTTCTCTGTATGGCTGAATCGTCGCAAGAAATATTAATACATTGGACGGCGTCAGAGGTGGCTTATTGGCATCACGGGGTTCTTGCGTTGCGTTGTCTACAATCCGTGTGGCTTCGGCCCTTCTTTTTTTCTTCTTAGTTTTCTTGTTACATGTACTATACACAGACTTACACGACAGCCCTTACTATATTTTTTCGCTCACCCAAATGGCACCTCTGCAACCCGCTCGAATGACGCCAGTGAGCAGCCAGTGCGGCTCTGCCTTTTGGGCGTCATGCTCGACGGCGTGGTCAAGATGTTCTAGTTCTTCGTCCCGAATGCGCCGCAGCGTCTTGATCAGATTGGTGACTTCCGGTCCAACCTCGTAGCCCTCGGCCTCCCACTCGCTGACCATCTCAAGCAGAGTCCGGATCTGGTTGTTGTAGTGATCGCCGATCTCCGTCTCGACGGCCTCTGTGCAAGCCATTGCTGCCTCCCTTCCCATAACTGCCGTGCTCCAACCTAAACCGGTCGACAAGAGCTGCCACAGGGGATAGAGCGCAGTGGGCCGTACACGGTGCTTATGAATGAGCGAGTTGAACGTCTTGAGATGACCCTCCTCCTGCTCGTACATATGTGCCATTAGCGGTCGCAGGTGCGGATGTCGGTTTACAATTGGAGGGGTCTGGGCTGTGTAGATTCGGGTCGCGGCTAGTTCTCCAGCTTGATTGACACGCAACTGGCCATATTTTTTTAGTACACGTAGAGTCTGAGGGTATGTTACATGAGCTTACAGCAGAGGAAAGAAATTCCTGCTGCTCCTTTGTCAAGGGTTTACGACGAGGAGGTGCTGCTGCGCTTGTGGCTTTGGCTTGCGGGTTGGTGGGTGAAGTAGAGAACTGTCTACATGAAATGCAAATGACTGGCGCATGCGCCTTGCGCTCACTGAGCCTGGAGAGACCGTTGTAAGGCCTCAACAATGATCGTGTCGAAGCCATTGTGTTGTATGAAAGTGGGTTGTCAGTCCCCTTTGGTACTCACAGCGCGAACTCGACTCTACTAAAGGCAAATGATGTTGTCAATGATATCGAACGACCAGACCCTAGCGGGTGTGGGGCTTTCTGTAAATGCTGATTGGCTAAGGGTCATGCTAGATCGGATGAGCACAGCCCGAAGCTCCGGCGACCCACCCTGGTGCAGCTGAATGACATAAGTTCGGCCAATCATGCACGCGTCTGAGACGCCAATGTCCAAAGGCTGTGAATAGCCAGACTTTCGGCCAACCTACCAGACCATCACCATCCACCTTTGCCCAACTATCTATTCTTTTATACTAATTGGGACGGCGTCTTGATTGTCCGCGAAATTATTGAAGCAGCTGATACTTCGCTTTCATATCAATAACCAATCACGCAATCAAACAGCTCATCGCGACCCCCCGATTTGCCTGCGACAGGCAACCGAGCCCCCCTTGTACGACAGCTTTTAGCCATCCGGATTCACCATGGCAGACATTGATGATGAGCTCCTGGCTCTTGCGGGCGGTGGAGAGTCCTCTGATGAGGAGGAGGAGGAAGAGGAGGTGATGTCGGAGGCTGACAGCAGAGCGCAATCGGCATCACCACCGCCCAAGGCAGCCACAAAATCCTCTGTGGCAAAGAAGGCGAAAAAGCGTGTGGGAGGAAACGACTCGGAGGAGGAGGGAGAGGCGTAAGTGCCTCTCATTGATATTTGCAAATCTGTACAGGCCCGTTGTCAGCCCTCGCCTTGCGCTTCCACATACCCATGGCCAGGCCTAACCTTGTTTTATTTTTACGCCGCTTCGCCAACTCTCGCGCGCGTTTTTTCCTACTAGCATTCGACTGCTTTTCGCTGCAACCGGCATTGCTAACACAATGCGACTTAGCTCTTCAGCACCCGGTAGCCCTAACTCGATCGGATCTGCCGCCATGGACGAGTCGGACTCCGAAGCCGAGCCGCAGAGAGCAGGACACGACGATGACGAAGAAGACAAGTACCCTGTCGATGGAATGTTTAAGAGTCTTGCCGAGAAGGGACAGGTGATGGCCATGCGCGAGGTCGAGAGAGAATCGTTGCTCGCGGAGCGTCAAGCCGAGATCGAACGCCACCGACAGAACCGCATGCTACGTCAGCTGGTCAGCAAGCAGGAGAACGAGGAGAAGAAACAAAAGTTGAAGAAGCGCAGCGCTGACGCCGCTGACCTCGAGGACGCCTCGCGCAAGAACTCGCGACCACGCACCGACGGCAAGACGTCTGCGATAGATACGCTGCGTCGCGCACGCGCGGAGAAGAACGACCGCGCCCGCCGTCGCGAGGAGGACCGCCAGAAGGGAACACGGTCGCCGCACGATGATTACAGGGATCAGGACAGTGATGAGGGAGGTGACTGGGAGGAGCGCGAGCGTCGTCGCCATCACAAGTCGCGATCGCCCGAAGAGGAGATTGTTTCGCGCGAGCTGCCGCCCCCCGATATCCGCGATTTCGAACGTGTCCGCGTTGGAAAGAGTCGTTTCGCCGAGTACTGCTTCAACCCGGGTTTCGAGGCGGCTATTGTGGGATGCTATGTTCGCATCAGTATTGGTCCCGATCCCAAGACCGGCCAGGACGAATACCGGATGGCGCGCATTCAGGGTGAGTTTTGAAATTCCCTCGTATGACGAACAGATCCTGACCCCTTCCAGCCATCACCGTTGGCAAGCCATATGCGATGACCGGACCTGGCGGCGCTTTTGTCACTGACCAGTACGTCTTGGCGGCACACGGCAAGGCAGAGAGGCCATTCCCTTTCATTTTCTTGTCGGATCGGCCATTCACCGATGTAGGCTCTCCTCTTTATTTCTCGGCTTTTGGTTCGTTTTAGATTAACAGGCGCAGCGCGAGTACAACCGATACGAAAAGGTCATGCAGTCCGAGGGACTCACTCTCCCCAAGAAGCAGACCCTTCTCAACAAGATTGACGACATCAACGCGCTGATCAACCATCACCTCACCACGACGGAAATCGACGAGCGCATCCAGCGCAAGAACGCCCTGCGCAAAAAGTTCGATCCCAAGCTCCGCGAGCGCCTCGCCCAGGAGATCGAAGTTGCGCGGCTCAAGGGCAACACCAACAAAGCGGAGGAACTACAGGAACAGCTTGACGACCTCAAGACGAACGTGCTCGCCTTCAAGACGAGCCTCAGCGATGCCTCGTCCAAGCCGAGCACGACCTCGCAGCAGGACCGCCTGGCCAACATCAATCGCCAGCGCCGGCTCGAGAATGCCGAGAACGTCAGGAGGGCGCAGCTCAAGGAAAAAGCCGAGGCGCGCAAGCTGGAGGCTGCGTTGGAGAGGGGCGAGGACATCAAGAACGATCTTTCACGACGGCTGCGGACCAAGGCAAAGTTCATCCACGACGCCAACGACGCCACTAAGAAGCCGTCGGGCAAGGACAGCAACGCGAGCACGCCCGCGAACGGAACCCCGAAGCTTGGGGCTCAGGAGAAGAACTTCCTGCCCAACCTGGCCAAGCTGCAGGCCGCGAATCAGGAAAAGAAGGGCATCCCGACTATTCACAAGCCCCTGATGGATGATGACATTATCGGAGCTTTGGACCTCGACATTGACGTTGAGATTGATTAAGGTAGTGCCGGCAGGGACCCGTCCGTACGGCAGCTCGCACATGGCCGCTCGACTTGGGCGGTTCGCGATGCTGCTCTAAAAGGGGGGGCAAGGGATGACGGCCTGTGCAGGCATAGCCAGGATCTTTTTTTTATTTTCCTCTCTTCAAGCGCAATGGGCTGTAGATTAAAGACAAAACCATTCCGCGGTATGCAGCGAAGCATTTCTTGCGAGAAGGCAGACCAGTCGAGAATTAAACCAGCACGTATCGAGGGTGTCGTCATCACTTGATTCAGCATCCCAGCCGGCGTTAGGTCTTATTCAACAAGTCCACAGTCCAGTCAATAATGGGGGGTTAAGGACGACCGCAAGTGCGCTACTGCAGAGTGCCGCCCACCGCGGGGTCGGACTTAAGGCTAGGTATGTGGCCCCCCCCGTACCCACCGGGCGCGGGATTAGGGGCCTGCCGAGGAGGGGCAAGTTGGCTCCATCCGGGCGCATTGGGTTCTGCACGTGGAGTCGGCCCCGCTGATGAAGCACCCAACCCAGTCACGCCAGCATGTCTTCGTCGTCTTCGTCGTCCAAATCCATTCAAACCAACCCGCCCACAACGCGCGCGCGCGCCACACATCTCACCTCCCCCACCCGTCACCGGCCATCGAAATCACTCCCTGACCGCGCGCGGCTACGGGGCTACGAGCCCGACTTGTTTGAAGCAGCCAGCGCTGCGTCATTCTTTTCCCTTACGGCTCTTACGGCTCTAACGGCCTACGGAGGAGGACTCTTTGCTCTCCCCGACCCCCTCCCTTTCGGCCCATGTTTCTCGCCGCCGGGGCTTGCTGTAGCTTAAATACCCAGCGCCGGCCGCTACCATCGACGTGTCTCGATAGAAATTATCCTCCGTCCCGGATTGCTACGCCCGTTGCACTGCAAAGTCAACCGTGACCAGAACAGGAGAACAAGCAGCCATGTCATTGGAGACGAAGCCTCTTCTGGGAAAGGGGTCGTCTGTCCCGTCAGGTATTTTGCCGCCTCGCGCCGTCGCACATGCCCGCCTGGGCTCCACCCCCCACCTCTCCCTCCTTTCCGCAGCGCAAAAAGCTAACACGCAGCCCTGTACAGCGACCTTCACCTCGTCCCTGTCCCAATCTCCCGCCCGCCGCCTCCCGCAAGCCATCGCCCATCGGGGCTTCAAGGCCCTGTACCCCGAAAACACCCTCCTCGCCTTCCGCGGCGCTCTCGACGCCGGCGCGCACGCGCTCGAGACGGACCTGCACCTGTCTCGGGATGGCGTCGTGGTGCTCTCGCACGACGGGAATCTGAAGCGGTGCTTCGGCGTTGACAAGAAGATCAACGAGTGCGACTGGGCGTATCTCGAGACGCTGCGGACGGTAATGGCGCCGGGGGAGGGGATGCCGCGGCTGGAGGATTTGCTGGTTCTCCTGGCGGAGGAGGGGCCGGGGAGGGACGGGATATGGGTGCTGTTGGATATCAAGGTACGGACTAGTGCGCACTAACGTATTCCTTTCGGGAGGAGGTGGGACAAGAAGAAGTTCTGGGAGGTTGACTTGTCGTCGAGGAAGTCGGGTGCTGACATCGTGAGCCAACAGACCGACGACCCGCCGACGGAGCTGCTCGGCCGTGTGGTAAAGGTTCTGGAATCGACGCCGGGCCCCGTGCCCTGGGAGAAGAGGATAATCTTCGGCTGCTGGAACGTAAGTGCCGCCCGCCATGTAACAATGGGCGAACAAGTCAAGGCTGACAACACCCTCCCCTCCTAGCAACCCTACATAACGCACGTACGCAACATCCTGCCCGCTTACCCCCTTGCCCTCATCTCCTGGTCCCCGCTCTACGCCCGCAAGTTCCTATCGGCCTCGCAGCCGAACCTATCCTTCAACATGTTCCAGAAGGCGCTCGTCGGGCCCGTGGGGCGGCGCTTCGTCAAGGACGTCCAGAAGGCCGACAGGCGGCTCTTTGCTTGGACCGTCAACGACGAGGAGTGGATGGAGTGGAGCATCCGCGCCGGGGTGGACGGCGTCATCACCGACGACCCGGAGCTGTTCCTCGAGGTGTGCCGGCGCTGGGAGGGCGACGACGACGACGACGACGACGACGACGACGACGACGACAAATCGACGGTGGCGCCGAAAGCCGCGAGCGATGAGGAGCTCGCGGCGCGCGCGGCCAGGAGGGCGGGCCGCATCCGCGACGGCACGTGGAGGCGGGCGCTGAGGCTCCACCTCAACGTCGCCGCCATACAAGTCCTCGTGCTGCTGTTCACGCCGGTGCTGATGATCTTCGCGCGCTTCGGCTTCGTCGCGCCGGGAGCGAAGACGGCCAAGGCGTTGAGGCTGTGAGGCAACCCCCCGTGCTCAACGACGATGGAGCATGTCGATGAAGTATATGCCGAGACCTTCCGAACTCGCCAGAGACGGAAGGGGAGGTAGCTATGACTAAGATTACAACATGCAGGAGAGAGGGGCAGAGCAAGAAAATGCTCGTTTCCAGAATGCGGATGCATGCACGAGGTCCTCGAACGTTGCGCCGACGCTTCCGCGGAGGGCGGCCGACGAAGATCCGCAGGACTCGGATGTCCGGAATAGAAGAATACGGACACGGGCGAGTCTTTTTTTTTCCCCCGGTGGGATATACGCAATACGATAGACCATTCAAGTCGACGCCGACAGGGTCGGCGTGTGTCATACACGCACCCAAAGGGTTTTCACATCACGACCGATAACAAGAGTGGATAATGCAGAACCCTGGATTGGATAGTGGCGTTCGCTGCCCCCCCTACAGCAACACCCCGAGCATTCCACAGGTCATTCATCAGATAGAAAGATAAAGGTCAAAGATGGAAATGATTTGAAAATTCATAATAAAAAGAATTATATGTCCGAAAAACCCCTCCCTTCAGAGCATCAAACCGAAACTAAACATCCGTTCCTAGCCAGCCCATGAGCCTCTTGTTCCTAACCTGTCCTGTCCCATTCCTTCCCAAGGAGTCCGCCGCTAAAGGCTCAAAACAGATTGCCAGCTTCCAAGGTTTAATACAAAAGCCTCTCCCTGTCGATGCCCCCATCTCACAATCCATGGTTGACATCTAGCTCATCGAGAAACAGGCCGTCACTGTCCGCGCTGCACGACGCGAGCAGCGCGTTCCGGTACTCCAAACTGCTTACGCTCAGGTTCAAATCGCTCGTCGTCAGGTCCTCCCCGGAACTCAGGCTTTCCTCGCTGACGCTCAGCACGCTCTGCGGTGGTGCCGGGTTCGTACCAAAGTCCCCAATGTTGAAATTGGCCAGGTCCCATGAGTCGGGGCTCCAGCTGTCCAGTCCTGTTGATGACGCTGGCGTTCCGCTCATGGGTGGCAGGCTACTGGTTCCGCCACCGTAGATGGCGTCATAGACGTTGTTCAAACCGCCGTCCATAAAGCCCAAAAGCGCTTCCCATTCCGGCGGCGACAGGTTCGAGGCCTTATGTGGTTGCTGCCGACGTTGGTGCTGCTGCTGCTGTTGTTGCTGAGCATAGATGTTTTGGTGTGCTGCGGCTAGGCTGTGATGTTGTAGACGTGCTGATGTTGGCGGCGAGGGCGAAGATTCGTTGGGTGTGCTGCTAAGGGACAAGTAGTCCAGGTTCTGCTTGGACGACGTGACTATGCGATTGGAAATTTGAGACATGGAAAGCCGCTGCTCGCGGCGGGCCGCCATGCTTTGCTGTTGCAGGTTGTCGGACGACGGCTTTGAGCGGGACCGGTACAGCTCTGGACGCTCATGAATGTCGGGCATGGTCATGCAGCGCATCTTCTCCTGCTGCCGCATCAGGTTGCTCTCGCTAGCCGCGGCACTGGGCAAGCGACCGAGGTTCTGTTGAGGCGACTTCTTCCTGGACGCTGAGGCAGGGGGCGATGACCGTTGCGGTGCGGGCATGGACGCTTCGGGACTCTGCTGGGGCGGAGTGGGCAGGTTGGCCTCGTCGAGTCGGACGAGCATGCCGGCTACGCGCTTAAGATCGAAAGAACCCGGGGCCCTCGCTTTGGTGAGAATATGGAGGACACTGTTGACTAGCCGCTCCGCATCCTTCAGCATCCTGCTGTCCTGCTTCAACCCGAAGCTCTGGTAGAGAAGAGTGATGCCGCAGAGCACCAGGGTATCTGTCTTGTTAAGGCAGAAGGAATAGGTCATGTTGCGCTCCTCCAACAATTGGATGATCTGAACAATGTGCTTCGCAGACTCGGCAATCGACATCAGCGCGGGTGCCGCTTTATGGCCAAGTGAGGAGCCGACCGCAGGGCGGAAAATGAGCGTCCTGGTGTAGTAGTACGCAAGTGCGAGCAATGGAGACCGGCTTCCGGTGATGTCGGTCGAAGGCTTGTCTTGCTTGAAGGTGAGTTTGAGATGTGTGGGCAGAGACTCGAACCACTCGTCGAGCTCGGCCTCCATGGCCGACATTTGCTGCAACGACAGCTCGTGAGACGTAGCGGCTGGGTAGTTCCTTTCCATGACCTTGGCAAGGATCCGACAGCAGCGAAAAAGTGCCAAGGCGCTCGAGAGACGAGTGTACTCGCCAGGGAGAGTTGGTTGGAAGCCCTTCTCGGTCACATACTCGTCGTCGGTATCTGACGGATACTCAGTGTGGATCTCATCCTCCTTGAGCAGTTTTGGCAGGCCTAGAATAGCGCCAGAGAAACTGCGGTTGTCAGCCAGTGTTTCTCACACTGAGGATGATGGGACTTACCAGTCCAGGGTGTAGAGCGTCCAAAAGACCTTCTTGCGGGTCTCAATGGTGAGCGCACCAAAGGAGAAGCGCTTCTGGCTCTGATGCAGCCCCAGTCGGTGAGACAAGCCCACCGCGATGCCCTTATAGTGCTGGAGGCGCTTGTAATCCGCCCTTGCCATGCAGTAAAGGAGGGCCAACTCGAGACACTGCAGAGTGGCCATGGTGTTCTCCATGAGGATGGCCTCAACGGCGCGCTGCCATTGCTGCTCGCAGGCCGCAATCTGCTCGAGGTCGGGTTGGTCGCTACCCAGTGCCGCAATACCAAAGACCAAATACAGCTGGGCAATCGTGTGGTTATTCTTGACCTTTTCCGGGTCAGAGACGAATTCCTCATAGATGTGGAGGAAAGTCGGCTTGTGCAAGACGGGGAACAGAGGCGCCCATTCTTGAAAGTAAACGTTGACGCATCGGTCGGAAAACAGACGTGGCGGCACCTTCAAAGACTTATCGGGCGATTGTGATGTGAGAGGATGGCAGCCCTGGATGTGCAAGAAGGCTTCTGGGTTGAAGTCGGAGCAAGATTTGCCGTTTTCTTGCATCTTGCGCTTAAAGACCTCTGTTGTCCCGTGTTAGCAAAAGTCACACTCGCCCAGACCGCGCGACCCCTGGCGAGTCGCGGGCCGACGCGCATGGGATGACAGCAGTAGGGTACAAACCGATAAAGGCACGGCCGCTCGACGGCCCCATGAAGTACGAGTCAGAGTTCTCAACCCCAAGCAACAATGGCGACGCCTGTACACGGAAAGTATCCTCCTTGGCCGGGGTCGCGGCATCTCTCCTGGGGTCGGTCGCGGGCGTCGGCAAATGCGCTGTCACGGCGACGGAAGGGCTGCGATGCATCAGATGGCTGTGGTTTCCGTGCATCCTCGACAGCATGTCGATCTTCTCGTCCTTCTCATCCAGTAGGTCTTTCAGTTCTCTGACCTCTGTCTCAAGCTGGCGCACGCGCTCTTCGAGAGACTCGGTGTAGCCCCGGGGGAAGGCGCGGCGACTGAGCTTGTCGCTCGTGCGGCATTCGAAGCCGACGTTGGCGCATTGCGAGCAGGTCGGTCTGATGCCGTCGCAGCGGATCTTCTTGCTTCGGCACCGATCGCAGGCTTGGGCTATGCGGCTCTGGGAGCTGGTGCCCACCTTGATCACCTTCATAGGTAGGATTCCAGGCATGATGGCGTCCCACCTCGTTAAGCGATTAGCGATCTCTGTTTCGTGGCTTTGAGGGTATGTGGCGTCGAAAGAGATGGGAGGCGTCTGCTGGGTCAGCCTCGGAGGCTTCGGTGGGCGGGGTTTTCTTTTGGTGGTATCCTTCGTCTCGTGGGCACGTTCAAGTGTATTTATTGGGCGGTGGGCGGCGTATCGAACATTCGTATACGGATCAGGTTCCTCCTCAAAAAAGTCACCGAGTTGTTTCGTAATTGTCGTCGTCGTAGGATTTGCAGGTAGATGGTATATATAATTACTAAGAAAAGGTAGGTCCGCGAGAACACCAGTCTTCCCAGACACAAAAGAAAAATCAAAGTGTAACAGAGAGAAGGGGGCAGAGAGCGGAGAGTTTCCGTCTGCAGCTCGGAAGCGGCGGGCGGGCAGAGTATAAGTGAAGCTGCTGGAGGAGGAGGAAGAGGAACTGAAGATGTTAAGTCGAGGTCGGGGGTGTGTGAGAGGGAAAAGGAAGAGAAGTGGAAGGTGGTCGTGGGTTAGGATGCGCGATTGTGGAGTATCTTAGTACCTAGGTGGTAGGTAGTGGAGGAAACTGCCACGGACACTGGACGGCACACTGAAGCCTGTCTGCCTACAGTGTCGTGGGGACTGGAGGAGGGTCTGGAGCCGAAAGACCCCGTGGACGGGAGGATGGGACCGGGGTTGTAGGTGGGGGGACTTCTGGAAGGTTAGGGGACAGCGACTCATTACCCGTGCCCGCCCCCACTTTAATTGGAACTCGAGGACTCGTCACCCACTAAAGTGGGTGCTGAACACCCATACGTCCATAACACCCATATGTCCAAAAAAGTGATTAATTGAATCTATTCCCACCCTCAACCCCTCTTCAGCAAGCGACCACAGCCCTCATCATCAATGATATATAATGGCTGTAATGTCCCGTCAATTCTCATCTTCCGAGCCTTTTTTGCGGCCTCAAAAACCACCTTTTTCGTGGTTTGGCGGATCTTTTGCTCAAGGGACTGTATCACCTTCACAGCCTTCGCATACTCGTTTTCCTGCCTCTGCCTCACCATTTTCCTTCCATCTTTGACTTGGATAACCCCTCCTGTTTGTAGTTGTGTATTTCGTGCCTGACGACGAGCTCTGCGGACCTTTTCAGCTAAATTGGTCCTTGAGAGATCTCTCTTGACCTGGATCAATTCAGACCCTTGGGTTAGGGCCCCTCTGATGAATCGATCTAGATTGTGGTTGAATGGCGAGACCTCTCCAGTCAGCTCTTCGATTTGGTTGCTGATGATCTCTGATGCCTCAGAGAGCTTATTCGCCACTCTTCTGAGTTTCCTGATGGTTGTAGGAGTACTGAAGGAGGAGGACGACGATCCTGTGTTGGGTGGTGTGGTCACTGTAGGAGGGGTGCCATCTCGGATTGCGATCTTCTCCAGCACCACTTGTGGGTTGAATGGGTTTATCCCAGTCTTCTTAAAAGCTGATATAATAGTAGATTGCTTGAAGGTTTGTTTACGAATGGACTGAATAAAACTGAGGAACTCCAGCTTGGTGATGTTGGTACAGCCTTCCCGGACTATGGTGTCAACTGCAAGGCTGTGGTAGTGCTTGAGAGGCTGAAACACTACCACATCCAGTGGCTGAAGGAGATGGGTTGAATGAGGAGGGAGGCCAAAAGGAAGGATCTCATGATCCTCACAATACTGTAGGAACTCAACAGTGTGATGAGAGCCATATCCATCAATCAGAAGGAGCCTCTTGTGGCCCTGGGTCCGGTTCTTTGAGTGTATATCGAAGTGCTTGATCCAATCGAGGGACATCTGGTCATTCGAATAACCAGTTGGCGATACTCCAATTACTGTATCCGCCTCCAAGTCCTTGATGCCATACCATCTGCTCATATGAACAGAGCCACTAAGGATCAAGAACGCAGGGATATAATCACCTGCTGCGGATATGGCCTCAATCGCAGTTGCTGACTCTCTGTTGGTTGGGATGGCGAAGTAATGGGCCCTCTTGCGTTTGGTGATGACCATCTTATCCTTCCCAACTCCTATTTGGAAGCCAGTCTCGTCCATGTTCCAGATATCAGAGGGTTGTATACCATATACCTTAATGGTCTCTTGGAGCATCAGAAACCAACTGTTGATAACCTCTATATCCTCAGACTTCTTCCGTTCCATATCAAGGGTCTTCTCTTTGGCGTAGAAGTACCCATGCCTCTTGATGAATCGACTGGCCCACATAGGGTTGACAGTTGGAGGAGGCATCTGATGATCTTCATGGGACTTAGCCAAGAGGTAATTGGCAGCATCCACAAGAAGCTCTCGCCGTAGGGCAAGATTCATATGATCCATTCGATCAATATAGTGACAAAGAGCCTTCTCCTGGTCCCAGGTAAGCTTTCTACCGTGGACTGGGCGGTCCTTAAGAGATGGTGTTCCTGAAAGCCTCCGATACAGCTTCTTACGTGGTATCTGGTATTTCTCAGCCACGGCAGTAAGCTTTAAGTTCGGGTTTTCACGAATCGATAGAATGGCCTCCTGGATACGCTCCTCTTCAGTTTGATTGAATTTGGTCATTGTGGTGGCTTGGATCGAAGGTGGTGATGTTGATGTTGAGCTTGAGGGATTTTTTGGACATATGGGTGTTATGGACGTATGGGTGTTCAGCACCCACTTTAGTGGGTGACGAGTCCTCGAGTTCCAATTAAAGTGGGGGCGGGCACGGGTACTTGGGGGAAATGAGAATGGCGAATGCCTGCAACGGCCACATTAGTAGAGTAAGGTGCACTATCAACGGCCTGCTGGGAATTGTTGCTCATGTATCCGTACATCGGGATGGAGCGGAACCGGGACCGGGACTGACACTGGCACAGCTCCTGGCCCAGTACTCGGTCTCTGCTCATTGTTTTTTTGCCCGCTACGAGGTACCTAAGGTAGGTAGGTACCTACCTAGGTAGGCAAGTAGATACCTATGCTGCAGTGCGTAGTACAACGATGAACCCACTCGCATACTGAAGGAGCGCCCGACCCCGGGTTGGGCGGGGCCAAGGAAGGGGAAATCTGGGGGAAGAGCTGAGGAGAACATTAGGGCGGGCAGCAGAAGGAGAACGCTAGCGAAGTGGAAAGAGGGGAAATCGTCCGTCTGCCAATCATTATTGAGACTGATATGTACGGACGTGTACCTTTTGTGATAGTAGTACCGTAGGTACTAATCTCAGTGGACGGCAGACGGTAGTCAACCCGTATTAGTTCACAGCCAACACCAACGGCAGCGCAGTCCACCCGTCTAGGCTGGCGCCAGAAGCAGAGCAGAAGCACACTACACGCCACTCCCGCCATCATGTCATGGTCCTTCTGCGTGTCTCGCCGTCTGCTATCCGGCCGGCAAATCTTCTCCAAAGCACCAAACCAAAAGCCGTGTACGGTGTATAGTACCTAGGTAGGGTAGGTATTTTCTCGATGCAGGCCCCGACATGGCCTTTCCAGCCCGCCGGTGCTCCTCCCCCGACCTCAACACAGCCTTGACACCACTCGAACCCGGAAGCGGGGGTTCGCATGCGACTCCTGACCGTCCTCCCATGCATTGTGCCTCTGCAAAGAGGCTCTAGGCCTTTCGAAATAGCCCCACTCCGGCTCCTGTTTTCGTTAGCTGTTAGCTCAGCGCCGTCAACATTATGAGCCCCCAGTCAGCACAAGTGCCGCCCCTTGTCGTCCGAGCCCATGCTTCCGAATACCCCCGTTTTCCCCAGGTTTCCTTCCACCGGCCACGGAAGGTATGCGTGTCATGGCACACCTCGAAAGCAGAAAGAAGAAGAAGAAGAAGAAGAAAAGGCAAGGGTGAAAAGCAGCAGACCTGCGAGTCCGAATCATGTTTGTTCGGCAAGAACAGGAACTGCAAACTGTAGAAGTAGAACCTGGAGAAAGGGGAGGGCCCAAGCATTGACAGAACTGGAGAAAATCCGGGGCAGGGGGGGAGAGGCTCGTACCCTTGCACTCGTGCCGGGGTCCCATTTCGAGATATGTCGGATCGGTCAAAGATCGCTGTTTTGTCACTGGTGACCCAATCCTCGTCGTCGTCGTCGTCGTCGTCGTCGTCTGACCAAGCTGCTTGGCTCACGCAACCATCCCCGGGTTCCTCTTCAGCGCCTTCTCCACCCAAGGGTCTCCGCTTGGATTACATGTTCCAAGCAATCAACTCCTCCACTCCCATTCAAGCTTAGCAAAGCTAGGTTACTAAGTAGATCGCCACGACTCTCACGCCCGACCTGAGACTTGCACTCCAAGGACCCAATGATGCCTTGTCATCGAGTGATTCCGTCGCGATCGTCATTCACGAGCCCGCGTGGGCCAAGGGCGGTCAACGCGGCCAACTCGAGTTTCCAGGCAGTGCAATGCTTTTTGGCCAAGGTCCACCCGCTCTGAATCCAGCCCGCCCATCGAGGACGAACGCAGCCTGTCAAGCTCCCAGGATTCGCGAGATTGCTCAACAAAAGCCCATGCCATTCTGGCCCGTTGACGCCTTGGCGATGCAATGAGGAACGGGCCTTGGAAACCGGCATCTGTCGACGAATAGCCATCCCATAACCCACAAACCCCTATGCCGTCTAGTATAGGTGGTTGAGAGAGCGAAGCTATGTTTCTGTGCAGCTCAAGTTCTTTCTCAACACCCTCGGACCAACTGGCTTCGGCTGGACGGTAGTATCAGCGTTCCCGGTGGCTCGCACATGCGCCTTTGCCATCACCTCCGGATTCTTGTCGTGTTGGCTTACTCTCCGTTGACGCCGGGACCCTTCCCATCTCGCTCTTCCGATCCCTTTCGGCCACTCGCGGAGAACGGAGTTGCCTCGTCAACTTCAAACAACTCCATGCCGGGAGACGGGTATCTTTCAAAAAGAAAAAAAAAGTCAGAAAAGAGGCCATTTTTTTCTGCGCTTGTTTTTCGGAATCGGATGGGATGAGTCGTTCCTGGTTCCTGTCATGCTAGAAGGTTCATGACATGGGTGCGGCAGTTGGAAGCTGAGACCACGCCACAAATTACCCCATAGTTTCAATATTTGGGAAGGGGGGCAACCCAATAAACCGCGTAGGCGATGACAATATGCCCTCCGCAACCCTTTTACCTCAGTCCCCACTGTTGGCGATCCACAGACGCAGGTTGGCGGGCACACATACTGCAGCTTCTCCCTCCGAACGCGCGGGAGGGTGTCCTTTCCAACACGCATTTGTTGAGATCTAAGCTCGGAAGTATTAGGGACGACAAGTCATCGTTTGTGAGCCCGCGCTTTATCGTGACTGCTCTCTGCCCTCCTCCCTTTACCTTTAACAGGGTGCACAGGGGGGTGATATGCCACACAGCCGATCGCCCACTACTCGGCATGACATCCCCCGCGGGTCCTTGACTAAATGAATACAGTCTGTAGCTGTTAATTGCTACTCTCCGTATGGCCCGCATCCAGCCAGAAATGCCACCTTCCTATCGCGGACGTTATTTTCCTGCGTATCGATCGAGGCTTCAATTCCACGTCAAAGGTCCGTTCCTAAGGCGGCCCAAGCTACGTCGATCTCCGTTGCATGTAGGTACGGCCACGGGGTTGCCAACCGCCAGGAACATGTCTGAGCCCTGTTGAAACGGATGGCTCCTGATTAAGAGCATTCCGACGAGGGGGTCGGGATAAGACAGTCTCACCCAAAGCCACTGCTGGCCGTAAAAGCATATCGACATACTTTATACTCAACGCCAAGTTGCGGGGGGCAAGCAGACATTTGTCGCTGGCCACGCTCATCCGTACTTCACTTCCTCCACGGAAAAGACACTGCCGGCTGAGAAACTGCCATGTGCCCTAGACGAGAATATACCGGAGGGGCACAGCACCCTGACTGGAACAAGCTTTGAATGGTCCAGGATAACGACACATGTGTAGCTCCGTGATGTGTCCTTCACGCCTAGTCTTGACCGTTGTACCTCATAACGGCAAACTCTGGGGAGGTGAGTCAAAAGTTCTGCCTGAGCTTCCGCGTCAAAAGTGAGCGCCCAATCCTGTGAGTGCCGAATGGATCGACCCGGCCGCATGGCTTTTCCTGACCCTCCCTCTCTAACTGAAGTCTTCCTCGTCATTGGACGCCTCGCCTTCGGCTAGATCATTTTGGGTATCTTCCATCGATCCGAGATAAGCCAACACGTTTTCATCTGCAAGAAGTTGTGTTTTCTGCAAGGTTTGGGGCGCATCGCCCATCCTTGTTAGCCTTTTGGCAACCATGTGCGGGGAAATGGGCAGCCACTTGGGACGAGGACGTAGAAGGAATCCAGAAGGAACGCAGAGGCCTCGAGCAGCAAAAGCGGGTTGAGAATGGAAATGGGCCGACAATCGTAAGATTCGACTGCAGCCCTGGCCCTGACAGAGACAAGGTGTCGGGCGATGATGAACTTACTTGGTCTTCGAGAGCCTTCACGGCAGCTTCCAGCAAGCTAGTCTCTTTCTCCCTCAGCGTGGCGGCTGCGTTGATGCACGCCCCGCAAACGAGACCACCTTCGTTGAGCGACTCGTCCAGGTCCTCCAGCGACAGGCCCGTTGCCAACCGCCCCAGCTGGCTGGTCGCTAGATCCTGCAAGACGGTAACCACTCGAAGACGAAAGATTTGAGCAAGCGGGTGGCCGTCAATGTGTTGACTGAACCCCGCCGTCGTCTTTGTCACATCCTCTTCTTGCCAGAACAGCTTTAGCTCCCGTGATCCTTCGTTGTCCTGCAGGACACGAAACGACAAGCCGTCTTCCTCGTTGAGACACATCAAATAGGCAAAAGTGCTTTCCCAGCTGACGGCGCCATTCGTCCGGACAAACTCCACAGTCGGGGAGCCCTCGAAGATGTGCATTTTCGCCTTACCCAGCGGGTCATCTTCAAGAGGTGTCAAGGGCAGGGTGATACGGTCCGCAGCTGAAGCGGGATCGATAAAACCGTAGCTGAATAGCATCTCTGCCCCGGATTTCGCATCCCCGTACGAGATTGTCATCTCTTCCCCGGATGAGACCCTGCAGCCGGGTCGCAAGAGCAGAACCACCTCATCCTTGCTGTTTTCTTCGTAGTATGCATTAGCATTGGACGAGTGGTTTGCCAAGTCTAGTACCGGGACCATGGCCTCGCCCGAGTTGGGAAGCTCCAGGCATCGGGAGCGGAACCATGCATCGACCCGAACCCAGTCGATGAGGGAGACCTTGTCGCTTTCCCAAAACAGTTCGTTCCAGAAAGCCAACGTAGAGGACACCTCGCGGAGCTCGTCGAACTCGTCGGTAAGTGCAACGATCTTGGCAGCTGTGGCCGACTATTTTCCGTCAGAAAGTGACCTTTACACGGGAACCGCTGCCTCGGGCACGCCGGGTCGCCCCTACTCAGCCGCAAACTCCTTGGCTGGTGGATCAGAACACTTTTCACTGGGAACACGCGAGTTGATGGGCCGGTGCGTTACTATTCGTAGGGAATTTGTGACGTGATGTAAAGTGTCATCGCGTAGAAGTTTGCGGACTGAAAGAGCCCTCTTGACTGGCCGATCGGCGTTGCGATAGCGCTTCTAGGTGAAGCTATGCTCATCTGCCGAAGCAGATCAGGGGGGCGAGAGACTCACCTCAAGAGATGTTCCGTTCAACATCTGCCGCTCTTGCGTTGTCCAAAGGGTTGTGACAGGCACCTGCGGCGGCAGATATTTGACGTACTCGGTCCAAGGCGTCGGCACACCGCCATGCAAGGACGTCTGTGGCCGGTCGGCGAGGACTTTCTGTGTAAGCAGAAAAATACAGACGTCATGCCGGGTAGACTTTGCCTCAAGTCAGTGCCTGGGACGATCAAAAGACTGGGACGAAGGGCCTCGTCTACCTTGTGCCCAGCGACGTCTAGCAGTTGGCGAAAGTTTTTGTCCACCTTGGCATAGTTCTCGACAGCCTCTGCAGATAGGATCAGCTCATGTGGAATCCTCAGCAGAGTTGGTATGTCGAACGTCTCCTCCTCACGGCTGAGATCCTTGTTCGAGACCAATCCGAGGCCGCAGCCGGGGATCTCGCGAGCTTCGACGTCGACAAGGTCTACGTCGTTGAACATGGCCCAAGTGGATAGAGTGTCGACAGGGAGCTGAGAGGCGGCCATGATGAGCTGGGTTCCCGCGTTTTCTTCTTCTTTTCTTTGAGATAAATGGCGTTCAAATCAATCGTCTGGGTTGCTAGCTTTTCGTTGGCGGGGTGGCTTGTTCTTGTAACTGGGTTGGCGGGTCGTGCGAAGCTGTGCTTTGAAAGCAAAAGTGAGGTTGTTTCGATTGCGCTGCGGGCCAAGCTGGTGGATCACTCGATAGTGCCTATCAGCGAACGTCACTTGCTGGGCTTCAAGGGTGTCGTTGTCACAGGTTTACCTATTCCTCCATGTTCTTTTGCCACCAGAACAAACTAAAAAAAAATTCAAAAAAAAAAAAATCGCTATTCAATGCTATTCGCGCCCAAGAGCTTCGTTCACAAGGACCTGCGTTATGGGCATGGCTTCGCCCAACCACTCAAGTCGTAAGTTCAAGCATTCGCAAGCCGCAGTGGGTTGGAAATGACGACAATTCCGAGTTTGAATGCTCTGTAACTGGTGACCAGGTTTGCCACCAGCAAACAAGCGGTTATGAGTTGATCAGTCAGGAAACTACTAAACTGTGCACTATTATGTATGTAGGCCTAGCCACCGCGGCGAGGCCCAGGTATCATCGCCTAGGAAATAATAGGATAAGGAAATCAAAAGCAAGTCCAAACTCCGTGCCAAGTGTATTGTCCTCCCTTTTCTCGTTTCTCGTGGCTCGTAACATGCTCAATATTGCGGCAACGTGCCTCCCTGCCCAGAGCCATTGCACCGGAGGAAAACCAGACCCTCGGCACCCCTGTTGTGGTTCAACGACCGCTCTGAGGGAAGGAATGTTCACAGGGCAGACCGTCCGCGAAGTGCCGCCGCCTCTTTGTTCCTGCGCAAGTTCTGCTCGCGATTCTCTCGCATCCACGCCGTTGCCTGCAACCATTCCGGGTTCTTGCGAACATACGCCGGTAGCTCCTGCTCGGGAACGTCTCCAAAATCCATGTGTCTATGGTGCGACCATGGTTGAGGAGGCTTGCTGTTTGGAACTGGCAAGCCTTGTTCGGCGGCGCGTTTTTCTTCCTCGTCGCGCTGCTCTGCCTCCAATCTCTGCTGCCGCATGCGTTGGGCCGCTCTGCCAAAGTTGGCCTTACGCCCGCCCCGGGACTTGATTTCCTCCATCTTGGCATTGTACCAACGATCAGAGCGGTTGTGCGGCCAATGGATACGGGGATCGAGCTTCATGTATAGCCGCTCACGGCCTTCTCCATAAGACTGAGCGTTCGTCGACATGCTGCTCGGAGCGATCGGGACAAAGACACCCTCAGGCGGGCTTGTAGCTTCGGCCTGTCCATATATCATTGCGTCGAACTTGGCGGAGTTGAAGGTTGCGCACAACTGAAGTCGGCGCTCTTCGCAGTTCATCTTCCCTCGCTTTTGGTCAGGCGCCGTCTTTTGGTGGACGACCCCACCAGTAAGTGATGGTCGAGTTGCATTCCTGAGGTATGCCCCATCTGCTGGCAGAATGGAGTGGCGGCTTTGCTCGTTGAAAGGGGTCACCTGCTGCGCGTTCCCAATGCTATCCACGCCACCTTCTTCGTCTCCGTCGTTGTCGGAAGAGCTCAAGACGATGGGACTGTGCGCTACTCGTGTGCGAAGCATGTTTGGCCCATTCCATCGGCGGTTGGTTTGTGACACGTCGGAGTGGACGTTGGAAACTCGCACAGATCTTTGAGAGGTCGTATGGGCTTCTGCAGTCGTATAGGCCTCGCCGTAGATGGTGTTGCTCGCATACATACGGGGAAGCGGCTGTTGTTGATTTTCATCGATCTCATCTGACGAACTAAGCCCGGATGATGACTCGGTACCGCTGTTTCTCTTCCGCTTGCTGGCCGAAGCGGAGCGTAAAGCCGACGGGGCGGTCTTGAGCTGCATTGGTGGCAGTCGGCTGGTCCTGACATGAGGTAACGAATCAAAGCTTCTGCTACCGGCGGACGGCATAGAGGCTGTGACAGACTCTTTTGCAACGGAGTCGCTCATGCGACCCCTGGAAACCCGCTGACCATTGAGGCTGTCGGTAAGAGGCGTACCGGTATCGATCGGCCTTGCTTTGGAGGACCGAGGTACTTGAGAAGGTTTGGTAGCTGGTGTGGTGGTGTTCTGCGAACTGGTCTCCAAGCTGGCGCCACCCTCCGCAGCCTTCCCCTGGCTTCGCTTATTGGCAACGGCCCCGTAGCTCGCAGGCATGTCGTTTGGGTAAACATTGACGAAGCGTTTGATGGCGGTATTTGAGGCCGGTGTGTGGGCTGTGGTGATGAAGGACTGGAAGGGATTGAAAGCCCCCGAGGCAGGACGTTGCTGTTGGGTGGTTGGTGAGCCGGATCCACTGGTATGCGTGCCTGTCGGATTGGTGTGGGAATTTGAACCTGTTGATTCTGTCCGGCCTCTAGACGAGGCTGACGAGTAAGTCGATTTTCTAGATGCCATGGCAATTCTTGTGGCAAGGTCTGGCAGAAGATTGGACTTCCTGCCCGTTGCCAGATAAGACTGGCTGCCATTTGACTGTTCTGCTGCTTGATTCCGCTCCAAGTGCTGCGGTGAGTCTTTTCTCGCAGCGGGCTTGGTAGATCTAGATCCAGATCGAGACCTAGAAAAGCCCCCAACAGCTTTGAAGGCATGGGCTTGATTATCTCCATTTCCTAGACGTACTTTCTTCCCATGAGAAAGACAATACTTTGAATTTAGTGCAACCGATGTGCACCCCTCCTCAATGCAATCATCTGTAAATTGACGAAACGACTCCATTTCCTCGCCAGGAAACAATTCATAGGAGAAGCACCAGTCTTCTTCAACTGCCAAGGTAATCGCGGCTTTGATGGACCGTGGACGATTGGCCCTTGGAGGGGAGCAAGGCTACTGTTATCCTCCTATATTCACAAAGGTCCAGTGGCCTGAGTGAATTTCTCGGTCTGAACAGGATACAATGCGTTGTTTGTACAGCTCCAAGAGAAGAGTTCATCCGGACTGGGTCGCTTGTGAGAGTACCGTCCAGCAGCAGGAGATGGAAAGCACCCCTAAGAGTTATGATGCTTCCCGCGCACTGCTCTCCGGTGAGTCACTCTACTACCAAACAAAGAGGTACAAAAGGTGTCGCATATGTTGAGCCTCATGGTCTGAAAGCCAAAAAGGAAGTGGTGAGACAAGATGCCTAATGGGCGACAGTTAGCAAGTTACTAAAGAAGAGGTAGCCTGGATGATCCAAGTGGATCGAAGTTATGAAATGAAGTAAGCGCTCAGGTCTTTTCAGTCTTTTTTTTAGTCTTCATATTGGGGATCACAGCGGTTTTATTGCCTTGCCTTGTCCTCTTCCATCATGTGTGCCACAGCCTTTGGTCCCACTTCGTTGAGGCAACTAGAGGAAGGACTCCAAATTTAGGCATGTTAATGTCGTATCTCAGTCATGTATGTGAGGCTGCGATTTTAAACAGCTTCACTAAGCGCGCAGCTCTTCGCTTGGCGAAGGCTTTGCAAAGACGAGGACGTCGTCCGTTCATGAAGAACGAAGTCATATATGAGGAACAAGACAAGGCAACAACCCCAGAAGAATCCTTTTCGATCGGACCTTTTACCAATAGTCATCACCGCGCATTGGGAATGAGATTCCCTAGGTGAAATGAGAGAAAACGGAAGTATGTGCTCACTTACTAGTTGGGATCTGCCCTTCCTCCTCGATTTCGCGCCTTCAGACCCTCCGCTTCGCAGCTGTCGACGAACAACACTTTCGCATGGGATCGAGAGAGACAGAGCCCCGGATTTCAGATGACGCTCTCGAGATCCAGTATCGTTGCGACGCAAGTAATGTAAGAGTATCTCCCCTATCACAATGGCGCAGATGTGGAACGCGACTTGAATATTCGACCGAGTCGCGAAGTGGGTTGCTGAGGCTTTCGCCTCGCGTTACGTTCAGTGGAGGTTGTTGGAAGCCAGTTGCTTGAGCCCACTGGGAGTACCTTTGGGGTCACCCTTGTTTAGGTGGCTTCGCTACCCGGGGCCTTCATTTCGCCATCCGGGCCCACATTAGACGTCGGCCACGGATCATCTGCAGTCCGTATCACCCCTCCATCCAAACATGGAAGCCTAGCGCGGGGATATTTTGGGCTGGAGGAAAGCTGCTGCACAGTGCCCCCCCTGTTCAGCGGCGACGGTCCACTACCTATCCTGTCGACAAATTGCCTGAAGATCCCTGCCCAGGTCTCAGCAGCGCGTGTTGCAACGTCGTAGCCTCTCCACGTCTTCTTGACAACTCGGCTTACCCTTCTTGCTTGATCAAACTTTTGGCTGCTCAAGTCTTCCCGAATTTGGAAGAACGACATGAACTTTCTCAAATCGGCAGTTGCCTCTGCCATTGCCCAAGGGCCACCCTTCCCTTATAGCTTTGGTGACAAGGTGGACATCGACGAGTCCATCTGGACGCTTAGTAACGGCACCAGGCGAGTATGTTTAACCACTGCACGAGGCAGCCGAGCTCTCGAAGCCTGACAACTCAAACAGGAAGATGGATCCAACTGTAGTATCTTTTCATTCGACGTTGCTGCCAACAAGTCCCGGCTACCCCTGGCCAAGAACGCTTTGCGCAAGCTGAGGACGCTACGCCACCCAGGCGTTATCAAGGTGTTGGATACGGTGGAGGTATGGCTAGTCCATGACCAGGCAAAGCATCATCTGACATGGTTATACAGACCGATACGTACATCTATATTGCGACCGAACGAGTTGTGCCGCTGCGGTGGCATGTAAAGAGGAAAAGCCTTACACCAGAGACAATCAAGTGGGGATTGAGCAGTGTTGCGGTATGTCGAAATGAACGCGAAGTAGACATAGGAACTGACGGCCTTGCAGCGGACAATCAAGTTTATCAATGAAGAAGCAACATCAATACATGGGAACCTCAGAGTCGGTTCCGTGTACACATCCGAGAGTGGGGAGTGGAAAATGAGTGGCTTCGAGGTGCTGAGCAACGTCAAGGATGACGAGGCAGTAATATACGTGCGTGGATTCGCCGTCTTCCGCGCGCTAACGTCACTAATCATGGGCTCTGTAGACATACGGCAGTTTGGTTCCAGACTCGGGGCGGTATGCGCCGCCAGAGCTTGCGCGTGGGGGCTGGGATGCGATCAAGAAGAGCCCGCATTCCGCCGTGGACTCGTTCGGCTTCGGCTGTTTGATATTTGAGGTTTTTAACGGCGACTTCATGGGCTCCGATCAGGCCGGCCAGACGAAGAGCATCCCTCCAACAATGCAGCAGAGCTATAAGCGTCTGGTGAACCCAAACCCCAAGGCGCGTGTCAGTGTTGGCCATTTCTTGGAGCAAGGCCAGCGTAGCGGATCTTTTTTCGATAGCCCACTCATCAAGTTGACGGAAGGGATCGAAAACCTGGGTGTCAAGACCGAAGCCGAGAGGGAGCAGTTCCTTGAGTAAGTGACTCCGTCTCCGAAACGCTATAAGCAACACCATCTGACCCGGACAGCGATCTTGACCAACTGACTGACGATTTCCCCGAGGACTTCTTCAAGATGAAGGTTCTTCCGGAACTAATCAAATCGGTCGAGTTTGGAGGCGGGGGGCCCAAGGCATTCAGCGTTGTTATGAAGATCGCTGCCAAGTTGTCCAACGACGACTTTGATTCGAAGATCACGCCGGTAGTTGTTCGGCTCTTCTCTAACCCTGATCGAGCCATCCGCGTCTGCCTTCTGGACAGCTTGCCCATGATGATAGACCGGCTCACGCAGAAGGTTGTTAACGACAAGATTTTCCCGCAACTAGTCACCGGTTTCACGGATGTCGCCCCAGTGGTTCGCGAACAGACGCTCAAGTCGGTTCTCGTCATCATCTCGAAGCTGTCTGATCGGACAATCAACGGGGATTTGCTCAAGTATCTGGCAAAGACGGCCAATGACGAGCAGCCAGGTATTCGGACAAACACAACCATCTGCCTCGGAAAGATCGCCAAGAACCTTGGCACCTCCTCAAGAAGCAAAGTTCTCATCGCTGCCTTTACCAGATCCCTTCGAGACCCGTTTGTGCACGCCCGCAATGCATCCCTGATGGCTCTCGGCGTCACCGGGGACTGTTTCTCTGACGAAGACGCTGCTCTCAGGATCATGCCGGCCGTGTGCCCGTTGCTCATAGACAAGGAAAAGTTGATCCGCGACCAGGCTAGCAAGACCATGGATGTGTATCTGCAGAAAGTCAAAAAGGCGGCGGCCAGCATGCCAGACTCGGCCCTGCCTCCCCAGGGCGCCGAAGGCCCTGGTGGACCCCGTATGAGTACGCCGCAGCCTAACGAGGGCTCAGCGTCGTCTTGGGCCGGCTGGGCCATCTCCTCCTTTACAAACAAGGTTTCGGCGGCGGCAGGGGAGATGCAGACCTCCAACGGCCCAGGCGCCGCCTCCCCCAAGCCGACCCCCTCGCCAGGCCCGGACGCGAAAAGGCCAACCACGTCTTCGGCGTCTGCTCTCCATCGGCAGGCCGTCACATCCCCGCCGCCGATGTCGCGGACACCTTCCTCGGTCGTGGCGGACGCCTTCAACCCGGAACCTGCGGACGATGGGGGCGATGCCTGGGGCGACTTGGCAGACGACGATGCATGGGGAGAGCCGGCCGGCAGCACAAAGTCTCCCGCGGCGAAGAAGGAAACGACCGCCAGCGCAACGCCGTTCGATGACGGCGCTGAGCCTGATTTTGCCGGCTGGCTAGCCGCGCAATCGCAGAAGAAGGGCGGATCCAGCAAGCCTCTGCCCAAGGGGCTGACCAAGTCCTCGACGGCGGCGGCAAAGAAGCCCCTGGCGGCCAAGCCGGCGGCCAAACCTGTAGTAGCAAAGAAGATAGACATGAAGCCCAAGGAGACCGACGACGACGATGACGGTTGGGGAGATGGGTGGTAGAAGTCGGCGCGCGTGGCGAGCGAATCTGCAGCATTTACGGCGTTGGGGGAGGGCAGGAATCACCATACCCACGGCGGGATACCATCAATTTTGCACGTAAATGTTCATATAGGTACTAGTGGTACTGCCTGTGAATTGAGAAGAATATGCAATGCAGACGGCCGCAGCCAAACTGTGAATGCGCTACGAACGACTTTCCCGGACGCCCCGCCAACCCAAGTCCCCCTCCCTCATGCCCGAACTGATGAATAAAAAATGCTACACGCACAACAAGGTCCTGTTGTGAAATAAGGAAACCTGATAAATACGAATGCCGCCCCCAAAGCGTCAAACCCACAGCCGTTACCTAGTAGACTCCGAGTAGTCGTTGAGGGCGACGCAGACCGCACCTCTGTGGTGGCCGTTGTACTGGCGAATGATCTGCTGGCTGTGGAGCTCCCAGAGCCGGGCGTAGTGGTCGGAGCAGGCCGTCACGAGGTAAGCCGAATCGGCGCTGAATGCGCAGTCCCACACCCAGCGCTGGTGGCCAGTGAGTGTCGCCTCGAGCGGGAAGGGCTTTGGCTCCTGGTCGGCGGCAGGCTCAAGGTCCTTCACCTCCCAGATGCGGGCGGTGTGGTCGGCGCTGCAGGTCGCGAGCTTCTTGACGTCAGGCGAAAGCAGAATCCGCGTGATGTACTCCTTGTGCGCGTTGAAGTGGGTTACGGGAAGGAGCTGTGTTCGATCGTAAGCCTGCAGCAGCTGCCACACGAAGACATTTCCCTAGTACCCTGTCAGTCTGAATGCCGCGCTGGTCGTGGTCTCAACCACGGGGCATGCTTACGCCATTGTTCGCGGCACACAGCAGCGAGCCATCGCTGGCGACAGTGACGCTCGAGACGGAGACGTCTTCCTCGGGGATCAGCTGATGAGAGCAGTTGTTCTCGGCCAGGTCCCAGACGCGGACGCTGCCCTGGCGGTCGCAGCTGATGATCTCACCCTGGTTCGGATGGATCACAACGTCGTTGGCGGGGCAGCCGTGGTTGTAGCTGCGCTGGACCTGGCCGCTGCGCGTCTCCCAGATCTTGACTGTGCCATCTTCAGAGCTGGTGACCATCCACTTGCCCTCACAGTGGAAGGCAACGCCAGTAATGTTTCCCGTGTGGCCCTCGAATGTCAGCAACGGGTTCGGGTTCGACGACTTGATGTCGTAGAGCTTGACCGTGTGGTGGCCTGCGGCGGCAAGAAAGCGCTTGTCGGGGGAGATACAGAGGCGATTGACCTGGGAATCGGGGTGTTGGATCGTACGAGAGCAAATGCCGGAGAGGGCCTCCCAGAATCTAGTGGGAAAGATGCGTCAGCCATGAATGTATAGATATCGTCGGTACGCGTGATGTTGATCTACCTGATCGTGTGATCATAGCCCGCTACAAAATATCAGCGGTCGCAAAGCCTTTTGTCCAAAAAGAAAAAAAAAGGACGCAGATATGCAAGGGCACCTACCTGTGCAAAGAATCACAGACATGATTACTGTGTTGTAGCCCTTTTTTCTGCGGTTATCGCATGTTATGGGGGACAATTATGTGTTGACTGTAGCGTAGAAGAATATGCGCGCATATGTATATATAGTAACCTGTGTTGCGCGCGCAAGAGGTTATCAAGACGCAGCCCCTCCACGATGTAGTCGGCTAGATTTCTTGGAGCTTCGGTTCCTAACAAATGCCCCCACTAGAGGTCCTGGGGTACCTGGTGTCTCACCGAATTGTTCCTGGACCGGAAGAACTTCGGCGATTCATCTGCCAACTGCCTAGTTGGTGCCAACAAGGTACGTACGTACGTACCGCTTATACCCTTTGAGCGACCTATGCGATAAACCGCGGACTTCAACAACGACAATACATCGCCAAGCATATCCTCCCGGTCTCTCAGTACATAATGACGTCGATCTTCTCTCTGTATATCAGCAATTATAAATCAATCAGCTTCGTCCCGCCGCTCACTTCCGGTTCTGACAGTCGATGGCCACACAAAAACCCCCTAACAGCACTGAAGTAGTGTAACTGGAAGCCCTGAGTCCCTCAGCTAAAACCCAATCAGAACGTGCCCGCGGACCTGATTGTGTTCTTTTCATGGCATTGTGGTCTTCGAATTACATCTCCTCCACTGTTGCATCTGGGCAGTTCGGAACGTGCCGGCAAGTCATTCGATACCTTGTTCCTGGGGCTAGAGGCGTCGAGTTTCATGGTTTCGCAGGATTCCGTTTGGGAGCTCAGATGCAGGACCTGGCCAGCAGAATGACAATCCTATTGCGCCAAGATTTGGAGATCCCGTTGGTGCATCAGTTGGATGTCAAAGAGACGGTCCAATACACACATCCCCGGCGACTCATTTGCGAACGAGTATGTAGTACAACTCCTTGATGACTCGGGCTTGTGACTGTCGCTTCTTCAGGGGGCATCATATTCCTTTCACCTTATCCCACACCAAGTACTCTGAAATACATCTCGACTTACCGAATGTAGAGATGGGCCGCCTCACTGCTCGGGTCGCTGACTTCTCCACCGATCTAGAGTTCGGGGCTGCAACTCGAGTGGCCTCAGCCTTTCCCCTCTCCAATAAAAGCCTAGAAGGTCTTCAGGAAAACTGCTACCCGTATCGCCTTCCCACCTTACCTGCACCAGGGCTTTGATCATCAGTCACACTCTCCATGATCGGTGTATTACCCCAAGGCTCCACCTAGGATGTAAAGTCAAAGAACCTCTCGGTAGCACGGAGTTGAGAGGTCCCCGAAAGCAAGCAATCGCGACTTCCAGGCCATCGTGGAAGATGCATGGACTTCTGAGGCCCTCGTATAATGTCGCATAGTTTCATAGGACAAGGATTGCATCTAGGACATCATGCTATTCGAAACAGGTTCAAGGGAAGGCTCGTTGAGCTCCAGAGCATCTGGATTTGGAGCTCTATCTTGCGTCTTAACTCAACCAACTGCTTTCAAGGGACCCATGGTAAGAAGCAAGCCGCAGTTATGTTGTTTATGCACCCAGGTAGCGTGCGGTTGTGCTGTATACGGGCCTCTATTGTATGGAGTCTGGCCAAAGCATTTGCTGCTGTGCAACTAGGCGTCGGTGCCCAAGTACATGCGGCTTCTTGGAAATCTACAAAACGAGGCTTCGAGTTCTACAACGGGCTTGCCTCATCTCGGCCGTAATCCTAGTGTTTCCGAATGCGCGGGCACCGCCGAGACATCTCAACTCGGTGCTGTATTGGACTCGACTCGGGATCGGCGTCGCTTGCTTCCAACCGAGCTTCAGTCTTGGTCCAGTGGGCGTGGCCCAGTTCGTACCCCAGCGATTCACGGCCAGCCTATACCCTATCATGCAGCAGGTTTCGGTGCAATAGAATGCCGATCCTCGACTCGACTCCTCACACACGACAGACCTCTCAGGCCTAATGCTTCCGATCCTTCTTGGTCACCGTTGGGATGCTAGTGTCACGGGTTTCAACACGTCTCTTCGGGGATTCCAATCAAGATCCATACTTCAGTTATCGTTACAAGCGGCTCATAAGGATTTTGGGCTTCAATCTTGTCGAGCCAGGCCAGAAAGCAGCGATATAATGGCCTTTACTTATTTTTAAATAAAACTCTACCCTCAACTCTGCGATGGTTGTACTGAAGATCCTGCTGCCAAGGCTCCTGGAACACATTCCCTACGAACGCCGTTCTCAGCGTCACCTAGCTATAGTCATCCGTTTAACTCCCAACACCAAAACCAAGTCAAACAAGAACCATAGGGTAGATCGCTGCCAACAGAACCCCGTCAAAATAAACAAGCTTGACCATGGAGACTGCGCCCTTCTCCGGGGTCGTATAACTCTCGGGGGTACATGTCTACAAGGGCTCCAGAGCCAACGGCCCTACTGGGCGGTGGCCCAAGACTAACCAGCGGCAACGCCTCGGTTCGGCCCCCCGTTTTTGGAACCCGTTGGGTCTTTCGGTCCTCGTCTGTCTCTGCGTGCGTCCCCGGCTCGTGGCTTGGAACCCAACGAACGGCTGTCGCCGGCGTTCCTGTGGGGGCAGGGAATTCTGACCACGCCCTGGGAACCACAGAAGTCACAAGCGTTTCTTCGCGGTATTCGTCAATAAAGCGGTACACTTCACTACCACGGGCAGAGATGTCATACCGTTCATGCCCTAGGCAGTGACTGCAGGTTGCGAAGTCCCACCTTCCAAAGTATATGTCTTCGATGCAGCCGCAGATGTCCTCGGCAGCCATAGTGACGATGTGTATAAGATGGGGCACAAACGTCAATAAGGCTATCTGATAACGTCTCTTTTCTTCTTTTCTCGGAAGTTAACCGGCTGTTAAAGTAAAGAGGTCAGTTGTGTCGTCTCCCAGGAAGGGTTCATCGTGAAGGGAAGCTCTCCGCCTTATATAGTTTCTGACACAAACAGCACCAAGGTGCGGCTGCTCAGAACACAAGAGAATAGCCACGCACATGGGACCACGAAGACGGGGCAACGAACCTGCCAAAGGATATGTCCGCCTTCAACATCCCTCACCGCTCTCGTCGTTCACCGGTCGGGTAATCATCATTCCGGACTTTCGATACGTTCATGACATTAAAGGGAAATAACTCTGAACTACCTAGGTCTTGTGACTGCTCTGGCTGCCGCCGCTGAGGCTACCTCGTTTCACCTCACAGATCAGCGAATGGGGTAGTAGTGGTGGGTGATACTTCATATGTCGCCTTATCCTGCCTTTCCCGTTTGGGCAAATGGGCCGACGGTTCTCTGGGGAGCTTTCCCAGCGAGTTGGTGCTGATATTGACGTCAGCCACACTTGGGACGTGCTTATCCTGCGCATTGTATCTCTTCGATGCCGTGAAAGGGAAGCCCCCCTCCCCCTCCGTGTTGCGAGTGTGCTGTGCCTTACCCCGACCTCATGCATACCTCACTTTCCACTTGTTGTCTCTCATATCGTTTTCGCAGAAAGGGTCCGATATCCCAAGATATCCTCGGCTGTTGTTAGTCGACTTCATTGTTCTTTGGCACAATGGCTGCAAATATCTCTCAATCTGGCTGTAACCCCCCTCCGAACTTTGGCCCATCAGCTCGCTTGCCGGCTGCTCCATCAATCAGCCCTCGACCTCGACCGGCGTGCGGCTACCTGCAGCATACCCATGCTAAATCCTGCCACACAGACTTACACCGGCATCTTAGGGCCTTGGAAGACTGCAAGAGAAGCAGCAAGACCATGCCAATCGCACATCAGAATGCCAAAAGGGCAAAAAGGCGGTGTTGCCGGGTGCAGTCGTCACGCATTGGGGGCATCCCAGCTTGCTCCATCATACCGTTCATATCGCTGTTCGCCCCTGATAGTGCGACGCTCTGCATAACTAGCCGGGACCAACCGTAAGTCTGTACCGGGGCCAAGGGTTCTGCCCGCTCTCGCGGGAAATGGAGCACAACAGTTGCTCCGACTCTTCCACCTATGTCTTGCTGTCTCATCAAGCGACCTCTCCCGCATCGCTTGCGCCTAGCAAGGCGGAGGCAAGAGAACCAGCTGTCGGGCACGCAGCAAGCAGCATGCCGCTCTCGCTTACTCCCATCCCTATCCGTGCTCGGCTTTGGGTAACGTGAATTCTTCAGGGGAGATCGAATTCGCGAGCCTACCTACGTAAGATGCACCGTGATGGACCATGCTGACGATAAGGAGTGTAAGCGAGCAGGCTGTCGATTTAGCATGGCATGGTCTCCCGTCTTCCTTACTGTGCTGGTTCATACATTTGTGATGACAACGAGAGATTTCTCGCAATCTTGGAAGGGTCAATGGCCGTTCGATAACACATGAGCAATGCTTCCATCGTCCATTGAGAGAAGAATGCTAGGACAAGCAACCGACGAGATCAAGAAATCACCGCCAAACCGTGCCCCAAATCACACGACCACGCCAGACCTACGTTGCCCGTTCCCTCCCTTGACCGAGTAGTTCCCTGTTGTGCCACACATCCTGTATATAAATCGGCACTACCCGAAGCGCTCGCAAAGCGTCATCTGACCTGCTTGTGCTCTCTCCGGCGCTCCCTCGAAGCTCAACTGACGCAGTATGCCCGGCGCGGAATACCGGCTCGACGGCTAGCCCCATGATCAGTGGCGATAATTGTCGCTGCAGTCGAACAGTTCGGTGCTCAGACCCGAGGAGGCGCTGCGTACATAGAGAATTGGGGCAACTACTTCTCCCCATTTGTTTTCTCTTCTCTTCTCTTTACATCGCAGCGCGGCATCTTCCCGGCATGATCACCATGCAGGCCCATGTCATCCCCCGTTCTATTCGGACGTCTCATATATGTGGCAATGACAGGCAGGCATTATACACACATTCCGCCCGCGCGCGCCTTGATGCCCTGTTCCTTGATTTTCCGTCTATCTCACTTCCGAAAGTACCACTCCCACAACCGCAAATCTCACGATCATCCTCTCGCAGGCACCATCTTTGGCGCTCGGTAAATAGCGAACCAGCAGACCCCGCCACACGGTGGGGCTCGAGAGAGGGTGTGGTGAGACAGTGCAAAGTCCAAAGTAAAGAAGTCGGATTGTGAACTGGCCTACAGATCTCAGAAATAGGTCATCGGAAGGAAGAGACGCAGATATCCCTTTTCCCCGAGCCGGAGCATGTCTCGGTACACAATGCGGCCTATCAATATACCGCAGCACTATCGATCCCCAAGCCCCTCCAGTCAGACACTTCCCGGCAATGTTTGCGGTACGACCGAGAGCGACATGGCAGAGAACCTGATGCGGGTTCACTCTCGCAGGCCGAATCAAATCATCACCCTTCACTCTCTAGTAAAGCGTAACATGCAGAGGTAGAGAAGCAGGCGGGCCGATAACGGGGAAAGCGCTCTCCGATTCACGGCGAGAAGGGATGGGTTTTCTCGGTAAAGGGGCACACGCTTGCGCTTCTCCCTCATGCTGTCCGAGTTTCTCTGATTGATCAAAAGAGAAGAGATCATCGGCGCGACGGCACGCCTACAGATGGTGGCCATGCGGGTTATCATCTTGAACGAGCTTCATATACACTTGTAGACCTCCTTATTGCCATGAGAGGACTAGGAGTCGTTGTAAGGGACGCAAGCCCAAGTCTGCATACGAAGAAATAGAAGCAGAAACCAGTTCAGATGGAACGCCAAATGAGTAGCCTCTGCGGAACTTCGGGAGGTGCAGTCCGGCTTTTCCTGTGAGCGTGCACTCGGCGCTTGACCGCATCACAGCGTCTATTGAATTCTGAAATTCAGGAGACCACAATTGACCGGAGAAACATTCATTACCTAAGCTAAGCCTGCGAATCACTAGAGCGATAACTGTGAAAAGGAAGGAAAGCCATGATAAAGATAGAAAGCCTGGTATCTCGAGACCCAGGTATATCGTGATTCCCTGCCGGGAAAGCCATGCCCTTGCGTCTCGCAGTGGTCCATCCAGAGAACCCAGTTCGTAGAGTCATCAACCTGGCAGCCATCCCAATCCCCCCCCATCCTGGTGGAGCAATCCCAAGTACCAATCCCCGAAGCTCGTGACGCCGTATCGTACCTTCAGTCTTCGGTCAGCTTAAAGATTTGATCCACTCCGACCCAATCCCTTGTAGCCGAAGAAATAAACTCCAAATACGCAAGGAAGACCGAATAGCGAAACTACGACTAGAGGGCAGGAGCGGCAGCGGAGAGGGCCGTCACCAGACCTGCAGCAGTAACGACACCTCCACCGAGGAAATATCCAGCCTTAGTCAAGAAACCTCGCAGGCGTTTGGAAGGCGGGGGTGCAGATTCATTAACCAGCTTTGCAGCAGCTGGAGCAACTGGCGGGGCCTCCTCGGAAGTTATCTGCATCTCAGTAGCAGCTTCAACTTTCTTTGATGTCTCGATAGCCTCCTCCTCTGGGACAAGGGTGGAAATCTCCTCTGCTTTGCGCTTGGGCGATTGCAAAGCCACTGCTGTCTGCTGAGCACGATCGGCCTCGCTTGTTGCAGGCTGAACCGCATCTGCAGTACTGAGTTGGCTGGATGCAAGCTTGCTTTGGTGGAACTGATAGGCGCTGGTCATGTCAAGCTCGGGACTGGTGTTCCTAACCTCGGACAGGGGGAAATCCTGGGGTGTGTTAAGAAACATGTGTCCGGAGGAAGACCACACCAACTCGGCGACGTTGGTAGACTTGGAAACCTCTACTGGTTCCAAAACAGCAGCTCTGTTTGAAGCACCAATGGGCTGAATTGCAGACGTCGGAGGCTCAGCGGGCACTTCGGTCTTCGATGATACCATGTCCTTGAGCTGAGAAGAGTCTTCCTGCTGCTCCTGGCGACGTATGACTGCCTTGTTGTGCTCCCTCGCCGCGAAGAACTCGGGCTTCCCAGTGATATGGCCCAATGCCTCAGCCGACGGTTCCTCATCTTGAGCTAACGCCCAGGAGTTCTTCTCTGCGACGGCGGCAATAGGCTTAGGGGTCCCATAGGCCTGCTGCCAGTAAGTGTAACTTGTTGGCGCCGTCTCCTTCTGTGCGGGATACTCCGTTGATCGAGCCGCAGGCAATTTCTGTACGCCATTGCTGCCCTCAGAAAGGGAATCAACTTGGGGATCAAGAGGATTCAAGATCGAGGGCAATCGGAAGTCATTAGGACGTCCCTGTTCACCCTGATCTGCAACAGGTAGTGCAGGCCAGACGATTGAAGGAAGCGATGGCATCGGAATTGGCCTAAGCGGACGAGGCAGGGCATTCTGAACACTGGGTTGCTCCGGCTGCCAAGCGGCCGGGGTGTAGCAGGATTGCTGAGATGGGTTGGCTTCAGGCATGGTGGCTTCAGGCATGGACTGTGAGCACACGTAAGATGTACTGTCGTCTGCCCAGAGAGCCGAGTCGGGCTGTTCGGCAACAGATTCACAGTTGTAGTCGTCAGCCATGGGATGGTCAGGCTCATAGTTCGGGGCTCCAAGGCGCTCGCTCTCGCTTTCCTCCTCTGAACCACTGTCGATCTCGACTTCTGGCTCATCTTCCTCTTCATCGTCATCGTCTTCGCTGTTTTCCTCACTGTCGGGAGCACTAAGGCTGATGTCTTCGTCGCAGGAGGCAAGCAATTCGTCGCAGTTCGAGTGGAGTTCGTCGGGATAACTGGACGACTCGTCGTCATAAGACTCGTCGTCGGACTCATCCGACTCTGAGTTGGAGGCAGATGGAATAGTGTGTTGGCGGTGGTTGTCGGATGGCAGAGCCTCCTCTTTCTCGTGAGGGGCGTCCAACTCTGCTAGAGCCTCTTCGCGTTGCGTAGTGATAAGAGGGGACTCCGCAGGCTCCTGCGGAAGCTCCTGGTTGTCGTCAATAACGATTGGAGCACTCGCCTCCCCGCTTGTCTCTGGCTCATGCATGGGTGCATCCATGGTAAGGTCGATGGAGCTGGCGAAAAGCCGCCCTGGGTTTGCGCTCGATTTTGGCATGCCAATCTTACGGAGCTTCGCAGCGGTCTCGCGGACGTCGCTCTCGGTGATGTTATCATCATCATCATCACTACTGTCCGAATCATCGGGGACTGCGAATGTTGGCCGGGACTTGATCTGGCTCGAGGCCTGCGAGGCTTTGGCCAAATTATCCCACTCCCACTCCACCTCGACAGTGCATGGAGGAAAGAGTTCGTTGGATCGCTGAATGTCGATACCAAACTTGAGAATGTCATGTTGCTGCAACTCGTGGAGCGTGCGAGGCTGCAGCCTCTGGGAGTTGCGGTACGTGCCGTGGAGAGATCCGGTGTCTTTGATGTTCAGTTTCTGAATTTAGTTAGCATCGGACCATTTGCTTGCTGCCATAAGACCACTTACCTTGTGATACCAGTCGATTGTGATCTTGGCATGTTCCCGGCTCATTACCGGGCTGTCGAAGTAGCAATTATCGCCCTTTGCCTCGAGGTTATCAAACCGCTTGCTGGATCGACCAATGACCAGGACGCTGGTGTTGCTTTGCTCGAGGGCAACTCTTCGCTCTGGGTAGTGTGCTGCGGGGCGGGGGTGCTTCACGCTGAACTTGATAAGCACTACCAATAGGTTAGTCAAAAGCCTAGCACGAAGATGAAGAACAGGTGGAACACACCATCATGTGCTTGAGGTCTCTGACCCATCGGACTTGACGACGACATCTTCGTCCTGGCTTCCCGAGCGGATCACTGCCAGCCGACGATAGGAAAGAGTCGAGATGGGCGAGATTCTCGGGGTCGCTATAACGCGAAGTCAGTACACAGTGGTCGGCAGGCTTGTCTCGGAAGCATCTACCTCGGTCCAGATAAGGACGAGCTCACGGGAGGCGGTTGATGTTGGGACGACGGGGTCTCGAATGGTGCTGAGAAAGGCGAGGTTGCTGTTGTAGACAGACGAAATCGCCCCGAAGGATAGGGGAAAAGGCAAATCGGAGAAGCAGAAGTGGTAAGAATGGTAAAACGCTCCTTCCACCACAAGCGGGCTGAAGGTTAAGAGGAAGGCAGAGAGGTAGAGAGGTAGGTGCGATACAGTGTAAGTCAGACTGTCGAGGTCACTAGAGTGAGGTGTTAAGTGGGTCGGGAATCTGGAGGAGGCACCGTGTTGGTATTGTATCAGGCAGTCGCGGCAGTAGTGCAGGCAGCGATAAGGCTTTATCGCAGCTTAGCGGAGGAGCTTGCAGGGGGTTGTTGGGGTCTTGGGCAGGTGAAGGTGGGGTCGATGGGTCGGTGGGGTTATCAACAGTGACCTACCGCGACTTCCAAAACACTTTAGATAAGTAGATGTCAAATGCCGTAGGTGCTGATAAGAAAGCTGGAAAAGTTGACGAAAATAGACTGAATGCAAAGGGCGAAGTTCCGGAAATAGAGACGAATCGTGTCGCCGAGGTAGAGCAGCGGTTCTTTCCCTCCTCGACGGTAAGAGAAGATGAGGAAATAAAGCAGAGCGGGATGCCTAGGTACGGCACATAAGTAGGTAGGTAGGTAGGGAGGTAGCAAAGTGCACAATGATGGCCGAGGGTGCCTTGTGGAAAGTGGTCCGCCAGTTGCACAGTGTGTGTCTGAGATGACAGGCACAACTAGGGCGTGTTGGTGACGGGATTAGGAAAGAGGGGCGCACACCTTAGACCACCCTCACCACATGGCACCTGACTGATGGAAGGGAATCACAGCGGGGTCGAGAGTAGAAGAATATACCAGGAAACGTTAGTCATTCAAGGGAGCATTTCAAGGCAAGGCTGGATTGAAATATTACTGTAGGTAAAGAGGGTTTCGAGGTTAGATAGGTGCCTCCCTTCCTTGCCTCGCAGACAGGCAGTTCGTATTCACGTCACTGGCCGACTGAGTCAATGCCCATCTCGAAATCGTCCCAAGACCTGCGGCTGAACAGTTCCCCCCAAGGTTGCGTCGACCCAACAGCGACACTAACAGTATAGGCACAAACAATCTTTCAAGGGCACAGAAGATACGATTAGTGGGCAGTCGGCAACGCATGGTTTGGCGGTCCAACAGCCATCGTCCACGTCGCCAGGCCTGATTCGCACAAGTGCGCGCGCATGTGCTTTTACCGCGCTCCCCTCTCGTATTGCTTCATTCAAAGCATCTCATTTAGCCTCGAGTCGACAGACTGCTCTCGTCACGCATGTGCAAAGTCTTTTTTGGCCTCGGGAGGAAACGCAGTCGGCCGCTGCCTCCGGTCTTTCTCGACCAGGCAAGGAGGCAGGCCATTATGTTTGTCCTGCCCTGTCGTCCTCATACGTCTAGACGACTGCAGGGCTAAGATGGGCAGCGATTGCCGTACCTGGCGCAGCCGCAGCCTTAGTCGCAGTTGTCGCTGGTGCTGCTCATGCTCATCTACATACTATGTAGGTAGTGGCAAAAGATCGGAGACGAGGTGAGAATCCAGCGAATCCGGTCAAGATGGCTGGTTCGTGACAAGGGTTGACTGTTTCTGAGCCCGACCGAATGTGTTTAGTGTACGGCCACAGTCAGATGATGTATGTTGGAGTCACCTCATCCGCGCGAGCTAGTGCCCCCGTCCCTCAACTCTCTCTTTCGAATGCGGTCTCCCGGACTGGTTCAGGGTTACAGCAAGGAAGGACGGAGGACGATCAGCTGACAGGGGTATCTCCCAGGAATGCGCGAGCGGACAGACCACGTCCACTTTGCCCCACAGGAAGACATCACTCTGGAGTCTTGAACTCGGCCCTGGTGGGGGGTGGGGGGTGAGTGACTGAAGTAAAAGTGCAAGACGACTGGATGAGGGGCAAAAGCCCAGAAAAAACGCTTCTGCTCTTTGCCGTGTTTTGCTCCGGTCTCTAGGCGGATGCAATGTCATGCCGCTTCAGCTCCTGCTGCTGTTGCTTTGTCCCCCAGCTTCTCCCGAGCTCAACCTTGCGACCAGATCCGTGTCTCGCCCTGCACACCATTGAAAAGTCTCTTTCGTCATTCGTCATCGCTCCCACCTGCTCGATTTTTCTGCAGGATCCCATGTGAGATCCATGGTGAGTGAATCAAGGGTTCCTGTCCATGCAATGTGAATGAATACCACCCTCTCTTCTTCTTAACCCGCTACCACCCACCATCTCAACCTCTACACCCTCCACAACTGGGTTTTTTTTTCTTCGTTGCCCTAACTTAAATCCCCGAACTCCTGCCTACCTCCGAGACGGCGGTCTGATCGTTAAAATCAGAGCAGTATTGGTTGCCACCGTCTTCCACCTCTTCCACCTTTTTGCAATACATTGAAGACATCCTGCCTGCTGCCCCTTGGAGAACTTGCGGTAGACAATGAGCTTTGGATTATCTCCGACAGGCGCCTACAAACGTATCAATACGCATATCGCTACCCCATGGATTGTTGGAAACACGTCGAGAACACGATAAGAAGCAACACCATCTTCAAACAGACACCACCTCGATATAAGCACAGAAGATCCTAGCCGAGGAGAAAGAAAGAAGCAGAAATCCCGTCAAGAACTACATCACTGGTCTTCCTTTTGAGAAGTGCCCCGCAATACCCTCATCAGCATCACTCACACATCTCTGGCAGTCGACTAACACCCGTCGCCACCATGCACGACTTGCGCCTGAAGGTTCTCCGCGAAAGCGGCAAGACCGTCTCGAAAAAAGCGCGATCGCGCCCCGAGTCCGCGCGGGCTTCCATGAGAAACTCGCCCAACGTTTCCCCCGGCCACTCCCAGATCAACTCGCCCGCACACTCACGCGCCGGCAGCCGTTATGCCTCGGAGGAGGAAGGCAGCGACGACGAGTACGACGACAACATGACCATGAGCACTATCTCCAACGGATCAGAAACCGTGCTAGACGACGCCTCGGAAGCGTCGTGGGCCCAACTTCTCCAGGACCGCATCGTCGAGCTGCAAGATCGGAAGCGAACGAATACCAAGACGCGCGAGACAACCCTCATGTCGTATCTCCATCTTGTCAAGCACCACTACAGCGGCCGTCAAATCACCAGTTCGCTGACCGAAGTCGTCACGGCGTTGATGAAGAACATCAGATCCGGAGGCAGTTCTCTCGAACGCCTCATGTCGCTGAAATCACTCGCGGCTACGCTACTCAACGTCCCCTCAGACGCCCTCTTCGACGACATATACCCACAGCTCGAGAAGACTCTGGAGGATGACGACGATAATGACGTCAAGGCCGCTGCTATCTGGGCCATGGCCATTACAGCAATGTACGGCGGCGGCGGTGAAGACGCTGCAAGCGAGCTCCTCGAATACCTCGTTACCATTGTGGAGAGTGACGGAGAGGCCGTCGGAGCAGCAGACAATGGTGACGTCGTCACGTCCGCGCTCGAGGCCTGGGCATTTGTTGCGAGCCAAATGGACGACATTAGCGAGAACGTCTACTCGGCCATTGACGCTTTTGTGGAGCAGCTCGACAGCACCGACGTCGAGGTCCAGGCGAGCGCCGGTTTCAACATCGCCTTCGTCTTCGAGGCCGCGCGCGACCAAGAGGAGGAGACCGGAGAGCCGATGAACCTGCAGTACGACCCGAAGAAGCTCATTGCCCGTATGGCCGAGGCGTCCAAGCCATCGGTGAAGCAGACGGCACGGAGAGATAGGAGGCATTTGCGTAAGCAGTTCGCCAGCATCGTGTCGTCGCTCGAGCACGGAAAGGGACCCGGCTTCTCCAGCGCCGGACGCCCGGCCTTCAACCCCCACACCGGTGGCACCAAGGCCGACCCTCGATCAGCCCCACGAAGCGAGGACGACGACGACATGCGTGGCTTTGGGTATCGCGAGAAGCTGCGTCTCGGTTCTTCCGTGGTGCTGATCGACTCGTGGTCTCTCATGGCCCGCGTCGAGGCGGCGAGAACCATTTTGGGGGGCGGCCTCCCAACTCACTTCAACGACAACCCCACCGTGGCAGAGCTACTCGGCGGCGCCGAGACGGAAGAATCATCGGGACATGGCTACTCATTGCACCCCAGAGATGCCAAGAAGATGAGGAGATAGAACGGCTCGGCGGAGAGATATCAAAGCGACACACGGGCTCGGGAGTATGTTTGAACGTGGCACGGCCCACCAAAGGAGTTTTGCATGAGAGATCAGAGGCTCGCATTATGAGAATCCTAACGTTGGGCGCTTTTCATTTCCTCCAAGAAGTAGAAGCTCGCGTACGGCGAAACAAAAGGGATCAGTCATCTGGAGTTGAGACACATCAAGCATATGCGTGATGCGGACGAAGAAAGAAGATACCACAGGGCGGAAGACCCTAGCACCGTACTTTAACACACCCTACAATACCTACTCGTTTCCTTGGTGATTCCTCCTGATAAACTTTTCATCTCGTGGGAACATTTTTTGAAATGTGAAGACCGACTCGGATGGGCCGTTTGCTCCCTCGCCCCTCCCTCTCGCCCCCTTTTGGACCTCGACTACTGCGGGTATCTGTCGGGGGCAGCGTCCGCAGGTCGCACGGCAGCCAATCCCCACTAGCCTCGGATGCCGGGCACAGAAGACGGGGGAAAAGAGGGGAGCGGTAGGCGAGATAGGCCAATGTCCAATAGGTAGTCCCTGGGGGTGTTTTTATTTTATTTTAGAAGAGATGGCGAAAGAATGTGTTTCAAGGTGCGTTGGGCGGCGGAAAGATTGGTACAAACAAAGGCTGCTCCAGTACCTACAGGTGCATGCATTGGCGGGGGATGGGCGGGCTTGAATAGCGAATCCATTGA
The DNA here is from genome assembly GCA_016618095.1 of Colletotrichum echinochloae. Taxonomy (NCBI): domain Eukaryota; kingdom Fungi; phylum Ascomycota; class Sordariomycetes; order Glomerellales; family Glomerellaceae; genus Colletotrichum; species Colletotrichum echinochloae. Next base: position 2,210,629 of record JADEZT010000007.1, read on the forward strand.
CCTGTGGTTAGGTAGAGTACTTTTTTTTCCAGGGCGAGGCAGGCAATGCATTGGTTTGCAGTAGACCTGGATATGTCAGACATACACACTCGGGAGGAGGGGTAGTTTCGTGGTCAATTTTGGGGCCCGACAGTCAGAAATTAGCATAGGAGTATCCGTACGGATATGCTGGGAGTAATCTCGGCTCTCGAGTGCGTTTGCGATACCGACTACGTCGGGTTGCAAACGGGGAGGGCGGGGGTACCGGCATGGGCGGCCGGTCCCAGGCGGACCTGGAGAGAGAAAGAGGGATTATCTGGATAGGTACCCTGGGTGCCTGGAACCTCATCTTTTGGTTATCGAGGTTCCCAGGAAGTGGGGGCGTTCGAGCCGGTTTTGCCACTTATGTACGGAGTACGCGGACATGTTGGACTTTTGTTTGCCCCCCTCCAAACTGATTGCGCCGGCCTACCTACCACCTTACCTATACCAAATCCCAACGATCAGCCGAGAAGACGGGATGGACGAAGGCGAGGCGAAACGAAACGATTCGAGCGGAAAGGGTGTCCGGATTCGCTCGGACGCAGTGGCGAACGTCAAACGCTTCGACGTTTGGAGGCGGATATGTTCGGATAGCTGCGATACCTACTGCTTGTAAGATGACGTACCAGAAAGGCCGTTGGATGCTGAGAAGTGAGTTTTTTTTTGTTGTTTTCTTTGCATTATCAAGTCAGAGTCGGGGTCTCAGTCAGAAGGCGGCGCCATCCGTGACAGATAGACGAGCAGCGGTTTCAGTTGGGTTAACGAGAGCCGAAGACTACCTACTGGTATTGGCTCGCCAAGTCCGTACGCAGTAGTATAGTTGGGTGTCAAGTCCAAAGTCTCGGTGTCGAAAGGTGTCACGGTCTTGATGCTCTCGCCCATGGTCGCCCATCACTCTCTTGCACCCGGGCAAGACCAGGCCTCCCCGTTTATGTCATTCCCGGGCCCCTGTCTAGTGGACGATCACTTCTCCAGTATCTCCTCCCGTCGCCCAGCCAAAACGCTTGAGCCATGGCCAGAAACCCGCTTTTATTTTGAGCTGCGGAGGGCTCGGTTTCCAGGGACCCCCCCTTTGACATGGTGGGAAACGAAAGTGTCAAGGCTTTGTTTGTCGTTTTTAATGAGGAGCCGATACACTACGCAATAGCTTAAATCCGGGGCTGGGAAGAGCAGCTGAGCAGGTATACCGGTATCCGTATCGATCTTGTGGAGAACAGTCTCGGAAGAATTACATGAAGTGAAGATCCTCGAGGACATGGGTAGAGCGGATGGATGACCGATTGTGTGTGATTGTTCACCTTAGGCGGGGGGCTGGGAGACAGGGGGGGGGAGGTTTCTTTCGGACCGGCAAACAGGCGTGACAAGCTCCGAAGGCTGTTCGTTATCTCGATGGCTTCCCTGGACAGTCCTCGATGCCCAGATTTGTCTTTGAGGCACAAGGTCAGTCAGTCTTCAAACCAGATGAAAGAACGCAAGGCGGACAAGGCCCGGGGCTTACACCAACGGCTGCGGAAGAGGAGACGGCGGTGAGGATAGTCGTCTTCTCACAGGGCGGCTTTCGAGGGCTGTGGGGAAAAAACGTGACGGGGAGAGCGGGTGGTGGTGGTGTGGTGCAATTCACCCCGTTCAATGGGTGGCTCCAGGCTGATACTGTTAGCGCAGAACGAACACACTGGTGACAGACATGGCAGGTAGTGTCGGTCATGGTAAGAGGTTCTTGAAGCGAATGGTACCTACCTACCTACCTACCTACGTACATACTAACTGCGTACATACCTAGTAAGTAGGCAGGTAGGTAACAGCAGCATCTCTCTCTGCAGGGCCCCTTTCACACGCCCCCAGCCTGCGGCGGCAATTGGCCTGCGGTGCAGTGCCTCCCGGTGTACCCCAAGCTGCTTTCGGGAAGGGAGCGATGGACAACTCATCAAAACCTCCACCCCGTGGGACCTTGTCCGGCAGCACCCCGACCAGTCGTCTTCGAGAGACTCTGGTCTTTTCAGTCACTTGGGAGTCAATCGACCTCTGTCAAGTTGGGACGAGGGACGCGACTGGATGGGATGCATGCATGTATGTATGTGTGCGTGTGTGTGTGTGTGTGTGTGTGTGTGTGTGTGTGTGTGTGTGTGAATGTGTGTCCTCGAATATGGTGTGAGTGCGCCGCATCGTCCACCCGGCGGCGCCATTTGCGCGGTGCCCATTGCTTCCCCCCCCATGCTCGCTCATCAATATCTCAAGTTGACCAGTGTGTGTTCCCAGCCGCCCAAAGAGACCCAACGACCCCCGGCTCAGCCCAGCCCGCTCCCGCGCTCACCTTTCCATCTCGAGATTACTAGTGTACCTTCCTCTTTGGTGTAAGACGGGGGCAACGCACATGTATACAGCAAACTAGAACCGGCTCGGACGAAACTCATAACAGGCACCACCCCAAGTCCATCTCAGCGCCCGACGATGTCCTTTGACCTTTGGGTTCTGTGCTTATGTGCGTGCTCCTTGCGACCTGCATCATCCAAGATTGGAACTCTTCGCTTGACGCTTCCATCTGCTTACCCCCCGGCTTGCCTGGTTCTTGAACCCCCGACTACCTACCTTACCGACCAGCTTGTTTGCTACCTACAGTCGACGTCGTTTTCTTTCCTTCTTCACCTTGTGCGCTCTTTGTTCCATCCATCCTGTTTCGTCGGGACTTGCGAATTCATAAATAAACAACTACCCAAGTTGGGGTACGAAAAAAAAAAAGACAGTTTGGTCAACGATCCCTTGGCCAGAGCTTACCTGCCTCACTGATTCAGCTCCAAGATCCGCCGACAGACACAGCGAGCGACTGGGGCAAAAACATCGACAGGGGGGGGAACGACAGACACCCAAGCAACCGCCCACCCAGCCACCCCAGTTTGTGAACCTCACACCCCCGACTTCAACCACTTACTTGGCTTCTCTTCTTGCGCCTTTCGAACTTGCGTTCGCCATTTTTTTCTTCCGCCTCTAATCCCCAATTTCGCATTCATCGTTGCTTTTCTGCGCGCGTTGTGTGTGTGTGTGTGTGTGTGTGTGTGTTTTCGTGTGTGTGTGTGGTATAAGCGGCCACAGTCATTTCATCATTCCTTCTTGGGAATCCTTTCGTTCGCTGTCGCTTTTACAAGCATCGCCGAACCGCCCAAACCACCAGGTGCGAAGCTCGCTCGCTCAGCTTATCGCCCAGCCTGCCCAGTTTTTTTACCCGCAGCAACGAACGGCTCCTCATGTCTTGACTGCGACCGCACCCACAACAAACCCTTGCCCACCTTGGACGGCAACCAGCAAACCCACCCACCCTCTCTCTTCCCTTCTTTCTTCTTTCTTTCCTTGATCAAGGGAAGGACAAGATCCAAAAAAGAAGAGAGGTGTGTGTGAGCCGTCGAACGTGGCACTCGTCATCCGCGCCTGCGCCCCAACCGCCTCTTCATCGCCGGAGGGCCTTCGAGCATCGCACCACAATGGGTGTTGACTCGAACAAGCCACCTCCACTTCCTGCCCCGACCGAGACCGATTCCATCACCCCCACCGAGCTGGCGACCGATGTCTCCAGGCCTGCCGACGAAGCTTCCCACTACTCCCTCCCTGACGACGGTACTCCCGTTACCATCAAAACCCGCGGCCATAGGGCCAACCGCTCACAAACCTCGCTCCTCATTGAGTATTTTGAAGGGGGCAAGCCTGGCCCCTCCGGCACCGTCGACCGCAAGCCCAGCGTTCGCGTCCGTTTGACCCCGTCCAAGAAGAACCGCCACGACCACATCCAGATCACAGAGACCAACGGCAGCACCCGCAAAGCCTCGCTGGCCCGCCGTGTGACTCTGCCGCCCGTCACAGCATCCTCGCATCTAGACGTGGAAGCCTTGGAGGGCGAGGACGCCGAAAGCATGCGGTCTTACGCCTCCGCTACGGAGGAGTCCAATGTCTCGAGGAACCCAATCGACATCGAAATCGACCGCAGCGGACGGCGCCGTCGACCAGCGAGCCCGCTGATCCCCGACGGCGATGCCCAATCTTCTTACCTGCCCCCCAACATGTCCGACATATCGGCCATCCCCCAGGACAGCTTCCTTGACGGCTCCGGCTCAACCGTTCTGACGAGAAACTCCGAGAGGCGCAGCAAGAGCTCGACTCGAGGTAACGACTTGGCCGCTGGTGTCGCCGGTGCAATGGCCGGCGCTGCGATAGCTGATCAGGCAAAGAGCAGTAGGAGCAAGAGGCACAGCGGCGAAAGAAAAGTGTCCGGCGAGAGATCCTCGAGAGACAAAGATCGCAAGCACCGTTCGAGCAAAAGTCGAACAAGTAGTGTCAGCGAGAAGCAGTCCGAAGGAACGCGATCACCCCGCCGACGGTCGAGTCGAAGTCACGTGGACTCGGTTGTGTCTGGGGCAGATTCCAGTCTTTTATCATCCAGCATTTCTCCCAGCCACCGCTCGTACGATCAGAGCTCCGTCCGCTCTGGAGCCTCCAAATCATCCATCAACAACCCGAAGTTACTCGAGACTGTGGAAGATGCAATACGCCGGCTGATTCTCCCGGAATTAAGCGCCCTGAAGAGGGAGCAGAGCAAGCGCGAAAGCCGCCGCAGCTCCCTTACATCCAACGGCACAGGGACGTCCCTTTCCCGTGAGGATCTGGGAGTTGACCGGCGCAGATCTGCCGACAAACGAAGTGAGTCCGGCCGCGACAGCCGACACCGAGAGCGCAGAGATCGGGAGGCCCGCCATGACTATGTCGACTCTCCCCGAAGCATTGCCGGCGAATCGGTCGAAGAGTCGTCCGTCTTATCCCTCGACGACACACCACGGCGGAGTGATGGCGCTCTCAAAACCGCCGTTGGTGGTGCAGCGGCCGCTGGTGTCGCGGCCGCCGCCTTGAGTGCGGCATCATCGCCATCGTCAGAGGAACCAAGGCAGCGCAGGCGGCGGCGTGCCGAAAACTCGGCTAGGAGCAGGAGCGTCGGCCGTGAGAAGTACGAGGAAGAGTTTCACGAAGAACAGCCACCTGCGCCGCCCATGCCGTTGATGAGCGAAATCAACCCCTCTGAAATGACGAGAACCTCAATTCTTTCGGCAGACACCGACCGGCCCCATTCTGCCATGGAGGAGAGGGCCTCAGTTCAGGAGGTTGCCCGGGGCAACGTCTCCATGGGCTCATCGCCAACACCCACCCAAACGCCCGCGTTGAATACGCAGCACACGCTGCTCGGCACAAAGCACGCCAACATTTCTCATGGCGACCTACGGGAACTTTCTCGTTCAAGGACTGGAGATTTCCTGGATCAGCGCGAATCGAGTGAATTCAGCCAAAGCCCCTCTCAGCAGATTCGCGACGAGTACGACGACGACTATGACGAGCGGAGTCGTCTTACCGAGAGCGAAGGAGACTATGGCGACTCTCACAACGAATTCGACTACTACAACACCCAAGATGTACCCCCACCGCTAAAGTACGTCCCGTATCAACCCGAACGGCGCGGTCTGAGCCCTATCTACAGTGTTTCCGGATACACAGAGGCAGGAAGCGAGACCGCCGCGCAGCGCGATTCCAGACTTTCTCACGGAACCGCTTCGCCCACAAAGTCTCAGGCATCTTACACCGACCTGAGAGCCTCGTCGCCCCTTTCGGCGCCGAGCAATGTCGTCAGCCGGGGTTTCGACGAGCAATCTGTCGACGACCGCAGCATCAAGAGCGGCCAGGACTACCGAAACAGCCAGTACACAGAGAGCAGCGAAATCGGCACTTCGACTGGTCAGGCTGTCCGGGGCATCGCTGCCAACCCCAACATCATCCACGTGCCCCACGGGGTAGAGTCAAATGTGGCTTCTCTTGTGGACGGATCCATGCTTGATCAGTCCGTCCTCACTACCGGGTCTGGCTACGATTACAGAGACTCGCAGGTCTCGTACGGGAACGAGTCCAATCTTTCGTATGGCCCGGACTCCCGTGTGTCCCATGGCAAAGACTCGAACGTTTCGTATGACGATCAGTCCAAGATGCAGTCTCGATCACGAGACGTCAGCCCCGAAAAGCGCTCTGTCGCCGACCAGCGTGAGTTCTTTGAGCAACGCGAGCGCGAGAGCAGCCGAACGCCCACCTCAAGCCGCCAGAGCCACCGCTCGAGGGAGTTTGCTGGAGAGTACGAGCTCGATGAGTACGGTAGGAAGGTTGCCCCCGCCAGGTACAGAAACTCTCCCTCCACGTCAACGAGACATTCCCCGACTGCTTCGGAGAAGGCCATTGCCGCAGGGGCTGTAGGCGCTGCCGCAGCTGCCCTCAAGGCCGCCAAGGACAAGAGGAAACAGCCGACCGTGGAGGAAGTCGACGAGGACCACGACGAGGAATGGGTCCCTGAGGGTGTCTCGAGGAACAAATCGTTCAAGCAGCGAACAATGAAGGGTCGCGAGCCTGCAAACACCCCGACTCACAGCATCGACCGCCTCGACTATGAGGAGCACCCCAAGATGGGTGCCAGTGCCATGCCCACCTTTGATGACCCGATGCCCGAGGTTGGGTACGTGGACGACGATGTCTTGACAAACCCGTCTCTGGTTCGCGAGCCGCTCGGCGACAGCGACCACGGCGATCGTGGCCATTGGCCGGGCGATGTTACTCCTCGCCAGGGTACTCCTCGCCAGAGCGACTATGGCAACTACGAAGAGCACGACACGGAGAGGCATGACAGCCACGGTTACGGTATGCTTGCCGCGGGTGCCGCAGCTGCTGCTGCCATGTCACACAGCCGACAGGCAAGCGGAGAGCATGAGGATGAGTGGCGCCGCACGTCTGCTGAGCGAAAGCGGGACACTGTCATCACAAACCCCTACGACGGTGCGAGCCCGGTCGCTCACCCAGATCTTCTCGACGGCAGAGGATTCGAGGACTATGGGGCTCCGTATCACATTGGCAGTCCTGCTGGACACAAGGCCCTCGACGAGGGGTACATCTCTCAGGGTCCTATACAGTCACCTAATATGCAGCCCGCGGGCAAGGCGCTCATGCCTTTTGGCGACCCGACTGCTGAGGATCCCTTTTACGCGCCTCAGCACACTCGACACCTGAGCGGGTTGTCTCAGGGCATGGAATCTCCTCTTTACGACGCAGCCACCGGCAACGGTATTGACAGAATCGAGTCCAAGGACATCATCGCTCTGATGCAACATCTTATGGTCCGTGACGCTCAGCGAAGTGCCCGCGACACGGAGATTCTTGTCACACTCGTCCGTTCTGCGGCTGAGATGCGCAACTCTTTCGATGACCTCAAAAAGCTGCTTGCCAACACCGAGGACGTCATCATCAAGGAGGTGCAGGAAAACACCGACGAGACAGTCAAGAACGCGGTCAACAGCTCCCGCGCTTACCCCGGCAGCCTTCCCCGTTCTGTCAAGGGGTACAGCGGCACCTCGCAGAACAGCACCCTCGACGAGACTGCCAAGAAGAGCAACTTCTTTCGCAAGGCGCTCAAGGGCCTCAGCACAAAGGGCACCAACGACCTCAGCCGGATAGAGGACATGCTCATGCAGCTCCTCGGTGAAGTCGACACACTCAAGGCGCAGACCATACGACCTGGCATGGTCAGTGGGCGACCCTCTTACGAGAACCTCACTCCGGAAATGCAGTACGATCAAGACCGGGGTTACGAACCCGAGGGACAAGCTGGCACATCCACCACGAGCCACGGTAGCCAATCCGGCTTGTCATCTTTTGCCCAATCTCGCGGCCCCTCCAAGCTGGCGTACGAGCCCAACCGCATTAGCACAGTTCACGAGGACAACGAAGAGGACTACAACCCTCAAGACCACTATCACAATGCACAAGGCCCTCTCACACCTGGCCGCGAGTTCCAGCGTGGCGGATCGGTTCCCCTCGGCACTCCTCCTCAGCCCCAGGCCGCTCAGAACGCCTCGTTGAGCAACGACAACACCCCCAAGACGGACAAGGGCAAGAAGCACAAGAGAGGCTCGTCGAGCTGGTTTCCCAAGATTTCTCGATGGTCTGAATCAACGGCCACGAGCGTAAGCAAGGCCTTCCGTGGCAGCGGCTCCAGCAAGAAGGAGCACGATGAAGAGTTCCTGCAACATCCTCCATCCCGGTCCGGATCCGACCTTCGCTATGACGACCGGTATCAGAACGACTACGGCAGTGACCAGTTGCATTCTGGCTTCTCCCAACAGGACCTCTCTGGCCCTAACCCGCCTCATCTGGAGCACGGTCCTCCCGCCACCTACATGACTCCGGAGGACCCCAAGTACAAGGCACACCGCAACTCAGTCAACCTTCAACACCCTCAGCCTCGTCAAGGACAGACTGAGCGATTCAAGGCGGCGCTTGAGAGCCAAGCGTACGAATATGACACGCCCATGTCTCCCAGGTCTGCAGACTGGGCTGGCTCGGCTACCAGCCTCCACCGCTTGCCCCCGAATGGCAACGGCTACAGCAACGGATCTGGCATGACAGGGGGTGACTACCACAGCTCATCGTCGGCTGGCCCCCCGCGGCCTCCCAAGGAACCAATGGAGGAAATGACCCACACACCTGCCAAGAAGCGCATCTCCAACTTGGCTCTGAAGTCAAGCCCTCTGCCGTACAACAGCGTGGAAAGTGGTTACGGCACCGGCCCCGGCACCCATGCGACTAGCACCTACACGGGCAGTCCTAAGCCGGAGAACCGCAACCTCACCGGAGCCCGTGGCATGCCGGCTCGTCGGCCTAGCGGGCCACGAGCGATGACTCCGAAGAGCGCGAAAGAAGAGGCCGCCAGGGAAGAGCGACGCCGCAAGAGAGGTAAGCATTTACATACAAAGTTGGATGGACAAACACATTCTTACTGGACGTAGACACCTTCGGCACAGTCGCCAGCAACGATACCGACACGTTTTAGAAGACTTTTCGCTGCAGCAACCGTTTGCACACAACGAACTAAGCACTACCACATGAGCTGATGCTACCGGATAGCTTGAACCACATGATCGGCTATAATCATTGAACATATTGCATGCAGAATGAGCGATCTGCTACAGAGATGCAGAGAAGGATCTGCTGGGCGGCGACGAATAAAAAAAAACGACAAAAGTCGTGCCTTAGTCGCGGGGAAGAAAGCATTTTGGTTCACCACTCAACCTAACGATGACATGAAAAGCAATTGATGGCTTTGCGTTTTGAGCGATATTTTCGAGAGGGGGAGAACGGCAAGACCTCATTGGGGCATGTTGGTCAAGGCCGAGGCAAAAGGATATAGGCTTGGAACGCACGACGTTGGTTAATACCACATCTTGGGGATACTTGCTGCCGTGTTTTCTCCTTATTCTTGCTCATGGCAGTCAAGAGAAGACGTAAGAGGCAGGATACCATAGAGAGAGAGGTGAGGCTGTAATAGTAGTCATGGACAAATGCTCTGCATCTCCTAGTTTGACTGAACCGATCGTGCAGTGACGGTAACCAGACGATGTGGCCCACATTCCCTGAGAGAGGAAGGGAGGCTGGATGCTCGTTAGGTCTTTGGATTTATCAGCCACTGGCTGACATGCATGATTAGTCAAGTCCCGTGCGCGGCGGCAGCAGCACGCAAGCCAACCTGCGTCTTGCAAATATTGTGCCTCGTTATCTTACCTACTTGTTCTTTACAAGTGTTAGTAATCCGAGCTTGGTGATGCATTATAGGTGCAGACGAGGAAATGCTGTGCCAGGTTATAAGGCAGCGAGCACAGGTAGTTAGGCAAGAATGATTATCAATCCGCCTGGGTTTCTCGGGATTCCCAATGCGCGAACGTGCGAATCTTACGCCCGTGGATACGGTGAGAGCCAGCGACAGCTTGCAGGTCAATGAGGTCTGAACCCGGAGAGGAGGTATATGAGGGCCAGGCCCCGAAGATAAAAACTGCCCCTCCTCAAGAACACCATCGCATAGTCCTCCGGCTATCTACTTAGCTACTGTCATACATATAAGTCTTCACCATACAAACTGTTCGTAAAAGACCCGTCTCGAACTCCCTTCCACTCCAGCCTCCTCCAATCACTTACACACGCGGAGAACAAAGATGGCGCCCGTCGCTCTGATCCTCGGTGCCGGCATGAACATCGGCGCCGGCGTCGCCGCCCACTTCTCCGCGGCCGGCTACTCCGTCGCCCTCGTCGCCCGCAGCTTCCCCACCCCATCCCCCTCGACGGATCCGGAGTCGGGCCACCTCCGCATCCGCGCGGACCTCTCGGACCCCGCGCAGGTCCGCGATGCCTTCGCCCAGGCCAAGGGGCACTTTGGCGGGGTGGCGCCGCGGGTCGTCGTCTACAACGCCGCCACGCTGACGCCGCCGCCCGACGCCGGCAACCTGTTCAGCTTACCGGTGGAGCAGGTCGAGGCGGACCTCCGGCTCATGAACTCGGGCGCGTGGGTCGCCGCGGGCGAGGCCGTCCGTGGATGGACGGAGGACGCTGGGGAGGAGGAGGGGCGCAGGGGGCGCTTCATCTACACGGGGAACATTCTGAACGTCTCCACGCTGCCGGTGCCGGCGCTGGTGACCCTGGGGATCGGGAAGAACGCGGCCTGGTCTTGGGTCGGCCTCGCCGACGGGATTTACAAGGACACCAAGGGCTGGAGGTGGGTTTTCCGTTTTCTTTTTCTTTTTCTAAATGCCCGCCCGTCCCCTATCCCTACATACCGATTTGCTGCCATTCCTGAAGATGTCAAAGTGCTAACCGGCCATGACAGGTTCTTCTACGCCGACGAGAGGAAGGCGGACGGGAGCAGCATTGGCAACGTCCCCGACGCTGATTCCAACGGCAAATTCTACCTTGAGCTCGCAGAGGGCGCGAAGGACCTGCCTTCGACCGTCACATTTGTCGATGGCGAGTACAGGAAGTTCTAAAAGGAGGCTTGCGTTGGGGGGGCAATGAGGACCAGAGAACAGAGAGTGGGAAAGTTAGGATAGAAGTACTGATACAATGAACATCATGGTAGTGCTGGTTTTAAAACACAAACAAAGAGTGGTATCCGTGTTGCGCGTTGTATCCAGCGTAAATGCGAAACTCGCTCAATCACTTGTACGATGCGGCGATGGGTCATCGCATTACAGACTCTGCTTTCAATCGCATCTTACCTGTCTCTGAAGATTTCCTTTCATATGCTATTCAGGAGACTGTACTAATCTCGCTCCTCGACCTGAAATTCAATCGAGTCTAGGGCAAAGCTCTTCGAGGTACAAGCAACTCCTTGTTGGGCGCTTACCAGCCGCAGTGGAAGGATACCATGCTGGAGGGGGGTGTGCTTAGAGATCAAGGATCGAAGATCGCAGGGTGAGAATGGCACGTCCTGGCCTAGGCTTGTGAGTTTGAAACCATCCGCAGCACCTATCGACAGCTAGATAGGACTGCCAATTCAAGCTACAAGACACAGCCCTTCCAGGCTGAAGCTCGACGAGGTTGAAGTGTGAACCAACACCAGCCAAGTGCTTACGTCACACCCACCTGAATAACTGGACCCCCGGGCTATCGGGGGACAGCCCCTCATTGCATTAGCGGGGACGTAGCAACAGTGTGGGCGGTATGTGCGCGCCCTTCGCAAAATTACCCCTCGAACGACTTTCGAGTTCGTCCAGAGGCAACAATCCGTCAGGCCATCTTTGCCTACCCTTTCGTTTTTCCGCCGCCCCTCTGCGTTCCGTTCCACGATGCCCCGAGATCCGCTCATCGGCCTCGTCGGCAAGCCGTCGGCCGGCAAGAGCACGACGCTGAACAGTCTGACAGACGCCTCGTCAAAAGTTGGTCCGTAAACCTCCAAAGCCCGTCCCGACAGAGAGTTGAGGAAGAGAAAGAGAGAGAGAGGAAAGAAAGACCCCGACCCTGCCGACCTGGTCGCTGATGGAATACCGTGAACAGGAAACTTCCCGTACGCCCTGCCACCCTTCCACTCCCGTCCACATTCTTGCCTTACCCCCGAACGCCTTTCCCCCGGAACGGGCGTGTGATGGGGATCCACGCTCCCAGATATACTAATCAATTGCCGGCGCATCCAGATTCACCACGATCGACCCCCAACGAGCGATCGGATACCTGCAAATAGAATGCGCCTGCGCGCGCCACAACGTCTCGGACCGCTGCCGGCCCAACTACGGCGCCTGCGTCGACGGCCGGCGCTCAGTGCCGATCGAGCTCCTTGACGTCGCCGGGCTTGTGCCCGGCGCGCACCAAGGCAAAGGGCTGGGCAACAAGTTCCTCGACGACCTGCGTCACGCCGACGCGCTGATACACGTGGTGGACGCCTCGGGCACCGTCGACGCCGAGGGCAAGGAGACGCGCGGCTACGACCCCTCGGTCGACATCGCCTGGCTGCGCGGCGAGATCGTGGCGTGGATCCGCGGCAACCTCATGGAGAAGTGGGGTTCGATCCGGCGGCGGCACATGGCCATCAAGGCGACGGCCGTCGACACGCTGCAGGGCCAGTTCTCGGGCTACGGCAGCACGTCCAACGTCGTGGCGCGCGCGCTCGACCGGCTGGGCATCAAGGAGCCGCTCGAGGACTGGGACGCCGAGACCATCGACCGCGTCGTCAACGCCTTCACGGACGAAAAGTTTCCGACCGTCATCGCGCTCAACAAGATCGACCACCCGGACGCCGACAAGAACATCTCCAAGATCGCCAAGATGCAGGACCCCGACAGCATCGTGCTGTGCTCGGCCATCTCGGAGATCTTCCTGCGCAAGATGGCCAAGCAGGGCTACATCAAGTACACGGAGGGCAGCGAGTTCGTCGACACGAGGGAGGACCTCATCGAGCAGGGCGACCCGACGGGCGGCGGGCTCAAGGAACTCGACGAGAAGAACCGCAACCGGATAGAGAACCTCAAGGACATGGTTCTCTACCGGTTCGGGTCGACGGGCGTCGTGCAGGTACTTACCAAGGCGGCCGAGATCCTTGGCCTCGTCCCCATCTTTCCGGTGCGCAACACGACCTCCTTCTCCTCCGGCGCCGCCGAGTCCCGTTTCGTCTTCCGCGACTGTGTTCTCGTCAAGAAGGGCACGACGGTGGGCGAGGCGGCGCGCAAGGTCATGGGCGACGCGCCCATAGCGTACATTGAGGGCGCGGGAGGCCAGAGAGTGGCCGAGGACGACCTTGTTGCGGTCGGGAAGAACGACGTAAGAGCTCGCAATCCCCCCCCCCTGCTGTCCATCACTCGACAGATTAGGTCGCTAACATCTCATCAGATTCTGTCATTCAAGGTCGGACGAGCTTGAACGTAGAAGCGCGCGCGCGGATAGCTCCGGATTGGCCGATGGCGGTGTGCTCCCTCCCCCACTTCTGCTCGCATAGTCAACGACACCTGTTGACTATGCACCGCCCCTCCCTGAAAAAACAAAGATGGGGTTCATCGCAAATCGCGAAACAAGCTTCATAGAGTTGGCGGCGGTACGGATACTTCGGGAACCCCCTTTTGCTTATGCTACCCAGCAAGGTGATATCGCCGCGGGGGGTCTGGTGAGGGCCACACAAGGGTTTGGCCTCTGCAACCAGCTAAAGGGAAAATGACCACGAAGAAAAAAGACGCGAGGTCTCAGCCATCTTAGGAGACTGAGCTGTTCAGTGCTTTTTCGTAAGAGCATGTCCGGCCGAGTGGGTGGTGGTGGGCCTGCTGTAATGAGATTTTCACACTTGCAGCCCGCGCACAGGGCGATGCTCTCACGGAGTTACTCCCCCATATCAATCAATCACAGGAACAATCTACGCCTAGATAGCTTGGAGTTTAATATGCACGCAGGGGTGGTAGCCACGCCGAGTGGAAAGGCGCTACGCCTCAGTAGCGCCTACCTACCCGCTAGGCCAAATGGGGGGACCCGCTATGCCAAGCTTGCGTACGCGTCTCTCGGATCCCGCTGTTCTTGGTTTACGACGCTACCACGTCGTCGAGTGCCTCAAAAAAGGGTAGAGCAGGGCAGATGACAAAGGTATATGCGACATTTGCTAACTCACACTTATGGGTTTAAATATACAAAAACAAGGTTATTTCTCACGAGAACAAGGTTTATTGTCAGAGCACACCCATGGGAGCGAGAAAAAAATAGAAGAAGAAGAGAGAGAAAAAAGGCTCCTTAGTAATGTTGCTGAGACGGGTGCCCCACTGCTGACATACGAATCAGTTATAGCCAAGGCTCAACGTGTGCTGGAAGACTGACATCACATCGGGTGCCGGCAATCACACGCCGAACGCCTTCCTGTAACATAATCAACATGTGCGACACAGTTGAACGGCAGCCAAACATCTCACGGGTTGACTAGGATTGTTTTAAGAGAATACAATTTAGTTTTAAAGAGATTGATATGTCGGGTATCGAATTAAGCATGCTATACACAGCGCGAGTCCCCCGTCCCATTTCTGCTCTTGGATACTGCCCAAAACCAGAACGTTTCGAAAAGTCGCATACCGCAAGTATGAAAAGTAACGTGAGAAAGTCCGTGAATAGAACCGCTAGAAAAAGGAAAGAAGGCCGTTGCTGTGCGTCGTTGTCATACAAACAATATGCGAAGTCGGTAATACTGGACATCCCTACATCGCGGCAGGGGTTCCCTGTCGTCAACAGCGGGAGGGGAAGGCCCGATGTCTGCCGGATGATGCGGAAGCCAAGGTCGCTGAGATGCCCGACCCTGTTGCGCAGTGTGTGCTACGTCAGCCATCCCGTAAAGGCTGGATGACGCATCCTGGGGAGGACCGCAGACATGTCGCTTCGCTTGCTAGTCGTCATGTCATTGTAGACAGGCACGGTCGGGCGCTTTTAACGGCGAGCCACTTAATACTTCAGAATGATGTACAGGGCGTGGATGATACCAGGCAGGTAACCTATACATATGTTAGTTCCGAAGTTAATTTGATCAGATAGCAACAAATCTCACCAAGGATGGTCAACAGGATGTTGATGAAGAAGTCGGCGCCGCAGCCACGCTCGAGGAAGACACCAACGGGAGGCAGGATAATGGCAAGGATAATCTTGCAAATGTCGGAGGCGGTGAAAGGCATTTTGGCTGAGGTATGTAGGTGTTGTTGTTTTGTGAAGTGTTTGGTTGTTTGTGAGTAGCGGTTCGTGACGAGATCTCGAAAATCCGATGTGTGTGACGGATGTAAGTTCGTTGGTTGATGAGGAGAAAAAGAGTGCGGTAGATGGGCTGGGGACGAGATGGTTAAATAGAATCAGAGCAATACTGCCAACGGGGGAAGCCACGACCCCACGCAGAATCAGCAAGGGCAAGGTCGAGCTCACAGTGATGTGATGTGGACTTGCATGGGCCCCTCATCCCGCTCTACCTTACGTCTGACAAGGAACATGCCAGTCTCAGGCTGTAGGCCACAGAGGTCTGGAAAGCAAACCCCAAGCACCCAAGCACCCAAACACCCAAGCGCAGCCTCCTAAAACGGGCCAGTAAGCTGGCCCGTCGCCGCAAAGGCTTGGGGGTGTGGTATGAGCTGGTGCATGCGTCATCGACCCATTCCCGGTTTGCTGCGGCAGGAGTAAGGCACATTCAGCAGCGTAGGTAACTAACTAGCTAGTGTACGTAGCTACATGCATTGGAGCGTCTTGGAAGGTTAAGTTGGGATGGCTTCTGTGCCGTGCGTGAGCCACACCACTTTCTTTCCGCCCACTTTTGCAAGCAATGACCTTGATGTGTGATCCCCCCCTTCTGTTCTGCGTGAGTCTTCGGCGCGAGACGAGGACCCGAGAGGGGCACTAATACGCTTTTACATAGTACGACGTATTGCCGCCGGCTAACAGCATCTGGGCGCTTCCTGCCTTGCGTTGTCATGGCTCTCTGACCAATATCTTATGCCTGGTCGTGTTAGTTTCCTTGAATGGCATCGATGAAAGTCAATTTTCGGTTTTGCAAGATGCCCCCCCCATCGCAGCCAAATGCGTTCTTGCTTGCACCTCTTACTCGTGCGCTTTGCGCCTCAAGGTTGAATATTTTCCTTTTGCCATGGCGCATCGCATGCGATCTACAACTCTTGCCAGATCGGGCCTCATTGCGCGTCCTTCCTAGCGTACACCTCCGCCCAGCCTTTCCAGCCGTCATTGACGAGTGGGACCCAGCACGGCCAGTCCGGGCTACTGCCAGAAAAGCACGCGTGCTCCGAGGCTTCTCTTCGCCTCTTACCCCATGTACAGTGTACCTCAGCACCCGAGTCTGCGTGAACTCTTTTTTCAGTGGAAGCGCGGCAGTACAGGATTCTACGTCATCAGCACAGTACCCACTTGCTAACTATCATTTCTTCTTACACTACTGTTCCCCTTACTCATCGCTCCACCCACCGTCATCCACAAAGAATGGCTAGAGGCAGTCAGGGGACTTCGCAGATCCCCGCTGACCCGCAGATGATGAGCCACACACGCCACAACGGGGGAGCTGATCTTCTGCGTAGTATTAGTACACTAGTATACGGCGCAGACGACTCAGCCACAGATGCAATCCAGGGCCTGCCCTGTCGCATTGATGTCCAGGCTCGCATCCAATCCAAGGTTATGCCACTGTTTCTCCAGCGGACGTTGGTCCGTCCGTCCGTCTGCGCTGGCTGCTACCGAGTGGAATCGCAAGACATGGCGATCAAAGTATCACGAGTAGCAATACCGCATCCTGAACAACTCCTTGTCCTTCGTCTCGACTACTTCCCTATCCGAGTACCTAGTGCACTCACTCCTCCCTTGGTACTCGTAAACTTGCCAGTTCCTGTCTCACCAATCATACCGAGGCCCCTGTGACTTATGACGCAAGGGGCCCGTTCACGTCCGGCGGCAAATAAAGCCAAGTCGGTTCGGCAGCGAGCAAGGCTAAGGCTGGGACGGAGATGCCTGTCTCCGCTTTTGTGACGGGCCCACGGACGACGATACCTAGGTAATAGCTCTCGGGCCCTTGACATCGTTTGGTAGGGCTGGGCTGGCTACTTTGCTGTGGCTGGAGTTGTGAGGTGTGCCAGGACGGATAACAAGATCCTGAGCCGCTGGACTCCGATTGAATGCCACGACTACGCGCGCGCCGTAAGCTCAAGGAAGCAACCATGCCGTTGTCGCATTTCGCACCCTGGTCCCGATCTGAGGTCACGTCTTGATGTTTGTTTCTTGTTTTAGCCCAGCCAAGTGATTGGCAATCGGCCAGTTGCTATTTTACATCTATCATGCCACGGAAGCCAAGGGTAGCTAACTTCACACTACCTCCATTGAGAGCATTCTAGACCGTCTGTGGTATGGCCTGAGCTGCTAATTTCTCCAGTCCTGGCTGGTATCTAAGGCATGGCACGCCTGACCTGCCGACGTGGACTAGAAGCGGCGCGGCCCAACATGCGTCCAGTATTTTTTTCTTTTTTGGTTCCGATACGTAATCAGGCCTCCTCGCTCGCTCGGTCGCAGTCGCTTTTTGATGATATTTTGGCTTTGGTTGCTACCGGGCATGCCCGAGTAATTTACTCGTCATCTTCCCCGGAGACGGCCATCCTTTTTCCAAACACCAACGTGCCACCGATGGTCTTACCGATAATGTAGCCAGCGTAGAGACCACACAGGATCGTAACGGGCCACTTCTGCCATTCACGGTCCCAATCCAGAGGAATAGGGACTGCACCGAGCCATGTACCCAGCAGACCACCCAGTAGACCACCGTATGCCTCGTCCAACGGCGCGGACGCGCTAGCAAGTGCTACCCATGTATTCGCTTCGACTCCGTGAACGTAGAAGAGGGGGAAAAGCGAAAGAACAGCGACGTTGGCGGAGCAGAGAAGCGTATGAGGGACATGCGTTAAAAAGGGGGCGCCGAAGAGGACAAGGACGAGGTGGATGGCCGGCGTGACGAGGACAGCAAGAAGGAGTGATAGGAATACGGCCTGTATGTCAATGGTCAGAAGGATGCTCACATCCTGTAAAGGTGCAAGACAACTCACGATAAAAGGGTTCGGTCCCGTGCTCTCGGCCTTCTTCTTGTCGCCCAGCCGAGGCTTCTTCGAGGGCTTCGCGCTTTGCGAGCCAGCTGCAGGAAGACTGACAAAGGCGTAGATGACCTGGATTGCAGCGACAATCGGGAGGGAGCTGTACAGAGCTGTTACAGGATCGGCCACCAATGAGCCGAACTGCACGAAGAACAGGCCGGAGAGAAGCACCGGCTGGACGTGTCGAACGACCTGCGCGGCAGGGCTCGTCAGGGCGTGGATAGGATGCAGACCGTCCTTCGCCTTGCCCGCGTCGGAGGCGGCCTTTGATGATGGCGTCGACATCGTCGCGGGGTCAACCAGTGGCATGGTGGAATGAGTCGATTTCGCACGGGTTCGGTCGGTCGATGACACGGGTTTAAACTTCGTGAAGGCGGATACCCGGAAGGCCACGGCCCAGGTAAAATTCCGGGCCGGCGCGTCTGGACTGGCAGGCACCGTGCCTTGGGATCCGCCGGGGTCACGAGTCACATGGCGATAAGGGAAGAAGGTTGTCCGATAAGGATCCCCAGATTCCTTGTCGGGCAGTCAACTCACCACTGGAAGTACACGTCTGCACCAACGCACTGCAGAATCGCCTTGCCGCATCCATTGGGTACTCTGGGTCAGAAGGATGCATCTCAAAGACGTAATCTCATCTTCTTCAGGATTTGAAGGGCTGCCATCTGTTGACCTTTCTCTCGGATTCGCCCTCGTCGGCGTACCCAGCCGGTCGGAAACCATGGACTGATAACTGGCTGAGATGGTCAGCAGTGACGATCTTTTCATTCGCCGGATATATGGGTCCCGATGCACACACACCCAATCAGCGTCCTGCATCGGTGGTTCCCGTCAGACCACATCACCCCATTTCTGTTGACAGTCGTATGGAGAAACGCACGATCACCCGTTCGACTGTTAACATTTACAGGAATCCAACACCCGCAATCCGGGGATTTGCGGCCACCACTCCCAACTGCGCGGTGCGCTTGTACACCCGCGGCTGGCGCCTATTGGGCAGGATGTTCCTGTCATTCTCATTGCTGCAGAAAAAAAAAACCCCTTGACCCTGTCTTGATCATTTTCCCTTTTCTTGGGAGGATCCGTCTTGAAGATGGGATGGCATGATCCTTCTCCAGCCTAGATCGGAAGCCTCGTTCGTTTGCTGACCCAGCACGACAATATTACGGGCAAAGGTGCCCGCTCATCTGCCCACTATAGGCGTTCGCCGTTGGGAATTCCGAGATTGTTTGTCAATATTCACAGATCTCGTGAGTAGAGTTTGCTGCTGGAAGCCTTTTGCTCTTTGGTATAAGATCCGAAGCAGGATACCGTCTGTTGTGCTCGTGTTCCCATCTCATCATCATCATCATCATCATCATCATTGCCAACATCAAAGAGTCTCTCAACTCAAGCATCAGCCCAGCTCTTCACTACATCTTTCGTACGAGTGTATAATCATAACTGCCTCACTCTCATCAAACCAAAAGGGTCTTCAGTTGTATTTATACACTTCAATCATCACTCAACATGTCTCCTGCTTTTGCCGCCCGCAACGCCGCTCGCTTCGCTGTCCAGCGCAGACAATTCACTCTCCTCCATAACATGCGCCAAGTTGCTCGCTCCTTTGAGCCTCATCCTTTTCAGAGAATGTCCCAGAGTGGTGTTCACGCAAAGCCCTTCTACGGTGCCATGATCAAGAAGCGTCTTGGTACTGCAGCAATGTAAGCAACATGAACAACTATGCAGGCCATCCGGACGAAAACGACTAACACTACATCGCACAGCTTCTTCCCCACAGCCATCGCCATCCTTGGTTGGCCCTACGTCAGCTACAAAGTCTTTGACGGCCGCATTTGAGCAGTCATTTCTCGGTTCTGTTTCTTATCACGGGACCATTCGAAAATAAAAAGGAGTCGGAAGCTAGATTTGGAATTTGGGATTTCATCACGGAGATGCATGTACATGTCTCAAGCATCTCGCGGCGTTTGGCTGGCTTTTTGGATACCGCATCAGTAAAAGTCCATAGGGATCACGCATAGTTTACTTTGTTCAGAAGAAAAGAGAAAAGAATACTTCTATGGTCTTAGAACATCCTACAATAATCAACCACTGAGCGAAATCAATATTTCGCACCAATTGAACCCTCAATGCTATCGATCATCGCTTGGGGAATAAATAATTATTGTTGTTCTGCCTCACTTACAAGATTTACAGGAGACCCTGTGTGTGGCCTGTGCTCGGCAGCTCAAGTCGCGCTACTCCATTTTCATCCTAGTCATTCACGCCCCTGCAGCTCCCCGGACTGAGACCGCGTCTTGTTGAAGCTGTCCTCCAGTTTTGACCACTGGACAACACTTGGTATTCCAAGGTGATCACGACGACCACGACTGCGACGAAACTTGGTAGTTGGGTGCCAGCGATAAGAATCAAGCCCAACGACGGCTCCCTCTCGAGCGTCACTCGTCATCTGCCCACGAAACGCCCCCACTTGTTGTCACCGCCAGACCAACAAACAAAGGGGTTTCCGCCGCAAAACGATACGAACACGCCGCGCGAACGCACGACGAGCAGCCAGGAAGACGGCCGAGGCTAGTTGAACCCGTGGCATTCGAATGCATCTAGCAACATGACGGATTCTCTGCACAACGCGCCCATTGTTCTGGACAATGGCTCCGGCACGATCCGTGCCGGTTTCGCAGGAGACGACTTGCCAAAGTGCTACTTTCCCTCGTTTGTCGGCCGCCCCAAGCACCTGCGAGTGCTGGCCGGCGCGCTGGAAGGCGAGGTCTTCATCGGGCAGAAGGCGGCGACGGAGCTCAGGGGTCTGTTGAAGATCAGGTACCCGCTGGAGCACGGCATTGTCACGGACTGGGATGATATGGAGAAGATCTGGGAATACGTGTACGGCGAGGGACTCAAGACGCTGAGTGAAGAGGTTCGTCCGGCGTCGATGGCTTTATGAGGTGCAACGCACCCTGGGCGCCACATTGGATACTAACCAATCCACAGCATCCCGTCCTCCTGACCGAACCGCCCCTCAACCCTCGCAGCAACCGCGACACCGCCGCCCAGATTCTCTTCGAGACTTTCAACGTCCCCGCGCTGTACACATCAATCCAGGCCGTGCTGTCATTATACGCCAGCGGCCGGACGACTGGTATCGTCCTCGACTCGGGAGATGGAGTGTCGCACGCTGTGCCGGTGTACGAGGGATTCGCCATGCCGAGCAGCATCAGGCGGATAGACGTGGCCGGCCGCGACGTGACGGAGTACATGCAGATGCTGCTGCGCAAGAGCGGCTACGTTTTCCACACGAGCGCCGAGAAGGAGGTCGTCAGGCTGATCAAGGAGTCCGTCACGTACGTAGCGCACGACCCGAGGAAAGAGGAGAAGGAGTGGGCCAACAGGACGGACCCTGCCAAGGGTGTGGAATACGTCCTCCCGGACGGACACAAGCTCAAGGCAAGTACCCCTCCCCCCTTATTGATGGGAAGCAATGGTTAACGACTGTCACAGATTGGCGCGGAACGCTTCAGGGCACCCGAGATTCTGTTCGACCCCGAGATTATCGGCCTCGAGTATCCCGGCGTGCACCAGATCGTTGTCGACGCAATCAACCGGACAGACCTCGACCTGCGCAAGTCGCTGTACAGCAACATCGTGCTGTCCGGCGGGAGCACACTGACGAGGGGCTTCGGCGACCGGCTGCTGACGGAGCTGCAGCGGCTGGCCGTCAAGGACATGAGGATAAAGATCTTTGCACCTCCCGAGCGCAAGTACTCGACGTGGATTGGAGGAAGTATCTTGGCCGGTCTCAGCACCTTCCGCAAGGTAAGTTTCCCCCGCCAACGCACTCAAGGGCACGGGAATCAGGACGCTGACTCTGAGACATAGATGTGGGTGAGCATCGACGACTGGCACGAGAACCCAGACATCATTCACACCAAGCTTACGTGAAACGTGGTCTCGTTTCCGATTGCACGGCCGAGGAAAGTCCTACGTAGCATCTTCCCCCCTGGCTTGCTCCTATTGAGAGATAGATCTGAAGCCATCATCCATCAGTATTTGTGGCAGTGATAAAGGGGCGTTGGACGGATTATGAACAACCCATGAAGCTTAGACGTCATGAGTTGTAAGGGAGAGAGAGGAGGATAGAGAACTGACTAGAACTGAGATCACCCGAGAAAACAAACGGCCTCCGCAGGGCCGGTGTTGTAGGCAAAGGCAACAATGTTGAGGTAGTGCGTCAGCTAGAAAGTTGAGAATGATACCCGAATCTGTTGTCTCGTTGACACGAGTGTCTCAATAGGAGGTCGTAGGGATAGGATACCTGGAGTGGTTGAGTGCCAGGATGCTTGCTTCAACATGGGCTCTGCCGGGAGTGCCGTGGGGCAATGTGGTCGTCGCTCGCTTCAGAAGCGTTTCTTCTTTCTTTCTTTCCTTTTTTCTTTCTTTTTCTTCTTTTTCTCTGGTCTCGTAACCATTCTAGCGCAGACGCAACCTTATCTGTTTGTCTCACGACCTCGGCGCCTACAGCGTCCACCACCCCCGGGCTTCATTGCTTGCTTTTTTCGCTTATCGCAGGTCTGTTTGCCCGCCAACCGTTAGTCCCCCCTCCCTCCTGCGTGGTTTTCTATCAGATATCCACCACGAGGTCGACATATGCGAGGGACAGCTCCGATCCGGGTCAGGCAAACGGGCTTCCGGTGGCTTTGGGGGGCGCGTTCGAAGTGAAGGGTTCCGCGCAGGGAAATGCCGCCCCCCTCTTCCCATTGGAGGACGATCTGCTTGCTACATCCCGCTCAAGGCGAGGAGGTCTGGGCAAAGACGCAGCAGGTCCTCTCTCATAGATCATGATCCGTGCTTGTATCAGCAATCTGTGGATTCGCGAGAGACTTTACTATTTCTTGGCAGTTGTGCATGTGCGTGCGTACCCCCTCCCCAGATCAGTATCCGGGACAAACAAGCCGTATACAAAGTCCACAGTCGATTTGCCTGCAAGAACACACTTGGCGTCACAGTAGTGAATCACGCGTGTGACTCCATCATCATGGGCCGATCCAGATTGGCTGCTACTGTAGCCGCTTGTAGCGTTGTCAACTATGCACAATGTGTTGAGAACTGAGAGTAGGGTTATGAAATCGGCAAATACATAATATTGTTCACTAAATAGTATACCAAGGATGAAGTTTTGAAATATGTGATATTCGAGAGACGTGTGTCTCTGACAAAAGTCTTACTGAACAGCCAGATATCTGGGGGTATTTCATGTCCGCTCACTCGCTAGTATATCATGTTCACCAGAAACAAACGCCCATAACTTTCCGCCATGCTCCCTTGATGTTTTCCCCCTCGCTCCGCAGGTCCGAGTACTGCAGATGAGAAGAGAGAAGAAAAAAGACCCTCTGGAATCTACCAGCCATAGTTTCCAGAGAACCATCAGTCGTTTGTTTTGCTCTGCGACAGCCCCCCTTTCTCGCTTCGTCTTCTTCTTCTCTTTCCAGCCGGCTGTGGCTGGCTCGCTGATGAATTATTTCCAATGGTCGACGTGAAATCTCAACCCGTGCTTTTTCTCTCTCTCATATTTTTCGGTTCCCATGTAACTCCGTCCCTTTGCCTCAGGGAGATTTGCGACAAAGAAAATAGTGCTGAAGGAATCTGTACAAAGTGTGTGTGTGTGTGTGTGTGTGTGTATGTGTGTGTGTGCGACCAGTCGTCCTGAAGAGACGCTCAATTGGACCTGGAGGTGACACGACGCCAGATGCTGGCGCCGCGCTCCTTAATGGATTTGAGCGACGAGGCTGAAACCGAGGACTCGTCGCTGAGGACAGAGGAAGCATCGGAGCCCTTGCGCATGACGTTGCCAGCGCCGCCGATGCCGACGTGACCGACGGCGGCGCGATCGCGAACCTCCTGGCGCTTGAAGTCCTCCTCGAAAGTGCGGAAGGATTGCTCTTGCGCCGTGTGGCGGTTGCCAGCGCCGCCGATGCCCGAGTAGAAGCGGCGGGGCCCGTTGACGGCGGAGGGCTGGAGAGGCGTGGTGATGCCAGCAGCGGGGGTCGTCACGGGCGCACGGAAGATGTTGCCTGCGCCACCGCGTCCGGAGTAGGTGTAAGTGTTTGGTGCCACGGTAGGGTGGGGCTCAGTGATGAGGATCTGGGAAGGCATTTTTGTGGTTGTGTTGTGTTGGGTGGCTGAGTTGTGAGGTGTAAGGCGGTGGTGGTGATGGTGGTAGTGGGTGTTGTGTAAGTGATATATCGGCCACGAGTGTCGTATGAACTTGCAGATGTGACAGGTGCCTCGTGTGTCTTGGATGTGTCAATGATGAGAAGGGGGATTCCCATGAGACACAAGTGAGAGGAGGCCAAGGTTATTATAGGCAGCGTCCTGGGGAGAGAGGCATAGGGTGTGTGTGTGTGTGTGAGTGGTGGTGGTGGAGAGAAGGTGTTAGTCTCGCCAAGTACCAAGTTCAACAAGAGAGAAACGAACGGGCCTTTGCAGTGTCCTCCTGACTTGCAAAGGCCCCCCAACTTGCATGGCTGGATGCCGGCGTTGCACTCGCAAAGGGGCGCGTAGGGAATAATAGGAACCAGATCTTGCTCTCACTCGAGGGACAAAGGGTACGTAGTCTCTACGTTCACACCAGTACGCAGGGCAGTTTTTTTCTTCTTTTCCTGAGTCCCTTTTAGCGCTGGGTCGGGACGAGAGCGTGGGAAGATAGGAAAAAAAAAGATTTCTACCAGAAGCCCACTCTAGGAAAAGTTTTTGGGCTTGTCAGGCGGCTCCTGGTGGCTCTCGGGCGGGAGGGGGGGAAAAAACTGGAGGCGTCGCCAGATCTTGGTCGCAGAGAGAAAGAGAGAAGAAAAAAACTAGCATGGCTCCGAGGCCCCGAAACAACAGGAGAAGGAGCTAGGTAGGTACCGTACCTAGGTAGGTAGCTTGGGCAAACCCCCCTTCCCCTCAAGGTCCATGGATTAGCTTGGTTTGCTAGGAGTTTGTGGTGGAGGCAAGTTTTTTTTTCCTTTGCTCGGAGTCGTGATGATGCAGGACGATGTTCTTTTCCCCCTTCCTTGCAGCATCATCCCCTTGTGGTGTGTGTGACAGGGTCCATGTTAGGCATGCTGCATATGCTGTCTGCCTGTCGACTCATCGTGCTGTCATTATTGCTCCGAGTAAGGTGGCATGTGGTGCTACTGGACATGGCAAACTACCCCTTATCGGCAATAAGCAATGATGCTAAATTCAAGTATAGTAAGTACCACTCACTGCACTTGGTTTTTCTGATAAATGCAGCAAAAAAGCAACGACTTGGCCACCTCCAACAAACAATTCTCACACCTCGCTAAGCTAGGTAATCACCTAACCTTCAGCCGCCTTTCCCATCACCCGTCTTTTCGTCCCCGCCCTTCTGATGGTCCGCGTGACACATCGGCCCCCTCCAGGGGCGCCAAAGACAAATTTTTTTTTTCTCTTCGCAATCACGCGGACCCCTCTCTCGAACAAACGAGAACTGCTGGATTCCCGCCGCTTGGTGAGGGGAAAAGAAGACGCCATCGTCGAGCAATCGATGAGGTAACGCTTTGCTAACCGATTGCCGCTTTCGTCCGTAGCGCCAGCCTTGGGGCGGTCTAGGGCTAGGTGAGCAGGTTGGGGAAGCTGGTGCTAATGCAAGGAACGGGGAGTGTGCTGAAGAGGGAGCGCCTGCAAAGGGTGCTTGCTCTTCTAAGGGTACCCGTGCCCGCCCCCACTTTAATTGGAACTCGAGGACTCGTCACCCACTAAAGTGGGTGCTGAACACCCATACGTCCATAACACCCATATGTCCAAAAAATCCCTCAAGCTCAACATCAACATCACCACCTTCGATCCAAGCCACCACAATGACCAAATTCAATCAAACTGAAGAGGAGCGTATCCAGGAGGCCATTCTATCGATTCGTGAAAACCCGAACTTAAAGCTTACTGCCGTGGCTGAGAAATACCAGATACCACGTAAGAAGCTGTATCGGAGGCTTTCAGGAACACCATCTCTTAAGGACCGCCCAGTCCACGGTAGAAAGCTTACCTGGGACCAGGAGAAGGCTCTTTGTCACTATATTGATCGAATGGATCATATGAATCTTGCCCTACGGCGAGAGCTTCTTGTGGATGCTGCCAATTACCTCTTGGCTAAGTCCCATGAAGATCATCAGATGCCTCCTCCAACTGTCAACCCTATGTGGGCCAGTCGATTCATCAAGAGGCATGGGTACTTCTACGCCAAAGAGAAGACCCTTGATATGGAACGGAAGAAGTCTGAGGATATAGAGGTTATCAACAGTTGGTTTCTGATGCTCCAAGAGACCATTAAGGTATATGGTATACAACCCTCTGATATCTGGAACATGGACGAGACTGGCTTCCAAATAGGAGTTGGGAAGGATAAGATGGTCATCACCAAACGCAAGAGGGCCCATTACTTCGCCATCCCAACCAACAGAGAGTCAGCAACTGCGATTGAGGCCATATCCGCAGCAGGTGATTATATCCCTGCGTTCTTGATCCTTAGTGGCTCTGTTCATATGAGCAGATGGTATGGCATCAAGGACTTGGAGGCGGATACAGTAATTGGAGTATCGCCAACTGGTTATTCGAATGACCAGATGTCCCTCGATTGGATCAAGCACTTCGATATACACTCAAAGAACCGGACCCAGGGCCACAAGAGGCTCCTTCTGATTGATGGATATGGCTCTCATCACACTGTTGAGTTCCTACAGTATTGTGAGGATCATGAGATCCTTCCTTTTGGCCTCCCTCCTCATTCAACCCATCTCCTTCAGCCACTGGATGTGGTAGTGTTTCAGCCTCTCAAGCACTACCACAGCCTTGCAGTTGACACCATAGTCCGGGAAGGCTGTACCAACATCACCAAGCTGGAGTTCCTCAGTTTTATTCAGTCCATTCGTAAACAAACCTTCAAGCAATCTACTATTATATCAGCTTTTAAGAAGACTGGGATAAACCCATTCAACCCACAAGTGGTGCTGGAGAAGATCGCAATCCGAGATGGCACCCCTCCTACAGTGACCACACCACCCAACACAGGATCGTCGTCCTCCTCCTTCAGTACTCCTACAACCATCAGGAAACTCAGAAGAGTGGCGAATAAGCTCTCTGAGGCATCAGAGATCATCAGCAACCAAATCGAAGAGCTGACTGGAGAGGTCTCGCCATTCAACCACAATCTAGATCGATTCATCAGAGGGGCCCTAACCCAAGGGTCTGAATTGATCCAGGTCAAGAGAGATCTCTCAAGGACCAATTTAGCTGAAAAGGTCCGCAGAGCTCGTCGTCAGGCACGAAATACACAACTACAAACAGGAGGGGTTATCCAAGTCAAAGATGGAAGGAAAATGGTGAGGCAGAGGCAGGAAAACGAGTATGCGAAGGCTGTGAAGGTGATACAGTCCCTTGAGCAAAAGATCCGCCAAACCACGAAAAAGGTGGTTTTTGAGGCCGCAAAAAAGGCTCGGAAGATGAGAATTGACGGGAAATTACAGCCATTATATATCATTGATGATGAGGGCTGTGGTCGCTTGCTGAAGAGGGGTTGAGGGTGGGAATAGATTCAATTAATCACTTTTTTGGACATATGGGTGTTATGGACGTATGGGTGTTCAGCACCCACTTTAGTGGGTGACGAGTCCTCGAGTTCCAATTAAAGTGGGGGCGGGCACGGGTAGCTGTTTAGCATAGGTACTGGCAGCAGGCAAGCAGACTTTTCCCTTGCCTACCTAGGTACCTACCTACTACGTAGGTAACTGCGGACCACTTGGCCGATGGGTGATCGCTGCCAGCATGCTTGCTTGCTCTCGCTAAAGTCGTCACTTGGCGAGGGAAGAAGCGGCTCCTCGGAAGGGGGGACCCTCCTACTAAGGTCTTCCCGATCCCTGCTAGGGTCAACAGCTTGGCCCGGCCCCCGACGACGTCAAGAGTCCGACCTCCACAAGCCGAGGCATCGACCACTCAGCAGTTTCCTGGGGGTAATTGAAATATGCTTGCCGCATCCACGATGGTCACCAGACCTCGAGCGCCCCATGCCTGATGCCACGAATCCGTTGCAGATTTGAGACCACGACGACACAAACAAACACACACCGGCATGCTTGACGTTGGGGGTTAGGCAAACGTGCCTGTTTGCCGGCCGGCCGTTCGTTGGCTTGCTTCGCTTGACCACGGACCATCTGTCTGTCGCATCTCGCCATCTCGGCCAGTCAGACACGCATTGTGCTGGCGTGCGAGAAAAAAACTAGACGCCGACCTGGGTCATCCATCGAGGTAACACGTGAGACACTGAGTAACATATAAATTACCGAGAGAAGGGAACGAATGATGCGGGTAGCCGCAGCCGCCGACTCCAGTCGACTGTCCTTGGATCCCGACGGCTACTTACATGCGTTCTTCGGCCATGGACCACGATCACAACAACCGACGAGGCAAGCAGAGACGGCGCGGGCCGTGAGGCCATCACCCATAGTTGTCATAGGAAAACAAGTCCAAGATAATATCCAGCTCACCACTGAAGAGCCCCTTCGTCATGCACGGTCTCTTCTCGTCAGTGCGGTGCGAAGCACGTCCTAGAATCCCAGCCACAACGCCAATAATACTTCGACTTACACACCTGAAGAAGGCCCGTCGTCTTCCTCCACCTCGGACCTAATCGTCTCTGGTTGCGTATGACGATCCTGGAACCTCTTCCCCAGACACCCACCCCCTCTCTACCCCGCATTCCAACCCCTTTTCTCCCCAGACCTTCGACGGTGCCATCCGATCACAAGCCCGCCCCAAGAGGGGAAGTAGGCTAACAAGAAAGAGATGGGAAGGATTCTTCTTGTTAGGTAATTGGCGAGTTTGCCTCAAGGCTGAGCGCCTGCAGAAACGTGGTCCGCGTTGTCGTATGGAACGTCTTCCCGACTCTGCGGAGGTTGTGGGTGGCGCGGGGGGATTTTTTTTTAAACGGATATTGGTTGTTGCCTCATCGTGCTGTATTATCACGGTGGTGAGCGCGTGAACATTGCTTTGCGTAATGTGGTTGGAGGAGGCTTCTTTCGACCTCGTAGTCGCTGCCGATATTGCACTCCAGGAGGCCGGCCATGCTCCTGCCGTCAACATGGCAACGGTGGCTGTGAGCTCGTCAGCTTCGACAGCTTCTTGAAATTCTGGCTTCATGGACACCTCGCTATATGTCTTGGAGCTTTTTGTTCCGTGGCCCAGGAGGGGTATCTTCTAATGGTTGAGTGCGGAACATGAGAAATAACCCCCAAACTCTCAAATCTGGAAATGTAGACTTGCTACACCCAGTTGACGAGTTCCGGGTCACGATGCCACTGTGTCATTTTGTCAATAATGCAATGATTATCGGGTCAATCATGCCCAGTCTTTCGTACCTCGGACGGACCGTGTCACCTCCGTGGTTGACATGCCGGGGCAATACTCAGAGAGCACTTCTTGCAACCACATTGCCCAGGCGTAAAAATCACCGAATAACAGCATGGCTCTCAGCACGTACAGGAGAGAGAGAACCTTGCTTGCCCAACTTGCACCAGTCGTCGCTGCGGGCTGTATATCGGACAAAGGCTGCCTGCGTATCCTTGCAGGTAGCCTATATAAGACGGCACAGGAGACGGTGACGGTGGAGGCCTCCACCGAGCAACCGAGCAAGCTCCCTCAACCACCACACGAACCGTGCCTGACTGACATGGCTCATCTGCAAAAAGACAACAACAATCAGGTCAGTATGATCGATTCGCAAAAGATATTGGACGATCAGGGGATTGAACCCTGGGCCTCCCGCAGTCGCCTCGGGTAAATGGTTACGATGCAAAGCGGGCGCTCTACCACTGAGCCAATCGCCCCAGCTCAAACCGGGATTCTCCCAGTGAATGACGGTGCACGCGCTGGAACGAATCATACATCTGAACGCTGCACCAAACGATTGTTCAGTGTACAGTAGCCATCGTGATGCCTTCTTCGCAGGTCGTAGGCAACTTGGAATAGGGCCTGTGTGTCCATGGTTCACTCATTTCACTCTGTGCTTCCGAGCAAACCCGTCTCCCCTACTTGGTGGGAGTGAATCGAGGTGCGCCCCCGGAACAGCGCGGACTCGACACGTTCTGGACCAAGACACAACGGGATACCAAACGAATGGTGGATTCAAGTAGTGTGTCGTGCTTCGAGAGACACTTGATTTGGCACATCCTCGTCAAGTCTCGGATTGGGTTAAATCCAAAAGGGGGGGTCATGTAGCATGCAAATCTCGATGCGGGCAATCGAGCGTTGTCTCCAGCCAGGCAAGAATTAACGCGGCATGCTGGAGGCCACGGCTTCCTGAATTAGGGCGATTGCTTCTCCACGCACACAGACCAAGGCTTCCAAAGTGTCCAGTGTCTATGATCACAATCGCATTGTCGATACCCTCGCATGGGAGGGAGTTCACCGCCGATATCGACGCCTGTGGCGTGCTTGAAAACGCCGCCACACGAGGCGACTCCAGTCAGCTGACTGTTCGATACATTATTGTGCTCAAGGCTTTAGTTGAGCTGCTTCTGGCCCGCCTTTGACGAAGTCTGGAGAACACTCTGTTGTACCATAGACTGTCGGGTCGTAGTTTGTGCCTCCAACTGCAGCCCTTCTTGCTTCCCAAGGCCGGAGGTGAATGCAATCTTCCCACACCCACACAATGAGGTTGTGTACATATATGCCTGCCACTCATTCCAAATCCATTGGCATCGAAACTTTTCACTGGTGGTTTTCAACTCTGGGTTCGACAAGTCTGTCCCACCAGGCGAGAGAGACATCCGACGCTTGCCGGGACAGCATACCTCCTCCCCTGACGGCCACGTCAGCTTGAGATGACGCCAAACCACTAAAAAGCCCCTTCTACTTGCAAGTAAGTAGCTTCGGCCATGGAACCAGGTAAGCCATGAGCTACTAGATAAAAACTCCTAGCTTTGGTAATGAGATTCCTCTCCGTATAAAATGCATGCCCCCCGTTCTCGCGTGGTAGTCCTCAGCTTTCGGCCCGTCACGACCACGTGGAAAGCCGCATGGCATTTACAGTCTCTGGGTAAAGGCCGTCTTCCTCGGGCTCGTGGGGGCCAGCCTTTCTTTCTTGACTTCTTGATTGATCATTGTATCGATAAGTCACCAGACACAATGAAGGATCCGGAAAGCCGTGAGCTTACTACTCGAGTAACCCGGCTCTAAGTATTGTCGCCTACACCGCATACAAGAAAATACTTGAGAAGAGTCTTCCTATACGGTCTTTTTATCCGAAGGAATGTACCTCATTAGGTCACGGGGCCTGAGCCAGATAATGTTTTCATCTGGTTCTTTATACATTTTACACCCAAGCTACTCCGAAAAAGCCCCAGAAACAAAAAGGCACTACAAGATATATACAAACGTCGCTTTCGATCTTCAAATCTTTCGCCCCTTTTTTTTCTTCTTCTTTCAACGAGACAACTCATGAGACTCCGGGATAGAGACTCAGACTCATGGACAGGTGCACTCCCAGGCCTTCTTCAAACCAGACATCTCATCACATCGACGCAACCATAGAGAGCTGTGTCTACGCCTGGTTGCGCTTGGCAAGCATGCTCAACGCGCTACCCGCAAGGATGAAGCCTGCTTGGTCCTTGGTGACGGCGTGGTTGGTAGGAATCAGCACCTCGGAACCGTCCTTCTTCTTGACGAGCAGCTGTACCTTGCCCTGACCGCCGTTCTGCAGCATCTCATACAGGCCGACGGTGCTGACCTCATCGCAAGCCGCAATCTTATCGTAGTCGGCCTCGTTCGCGAACGTCAGGGGCACGACGCCCTGCTTCTTGAGGTTGGTCTCGTGGATACGCGCGAACGACTTGGTCAGCACGACGCGGGCACCGAGATACCGCGGCTGAAGGGCAGCGTGCTCGCGCGCGCTGCCCTCGCCGTAGTTGTGTTCGGCGACGACGAGCCACTCCTGGCCGCGCTCCTTCCACTTCTGGGCGAGCTCGGGGATCGTGTGCTTGGAGCCGTCGACGTCGTAGGCGGCGTTGACCTCGCCCGTCTCTTTGTTTACGGCCGTGTTGAGGGTGTTGGTGCTGATGTTGGGCAGGTGGCCCTTGTACTTCAGCCAGGGGCCGGCGGCAGAGATGGTGTCGGTGGTGCACTTTCCGGTGACCTTGACAAGGACTTTGAGGCCGCTCAGGTCGCCCTCGGGGAAGGGCGCGAATGGCTCGAGCAAGGCGAGGCGTTCCGAGGTTGGGGCAATGGCGACCTGAACGTCAGGGTTGTGTGTTTCGGGCGAGATGGCCTGGAGCGACGCGACGCCGGACTCGAAGGGAGCCTTGGGGTTCTCGAGACCCTGTGGGGCCTCGAACTTGAACTCCTTTCCGTCAGGGGTCTGCAGCTTGTCTGTCATGGGGTTGAAGGTGGTCGCGCCGGCGTAGGCCATGGCCGTGACGATTTCGGGAGAAGCAAGGAAGTTCATGGTACCGGGATTGCCGTCGTTGCGGCCCTTGAAGTTACGGTTGTAAGATGTCAGGATAGCGTTGGGCTGACCCTTGGGGATGTCGTCCTGGCGCTTCCATTGACCGATGCAGGGGCCGCAAGCATTCGACAGGACTATGCCTCCGGCGCCTTCCAGAGTCTGCAGGGTACCGTCACGCTCCAGAGTAGCACGGATTTGCTCACTACCAGGGGTGATGTAGAAGGGAGCCTTGGGTTTCAAGCCGGCCTTCTCGGCCTGCTTGACCATGCTCTCGACCTTGGTCATGTCCTCGTAGGAGCTGTTGGTACAGCTGCCAATGAGGCCGGCTGACAGAACCTCGGGCCACTTCTCCTGCAGGATGGTGTCCTTGAAAGCGGACAGAGGGGTGGCCAAGTCGGGGGTGAAGGGTCCGTTGATGTGGGGCTCCAGCTCGGACAGGTTGATCTCGATGACTTGGTCATACTGAGCACCCTCGTCGGCTTTGAAGTCGAAGCTGCCCCACTTCCTGTAGGCGTCAAGAGCACGATGTTGAGCTTCTCTGCGGGTTTGGTGCAGGTAGCGTTCCGAAGCAGCGGTGTAGGGGAAGATGGAGGTTGTGGCGCCGACTTCGGCACCCATGTTACAAATAGTAGCCATGCCTGTGGCGCTCAGAGTCTCGACGCCCTCGCCAAAGTACTCGACGATGAATCCAGTCCCACCGCGTACCGTCAGCTTTCCGGCAAGGTTGAGAATGACGTCCTTGGGGGACACCCAGTCGTTCAGCTTGCCAGTCAGCTTGACACCAAGCACGCGTGGAGCCTTCAGCTCCCAAGGGGCGCCGACCAAGGCCTCAACGGCATCGGCACCACCGACACCGATGGTGATGGTCGACAGGCCACCAGCGTTGGGGCTGTGACTGTCGGTCCCCAGCATCATGATACCCGGGAGGGCATAGACCTCAAGAACCGTCTGGTGGATGATGCCTGCACCTGGGGGCCAGAAGTCCATGCCGTATTTGCGTCCGGCAGACTCCAGGAAATCGAAAACCTCTTTATTGACACTGATACCGTCGGTCAAATCGCTCTCGGCGCCCTTGGAGCCCACGATCAAGTGGTCGCAGTGGATGCTGGCCGGAATGGCGGGCTTGGCGAGGTTGCAGGACATGAACTGCAACAGCGCCATCTGCGCCGACGCGTCCTGCATGTTGACTCGGTCCGGGTTGAGCTTGAGGTTGGCGCTGCCGCGGATGTTGCGTCCATTCTCCGTGCCCGTGAGGAGCGAGTCCTCAACGTTGTCCAAATGGCTGTAGAGGATCTTCTCGGCGAGGGTCAGGCGTTGCTGCCCCAGGACGTGGCGGACCTTGAGGAGGTTGTCGTGCAGCCTGCGGTAGGTATCGGGCTTGATGGATTTGGGCAAAAGTTTGCGCATCTCGGCATCTTGCTGACCAACGTCCTGGGCGGTCGCGAAGGCCCTCCTGATCGGCAAGCATGAGGATGCGGAAAGGTATGGTTGCGTGCGAGTCAGAAGACGCTGCTGCCATGTCAATTCCTGCCTCTCTGCTGTACACCTGACGATTGTTGAGTATTACTGACCCTTGCGGCGCCTCCAGATCGACTGGCAAGCTCAATTGGTGCCATTGTCGCTGCGCACCTCCCTCCGAATGCTGTAACTCGTGGTGGTGGCGGGGGTTTGGGAAACTTTTGGTATGGCAGTCACAATTGTCAATGCGGCTTGGAAATTGGCGATGTCGGATTCGACGAAAGTCTGGGGAGGTTCACACAGTGTGGAGTACCGCCAAAGCGCCCCTGCGCTGCCGGCTTCGCTCCGATACCTACTGCACCACCCCTGGCCCTGGATCTATTCACTACCCTCAGACGTGCAACGGACCGCTTGTATGTGAACTTTTCCGCTCGTCATATTCCCAAATACATGATTGATATAAAAAGCAATTTTCCCCTTCCCAGATGCATATCTGTACACAGCCCTTGAACTCCGATATCACCTCAACGTAAATATCCATGCCGCCCATTGTAGTACTTTACTGGTTGTACTCTGAACCCTTGGTTCCAATGAAGCCCTCATTCCTTTCTCTCCTTCGCCGTCCCATGACCTCCTTGTACCACTCGGTGAGAGTGTAACCCCAGTGGCCGGCAACGAGCACACCACTAACGACGTTGACAATCTTCATGAGAAACTGCAGGAATCCGTCTCTGGACTCCTCGACAGAGAGTAGGATCGGCTCAATGTCGTACTTGAAGAAGATACCAGGGATGTTGTGGTCGTCGGTTTCCTTGCTCTGTTCCGTGACGGCGTACTGGTTTGTGAAGATGGTGTTGGATGGCGAGGCTGACTTGCCGACCGTGTATACGGTAGGGACTACCGACAGATAGTACTGGAACTTGTGAAAGTTGATCCTTGCAAGGTTGACAGTGCGGTCGAGGGGATTGACCAGCGAAGGGTAGAAAGGTCCGAAGGACAGCTCCGAGATGATGTGCGAGAAGTTGAAAGCTGCGAAAAACGGTCAGTCAAACGTTGTCAAGCCTCGATTGGTGACACAATACGTACCAGCGTGATCCAGGTGCTCTCCCATCTCCATGTAACCATGGCCTCTGGCCGTGAGGTGGAAATCGCCCTGCACCCTGTTCACATCCAAGCTGCCATAGATACGGCAGCTGTCGCCTTCGCCCCAAAGTCTGGGAGTCTTGCCCCACTTGGCCTTCTTCTTTCCGAGAGAGACGATGTCGTGAACATGCTCCTCGCCAAAGCCCTCCTCATCCTGCCATCCGGCACCCGTCACGACTTTGCCTTTGCTGTCTCTTCCCAGACGGTGGATGCCCTTGCTGTCCACCCACTGTGACCAGTTCGTCTCGTCGCGTTTGAGCATGCTGCCCGCGAGAATGCGATCGCCCGCTGCATCCTGCACGTTGATGTGGAGGTCGTCACAGTGCATGCGCACAACGATGTCCAAGTTGATTTGCATCTCGTGGCCAACGCCCTTCTCGACGGCGAATGTGTGCGTCTCCGAGCCACGCCACCAGCGGCCGACTTCGGTCCAGAAGAGGAAGAACGAGATGACTGCCATGACGACAGTCCATTTGCCGCCTCCCGCCGTTCGCGTCACATATTGTGGTTTTGCCTTGGCTGGGAAGATGGAACTGTCAGTGAATAGTTACCTAGACAATTTCCACAAGAACCCCCATGTAGAGAGAGTCCCAAAGCGAGACTGAACTGATGTTGCAAACTTACGAAAGGCATCGAATGCGCTAACAATGTTTCTCTTTGCCCCAAAGGCATCATCGTCCATGTCGTGCTTCTCGTCCCACCCGTTCATCATGGCGATGTTATAAGACGTGGAAGTGTACAGGAAGGAGGGTTCGAATGAGTTGGATGGAGGAATTCGGTTCGTTCTCGATCGTTGTGTTGTGACTGTCAAGTTGCGATTGCTCAGAACACAATGCTTTCTCGGCTTGATGCAAGTGCCCGCCGTCAGAACCTAATGCCGCTACCGCATGCCTCTGCTTTCGTCGTCGGAGCGATTGAAAGGAAAATCTACAGGTTGAAAGAGCGGGATTGTCAACGATTGCCTCCTCGTAAGCTGGTCAGATTACTCGGCGCAAGTCTCGTGGAGTGGAAGATGTGGTGGAAAGTCTTGAGGACACTTTATCCAAATGTTATCCGCAGTCCGCCCCCCCCTGTCCAGGGGTTCCACAGTGATTGGTGCCGGGCCTAGCACAAGTGGGCTGAGGGGGGCGCGTGCATGGGAGCTTGGGGCCGGGGTGTGATTACTTGCGCGGACACTAAGAGGGGAATGCCAAATCCGTATTACAACAAGTGACATATCAGCAGCTTTTCCACAGCTTATTCCATGGAAGCAAACCACCACTCACGCGTCAAGGTGCAAATAGATGATCAGGGGCTAAAATAGCTAGAGGTGACTGCTGCCTAAAACCTACAAGTACCAATCTGTAATCTGTCATGAAGAGTATCGTGAGACGAGCGTCGCCTCAACCTAACCTGAAGAACGAGTGACCGGTCCACGATGACCGCCAGTAATTGCTGCCCAGCGCATGTCACTACCGACTACCGCGTCACCGCCTTTGCACAGGTTCCAAACGAAAATCAAACACCCAAAGCCCTGATGAAATGAAGCATGCAAGGAAAGCCAGAACCCCAAGGAAACCACCGATCACTCCGTATCCAGTGGTAAGATGAAACTCAAAGACGACACACAGCTTACTTCCTGAGTCTGCGCTGCTGCTCCTCAAGGAACTCCTCATCCGAGGCGTCAAGAATGTCGTACTCCTCGTCGGTCATGAAGCCATCGTCTGAAGCATCCCACTCATCCTCCTCGCCACAATCCTCAAACTCTTCCGCCTCGGAGCTGGTGGCAGGAACTGACTCGAGCTTGGCTTCCTGGTGAATGCTGGCCACCGGTGACTCCTTCTCAAGCTTAGGGAATATCATGATGCTGCTGTGCATCTCCTCAGGGGCTTCTTTAGGTGCCTCGGCGACCGGCTTGGGAACCTGAACGCTGACGTCACACCAGAGTCTGTGACCGAACTTGAGGCCGTCCTTGGTCGTCAGGCGCCAGTAGGAAATAATCTTACCCTCGCGGGCTGGCGTGCGAAGCAGAACATTAAAGGAAAATTCCTGGCCAGGGGCAAGAGGGGCATAGCAGACGGTAGACTCGGAAGCAGACACAAGCTCAGAGATGCCGGCGGGGTGGTTCGAGTCGACATGACCCATGTAATCGCCACCAACGAACTTGACTGAACACCCAGCAGGCCATGCCACATCACCGTCGTTGCGGAGTACCCAGGTTTGCTCGAAAACGTTGTTGGGGGGTAGAACGGTGCCATCAGCGACGGTGTCACGGACGAATACAGCCTGTAGATCCTGCTCGGTGAGAGGCTTTTCGACGATTGGTGCAGGCTTCTCCTCGACTACCTCCTTCTTGATCTCTGGTTCGGGCTCAGGGACCTTCTCAATAATCTCCTCCTTGATCACAAGCTCGGACGCAGGCTCAGGGGTCTTCTCAACGATCTCTTCCTTCACTGCTGGCTCTGTGGGCTTCATGTCAACAACAGTCTGAGGAACGTTGATGGAGGCGCCGGCAGCAGTCTCCGTAGATCGGGAGCTGGTGCGACGGACATTGCGGTCACCCATCTGCTGCATACGCTGGCCATCTCCACGCTCACCAGTGGTGGTAACTGTGACGTGACGAACAGGAGTCTTGAACTTGACGAGGGGATGGGTCTTGTTGTGGGTGTTAGCGGGACTAGCCTCGCAGTTGGCGCAAAAGTCCGTGTCGTGACACACGGTGCACTTGTATCGGACACCTGAGATGTAGGTCGGCGCGCCGTGGGCGCGAGCACACAAGGGACCGTCGCAGCAGATGCCAAAGTGGACAGAGCGGCTGACGGCACGGCTGCGGACCTCCTCGAGAGGCTCGTAGATGGGAACGAAGCGGTGGTTGGGGTGAACAAACTTGGAGTTGACGATGCAGTCAGCGCAGTAGTCCCAGTCGGGGCAGTCGAGGCACTTGTGGCGGACGCCAGCGATGTACTTGTCGCAACCATCGCAGATAGCGTTGTGGCTCTGGTTACGGCCTGGCGCCAACTTGATCTCAATGTGGCTGGGGACATGGGCACCTTCCACTGCGGTAACGAAGGGGTGCTTAGGGTTGTGGCCGTGGAGGTCCTTCTCGAAGCATGCGTGGCACAGATCGAAGTCTTCGCAGGCTGTACAGTGGAGGAAGCTGGACTCGGGCAACTCCGTCACGCAACAGTTGCATGTGCGCATGTTGTACAAAGCGGTGCTGAACACAGGACGAAGAAGCTCGCTGATGTTGGCAGGAGCCTTGGCAGGTTCCTGAGCGGGCTCCTCGACTTTGGCCTTGGGCTTGGGGGCGATCGTCTCGGTGGTGCTGTTCATGATTTGGCCGTTCTTAACGACTCTTTTGATAAGCCAGTGGTCAGCACCGTAGCACGTGATGCCCTGGTCGACACAGTTTTGACAAAGATCGAAGTCGCCGTCGTCGCAAGTGGAGCAATGGTAGTGAGCATCGGGAACTGTCTGGTCGCAGCTGTTGCAGCACACGGCAAAGTTGGTGTTGGGGTGCATCAAAGCAGGGCAGCGACTCCAAGAAGCCCGCGAAGGTGCAGCCGCTGTGGCAGAAGCGTTGGCAAACCACTGGTCGCGGCCTGCGATACCCTCGGAGACGGGGACATCGGCCAAAGCCGCCGGCGCCTCTTCGTCGTTGATCTTGGCATGCCTGTTCAAGAGAGAGGCCAGGATAGAGGCCTCAAAGTCAAGGCCGGTGTCGCTAGTCGGCAGCTCCTTCTTAGGCTCAGCATCGAGGACGTTGGACTGCCTCAGATCGACCAGAGGTTGTGTCGCTTCGGGCTTCAGTTCCTTCTCGGTCCTGGGGGCGTTAGACTCCGGGACATCCTCCACAGAAACTGGCCTGGGGGCCATCTTCTCCTCGGACTTGGTGACACGCAGCTTGAGTTTCTGCTTGGCCTTCGCAGCGCGGTAAAGTTGCTTGTAGACTGAGACGTTTTGCTTGTCGAGGGTAATGTACGAACCAGCCGAATCCGAGTATCTCTCGAGAACGACGTTGGCGTCCGAGGTGAGAGCCAGGAGAGCGCGGACCTATAGTAGGTGTTGTTAGCCTACTTATTGGGAGTGTGGGGCATGGCTCAACGGGACAGGCAAGATGCTCGGCTTTAAACAGTACCGAGACAGGCAATGAGCGTCGAGCGAGCGCCGAAGCATCGAGAATGATGGGCAGATGAGCAGCAAAGGAAGCAGGAATAACGTACCTTGTCCTCGAGAGTGCTGGGACCCATATCACGCAGAGGAAGCTTGTGGCGACGAGTCATACCCTCGAAGTTGATCTTCAGGGTGACCTGCGTATCTGGCGATGTTGCTGCTGAGGACGCCATGGTGGAGGATTGAAGGAACTCGGTGACTATGGATGAAAGGGAAACTCGCGGTCGGCCGGGCGGGGAGGGGATGACGGCTCTGGCGGGTGTTTCACTGCTGAGCAGCCACGCACGGGACACACGAGGCTCGCTCGGTCGGTGTAGTAGAAGATGCGTCTTCTTCTTTTGATTTTATTCTTGTCGGGATATCGACGGATAAGTCAAAAGTTGTTGATGATTGATGTTGATGTCAAAGTGGATGAGAGGATGGGATGTGGGAGAGATAAGAGTGAGATCGAGGACAATGGGGGTCAGTCGTCAGGTGGAGTAGTAGGAAGGTGAGCAGACGAGGAAGGAGGCACCAGAGTAGGAGCAGGAGTGGGTGGGTGGGTGGAGGTGGAGAGGCCTAGGCGGGTGCGTCTGCGTCGGCGTCGGCGTTCGTCGTGCGTCGTCTCTGTGGCGGAAGGTACAGAGGAAGGAAGGAGTGCGGGTCAACGTCGGAACTGTGTGTGAGACAAGAGTTGAGAGCTACTTGGGGGGGACAAATAGCTTTCTGCAGGCTGCAGGTGACTTTTTGGAGGGATACAGGAAATTGTGCCAGGGGGATCAGGAGCCACTTATGTACGAGAGCAACGAGAGGGCAAGGCCGCCGAACCCGTAGGTGGCCGGGAAGGGGGACCAGCAGGACAAGCACAGGACCAACCAAGGCAGAGGCACCTCAAACGGGAGCGACGGGTGATGATGATGGATGGCAAAGCTGGGAAAGGGAGGCGGGCCGGGTGGGCAGGCAGGAAGTGGTAGCGTCACCCACGACTGTCTCTTGCCGGTCCACGGTTCACTTGTTGCCTTGTCGAGTGCGTGCTGGCTGGGGTGGTCTGTCTGGGTTTGGGCGAGTCGGCGGTGTCGGGGATCCGTCAATGGGAAAGAGCGACCATGTGGAGTGGGGTTTGGGGAAAGTGTACGTATAGGTGGGTAGATACCTGCGGACACGCTCGCAGCCCACTGTACCCGAGAGTCGCCGCCATCCATGGCCGCCATCCCCAGGCAAGAAAAGAGAGGGGCAAGGAAGCACTAGCGCGTTCTGGTTGGCTGGATAGCATGGTCACAGTTGGTTTTACCTTCCCAGAGCGCACAGCGAGAGAGGTACGTACCCCCTCACTCTTTCACCAAGAGGAAATGTGGACACCATAACGTAGGTACCTAGGTACCGGTATGGATACCGATTGCGACCTGCATGTACGCAGTAAGTAATACCAATCATGATACTGCCGTTGATACACTAGGTACACCCGTTCCTTTGATAAGTCTCGTCGAGGAAGCACCTTTCCCCCTGCCGTCGCTTAGGCGGGAGTGGGAGGCTGCAAAATGTTTGCTTCGAGTTGAAAATCTGGAGTCGGGGGGCGGGAGTGAGGGCAAGAGGACATGCAGCAAAAAGGAAAGGAAAGGCTAGACTCAGCATACGCTTGCAGAGCTGGCCGAGACACCGCTAACCAAGGTCCACGTCGTCTAAGTGTCAGGTCTGCGTAGTGCCATCTACATCTTTCACAGTCGCACGCCATCTCTGCTTAGCAACTAACCTTGCCCGGCTGCCGGCCGCCACCTGTCGCCCTTCGGGAGGCACGACTGCTCGCTCACATGCCACCAAAAGCAGAGACGGAGGAACCGACAGGCAAGCCAGCAGCAACAACCAGCAGCCGGCCAACCAGGCAGCATACGACACCTCAGCCCAAGCTCCCTCGATTCGCTTCCGCACCACCAAGGCCGTCGCCACCTTGGGAGAGGTGCGGCAAGAAATAATAAGCCTCGCCATAGAACAAGCTCGAAAGAGGCGGTCAGCAACCACTGCAACGGGCGGAGTCGAGTGCGGCGGCGGCAACGAGATGACAGATAGCTGGTCGAGCAGCTTACAACCCCATCCATCAACGGAAGCTCCTCCAATATTCTTCGCCTCCCAAATCTCGACCCCTTAACTCCGACGTGCAAATGCCTTTTTCTGGATGAACCTGTCGAGTCATCGTTTGAAGGCAGCTAGGCACTGACGAAAACCGCGACATTCGTCCAGTTCGAATGCTTTCCTCCTGCATCTTCGCCTCGTTCCCTTCTCATCCGGACTAGCACTCACACGCCCCCTCCGACTCCCTTCTACACAGTACTGAGGTACCTAGTCCAGGCAGTCCATCTTGAGGTCGCACAGGTACACAACGATACACTAACACAGTCGGGAAAACACAGTAAAAGTATCATGCCCAATACTAAACACGATAATAGACCTTCTACACAGTGCATCCACTAGGGCTACCCTGGGCGAAGCGCCAGTAGCCACCGCTCATTGGCACATGACGGGACTGCCCTGCAAACACCAGACTTGGAACGAGGCGAGCTGGAACCTCACCGTAGATTATCCCTATTTACGGGCTCACTTCGATTATGCAAAACCACAAGTGTAATAGGCACTCATAAGGGTTCTTTCGCCGGGTTGGCTCGACACGGTCGCGACAGGCTCGACTCATTAATCTTCGCATCATTCGCTCTTCTTGAAATCGCATCCAATGTCCAGTCGCGCTATGTTATGATGGTGGCTCGCACTTTGGACAACAGGACAATGTCGGCTTTAGGCCTTTACGCACCAAATCGCGATGCCGGAGCCCCAGTTTGCTACATTGTTACATAGCCTGTGTATTATAAGGCAGTTCGGCCATCCTCCCTCCGATAAGACGGCATTTCCAAACCCGACTTCTCCGATGGCCAGATCAGTGCGGTATCTGCCCTAAAGCCGAGTGTCTCGCAGTTGACAGTGCAATTCTACAGGAATTCAGGTGCATCGCAGAAAGACTGAACAACGAGACGAACGTTGATCGCATTCGATGCGTTATTCAACGCTTTGTACACCCCAACCTCATGCAACTACCACATCCGATCTCAGCGAGCCCGGCAGCGTGGTTGGCCTCCATCTGCGTGGCAGGAGGGGCGGGTCGACGACGACACTGGACAGTCTGTTCGCTGGTCAGCCCGTCACCCGAGCCGCTTCCTTATTCGAAGCAGCACCGTTCCCACAAGTCACGCGGCACGCAATCCTCTGGTATCCAGTCTTCCTGGGACATGGCAAAGACAATGCAGCAAGACGAGACAAAGGCCTGTGGTCAAACATGAAAAGCCTCGCCGCGCTTGACTCGCTCACGTGGTTCTCTTCTGCGATGCAGTTACATAACCTCCTCAAAGGCAATGGGCAAGAAACAAGCAAAGCAGGAAACAGAAACGCCTAGCTTAATCAGCCGTCTTTCAACCCCTTACTCTTCAAGCACTTGACTGCCGGTATTGTCGCCAAACTTGTCATGGGTCCCTCAGGCCATCGAGAATGATGGGTGCTAACATCACGTCAAAACACCTCTCACACGCGTTCGCGAGCGTCTTGTTTCCTGGTGGCTGGTTGGCAACGAACAGCCACCACAAAGCTGCCGAACAAGGGGGCGAAGTTGGACAATACAGCTCGCCATCAAGAAGGAACCTGCGGCGACGGTGGCCGCCGCGAACAAACGACGGAGCTCTGACAAAGGCGGGGAGGGTGGGGGCAGCTCTCGGTGAGCAAGGCAAGTCAAGGTAACTAGGCCGCAGCAAAGGCGCGGTCCAGCCCAATTTGCCTTTTTTGACTTTAGTTTCTTGACTGGTTGGCTTTTTAGACCGACAGATGGCGCGGACAGTGAGCCCCAAATGATCATTCCTCCAGGTCCGAGAGCGCTGGCTGCTTGCTTTCCAGGCCTCAACAAGCGGGACGATATGGTTGTCTGAACGCTACGCTGCCTACTACCTAACCCCCCTCCTCCCCAGCTTCTCAATAATTAATGCTAGTCATGCGAACTCAACCCCCGCCTTTCCCAAGGTTCTCATCAAAAGTTAACTGCACCAAAAGCTGCCACGCCCGCCAAGGCTCTGCCACTTGCATCACAAACGCTTCTTTCATCTTGTAAGGTCGGTCGGCAGGGTTCCAAGCATGATATGGAAAGAAGTGGGCGGTCCTGGGCTTGTCCCAAAATGGCAACCCGGATAGAAGATGGCCCTCCCCGGACCCGAACCTCCGGATTGAAGCCGAATTATTGACTACCCTGCCGATCTTGACCTCGTCACTTCTGTCGTGCAGGAATACAACGGCTTTTCCCAACTTATAAACGCCCTGCCTCAGCCATCCAATGTCCATGCAAGGCGCCAAGGCGCAAAGGCTACATCAAACAAGCAAGAGGCACAGACAATCTTTAAACTTCCACGGCCGTCCCATGCAACTACCTGTGGCGCTGCCGCCGATAGAAAGCACCCTGAAGCCTGAACCTGTGCGACATACCTACTGCTCACTCCCCACACTCCTTCTGGTGGCTGTTGTGGTTTCTCACATGGCGGAGCAGTAAGCAGAAACAACAAAGGAGGGGCCCAGAACTTCTCATACGTCATGTCCCCTCCCCCCTCTCCTCCGCGCCAGTGTCTTCTCACCTCAACACACCTCGACGAACCAACGACCAAGACGGAGACAACAAGTCGTCCGGTTCTCGACGGGCTTGTTTCAGGATTGCAGCCTTGGCAAAGGGCGCCGGCATCTCAGGGTGGCTACTTTCCTAGGGACTGGATTAGGATTATCCCACCTTGTCTCGTGGCCTTGAACGCGTGTGTTCCTGTTGCACAGAGAAGCGTTCAAGCCGTGTCGCGCGGGAAATCAGTTCGAGATAGGATATGCGTGCCAGATACAAGATCGTGCATACGCAAACCCCCTCAAAACCAGTGAGCCGAGTCACCCTCATCCTCCGTCATCTGCCAGACCCTGCGCGACGATATCCGGTTTGACGCAAAGTCACTGTCCAAACACATTGTCTGCCAGACATATAACACATCTGTGCGTTCCACTATTGACTGACTATACCAATGCAGGATTGGCGAGTATAAAAGATCAATGCCACCATGTGGTGCTTCGTATCTGCAGCCTTGCGCAACATGCCACGTAGTTCCGGTTACCAAAGTTTCCTTACATCGATCGAACCTGCCATTGGTATTCCTACAGACAGACGTCTGGGAGCTGCTCTCCAGCCAACAGATTCCCATTCCTTGACAGAATCCTGCCGGTAAAAGAAGCTCCTCCCCCGCCCTCTGCGTTCCACGGACAAAGAAAGACGTCCCAAAGAACAGCAGGTCTGCCAGAAGAAGGAAGGTCGGAGGAGAAAGCTCATTTCATCAAAAGCGG
This sequence comes from Colletotrichum echinochloae, assembly GCA_016618095.1. NCBI lineage: Eukaryota > Fungi > Ascomycota > Sordariomycetes > Glomerellales > Glomerellaceae > Colletotrichum > Colletotrichum echinochloae. Next base: position 2,255,233 of record JADEZT010000007.1, read on the forward strand.
GATGTCGGCCCAGGCTGTCTCGGCTTCCTGTAATTCCCGAGGTCGAGTTGTTCCCTATGCCTCGACGTCGATTTTAAGCCCCCTTTCCTTGTGCGGCGCCAAAGAAACCGCGTGTACTTCACGTCAAGGAATGGAGGCCCTCGGCCGTCGTCGGGTCCCGTGGAAGTTTGCTGATAAGCCGAGGAAGCTAGTCCCTATGAGAATCTCCTATTAGAACACACTACCCGTATTTGCGTAGTAGAAAGTGGGCTGAGATGTCACAAAGACAATCGCAACCGCTGAAGAAAGCTCGCCACGTTTCTGGAAATGCCGACATGGAAGACCGTCCCTTCGTAGGAGACGTCCCCTTCTGAAGCGGTAGAATGAATTGCAGGCACACGAGGCCCAGGTGAGGATCGTCGGGCCCAATGCCAATGTCCACGGCAGCCGGCTTTGAGAAGGTCCAGATCTACACGAGCCGGGTAGTGAGTCCAAACACTGGTGATCCCGCCGACCAACGTAGACCATCACAGATGTGTCACGAACACAACTGCCCTCCTTTCCATATTTCCATCATAGGGCCAGCTCTCGGTGGTCCTCCTCCTCTGCGTTTGAGACAGTCCTTCCTTCCTACGGCCGACTCTCTTACGTTCATTTGCTATTGTGATGGATCCGCTCGGCTCGTAAGATCATGGACTGTCACAGTGTCAACAAGGGAAGTAAAGATGCGTGGGATCCCTCCACCTGCGCAACTCCTTGTGTGGGCGATGTCAAGACACCAGAGCAAAAGACTCAACGGGTGACAATGGCACCGACACCGTCCTGTCTCCGATCTACTACCGCGCATTCGGCGGTGAAGTGTCTGCAGTTTCCATCGCATACATCAAACGGGGAGCAAAAGGAGAGCGGAGAGGGCAACCGGTGTAGAATACATATCGTAGAGACCAAAAACCTTCGACTAAAGAGATGCCCACACGGCGAGGAGACGTCATTTCTCTAAATATAAAATTTAGTTACTTTCTTTTCAATTCTGCCAACAGTGTCTCGCCCTCCCATTGTCACTACTCCCTCCCTATCGAATCACTCAAGTAAATCCCAACAAGCCCATGCAGCTCGCCCTCTCTCTCTCCCCATACCCTTTCTCCTACGCGAACCCACCTCCAAAAACCAAAGGAACTCAAAAAAGCTTTTTCATCGCGACGACTCTTTCTCTCCAGAGCACCGCCCCCTTTACGCACTAGCTGGACTGCCTAGAAAAGAAGCCCGGAAGAAGAATAAGAATAAGGGGGGGGGGGACCCCCGAAACGCAAATCCGTAGGAGAGAAAGGAGTCTAGGCATTTGTTGGATTCATCCTGTAAAGGAACAAGGCAGAACGTATCGGGCAGACATTTGAGAGAGGGACGGCGAAGCAGCTCGATGTAACCTCTTTTGGCAAATATCTGTGATGGATAAAAGGAACGTCCAGGGCCAACCTTGGCCCGCAACCGAGCAAGAAAGGAGGGAGGGAGGTTTGTCGGGGAACGCGCCGCTCAGAAAGAAGACCACCACACCTGGATAAGAAGCTCGCCGGTGAAGAATTCTCTCCCCGACCATTTCCTCCCCCGAGCGTCACATCTGTAAAACCGAAACCTTCCATGAAAGCAGACGCGAGAAGTGGACAAAATTCGCAGACGCCAAAACGCTAAAAACCCCGACCTCCCCCATCAAAAGGAAAGCCCTCAAGAGGGGCAGGACGGATAGAGACTTTGTTGGAGGAACTTCTTGAATTCGAGAAAAAAGGCGGAGCTGTAGAAACCACGGAGGGCTGGCTCGTCCCACGCTGTCGGCCGTCTCTCGCTGGTCCCCACGCCGCCAGCAGAACTTTCCCACCTCCTCTGCCCAACACATGCTTGCAAGCATACTTGGGAAACAGGAGAGAGCCGGAAACCCTCAACGGTCCACAATAGCACCTCGCAAACCCGCCCCCCTTAACAATGTACTGACTCAACCCAGATCAAGAGTGCTCAGTCCCATCAATACTATAATCATAGACGTCAAACACTGACAAATTTTTTATGGATTTCCTCCTGTCCTTTGGCCCGACCAGCCGTCCGACGAGAAGAGGGTATAGAGACGGCTAGGGAGCCGACAATGAGAATTACAAGGATTACGGGGAAGGGTTGAGGGGCGCGGGGAAACCATGAAAAGGTAACTGCCCATAACCCTACTGCGAGTAGTACACCATTCCAGGGGCTGGTTGTTGGTAGTAGAACCCGTCGGGGCTCGGCGTCACCATCCCGCCCATACCGCCGACACCAGGGCCGAACTGTGGAGGAGGTTGGTAACCCTGGTAGGCGTTCATGGGTGGCATCTGAGTGGCATCGTAGTAGTACACCATACCGTTGACCTCCTGGGCAACCAGATTGGGCCCGGCGGGTGCCTGTCCGTTTGCCTGGGCAGCAGCGGGGTCCGGCTGAGTCGAGTGAGGATAACCTTGCCCCTGGCCCGGCTGTCCCGCGGGGGCGAATGACGCAGCCGCGGCCGGCGGACCCATGTTGTTGCCATTGTACTGTCCGGGGTAATAATACGGCGGCGGCGGCGGCGGCTGTTGCTGCTGCTGTTGCATCATAGGATAGGGCTGGTTGTAGAAGTTCTGTTGCTGGAAAGTATTCGGCTGGAAAGGAGCAGCGTGGATCGCCCTCTCCGGTATTTGCGACAGAGGTGTGCCAGTGGAATGCTGTGTGGGATATGACGGCTGCCGTGAGTGGGCGTCCTGAGGATGACCGTTGGAGACTTGCACAGGGACCTGTTGGTGGAATGCTTGCTGGAAGGCTTGCGGACCTTGGTTGAGAGTGGGCGACTCAATGTTCGTCACCGATACGGCCTTTTGAGGGCGGGGCTGGTGCATGGGTATCTGGGTCGGGCGGTTCTCCTGGAACGCAGGCTTCTGGGGCAATGGGTGCGTCTGCGGCTGCGGTAAATCGTTGATGGACGTCTCGCTCTGCTGCATGGGCATGGGCATTGGCATAGGATAGTTATCCTGCCCCATGAACGGCTGGTTCGCGGGCGGCAGGCGAACGACGGGCCGGGGGTTTTCGACGGGGATCGGAGCTCGCGACATGACAGACCCCGTGGGTGAGAACAAATAATCCCGTCCGTCCGGTGCTAGTGAAGAGCGCCGACTAAGCGCAACACTCGGGGAGTAAGCGCTGCCGTAGTAGCTTCCGCCAAAGACACTGGTCCGCCTGGAGAAACCGCCCATGGAGCCAAGACCAGAATGGGGCTTGCCCCGGGTCCGCTGCTGGTTGGGCCGCATCGCTCGGGGGATAAAGATGAAGGATCGGTCGACGGCAGGGAAGATGTATTTGGGCGGGTTGTCGGGCAAGGAGATACGGACGGGCTTGTCACGGCGAAGGGGCGGCCGGTGATCAGGAAGCTTGGTGTACTGTTTGACGGGCATTGCAAAAGCAGAGGGAGCTTTGCCCACGACGGGGAGAGAGACCCTAACTTGCACGTTGCCGATGTGTCGCTCGGTGGACAATGTCCTGTTGATGGGGGTGGGGTTTGACGGGCAGGTCGGGATAAAGCCGTTGCCGTTGGCCGGGCCTTCGGTATCGACAGGCAAATGCCTGGGCTGTCTCGATGGCGGCGGTTCGGCAACGGCCTCATGCATGTCATGTGCCCACTGGCCACTCGTCAGGGGATCATTCGGACTGTGCAGTTGGCTGCTCGGGTTAGCCGGATGACGACGGGAAGGCTCTTGTTGGGCGTACTTCATCGGTGCGTAGGGGCCCCCAATGCCTCCGCCACGACCACGTCCTCGGCCTCTCCCGAAAGGTCGGAAGCCATTGGCAGAGGGTCCGGCATGGCGGTGGTCGTGCATGAAGAAGGCCCCTCTGTTGGGGACGAAGGCGGGGTCCTCGTCCCTTCTCCGCTTGTATTCTTCGTGTTCTCGGCGACGACGTTCATTGACAGGCTCCGTCGGGCGTGATGAGTGGGAGCTCACGACGAGAGGGGCAGACGACTTGGGAGGGGATGCAGCGCCATCGGCCTGTACCTGTTGAGCGGGCTCGGGGCGGTCGCTGATGGATAAGCCCTGGAGCATCTCGTTGGCATCGGACGCGACCTTGTTGGCCGTCTGGGGGCCCAAGGCAGAGGCACTCCGAACGGCAGGCTTGGCATTTCCATTTCCATTTCCAGCTGCCTTCCGAAGGTTGGGGGCGACGGGAGAAGCCTCATCAATATTGCTTGTATCGCTGTCGTTGCCGTGGTCGTGGTCATCGCTGACGATGGAACCCTCGGTCAGAGAGTCATCATCGAGATCGAGCTGGTCGGGTCCACCTTCTCCGTCCTCCTCGTCCTCGATACGTCTTCTGTGACCAATCTTTCTGCGTCGGGGGGCGGCCATAGTGAAGCTTGCTGGGAGCTAGCTGCCTGAACCTCTTTCTCGGGGTTTGATGAGCTGGCAGGGCGCGGGCGATGCTCAAGTTGACGACGACGGGAAGGGCAGGCTCGAGGAGCGGAGGAAGCGGATGGGTGTCGAGGCAACCATGCGATGCTTGGCCGGGGGTCTTTCGAATGGAAGAGATGGAAAAGCAAGTACCGCCCTGCGGTTGGCGAAGAATGAGGGCGATGGAGCAAACGGACGGCCAGAAAGGGCGTATTAAATAAAATACAACCGCGGAAGCAGTAGCAGTACAGCTTCGTTCGTGCAGCGTTGGGAGAGCAGAGCAGCAGAGCGGAAGAGCAACAAAAAAAAACCGCAATGCCTTGCACTAGCTGAGCTTGAACCCGTGTCGTCTCCTCTGACCTCTCTGCTTCTAATGAAAGAGCAGACGAAGGGCAAGTCTGGGATAGGAGGAGGAGGAGGAGGAGGAGGAAAGCTTGGGGTGCGAGGAGGAATCGCAGGGGGTGGAGAGATGGCGATGATGATAGGAAGGGAAGGGAGGGATTTCGGCCAGACGACGTAAAAGACGAGACGGACGGACGACGGAGACGGGGCCACCTCACAGACACCAGTCAATCGGTTCCGACCCAGCAGGAGGAGCAGCAGCAGCAGTAGCAGCAGCGACAGGAGGGACAGAGTGCGGCGTTGTTTTTATTTTTTTTATTTTTCGTTTTTTTTTTGTTTCTTGTATGGCTTCCCCCTCTCCCCTTCTACAGGCACGCCAACGCCAACGCCTGCTGTGTTGGCTGTGCTCCCGCCGGTTGGGCGCCCGTGTTCCCCCCAAATTTCAAACCCTCCCGGTACACTCTCAGCCAGTAGGATGCCCTCCTTGGACCGGCTCACCGGCGTGCGACGCTGTTTTGGGGCCGCTTTGGGGGGTCTGGACCAGCTAGACGTGCCCGCTGTGGAGAGTAGAGCAACCCACTAAAAAAAAAAAACACCAGCCTGTCCTCTCTAGGTACCTCTCTAAACTTGGAACCTCGGCGGCCTGACTTCCAAGAATAACCTCTCCACCAATCCGGAATCGTCGTGAAGCTCGATGGTTCCACTTTTTGAATTGTTTCGTCAAGTGCAGGCTCAACCCGTCCATCATATCATATCATCCATGCGACACTCTGACTGTATGGACTGTGTGTAGACTGTAGTGCAATCAATCTTTCTCTCTTTCATTTTCTTGCGTGCAGATGCACTGCACCCTCAGCGTCCAAAGGATCCCTTGTCTAGGGATTCCACAGATCCGGGCAGCACTTGGCTTGACTCTCTTGTCCTACGACATGTTGACCTACCACCCAGCCTGCCCACCAATACTAATGCCGCGCCTGTGGCATGACGCTTGCCGACCTTCAGGGTGATGCGCTAACTTGCCGTTTCAAGTCCCGGACGCTGGGACGGTCCAGGATCTGGCAGGCTGGCACCAAACCCTGTTTGGATGGGATGACAACTAATATATATCCATTCGGGATCAAATAAACCTAGGCCGGAGCTCAGAACCGATGATACCAACCCGCCGTTATCGTTGACAGGCGATAACCCTATCCATCATGACGATCAGTAGCAAAGGATTCCAACAAATGTTTGTAAGAGCTCCGGGTACCCGTTTTCGAAAAGAAAAGGAATTGGCTCAATGGAGGGCAGCATTCTTCGTAATATTGGTAAACCCTTCAAGGTCTCATCCACAGTGCATAGTGAACATTCCCAATGGTCGTGGCCGGTCAGTCATGATCCTTCTTCACATTCGCGACCACGACATAAGCATCCTGGCAAACGAGCGTATACATATAACGAGGGCGAAGTGTTGGGCATCTCAGGACAAGACACGCAGCCTGCTCCTGGCAGGGGTTGAACTCGCCATATCGTTTCCTGTCCGGAACAAGCCACAAACCGGCGCTTGGATACATCTCGAGATATGCTGGTAATATCCAAATCAAGGACATGCCATTGCCGACTCCGTATCCGGCGCCCATGGGCATGGAAGAAGCCACCGCAGAACTCGCCCGGCGAAGGAGTCAGATGGCCCCTCTGCTTCGAATACATCCACAAGGTTTTGAAGGAGATTCCAAATCCTTTTATTCATAGTCAAGACTTTTCTTCCGGCCCTTGTGGTATCACTATTCTGAGCAGCCGGCGATATGTCGGGCGTGCAAAATGGTCGCCAAGACGTTTTTCTTTCGCAATCATAAGAGTCAATGTCTCCATCTAGGCCAGCTAGGGTACGCCTCGGAATATAGCCTGATAGGTCTGAATCAACCCATCCACCATATCTTGATCCCAGGCATCCAAATGTTCGACATTTCGCTACCCCGATTTCGGGACGTCAAAAGTCAAAGGTTCTGCGTCTTCTCGATTTTAGGCACACATCCGAATCTCGTGTTTCCTTGGTCCCAAATCTATCACAAGTTAGCATCGTCCCATCACACCCCACCCACGCTCATCACCAACACTTACTGCATAGATTGACTTCAGGAACGCATCTCCAAGGATGTCGAAATCGTTAGAGCCTCTGGACTGCACGCTTCCGTACCAGAACCCTTCGTTGGCTGGTGCAAACGCTAGATCCTCCTTTTGGATCACAAACTGCTGGTCACCGACAGCGACCTTGAACTCGGGTAAATGCTCCACCTTGGTGCTGTTAGGAAACACGTAGCCCTGCTGCTGCTCGTCGTACTTGGAGCCGGGAATCGCGTTGTACAAGGCATGGCAGACCTCGTCCGAGACGAGGGCCAAAGTCGTTCCCGTGTCCGCGATGGCCTTGTTCCCGCTCCGCGTGACAGCTCTGCCGTTGACACTTGCCGATGCCGAGGGGAACATCCAGAACCCCTGCGTCTTGTCGACATCGACCCAGTGGATATCCTCCCCGGAAGCCTTTACGAGCTCCGTGTCGATCCACCCAAAAGTGAAAAACGACCGCGGCTTGCTTTCGTCGCGCTCGCTGTAGAACGCCGACGTAAACAGCTCCGCGTCTTTGGGGATGTCGCTCTGCGCGATCATGTTGTCGACAGGCGTGGCCTGCGGGTCGCGGAAGTTGCCGTCGCGCTGCACCGTGTTGATGGAGCTGAAGGCGAGACCAAGGAGACCGTCGCCTGTGCCCTGTGAGAACTGCGGCGCAAGCTGCGTGGCGAGCTCAACGACCTGGTTTTCGACCGTCAGCCCGCCGAGGACGAGGTTGTCGGTACCGCAGTCGCCCGACGCCGAGCTGCCATCGCCATACGAGATCTTCCACGTCTTGCCCTCGAGCTTCTTGAACGTCGAGGACTTGGAGGGATCGAAAACGCCATGGTTATGTTGGAGGGAACTGCTGAGCTCCTTTGAGAACACCTAGCGCAGCATTAGTGACCACCGGGAAGGGGCACATTGGTTAGAGTATTACCCAAAGATCGGAGGAGCCCGTGTCAAAGTCCAATTTGAACTTCTGTGGCGGCGTCCCAATGGAAACCTCGCAGAGATACATGGAGTCATACTGCTGGTCCTCGGCTGTGACTTCTCCGTGCTGGTCACCCTCCGTCTTCTTCGTCAGAACCTTGCTCATGGAGACTCGACCGCCTATTGGGGCGTTGAAGCCAGGGGCGGCGAGTCCCCTTTGAGCCATTCTTCGTGTCTGGACGTATGGACCTGGTTTCGTTGGCTCGAACTTGAACTTGTTCAGGAGATGGACATAAGACTTCGTGCCATGGCGTTTGTAGCTCTTGTTTGGCACCACAGTAATCTTTCTGAGGTTTTTTTCCGCCTTGAACTTGGCTTGGGACTGAAGGAATGCTTCCATTTTACCTGCGCGATTTGATAAACCCCGAGTTGTGTGGCTAGTAGCAAATGGTTGGGGCTGTCGGCCGAGAAGAGTTGAGCTTTTGAGCTGGCGGATTCAGGACGATGATCAAATACCTGCCCGTTTCGGTAAGAGAAGCGGGAATGACACCTCGGAAGACCGGCACCCGATGGATTTGGATTATTGGAAATCAATGGCTGATGGCCGCAAGTAAACCTGCTCGACAAGCGCTTGTAGAGAGGTAAGGAGGAGATGCCACCCAATAATATATGGAGCGTCAATCATGCACTGGTACCTCTGAGGTCTCATACGATAACAAGCTATCGTTTCACTGACGACAGCTCAGCTGAACAGGACCGGGATCAAGCTGTGTCTTGTCATGGGAAGAGCTCATGCCGGCAGTTGAAGTGTGACAGCTTTGAGCAAGTTAGGGGAGGTGGGGCGGTGCGACTGCAAGCTTGAAACGAATCGCTCGTGACGACGCATTCGAACCTTCTGTCTGTGCCCTTGAGCTTTTGTGAGGGGGGTGAGAACGATCAGGTCCTCAGTCCAGCCCGGTGAGGGGGGTTGAAAAAGAAGCAGGAGGGGGGGGGGGGTCCAATTCACTGGTGAGGTCCAGGTTGAGCCGACTCAAGCCAAGCAATGAAATGCTGCTTAGATGGGCGAGTGGAAGTGATGCAATCGACTCGCTTGCATGGAAGGCTCACAAGCTTGGAGATCCTCCCAATATTATACAGCATCGTTCGGTTGAACTGGCACATGTAAAATAACTCAAGGTCAGCAAATTACAAAGTATGGTTTTCATCTGAGCGATTAGTAGGTATTGTATCCGTATGATTGATCAAATCAGCCAAGAGATGAGGTCTCCCCCGCTGGCGATGATGTAGGGGCTGCTGCACGATGGCTCGAGGGCAGGGATGAGCTTAGCGGGCCATGTCTCCCGTCTTGGCGTCGATCGACACCAGACTCTTGGATAGATACCCTGCACAAGCACGTTACGAGAGCTGGGAAGCGGATGCAGCCTTCTGGACCCCGAGACGAGGCCTGGAGATTGGGGGCGGGCATACCATCAGAGGTAACCCGTTTGCGACTGGCCGGAGAGTTTCTTTACAGCTTGCCATGACAGCGACAATGGTCGCACTTGATTGAAGAGCTGATAGCAAGATATATAGATGTGTCAAATCGGGTTTGCACAACCCGTGGCAATGGCGAGAATGAAGCAACACCTCTGTTGAGAGGCCGCGTTCGACAAGCAGATAGCCAACAGTATGCGACTGAAAGCCATCACGCTAGAAACAGCCGGCATGACGTTTGCCCTTTGGGGTTCAAGGACTTTTGGCAGAGTTAAGCCGTACCTTTCCAAAGGTGAAACCGCGCACACCGTTGCTGATCCAGCACGGCTCTCCATCCACAACGCTGCCGGCTGTGACCTCCTCCTCCACAGCCAGACAGCTACCTGAGTTAGCCCAGATTCAATCCACCAAATCGAATCATGCTGGATACCGAGCCCGTGACTCACCGTTCAAGTGCCCATCTGCGGGTGGTCCCGTCTTGCCCGCCGCTGCCATTCTCCGGGCTATACTTGGCAGATACTGGTGGCGTGACCCACCGGCCGTTTCTCCAGAAGAACGGAGTGGTCAAGCTACCCTCCATGATGTTGCCATCTTTCGAGTTAACAAGGAGCACTTCCTTGCGGTCCGTTAGGGCGATACTCTGGCGGTCTCGTGCGGTGTCATACATGGCCCGCTTTGTCGTCTTGTAGTGGGTGTATTCTGATTGCGGAGTCTCCGTTTTGTCAATCACTACCTCCATGGGGGAATCCTCTGACGGATCCCCAGCCTGCTGGGAGCTTCCTGGCGGTGGAAGCCGCTCCGGGAAAAGGTTCTCCAGAGTCACCGCGGGAACGCTCGATGCTTCGCAGCTGAGGACCCCTTCCGAGCTCAGTAGAACCTTGACTCTCAGAGCACTTTCATTTCCGTGCTGGGCCAAAAAAGACTCGATCGCCTCAATCAACCTTTGGAGACCGGCCGAGCCCGAGATGGTCTCAATGGCACGAGTCCAATTCCAGTGAGTGGCAGCTCGCAGCATCCGATCCCGGTGAAGGTCCAGCATGTAAAAGGGGGATGTCACTTCGGCGTTCCATCCCGCGTTGGCGAGGCGCCTCTCGGGTACACTAAGCAACCCTGGGTCATATCGTAGGGATGTGAATAGCTGGAAGTCGTCGGGCATCATGGTAGAGAGCCTTCGCAGAGGCAACGTTGGATAATATTGCAGACTGATAAGAACCTCTTATAGTGGTTCTTATAGTGAACGATGGACTGCTAGCCAAGGGATGAAAGAAATGGATCGGTTGTCGTAGCGAACTCGAAGCCTTAACAAAATTCAGAACAGAGAAGCCGAAGGCTTATGAAATCCTGATATGCAAACTAGAAGAGACATTGGCAACCAATTGGCGACAACTAAAGCTCTCCATGGAGGAAATGTTGCGCAAGAAAGATCTGCTGGTGTGTGATTACATAAGCACCAATTGATGCTTGCCACTCCCGACAGTCGTTACACCTCACCACGAACAACAATGCCGTAATCTTGTGGGACAACAGGCCAGATGCGTCAATTTCATGTCACGATAGGTCGCATTTCCCTGGAGGTTGCGAGAGTGAACGAAGATAGCAGTTTGGTACGAGGTAGGCTTTCATATGTGAGGGAAATGTATAGATTGAGACACCGCCATCAAAAAACACCGACGGCACGAGGAAAGACAATCCGGATAATTATTATGTCAAGGAATATGTCGTTCCTAATTGGAGTTCATCGGGTTATAAATAACGGATTCACGTCGCATAAGGGCCTCGGAAGTGGCTCGAATGCTACGGGCGAGGTCTAGGAAACTGAAGAAGGTGACTATAACATCCGATGTAGCTCTAATGGTAAAGGCCCTATCATTGTTTCGTATGTCACAGTAGCTTTGACAAGAGGCACATCAACCGAGGATTGGTGTTGGTTTCTTAATGACATTGGCATGATGTGTCCAATCATGGCGACTGAAAGTGCCAAACAAGAAGAAAAAAAAATAGCCAGCCAGGATCATCTTGCAGCAAGGATTGCTGTTGTTTTGCTCGGAGACCGATCAAACCACGACTCAACTCGTTCGGAGTGCAAACATAGTAGTTCAGGCACTTGCAAATGTTGAATCAGGGAGAATTGAAGAAATGGCAGGCATTTGGTGTTAAATGGTCGGAAAACTCTGGTTTGCCATGGCAATGACAGCTATCTAGAAGGGCTGCCAGTGGAGTAGGTAAACAACGCACTAATACCACCAAGCTGTGGCTGACCAACACATCCTTGCTCCAAAGACGTCGTAGACCCTCTTTGGTTACGTAGTGTGCAGATTTTAGGTGGCCATCCCTTGCGACCCCACTCTAAAATGGCCTGACGCAAAGATGATTTGGTGAACGACAGCAAGCTGCCTACGTACCTACCTACCTAGGTAGGTAGAGACAGCAGCCCGGAAAAACTCCTCACGAGCTTCCCCGTCGCGCAATAATTTTTCGTCTGCGGCTACTGCTCGGAAGCTCCTAGCCCAGCGCATCCGCAACAGCGACACCACCAACCAACTACATCATCGACCAAGCTGGTCAACCCATTAATTCCCTTCCTTTGACCCCACGACTTTTCTTCCTGTAACCCTCTTGATACCTTGCTTCTCTTTGACCAATTGCTTCGGCCAATTGCTGCGATGTCGAATCCTCTGCCGTCCGTGCCTCCCATGGCCAGTCCTCCGACTGTCATCCCCGTTGATTCATCTTCTGGCCTTTGGGATCGCATCACCACCTGGGCTGCGGATAACAAGGCCGTTGTCTACACTGCCGCCGGTGTCGCCGTCGTTGCTACCGGCGCCGGTGTCATCTACTTCCTCAACAGTGACTCCGTACGTCATTCATTCATTCCATCTCCTTTTCGCGATGCCTGTCGTCATGCGATCCACCGCCCCTCAGCCGTTATCACCGAGATCTTGGCGCACCTTGCCAGCGCTGGATCTTTTTCTAGCAAGATTGAAGCTGACGAATGGTGTGAATGCAGAACAAGAACTCGACACCAAAGCTGAGCAAGAAGGAGAGGAGGAAAAGAAAAGAGGCCGAACGGAAGGCTGCTGAGACAGAGAAGAAGCCCACACCTGCAGAGGCTGCAGCCCCTACGCAGCCCAAGGCCGCTGCCGTCGAGACCGCCGATGAACTTCCCGAGATCAACGAGACCACTGTTGCGAGCTTCACCACGGAACAGCGAGAGCAGTACGCTGCCAAGTTGAAGGACGTCGGCAACCAGGCCTACGGCAGCAAGGACTACAACAAGGCCATCGACCTCTACTCGAAGGCGATCCTCTGCAAGGCCAACCCCATTTTCTACTCCAATCGTGCCGCCTGCTACAATGCCTTGGGAAACTGGGACAAGGTTGTCGAAGACACGACCGCCGCCATCAACCTTGACCCCGAATACGTCAAGGCCCTGAACCGCCGAGCTAATGCCTACGAGCACCTCAAGATGTATGGCGAGGCCCTGCTCGACTTCACAGCCTCCTGTATCATCGATAGCTTTAAGAACGAGAGCAGCGCACAGTCCGTCGAACGTCTGCTCAAGAAGTTCGCCGAGCAGAAGGCCCAGGAGATGATGGCCGACCGTCCCAACAAGCTGCCTAGCCACACCTTTGTCGGCAACTATCTCCAGAGCTTCCGCGTCAAGCCTCGCCCGGCCGGCCTGGAGGACTCTGTTGTTCTGTCAGAGGACACCGGCAAGGGTCAGTTGCAGCTCGGCTTGAGGGCCTTGGAGAAGAAGACTGGCGATGGCTACGAGGAGGCGAGAGCCGCCTTTGAGAAGTCCCTGGAGCTGGGCGAACTCGACGAGTTCGAGGCTCTGGCCTACAACCTCCGCGGCACCTTCAGCTGCCTGCTTGGAAAGCACGACGACGCCATGGCTGACCTGTCCAAGAGCATTGAGCTGGATCCCTCCATGACCCAGAGCTACATCAAGCGCGCTAGCATGAACCTCGAGCTCGGCGCCCCCGAGAAGGCTGCTGAGGACTTTGAGAAGGCCATGGAGCAGAACAGCGAGGACCCTGACATCTACTACCACCGCGCCCAGCTGCACTTCATTAAGGGCGAGTTCTCGGACGCCGCCAAGGACTACCAGAAGTCGATTGACTTGGACCGCGACTTCATCTTCTCCCACATCCAGCTTGGTGTCACCCAATACAAGATGGGTTCCATCGCATCGTCCATGTCGACCTTCCGTCGCTGCATCAAGAACTTCAAGGAGGTTCCCGATGTCTACAACTACTACGGTGAGTTGCTCCTTGACCAGGGCAACTTCCAGGAGGCCATCGAGAAGTTCGACAGCGCCATCGAAATGGAGTCCAAGACGAAGCCCATGGCCATGAACGTTCTTCCTCTTATCAACAAGGCCCTCACCCTCTTCCAGTGGAAGCAGGACTTTGGCGAGGCCGAGAAGCTGTGCCAGAAGGCGCTCATCAGTAAGTGGAATGTAGGCTCCCGTTTAAATTCTGCCGCTAACTCCCGAGAAGTCGACCCTGAATGCGACATTGCCGTTGCGACCATGGCCCAGCTCCTGTTGCAGCAGGGCAAGGTCACCGAGGCGCTCAAGTACTTTGAGCGTGCCGCAGAGCTCGCCCGCACCGAGGGCGAGATCGTCAACGCTCTGTCCTACGCCGAGGCGACACGCACTCAGCTCCAGGTACAGGAGAAGTACCCGAAGCTGGCAGCCAAGCTCCAGGGCATCGGCCCAGGTGGCATGCCCCGGTAAATGACCAATCAAGGTAACAAGCAGCATGTAAAACTCACCCACTGGTGTCGTGTAAGAAGAGAGAAAACACAGCTCCCAAGCACATGGAGGAGCGGGCAGCCTGGGAAACTGGATTCCTGGTTGGTAATTGGGGAAAATATCAGAGCGGGCAAATCGCCTGTTCGCTGTGTCGTGTGTTTTTTTGTTGGCTGGCGAAGGGAGAGCTTTGGGATAGGAAGGAGAGTGAAGTCTGGGGGCTACAAACGGCAGGGATGCACGGGTCGAAACCCTTCACGTTGTACATACACCGACTTCCCTCACTTTGCGTACATTGGTGAGAGCATTGTAGAACTAGTCCATTGTCATTTGTAACAATCCCCCCCCCCCTCTACTTCTCTTTTATCTCCCTAGAGCGCATCCTGTGGCCTCCAAGTAGCACAAATCTGAATGTCTTGGCCCTCAAGACCGGCAACATGACGCTAGACCAGCCGGGACGGAGGTTTGTTTCCCTTGCTCATCGATTCGGTTTGCCTCCGGCCTTTCCTGGCAAATACATCCTACATGGTATACTTTTCTGTTCCGACTCACATGGATCACGGCCGAAGATAGATGGATGGCTATACTGTTCGTTCATGCATGCATGAGATGACACTGGTCACCAGAAACTATTGAAAACAGCCAAAACAACCATGAGAGAATGGTAAAAAAGTAGACAGTGGACGATCTGGGAATCGAACCCAGGACCTACCGCATGCTAAGCGGTCATTATACCACTAATCCAATCGCCCGACCGTCGTGATCTAGCCCGGACTTGAACCGGAGACCTTCAGTGTGCTACAGCCATGCCGTCCGAAGTGGATCGGACGACGGGATGTTAGACTGACGCGATAACCAACTACACCACCAGACCCGTACTTGTTGAAAGACCCAGCTCGGGGGAGAAGCTTATGACTGGGTGGGCGGGGACGTCTGGTTCCTAGGGCGCGGGTCGAGAGGTTCTTACATGTGAGAGAGAGAGAGAAGTGGATGTCCATGCTCATAGCATCGTGAGTGCAAATTTTTGTTAGTGGGGAGGGAGGGGAGGGGCCTTGTACATATGTCGGGACGAAGGACCGGGGTGGCGGTGGCGGTGGCGGCCGGACCAACCTGGGGCCTACACTCGAATCGCGACCGGCCGGGTTCCTCCCAATGGCTGCAACCTGTCATGGCTCGTGGAAGGGGAACATGTTGATAGGCAGAGCCGGTGGACCGGGATGTGACCTAAAAACTTTTCTCAAAAAAGTTCGCCGGGGAGCGCTTAGAGAGAAAGGGCGTGGTAGGACCGTGGATGTCGCTTTGCAGGTTTGTAACTGGTCGCTAATGTGCGGTACGTACAAGGAAATAATACCGGCTCCCTTCCCTCTCCACCCCTTCTCATCCAATGGACCAAGGAAGGAAACGCCCTGAATAAATACAGATAGAAAAGGTGTAGCTCCCGAATACCCTCCAACCCGTCTGATCGTATGAAGAGTATGCGTGCATAAGCCAATCGTTGATGGGGAATCAAGGAGCTCGCCGTGTCAAAAGACGCGGCGAAGTCATGGCTTCGTCGGAAGTGGGTTGGTTTTTATGTGCGTATGTCCTGATTAGTGCCTCCCTTCCGTCGGAGCCATCGTCATGAAATCTAAGTATTCGTCATGCTTCTCTGTCGAAGTGGTGTCCATTTCCGTCATGTGGGAGCGGTCAAGACCCAGCTCCGTCCTCAAATTACTTTCTCTTGCTTGTCGCCATGCCAAATGTCGAAGAGTGTCACGCGGCAGCCTGTTTATTGGCCGTTTGTGGCATTGTTCGCGTTATTGCTCGCATTCCTGGTCAAGGTGATACCCAGGCCGACGCCCAGTGCGATGGCGATGATGATGAGCACGACAACGAGCAGGCACCACCACTTGAGCTTTCTGCGCCTCTTGGCGTGCTCGTTGGCCGTTTTAACCTCTTCGTTGCCCTTTTGGATGTTGTCTACAGTCTGCTGGGCATTCTGCTCGGCAGCTTCGACGACAGGCTCCTGCGCCTCGACAAGCGTCGCCATTTCTTGGTAGAGCGTGGCCAGCTCAATGAGCGTCTTTTCGATGCGCTGCAATTCGTTGTGACGGGCTCTGACATTGCCCAGGATGGAGTTGGCCTGGCCTGTACGGTTCGATTTAAGCTGTTCATGATATCAGTACAGCAACGTCGGCGAGCCGAGAAACTCGGTCAAAGGGGGGCACTCTGGAGCATACCGCTTCCTGGAAGACACCTTCGTTGCCCCAGTCCATCTGTGTCGCCTCCTCGACCTCGGCTTCCGTCGCATCTGGGTGGACGATACGGAACTGGCGGGCGATTTGGTCACGGTAACGGCGCTGGTAGTCCTGCTCAATCTGCTGGTACTTTGTGAGTTCGAACTTGAACGTGTTTCTCAACGAATTGAGCTGGGCGGTCTTGGTTGCGCGCGAACCGTCCCGTGTTTTGGCCAAGTCCCTCTCGAGGGCCTTGATGCCGTCCTTGACTGCCGTGTTGCGCAGCTGGGTCGCGGAGACGGCCTGCTCGAGCTGGTAGCTGGCGCTGTTGTCGGGAGCGGAGAGTGAACGCTGGTGCAGTTGGGCAATGTTCTCGATGTCAGACGTGAGGCCTTGGATCTCTGAGCGCAGGTATTGCACGCGCTGGAGGAAGTCTTGCTGGCTCATGGCGGTGGGCGCAGGCTGCTCGGCGTGCTTGTCCGTCTCCTCATAAGGCTGCATTTCGTACTGGCCTTGGCCATATTGCGGCTATTACAAGCGTCAGGGAATGCGATGTGGAATTTGCGCTTTCGCGACACAGCGAGGCAGCGAGCAATTGAGAGGGCGACAGACCTGTTGGTTGTCGTAGCCATACCCGCCCTCGGCCTGGGGGCCTTGGGCGTATGGGTTTTGGTTATACTGTTGGTATGACATTGTAGCTTAGAAGGTGCTGTCGATGTGATTGATGGCGGACAGCGCGGTTCGAGCCACCCCAACTTAGTTGCCGAAGTGAACGGATTGGGATGATTCAGTTGGGTCTCTCGTGAGAGTGCGTTGTGGTGGTGCGAAAAGAGGATCTCTTGGCGGATGTCTGGTCGCCTGGTTAAATGACGTTGGACTTCGGGGCGCTGACAGGAACTGGGAAGCGCTGAAAAGACGCTGAAATGGCAGTGGGTGTGGACCCAATCAGGTACCGGGACCCGTCACAGCGGATACTCCGGGCTGTGTTCGTGGTTGGTTGGGGACGCTCGTGAACGGGGCGCAAGTGGGTAGGGTTGGCCGATCTGGTTTCCGGGGTCCCTACCTTTTTCCTTTCCCGCCTGGAGGAAACAGTCCTGACGAGAGGGAAACAAACAAACAAAACAAAACAAACAAGCCTCGGAAACGGGGATCTTTCAGAAGTGAGACGCTCTTTGACGCTCCTCACACACGCTCCCTAGGCTACTTATACAACAAGACTAAGACGTTTAGTAGGAGGGCAAACAGGTCAGAGACGGACGTGATGAAGCGGAACGCAGGGTCAGCGACATCAGAGCATGTTGTGACGACGGGCGGGGCGAAGCTTATTATTATACAAAGTACGGATACACGGACGCATTGCTTTTTCTTGTCTCTTGCGGTGTCCGTAGGGACGGCCGGGCTCACCCCTAGTGCACCACATAGATACCCCTTAGTGTCTCACGCACTTAGGTCAATCCGACGGCGGGCAGCGCGCTGAAGGTCACTGGCTGCACATTATGTGCTGAACGGGAGGCTGGCAACTGGGTCTGCCCCCTCGCACCTGGGTCTCCATGTGCCTTGTAAGCTTGTCCAGCCATCCCGCCGCCGGACAGGTGACGAATGACAGCTTTGCCAAACGATAATGGAGTTTGGGATGGGCTGAGTGACGGCGGTGGCATTTGTGATCGCCAATTCCGACCAAAAATAGCCACCATGAACGTTAACGGGTCTATGACCACCGGTGCAAGGTGCGAAAAAAGCTGGTGGGCTCTCGGCCCAGCCCAATAATTGAAGCGCCGCCAGCTTGTGGCTGTGCGTAGGCACCGCCCATTCTCAGTGATCTACCTGTAAGGCCCATGCAGGGCGGTGGAGGGTACTGGGTGTATAGTGCAATGGACACGCACTCCCGAGTGTCCCGACAACTACCCACTCACCTCGCTTCGCTCACCCCAAACCCAGAACGACGAAAGGCTTACCCGCCATGTGTAGAGACTGGTTCTGGCTCCGTAGGCATTGCTACGCGTAGATCGTGGCGGGGCACTTCAACAGTTGATTCTCAAGCAGTCCACTGGATCGTCTCATTATCCTCACCGTGTTTCATTTTGTCTATGGAGAGCTCGGATACCCACCGTGAACGATTGCTGCAGCTCATTCGATGTTGCCCATTGGTTCGTGATGGCCATCTCCTAAAACCTGCTTTTCAACTCAGGAGCTGTTCATCGCCCGCGAGAGCCGTTGTGCATTCAATGCTGATCTCGGAGCTAGTCGATGTAAGCACGCTGAGGAGCATGTAAAACTCAGTCCAGATATACACAAGATACACAAGTTCGGCAGCGCTGAGCCACAACAAAGGTGTGGCTGGAATATGGGGACTATTATGTACCTAGGTGGGGTGTTTTACAGAGGCGGATTCGGCTTATCGATAAGGAAAAGTTTGGGCGGGACGGCGGATGATAGATCGCGAACTCAACCATCTTCATATCGCATCCCCGTCGAACAACAACCCAACCGCCCAACCTTTGCCACAGCAGCCAGTGTGGGCAAAAGACCTAAATCTTCAATTATTTACGATTCCCCGCCACCAAGCGAAAGAAACCGTTCCGAACGGCCTCGAAGATTGACGGTGCATAGCGAACTCGACCTCAACGACACTCGCCAACACCGTTCACGATGATTCGCAAACAGGCGCGACAGCGCCGCGACTATCTCTACAGGAAGGCACAGATATTGAAGGATGCAGAAACCGGAGAGAAGCGCGCCAAGTTGCGTTCCGCGCTCGCCGCCGGAAAACCGCTTGATCCTGAAATCGCACGAGACAAGACGCTTCGCAAGGACTTCCAATATGACCAGGCTAAGCCAGAGCTCAGCGTCGAGGAGGAGATGAACTTGGATGACGAATACTCAATGTTGAGTGGAGTTTCGGAGCCCAGAGTTCTCGTCACAACCTCAAGAGATTGTTCCAGCCGTCTCGCCGCCTTTTCCAAGGAGATAAGGTTACTCCTACCGTATGTCAATCATTTGCCTCTCCCTTTGGTTTGACCAAGCTAACCCAAAGCCATGTAGGACGTCCGTACGTCTCAATCGTGGAAACCTGATTCTCCCAGACTTGGTGCAGTCTTGCAAATCTAACGCCTTGACTGACCTCGTCCTACTACACGAACATCGCGGAAATCCCACAGCACTGACAGTAAGTTTGCTGCGTCTGTTGAATCATTCATGGTCTCACTGTAGTCCAGATCAGTCACTTGCCTCATGGGCCGACTGTCAGCTTCAGTCTGCACAACGTTGTCCTCCGTAAGTTCGGCCCTTCGGATCATGGTTCAAAAACATAAAGAGTCCCGCCAAAGACGATATGATGTTAGCCTTTTCATCCGCCGGATGCTCTTAGTCTATGCCCTAGATTTGCGGTGGCTATATATTAGTCTGCCTCGAGGGAGTCCGATTTATACAGAGGGATCACTCTCAAGTGACAGTTCATTTGACGGGCCCGTTGGCTTTTGATCATCGACGTGGGCATTCACAAACATGAAATGACGGCTAACTCCGGGCAGGCCACGACATTCCCGGAAGTATTCGGGGCAGTGTTTCTGAGGCATACCCCCACTTGATCTTTGAGGGTTTCAAGAGGTATTTACCAGCCTGAGACTGATTTCGGCTGTCACTGACCCTCTTTATAGCCGCCTGGGTCAACGGATAGTGAAAGTCTTGAAACACCTTTTCCCTCCTCGCGACCCGATCACCACCAAGGCAAAGATCGGAAACCGCGTTGTGACTTTTATGAACAATGGTAAGTTTTCTATACAAGGCACTTGCAAGCAATCTGAGCCATTCGAGCTAATCATGTGTTTGTTGCGGCAGAGGATAGCATCGAAGTAAGACAGTAAGTTATATATCCTACCATGACGTAACCGGATCATTGCTGACTGTGGTAGCCACGTATTTGTCCGGACCTCTTACGACTCTGTCGAGCTTGCCGAGGTTGGGCCGCGTATGACTATGAGGCCATTCGAGATTCGCGGCGGTACCCTCGAAAACAAGGACGGAGACGTCGAGTGGCATTTGACACAATACACTCGCACCGGCAGAAAGAAGGAATATTTGTAGGAGCGCACCAATGACCGGAGGTCTCGTTAGCAGGTGCAGAAGTCCCGAGGTACCTCTACCGTAAGGACTCTTGCCTGTCGATAGACGGCACAATCGACAATCGTGAGTCATGATCCACCAACACCCACGGGCAGGCGTCATGGAAGGGATTTCGGAGGAGATATTAGAAGTCATGGACACCCAGGCACCCCAAGATTTATAACACCCTTCGTTACCCGTTTGACTTTCGAGAGGAGAGGTAGCAAGAGTTGTGTGGCCGCGAGGATGCCATGAGGTGGAATATACGCGGATGACATTGAAAGTGGAAGTCCACTGGTCTTTGGGGTCGCAAGGGGTAGTCCAGGCCACGGACACCAGCCAGTCTGATAGAACTCGGAGTATTTCCAAGAAGCAGAGAAGCTGTTTTCGCTTGGCATGGTTCGGGCGTAGTGCGTACATTACACCGTGATTGTGGCTAATCAGCTATTAGCCCAAATATTAGTAATAGTTCTCATTCTTTGAGAAAATGGATGCACTCGTGGAAAATGCATTGTGACAAGGCCTAATCGAAGCCGGCTGCCATTCAATACACATCTGGAGGAGTCACGATACTTTGGTGCTAAGTTGGATATTACAACGGGCTGCCGGTCAACCAACACCTTTTGGGTGTGTGCTGTGTAAACTAAAGGGGTGTGTGTCTTGAGAACTTCCTGTGGCTTTATAAACTAGGATATTCCGAGCTGGCCCGCTTATCAGCTCTCGGTCTGCCAGTCACGTGGTGATAAACCCATCCCACCACAGGAAAATGAGTTGCCTTTCGCCGCTTTGGCTTTGCGGAACCAGTTCTTGCTGCGTATGCTTGACTTCACCATCTGAAGCATACAACTGTTCACGACGACCGCGACCGCAACAAGCTTTTGCTCAGTTGGTATACCTCGCGGGTTCCAGCATCAAACCCCGATTCTTCCTGGCCGATATGATGTGACCTTTCCCGCTTCCTTATACCTCGAATCCCCTTTCCGTACGACCTGAGCCAACCGAGGCTCTGCGACGCCGAAATATTCGAGTACAATAAAAAGGCTGAAGTAAGTTGCGCGTGCCCTTGGATCCGCATAGGAATACTTCTTCTTGGGCTTGTGCCACTGTCATGACAAAAAACTTCTCTCGCCACCTCACTTGCGACTGCCGACTAACCTTCCCCTCCAAGGGAGATCAGCAAGGACCAGCGGAGGACTGAATATTGCGACAATCGCCCACGAAACGATTATCGCAACGATGGAGGGTGCCTTCAACCACCTCGGGAACCACCTCCTAAGCGACTCGGCAGCCGCGATCAAGGCTGGCGCCGACGACTTTACCGGCATCGAACCCGACGAGAGCTTTCTCTACGGCAAATTCGGCGGCCGTGGTGCTCGCCGTCGTGCCGATGACGACGACAACCAGACAGAGCTCTACGACGACGATGATAACGATAGCTTGACGAGCATGCCCGTTGGGGCTATGAAAGATTTGAATCTCGGAAGACCCCAGGATGAAGATAGGGAGCTTCCTCCTCACGCTTGCGCGTATGTCTTGCCCTTCCCCCAGCTTGAGCCTAATCCGTGGTCACTTGGCTAACTCTTGTCTGGCGCAGATACTGCGGAATCCATTCCCCGAGCTCCGTAGTCAAGTGTCTTGGCTGCAACAAGTGGTTTTGCAGTGCTCGTGGTAACGCGACCTCTTCCCACATCGTCAACCATTTGGTGAGAGCCCGACACAAAGAGGTTCAGCTTCACCCCGAATCCACCCTTGGCGATACCGTGCTGGAATGTTACAACTGCGGGACCAAGAATGTCTTTCTTCTGGGCTTCATTCCCGCCAAGTCGGATACTGTCGTAGTGCTCCTGTGTCGCCAGCCGTGTGCTGCAAACACCTCTTCCAAGGACATGAGCTGGGACACTTCTCGATGGCAGCCTCTGATCGAGGAACGAGCTTTCCTCACCTGGCTTGTTGCCACCCCATCTGATGCTGAGCAACTGCGTGCTAGACACCTAACCCCGCCCATGATCGCCAAATTGGAGGAGATGTGGAAGGAGAATGCGACTGCGACGGTTGCGGACCTCGAAAAGGCTGCCAGCATCGATGACGACCCCCACCCCGTCCTGCTCAAATACGACGACCCGTACCACTACCAGAACATATTTGGTCCCTTGGTCAAAATGGAGTCCGACTACGACAAGAAGCTCAAGGAGGCCCAGTCTGAGGATGGCCTTACCGTTCGCTGGGACTACGGTCTCAACAATAAGCACCTGGTCAGCTTTGAACTGCACAAGATAGAGTCTGGCGACGTCAAACTGGCTGTTGGCGACGAGATGCGGCTCCGCTACAAGGGTGAGCTCCGTCCCGCCTGGGAGGGAGTTGGCTACGTCATCAAGATTCCCAACAACCAGTCCGACGAGGTCACTCTCGAGCTGCGTAAGGCCGGCAATGAGAAGACTGTCCCGACCGAGTGCACCCACAACTTCTCGGCAGACTATGTGTGGAAGGCTACGTCGTACGACCGCATGCAGTACGCGATGAAGACCTTTGCTGTGGACGATATGAGTGTTTCGGGATACATTTTCCACAAGCTACTGGGCCACGATGTTGCGGTTGCACCGATGAAGACAACTATGCCTAAGAAGTATAGTGTCCCTGGCCTCCCCGATCTCAACACGAGCCAGATCGCCGCCATTAAGGCTGTGCTGTCGACCCCGCTCAGCTTGATTCAGGGCCCTCCGGGTACCGGCAAGACTGTTACTTCGGCAACTATTATCTACCACCTCTGCAAAATGAACAACGGCCAGGTTCTCGTCTGCGCCCCGTCCAACGTTGCCGTCGATCAACTTTGCGAACGCATTCACCGTACCGGCCTCAAGGTCGTTCGTCTTACGGCCAAGTCTCGTGAGGATGTGGAATCGTCCGTGAGCTTCCTTGCACTCCATGAGCAGGTCCGTATGAACGACAGCAACGGAGAGCTTGTCAAGCTTGCGCAGCTCAAGAGCGAGCTTGGAGAGCTGTCCAGCCAAGACGAGAAGAAGTTCAAGCAGCTCACCAAGGCGGCCGAGAGAGATATTCTTCACAACGCCGACGTTGTCTGCTGCACCTGTGTCGGTGCCGGCGACCCTCGCCTGTCGAAGATGAAGTTCCGCAACGTTCTCATTGACGAGTCGACTCAATCCGCCGAGCCCGAGTGCATGATTCCCCTGGTCTTGGGATGCAAGCAGGTTGTTCTGGTTGGTGATCACAAGCAGTTGGGACCTGTTATCATGAACAAGAAGGCAGCCAAGGCAGGTCTCAACCAGTCGCTATTTGAGCGTCTTGTAAACCTGCATCTGGTCCCCATCCGCTTGAACATTCAATACCGCATGCATCCCTGCCTGTCGGAGTTCCCTTCCAACATGTTCTACGACGGATCTCTCCAGAACGGTGTCACGGTCAAGGATCGCCTTCGCCGTGACGTTGACTTCCCGTGGCCCGTCGTTGATATGCCGATGATGTTCTGGTCTAACCTGGGCAATGAAGAGATATCGGCTTCCGGAACGTCTTACCTCAACCGCACCGAAGCTTCCAACGTGGAGAAGGTTGTCACTCGCTTCTTCAAGGCCGGAGTCAAGCCCCTGGACATTGGTGTCATTACTCCGTACGAGGGCCAGCGAAGCTACATTGTTAGCACCATGCAGAACACTGGCACATTCAAGAAGGAGAGCTACAAGGAAGTTGAGGTCGCCTCTGTTGACGCCTTCCAGGGTCGTGAGAAGGACTTCATCGTCCTGTCCTGTGTCCGTTCCAACGACAACCAAGGCATCGGTTTCCTTTCAGACCCGCGCCGCCTTAACGTTGCCTTGACTCGTGCCAAGTATGGACTCGTCATCATCGGTAACCCCAAGGTCCTCTCCAAGCATGAGCTTTGGCATCACTTGCTTGTTCACTTCAAGGATCGCAAGTGCTTGGTCGAGGGTCCTTTGACCAACCTCCAGACTTCGCTCTTGCAGTTCGGAAAGCCAAGAACCGCTTACCGCCAGAAGATGAGTCAGCCCCCTCAGTTCAATGCTGGCGCGCCCCCGAACGGCAACAACCGGTTTAACGGTGCGGGTTCGACGCGCGACTTTGACTCGGGCTCTTTGATGTCTTATATCCCTGATGACGTCTCGTCCATCCACAGCTCTCTCGGTGGCGCCGGCCTAAACACCACCTACCCTCCCATCTTCTCGAGCTTTGCCCCTGACCAGTGGCCGGGTCTGCCCGGTGTGCCCGGTACCGGCCGCTCCGGTAACAAGAGAGGAGGACGTGCGACTGAGAGCATCGCAGGTGAGAGTGTCGCCAACTCGGAGTACACCGATGCCAGCGCAAGCGTTATCGGCGCCAAGGGTGTTGGACAGGGTGGCGTCAGCTTGGGCGCTGGTCTTCAGGATGCCATCCATGGCATGCGCCCCGCCTCCTACAGTCACAGCGATCGTCTGAAGCACTACGTTGAAAGCGGCGGTCGCGTGGGGGCCGGCAACGGCTTCGGGCGGCGCTATGACGACGACGAGAAGAGCGTCAGCACCGCCTTTCACAGCCAGATTGGTGGCGGCTTTGACTGAGGGCCAAGCGGACAAGGACAGGGACTTGCTTTTACCAAACCCATAGGTGGCCTACACCTCATCCTCCAAAGGTTTTCAGCTCTCGCCGCATCATACTCGGTGCTGTACGACGGAGCAGGCAGTTCGCCGCACCCGAGAGGCGTCTCGGGATACCGAGCCTGGTCATGGGATATATATCTCACGTGGCCCAAGAACCGGCTCCCGACGGCAACGTGCCGCAGGCGGGTTCATGGCCCGACCAGCGAGAGCTGTAACCGACGGAGGGGGTCGCTTGCGCGCCCTCAACGGCGCGCAATTCGAAGATTGCCAAAGTAGTATGATGTTAGTGCTAGCAAGGGGAAGAAAGGTATCAGGCGGCACACGAGTGTTTGCTCGGGCTGAAGATGGACGGATCTGCGTCGTCCGGAGAGGCAACTCAGAGTTTGTCGAGCCATACAAGGCTCTGGTGGCCTTTCACGGCACGCAGCATCTACACCACAGCGGGGAGTGCCCAGCACAGGTCTGATGCACTTCTGCGCCCGGGTACGGACAATGCACGATATCTAGCTTAGAGTTTAGCCTCTAGTGGAATCACCGTCTTTATTTGCACGTCGCCCGTTGCCCCTCAGGTTGCGTCAGGCATTGCAAGACGTGGGCTGTTGTCTGCATGCCTGAGATGATGATCCACATGTATGCTGGGAAGAGTTATGAATTTTGATACGCACAAACATGCGGACTCGTGTGTAAAGGCATATCTGGTTCTCCTCCCGAAACGCGAGAATGCCTTGTTTTGCTCTTGCTACCTAGCTACCCTGTTTTGACAACCTTGATGCGCACTTGTAACAGTGAGCAACCCACTGATAGACAGGGTTGGTCCCCACAAACCTTTTAAAATAAACGGCAGGCAACTGGGGACACCCCCGTTCAACAGCGGGAGAGTCTCACCAATCTTGAAGGGCGAACAAGGGACGACAGCGCGCCGTCTGATAGATGGTCCACTATGACGGTAAATCCAATTCTTGGCTTCGCAAAGGCGTTTGGCATGCGGACTCCCTCCTCCGTAATGGAGTCGGCGTTGTGGCAATGCCTCAACCGAGGGCACACACACCACCGCATCTTAGCGGCAGGCAGGTGGGAGGGTGGACAAGGGAGCGCTTCTTGGCGTTTTGATTTATCTTACGTACCCGTCTGAGCATCAACGCGCCCTGGCTTATTCCCCTGACGTCCCTATCAGGGTGCTTGGTCCAAGATTACGAAAACCGTTGGAGCTTTGGGTCCTCCTTATAGGCAAGTTTTGTCCCTCTTTTTCTCAAAAGGTTCATCAAGTCAGAGCGTTGGTTTTTCTCCTCCTCCTCCACGGTCCCCTTGTTGGGTGAATCAACGACTTCGACCTCGTGCCTTTTGCCCCGATCTCATCGGGGAAACGACATGAGTAACAAGCTGCTCCGGGCAATGCTGTCGCTGCTGCCGCTTTCCCCCTACTTCGAGTCGCCATCATGATCACGATCCGCCGCCGCCCTGCGAGGCTGCCAATCTACCTGGGCATTGCCCTGACTCTACTATTCCTCTGGCATACTGGCCTCCCCGATGGCTGGAGCGTCACGAACCTCAGCTATAACGGCGTTTCGTACCGCAAATCCGGCTACGACTGGAGCAGCCTGACCCTCGAATACCCGCTCGAGAAGCCGCTGCGAACGCCCCCGAGAGGTACTCCTCGCGACCTCCCCCGAGTCCAATACGATTTTGGCCAAGGCAGCGGTAGCAAAAAACAGGAGGGAAATAAGAAAAACAAGAAGTTATCCCACGACGAGAGCCGCGACCGCGAGCAGGAGAAGCAGATTGAGTCGAGAAGGGCCGCTGTTGCTCACGCCTTCCGACGGAGCTGGGCCAGCTACTCCGAACACGCATGGACGTGGGACGAGCTTACGCCTGTGTCTGGCCATGGCAAGAACACGTTCGGCGGCTGGGCGGCTAGCATGGTCGACGGCCTCGACTCGCTATGGATCATGGGAATGCATGATGAGTTCCGCCACGCCGTCCGCGCTGTTGCGCAGCTTGATTGGTCCAACACCACCGAGACCGCCGCCAACATGTTTGAGACGACGATTCGCCATCTGGGTGGCCTTATTGGCGCCTATGACCTCAGCGGCGAACCGGCCTTGCTGGCCAAGGCCGTGGAGCTCGGCGACATGCTGTACATGGGCTTCGATACCCCGAACCGTATGCCGCCGTTCTGGTTCAAGTTCTCTGATGCCAAGTATGGCACGCAAAAGGTTGGCGAGCGCGAGTCCTCGGCTGCGGGATGCTCGCTCTCCATGGAGTTCACCAGGCTGTCCCAGCTGACGGGTGACCCGAAATACTACGATGCAACCGAGCGAGTGAAGGAGTTCCTTGTCAAGACACAGGACAAGAGCAAAATACCCGGCATGTGGCCGATGTACATGAACTACCGCGAGGAGAAGGTGGACGAGAGCTCCTTCAGCATCGGGGCACAGGCCGATTCTCTCTACGAGTACCTGCCCAAAATGTACGCCTTGCTGGGTGGCCTCGACAACGAGTACGAGAGGCTCACAGTGGGGTCGCTCGACGTCATCGATAAGCACATTCTCTTCCGTCCTATCCTGCCCAACAAGACCGATGTTCTCGTTCCGGGCAACGCCTTCGCCCGCGCGGCCTCGATCGATTTGACGCCAGAGGCCCAACACCTGGGCTGCTTCGCCGGCGCCATGTACGGCCTCGCTGGCAAGCTCATGGGGCGGGAATCGTATGTCACAATTGGCGAAAAGATCTCCCACGGCTGCGCCTGGGCGTACAAGGTGTTCCCCACGGGCATCATGCCCGAGATCATGACCTTCCACAAATGCCTCCAGCCCGACCACGGCTCCTGCGAGTGGCACGAGACTTTGCACGCCCGCGCCGACGTGCCGGCAGGCGTCAACCAGGTTCACGACGGCCGTTACATGCTCCGCCCGGAGGCCATCGAGAGCATCTTTTACATGTACCGCATCACGGGCGACGAGGAGTGGCGTGACATCGCCTGGGACATGTTCCAGGCCATCCAACGGGCTACCGAGACGCCGTTGGCTTACTCGGCTATCGACAACGTCAACGTCCAGCCGAGCGAGACCACCAAGTCGGACTCGATGGAGAGCTTCTGGTTCGCCGAGACGCTCAAGTACCTTTACCTCATCTTCTCACCGCCCGACGTCATCAGCCTTGACGACTGGGTCCTCAACACCGAGGCGCACCCATTCAGGCGGCCCAGGAGGACGGATCGCGTCGAGACGGAGGCGGAGGTCCGGAGACAGTCTACGTAGACGGCCGGCGGCGCCGTAGCGGCCATCAGAGGCCATGCCCATGTACTGCACTTTGACCGTGGGGTCTCGGTGTGCATTCTAGACCGGCTAGATACGTAATAGAGAGCCGTTGAAGATTCAAGATTTAGACTAGGCTTTGCGACATGTATTTGCTTGCGGTCTCCATGTGATTTAACTTGATAATGGGTTGATCGCGCAACAAGAACTGGTATAGGTCTTGTGAGAGCTACCGTCCACAAATCACCAAGCGCCATTTCGTTCCTGTATCTCTCTTCCGGCTTGGGTAGTATATCTCGGAGAATATTGACACCCTGTCGATCGCCGCAGCAAGCAAGCTCTTCTGAACAGACATCTTTACCATTCAACAAATTTGAGGCGAGTCGCCCCAGAGGCAGACACCCTTCGAGGGCTCACAGCACCTGTCGCGACCGTCCAGGCACAAATGATAACACTTGGTAGGCAAACAGATTCTCCCGTACGACGTCTGACTGGTCCATGAAGTACAACAGTAACCTCCTCTCACCTCTATGTCACCCCCTCTTAGCCCTCGAGACACCTTCTCACGGCCCTGCGGCGGTTAACCCGACAGTCAAGAGGACCAGCCCCCTTTCCCACCACGGAGATCTCCCCCTCACCGAGTTTCCAGCCCCTTGCAGAAGAAGAAAAAAACCAAGAAGAAATAGATCATGATCCGGGCTCGCAAGAGAGAGAGAGAGAGAGAGAGAGATCCAATGCTTAGGATCCTCATTCCTGACACGTCTTTATCCGTCTCACGTCGAAAACGGAGTGAAGCGAGTCGGCTGGGCGCGAGTCTGAGAGACCACACACACCCTCCCCTCGGTGAGACCTTTGACGTGACCCTGACGGTAACAGTGCAGATTCCGCACATGTAACAGATGAGAGGGTATCGTCGATCGCCTCTCAGCGCCGAGGAAACGTCTTCCTCCTCTGGCAAAGAGGAGGGGTGAGCGAAGAGGATGAAGAGGGGAACGGAGCTGAACCAGAAATGCAGAACCAGGAACCAGTTCTTGCCGAATCAGTCCACGGAGTGGTGGTGGTACACACATAATGTCGTCCCACGCGCAGCTGTCTCGACTCTCGAGCCGCGTACATCGCGCATGCCCCCTCTGTCAGGGTCGGTCATCTCCACTCAGCCTTGGGAGGAGGAGGGGGGAGGGGGAAGAGTTACCCCTTTCTCCATGGCAAGCTGAATAAAAAAAAAGCAAACCTACGAAGTCGCGATCGAGGAAGGGAGGGGGGGGGTACCTTTTTGCTTTAATACAGCGGCTGTCCCGGGGAAGGGGGGAGGCGGTCTTGCAGAATATCCACTAGAGCTGATCAACGTTGGTCTCGAACCCTAGTAGCCTATTGGGCGGGTTTGACTGGGAAAAACATGGCATCAAACCGATCTGATTATGTAGCGGCAGGCAGCGGAGGCCTAGACTTAGCGGATCGACAAAGTGAAGAAGCTGAGTAAGGTGTCTCAGGACGCAGGGGAACGAGGCCCACAGGAGGGAAGGAATACGAAAAAGAGACAATGCAAATACTGACGGCAAGGGTCTCGCTCGAATCCATCCTGCTGCCCACCCACAATGATGATCATCACCGCCAGGACTCCGTAGATGACACCCCGGAGTATTATGAGTTGTCCAGGGGCCCTTGTGATAACGCGCGCTGCTACGCAGGGCATCCTCTTGCGCCCGCCGATATCCAAGACGTTATCATGATGAGCCCCGCGAGCGTATATCCGTTGTTTCGCTTAGCACATCTGTGTAGATTATCCTTGTTCGGGACGACGTGGTTCGTCGACGGCGAGCGTCCAAGGACCACGGGATAATAATGCGTGGATCGATCGTCTGTGCCAACTTCCCCGTGGGGCGGCCAGCTGGGCATACGTCTCTTCTCGTCTTACGCTGTTTAAGGGAAGAAGGGCGCTAGAGGGGAAAGACGATGAATGGCCCCATCGTTTTGCTCCAAGGGAGGAGGGGAGGCCGACATAGCGGTCCGCAGCCATTCGCGAAGAAGGTCGCCGGAATGCTGCTACAAACGATTGCCAGCCTACTACTGTATGCGTACGGGCCGTGCAAGTCGTCGCGGGATGTCTCCTCGTGACGGTGCAGTGCGGGGCGGGTCGCCGTTGTGCGACCAGCAACACCGATACCGAACGGCCGCACAAACTCTCCGCCGGCAAAGCAGGTTTTCGGGGTGTGATGTTCAGGAACGGCACCAGATAGGGACGAGATGACTGCTGACTGAGTGGACGAGGCGGAGAAAAAGTGCCCGACTGGCTGGGTACCGTCGTCGTACGGGAGATTGTTCAGGAGGCTGGACCAGCGAATTGGGGGTTTGGCCTGGGCGGGCCGGCTCAGCTGCTCGCCGCGCTATGCCGTGTCTGTGTTACGTTGCGTCGCAGTTCACTTTGTCCATCGGAGTATTACTCGTCTGGAGATATGCAGCCCGTTGTTTAGCTGGCCAAGTCCCGCTAGCTAGCATTGATCGAGACTGCGTTGCGCATCCACTCTCTGGCACCGGGTATGAATGACGAGTGAGACAGCCAACCGCACCTGGGTAAGCAGTCTTGAATATTAATGAGGGGGTTTCCTTGCTTCATATCGGCTCATGCTTGACTAGCAATTGACAGGGGGGAGCCGAAGAAGTGTGGTTCTCGCCGGCAACTGCTTGTGCTTGCTGGGGTGCTTCTCTGGCAAGACACAAGTCTGGCCGAAATTACTGTCCATTAATAGAAGTCAAGAGATCAGTACTACGTAGTCAGCAAGGCGGGGATGTGGATAGATGGCTAAGACAGACTGTCGATGTTTGGGCACGTCCATTACTTTATCCTAGGTAGGTAGACCAAGGTACCTTGTGCTAGTGCTGCGCCTTTGGCGGTAGAAACACGAACAACCGACGTCTCGTCCGAACATGCGTGTTTGGTTTGGGGACTTGGGGGAGAGGTTGAGGGATCATAAGGGGGGCTCGCTGGCGGTGACCATGGAACAGTGCCCGAGGCCGCTGCAGGCCGCATCCGTGCGTTGCAAGACGCGGGTCAGCGGGCTGTTATTCTTTCGCCCTACTCTTGATGCGGCGGTCTCTGTTAGGGCACGTTTGGAGGGTTTTACGATTAAGCCGAAGGGGGAAACACTTCATGGTCATAACAGTGGAGAAAACGCCCCTGCTGCCTAGTCTGGTGTCCGGATGATGATGATGAGAGCGACGATGTTTTTTGACAGGGAGAGAAGATATCAGGGGTGATTACGCTAACGGATGGGTGGGTGCAGGTACATGGACAGATGACTGTACACTTTCTACTTACTTACTTACCTACCTAGGTAGGTAGATAGCCTAATTACTACGGATTGAAGATTAATGGTGAGCATTCGCATCGCGAACAGGAAGCATGGGGGGGGGGGCACCTAGCTAGGCACCTACACAAGGGCGGCCTACCTAGAGGTAGTGCAAATACACAAGAAAGAAAGAAAGTTAGAGAGGTCCTCCCCTCGTTTAAAGTGCCGTGACGCTGCGTGGGGGTTGCGGTGGGTTGAACCAGCCGGACGGGATTTGAGCAGGGCGTTGAATGGAATGTTTGGATGGATGGTCAATGACATTGAGGACGATGATGCTGCTTGAGTCCCCTGTAGGTGCATCGGCCAAGTGACAATGGAACGAAGGACGGGCGTGTTTGTGTGGTTACGGCCGCCCGCCACACCATAAGACCGGACGGACGGGCGCGAGACACGGGAAATACTGTGTATACTACGGATATGAATTACGAGACAAGCAATTTCTGGGGTTGAAGGTTCGAGGGTTTGAGATCAAGCGGGTACGAACAGTTCGTCTCATTACGCTCCACCGTGCGCATTTCTCGAGAGTTCCAGACCAGGCACACTCGAGGGTTAGTTTAATTTCGAGGTCGTGTCAGGTGCCCTTTCGATTGCCAACCTCGTGTGCTTGCTTCCGTCAGCCAATGGGGGCCGTCGAGGACCCTTGACCGTGTGTTCCAGTGCCCGTACCAAAGGAGCACTCGGGGTTAACAACATCCTTGGTACTCGGTACTTTGTACAGAGGAGGTGAGATACGGTTAATACCTACTGGGTTGCAGGGGTAAGTTTAATGGCCCATACGATGTATATCGCCACACAGTACTCACAGTACCCGGCCTATCTCTATCTACCAGGATAATACGCAATTTAGCTAGTTATCTTACTTATTAATATAGCCTTTTAGAGAGAAAACTTTATAGTTCTTAGTTAGCTAAGTATCTAGTAGTAGGAGTAATAGGAATATATCATAGTAGTGATAGGCAATACGTGATAGCTAGATGGCATTAACAGCTGGCAGGCTAATAGAGGGCTACCTGGTAGGGGCGTTTATATTTCGGTACTTTCACAGCGAGGCCCTCATAGCCATGCAGACTGAGGTACGTAGTCCAGGTGGTCCCTCTTAAGGGGTAGCAGGTATTTTGATAGTGCGATTTTAGTATTTTACTAGAGTCTAACCAGATCCAGTAGGCACAGCCACCGCTACAACTACTAAGCCTTAGGCAGCCTGGAAATACTATAATCTACTACAAACTCTAGTAAACTCTAGCTAACCCAAATCCTAACTTAAATCCTAACCACAATCTTAGCCTAACCCTAACCACTCTAAGTAATATAATAAAGAGTAAAAAGAAATTTATTATAATTAGTTAGGGTTTGGGTTAGGATTTAGGTTAGGATTTGGGTTAGCTAGAGTTTACTAGAGTTTGTAGTGGATTATGGTATTTTTGAGCTGCTACCTAATTAGGTTAGACTCTGGCAAAGTACTAAAACCATACTATCAATTTACCTGCTACCCTCTTAAGGTCGCAAGGGTACATAATAATACTCTAACACAGTTTGAAAAAATAAAAAACAATCAAGGATAGCCACGGCCCCCCCTCCATTCCACCTATGATCGACCAAGCCAGGCTAAGCCAGGCCGGGCCAGGCCAGGCCAGCTCGGGCAATAGAGGAGGGCTGTCTACCTGCACCTGACGCTCCTCACCGTCATTGTCCGTGCTACCTGAACGAAGTGATCTGTACACTACCTAGTGCTCCTGGGCAAAGGCGGCCATGGCATATCCAGGTACCTAGTATACCTGTACCTTGGTGGGGATGCTGATGTCGAACGTCGGTGAAGGGGAAGATATACATATGCACAAGAGGTAGTAAGTAGGTAAGTTCGGCCGGCTTCAGATATATCGTCGCACAAGTCAGGCATGAGACAGATGCACGGGATTGATGACTTGAGCCACCCAGGGACGTGGAACGGTTGATCTACCTAGGTCTTGCCGGTACCTAGCGCAGGTATCCAATCCGTACGGAGTACTTGGTTCCAACAACAGGTATTCCTTACCGTACCATTAGGTGGGCAACCATGGTACAGACCAGCACCACCGGTACCGGCACGTCCTCCTCTCACTCCCATCTCCATCTCGACCTTCACGCCGCACCCTGTCTAATGTCCGAATGGCAGGCAAAGCAAGGCACCGCAGGGGAGATAAAACAAGGACATGTATTTGTAGGCAGACGACTTGGCCAGGCAGGTAGCGAAGCGGTACCCGTTCCGGCCCTTACAGTGCGCGTTCTCAAGACGTATTTGATACGCAAGGACGACCGCAGCCTCGATGTTTGGGGCCAGGTGCGGTGAGCGTTGAAATTAAACTATGGAAAGTGTGGAAGTAAGGATACAACAGGGACTTGTAAAGAAGCCGGCCGGGGTGATGGATGACGGCCGACGTGGCAGCAAATTGGAGCAAGCTAGTCAAACAGAGCAAAGCAAAGCAAAGCAAAGCAAAGCAAAGCAAAGCAAAGCAACGCAACTGAGTGTGAGAGAGAGGCAAACCCACGCTGGTGGTGGTTCTCTCTCTCTCTCTCTCTCTCGCCTATCTTTTCCTCTTTGCCTATAATGCTACCCACCAGCCTCACTTCGCACTTCTCGAGTACCTCTGGACTAGAGGTATGGGCATGACCTTTGGCACTGAACTGAATCCGGTCCGCCCATAATTGGCCGGCAATATCTTGGCTCTTGTCCGGGCTTTGCCGACAACCACGACGAACATGACATTACGTCTTTGCTGGTTTGATAGAGCTTCGTTCCATCTGCAGGTAACATCGCCGTTGGGCTCTCTGATTGGCAGCGGCACCTAGTCCGGGGGCTTTCGCCCGCCCGCCCGCCTGCCTTCCAACCGCCTCCTGCCTCCTGTCAGGGCGCACACTTTATCGGGATTCATGGATGTACATAGTAAAGTACTGTCTGTGTGTGTGTATGTGTGGGCGTGTAGAGACAGACCACGCGTTCGGCTCTTGCCTGTACGTACCGGTACGTTCTGCCTCACAATAGCAGTCTTGTCTCTTTTGATTCTTCTTTTTCCTTCTTTGCATTCCCCTGTGCTCCCCTCCGAATGCTTCCTTTTGTCTCTTTGTCTCCACGTTGCAGACCAACCCAAATTCTTCGCTGTCTCCATTTAGCTTCCACCTAACTATGTAGGTACCCAAGGTAACCACTAGGTACCGCCATCACATCATCTCTTTTCTTCCCATCGCCCCGTTCTTCCTCCTTTTCTCATCCCTCGATCTGCAACATCTCAACAAGCCTGCGTGCGAGTGAGCGGCAGGCAAACCTGCCATTCCACTTGTCGCCGTTGCACCCACCCTCCCCTCCCTCTTCCGCTTCCCGATTCATGCATGCATGCAGCTCTTCGCTTGCTTTTGCTGTCCAGAATCCAAAGCTCCCCTCCACCCTCCCACTGACATTGGATATCTCGCTTGCCAGCTAGCCCCGTCCCCAGTCTTCGACATCTTCCCTGCCCTGATCCTCCATGGTTCCACAGTCCTTGCGCGCCACGGCTTGCCCGACCCCTGGAGCTTGAGACAGCCTTAATATGCATGCCGCGGTAACACACTGGTCGAGCAAGTCCAAGGAAAGGCAGTAACATCCTTGGTGATCGATTCCACCTCGCCCAAATCCTAATCACCAATAATATCATTTGGCCTCTCCCAGTCCCATCTGCAATCTGGGTCGTTTGGGGGTTTGCGGCAAGGCGACGAAGGAATATTAAAAAAAAAATTCATATGAAGAAAACCCCCAAGCAGGAAGAAGCCAAAGAAGGGAGACAATCCCACCAAAAAAAAAAAAAAAAGCCCACCAAAAGCCCACCACCGCCAACATCGCACTGCATTTACTAACTCCCCTCATCCCCTTCGCCATTTGCCGAGCATCCTCGCCCCCCCCCCTTCTCTGCCTGCGCGCTCCGCTCTCGCCTTTCGCCGAAATTCAATTCTTGAGCAGCAGCTCCCCCCACCACCACCCTCATCTCTCCCCGCGCCTGTGTCAATCGGACTCTCATAGTCGCCGCTACCGTTGCCGTCCCCGATTCCGCACACCCCGTTGTTGCCGACCTGCTCCAGTCTTTTCGAGACGGAACTGTCTGTGCTGCAGCATTTATACGCCAGGTAATAGGTAATTAGCAACAACGGTGGTTCGACCTTACCTACTTACGTACGAAGCCAAATTGGGCCCCTCTCGAACTCGACCAACTGTTCATCGCTGCAACCCTGCATCATCCCACCTTGGGACTTGTGGATCAACCACCAGAATTCCCCGCTCTCAACCTCTCATCTTGCCGCTGATCTATTTCTACGTCTTCTTCCGCTCGCTCTACCGTTCGCATTGCCCGAAACTGACCTGGCGTAACTTTTGGCCACCACAGCATCGCATCGCGTCCTTCAGCCCGCCCAAAACCTGCCACCACGCGACTGATGCGCACCAGCCTGCCTCTTCGCTGAAGCTGCTTGTCTGCACTCCGCCAGTACCTAGCCATCACTGTCCATCTACCAAGTTTGCGACTCCACTACCGTCTGTGAAGATTCAAACTTGCCGTATTCCAGCTCAACGTTCGGCAACTATTATGCGTACTGTTGCGTGTCGGCACACATATCAGTCCGAGGAGCGCCATCAAATCTACTGTCGGTTGGCTGTTGGAGAGCTCACGGGACGTGTCGGCTAGGTCTTGCGGCGGCAAGACGTGGTGGAACGTCCAGGCTTAACTTTGAGAGAGGTCGGCTTGTCCAGAGAACGCAGCCACAACCGCGAAAGTCCAGATGCGGGCAAACCCCAAATGAGGACAAATCATGGAATGAGCATGGCACCACCAGGCACGGATGGACGAACCTACCACAACGGTGGTCACAACGCTACGCCGCACCTCAACTGGCCGCATTCCCAGAACCAGACCTTGTCCGCCGACCCGTCATCCCGCAGCATGGAACGAGCTTCGATTACGAACCTGCGCACCCCCATCCGCTCCAACCATCCTCCGAATCCTACCATACGTGCCGTGTCTCCCGAATATCATCACCCCGACCCATCACCCGTTTCGCCTGCAAACGTCACCTTTGACCCGGCCGTGCCTCTGCAGATGCCCCGCTGGATCACACCCAGCTCCCCACAAACGTCGCCGAGGTCTATTCCGGGAGACTTCTCGAGGCGACAGGGCATGGTGTTCAACGACACGTACGGCGACTCGTACGACAACTCGACCAGCCCACCTCCACGGCAAACGAGTAGCTTCCGTCCAAGAACCCACACGATGGACGGCGCACTGCGGCAGCAATTCATAAGTGCCACCTTGAGAGATGGCCGTCAGCGCTTGGGGTCGTTCTCATCCTCCGGATCCCAGCCGCTGTATGACGATGTTCGCTCCCCGCCTCCGCAAATCGAGTCTCAAGGGTTTCCATCAGTGGTTCCCACCCGCCATTCTGAGGTCCCGCTGGGAGCCTCAACCAGTCTGAGGGAAAAGAAACTGTCGACAAAGCGACTGATCAAGCGCCATTCTTCTCGCCCAACTACTCCGCCGCCAGCCTCGACCCCGTCTGTGGATTCGTTGCCTATTCCTGTACCCACGGAAAATGCGAACAACATACTGCTCATGATGAAAAACTTGTGTGGGCGTATGAGAGGCCAAATCGAGGTCAGGAGCGACCCTGCAGAAACATGGCGGGTCGGCATTGCGTATGTCGACGAAGAGAAGGGAAGCCTGATGTTTGACTCGGGCCACGACGGACCTTTCCACGTCCCGCTCGTTTCCGATCTGCGCGGCTGCCGGGTAGCACCAGTCGAGTCGCCTGATGGCAAAAGATGTCTGGAATTGTCGTGCCCCACCCAGCCCCCCTTGGATCTGCTACTACATCCTGTTTTGGCGGAAGAACGAGACCTCTGGCTTGCGGCTTTGCTGTGCTGGCAACAACTGAGACCCCCAAAGGTCAGGCTCTCAAGCGGCAATCGGAGCCCGACTCCCACTTCATTGCGTCCAGTTGTCAGGAGGCGCGGTTCCGAGACCGGGGCAAAGCCCACCAATACACTCATCAAAGTCGGCCAAGTCAGGCTCTGGGACAAAGGATTGGCGAGCTCGCCAAGGGCCATTGTCAAAAGGTCCTCTACTCGGGATCTGAGATCGCCAACGACGTCTTGGCGGGTCGTTTCGTGTCTCCTGCAAGAGAATGGCGAGATCCGGCTCACCACCAACGACGGCGATGCTGTCATCGCCGTCGTCGAGCTGTCTCAACTGTCCCGGTGCGCCATTCAACAGCTCGACCGGTCGGTTCTTGATGAGGAATACTGCATCGGCATATTTCCTCATTACTCCCCAATATCTACCCAGCTGTCCATATTCCGTCCAGTCTATATCGCCCTCGAAAATCGATTGTTGTTCGAGGTTTGGTTTGTCCTCCTCCGAGCATTTGCGCTGCCCGACATATTCCGCGTAGATCCGCGTTTCCCGGAAGGCGCGATCGAAGTCACGGATCTGGAATCGGATCTTCCAGGCGAGATATTCAGGATCGAGAAGACGATCAGCTTGCGGGTGACGGAAGCCAAATTGAAACCTAGGAACGGCTCGCCCGACGTCGGCTTCGTCGACCGACAGCCCAGAGACGCGGACCCTCTGGTTGGCAACTACCTGGCCGAGGTCATACTAGACGGCGAGGTACGCGCCCGATCTACGATCAAAGCCGGAACCAAGAACCCTTTCTGGAGAGAAGACTACCAGTTCTCGGATCTTCCACCGACCATGCCCCTTCTTTCCATCGTACTGAAAAGATTGGACGGAAACCTCGAGAGCCTCAGCCACCAACTTCAGGCATCTCTCGGTCTATCCAAAACGGGCGGCCTCACGGAGGTCCTCTGCGGGTCGGTTGACATTCCTCTGGACCACGTCGAACCCGGCAAAGACTTTGAGAGGTGGCTTGATATATACGACGAACGGCAGCAAGTCATGGGCACAATGCTCGTAAAGCTTCATCATGAGGAGCTTGTCGTCCTCCACTCCAAGGAATACCAGGCACTGTCGACACTTCTTCACGGCTTTCCGTCCGGTGTCACCACACAGATCGCCGAAGCACTTCCTGGCAACCTACGGCGGCTGTCGGAGATTTTTCTCAACATATTCCAAGTTTCTGGCCATGCCAACGAATGGCTGCAGACACTAGTGGAGGATGAGATTGATGGTATCGGCCGCAGCCAGAACCAGCTGAAGAAGTACCGTTTCAGCAGTCGGTTGAAGTCCAACGAGTCCATGGAGCCGTCCAACGACAGAGAGCTGATCCTCCGCGACATGGGCAAGTCCCTCGCAGGGGAGGCCAATTTGTTATTCCGGGGCAACACTTTGTTGACGCAAGCTCTTGAGTTTCACATGAGGCGCTCGGGGAAAGAATACCTCGAGCAGATGTTGCAGGCCAAGATTGCTGAGATCAATGAGACCAACCCCAACTGCGAGGTCGACCCCAGCAAGCTCAAGCCTGGTGAAAACATCCAGGAGCACTGGAACCGGCTCATCCAATTGACCACCGAGGTCTGGCAGTGCATCTGCAAAGAGCCCACCAAGTGCCCGCCGGAGCTTCGGTCTATCCTCAAGTACATACGAGCTGTCGCCGAAGACCGCTACGGCGACTGGCTGCGCACTGTCACTTACACGAGCGTATCAGGCTTTCTGTTTCTCCGCTTCATCTGCCCCGCGATTCTGAGCCCCAAACTCTTTGGTTTGTTGAGGGACCATCCTCGGCCACGTGCGCAGCGCACGCTCACACTCGTTGCCAAGGCGCTTCAGGCACTGGGGAACCTTTCCACCTTTGGCAAGAAGGAAGAATGGATGGAGCCGATGAACAAGTTCCTAGGCTCAAACCGGCAGTCAGTGAAGGATTACATTGACATCATCTGTTCAATCCCTGTCGAGCGCACCAAGGTCGCCCTGGGTCCATCCTACTCGACCCCCATCGCGATTCTCGGACGGCTGTCGCCGACGGCTCGTGAAGGGTTTCCAGCGCTACCTCACCTGATTGACCATGCTTATAATTTTGCTGCGCTCATCAAGATGTGGACCGAGGCCAACCCCATTAGCAATGGCGAGTTTGCCAAGCCCATGACGGGCGAAGACGATATCCTAATATTCAACGAGATGTGCTTCGGCTTGCAAGAGCGCGCAGACTTCTGCTACTCTCGGATGGACGGTTCGTTCCATGAGACGGCGTCGCTCCCCACTTCTGAGTACGCCGACGCGATGGAACACAACGCGGCTATGTTGGAATCCATGAATATTTCAACCTATCCCACCAACTCGGCAACAAACTCTACGAATAACTCGACAGTCTGGACTGAACAGGACCAGTACCAACCTCCTGGATCGGCCGGCAGCGACGTAGCGGTTGACGCTACTTCGCGCAGGAGCCGCGAGCATCGCCGTGGGCGGGATTACAGCTCTTTGAGGCAAATGTCTGGCCACTCGGAAACTTCGTCTTCGCACTTGGCCACACTGAAGCGTAACGGAAGGGCCACGCGCCAAATCTTGTCCGGCATCATGAAACCGTTCGCACGGGGCGACTCGCCTGAATCATCGTCGACAACGCGCGGCAAGAACGTCGAGCGGTCTTGGAATGCTGGCCTGTAATAGAAGCAGCTCTCGATGAACCATTGCCGATGCCTTTTATCTTACTTCATTCTGCGGCAAACCACTCCTGGGGTCCTTCCACACCACCTTTTTCTTTTCCTTGGTTTTTTCTTTTTCTTTTCCAAATGAACACGAATCAGAAGCCTAAATGGCTCAACGACAACCAGTGTTTCTGCATTATCATGACGAGGAGATTTGAACACGCCTACTTGAAGCGTAAGGAAAGCGGGTCGGTCATTCAACTACTTCCTCACTCCGGGATGGAGGCAAGTTGGGTCGATTGGGTCGCCAACTCCGGCGTTTCTCTGCTCCTAAGAATGGTTTTCCAAGGAAGCTCGCAAGAGGTTGTCCGGCGGGCATTGTTAGGATGGGCGGACTCCCTCCCCACCCCCTTTTGTGATTCTTCTCACCTTCCCTCCCTGTTCTCTTTATTTCTTACTAGCCTTTTCAACGTGAAAGGCTAGCGAGTCGCATCATGGGACACGATGAATATACCCCCTCAGACATATATCATGATTAGCGTTCCGCATCCCGGCCAAGAGGTTCACGAGATACCACACAGGCAAGCATACATGTATATATCAGTAGAACAAAACACCGGATGAGCATTCAGCATATCTATAATATAGTGATGTTAAATTTGAACCCCCCAGCCAGAGGTATCTACACAAATTCTTGGATTGGTTATAGGCTGTCCCCTTGTCGACCCTAACACCTCTGTACGCCCCTGGTGCGCTGTGACGAGTCAAGAACAGCACCTTTGTGTGTGTGCGCGCGTGTGCTTCTTTTGTCGCCCCAAAATCATAAGAGTCATCATTCCTTTCTCGTATCGGCTGCCTGATCTAGGCCGGTGCGAAACCTCTTGTTCCTCTTTTTTCCCCGCCTCCAAATGGTCCGGACCTCGTCTATTGGAAGAACTTTTTGTATGCCGCCTTCTCCTTGGCCGCACGCGCAGCCGCCTTCTGCTTGACGGCGTTGAGCTCGTTGACGATGGCCTTATCATCGGGAACGAGCTTGTGCGCCTCCTCAAGGTCCTTGACAGCGGCTTCCTCGTCCTTGAGGCGGACGTTGGCGAAGCCGCGGCGGTAGAGTGCCTTGGCGCGGTCCACATCCTTGATGCCAGGCACCTCGAGGGCGAACGTGGCTGACTTGACGGCGTCCTCCCAAGCCTCAATCTTGAGGCTCAACAAGGCCGAGTTGCTGTTGAGGGAGAAACGGAGGGCCTCGAGTTCCGTCTTGGTGGAAGCGGGCTCCTTTTCGAGATCCGGCTCTTCGTTGAGGTAGCGAAGGCCCTTTTCATACTTCTCGAGGCCCAGGTTGAAGTCGCCAGCCTTAAAGGCCTTGTTGCCAAAGTCTTTGCAGGCTGTGGCGATCTTGACGACCTCCTTGGCGTCGGGAGGGCTTGCGCAGTCCTCGGGGAAGTCCTCGTAGGTGTCGCCCATAGCGTCCGGGGCCTTCACGTCTGCCGCGAGGGCGGCGTCGCCGGTGAGCTCGCCGCAATCGGCGATGACAGCGTCCTTGACAGGCTTGTCACCCGTCTCGGTCTGAAGGTTCTCGATATGGCGCACAACCGACTTGCCGTTGAGTACTTCGCCAAAGACGACGTGCTTGTTGTCGAGGTGGGGTGTCGGTACGGTGGTTAGAAAGAACTGGGAGCCGTTGGTGTCTGCATCGCAATTGTCAGTGGCTGCAGTCAAACCGGCGATTCCAGCCAAAGCATGAGTACTCACTGGGCCCAGCGTTGGCCATGGATAGAAGAAAAGGGCGGTCGTGTTTAACGGGAAAGGCCTCGTCCTCAAACTTTGCGCCGTAGATGGACTCGCCGCCGGTGCCGTTGCCAGCGGTGAAGTCACCGCCCTGGATCATGAATTGCTTGATGACGCGGTGGAAGGTAGAGCCCTTGTAGTGAAGAGGCTTGCCGGATTTTCCCATGCCTTTCTCGCCGGTGCAGAGGCAGCGGAAGTTCTCGGCCGTCTTGGGGACCAGATCGCTATAAAGCTCCATCGTGATACGGCCGACGGGCTTACCACCGACAGTAATGTCGAAGAAGACGCGAGGGCGCGTCGGCTTGGTCTCGGTACCCTCAGCAGACATTGTGACGGTGTGGGGGGCTTTCTACTGATCTGGATTGTGTTGAAGTTGGTTCAGTTTGTTGAGAATGTAAGGCGAGTCTGAGCTCTGCACAGGCAGTGAGAGGAAGTGCGGGGTAGCAGGTCGGGTCACCACAGAACAGCTAGTGCCGTATAGAGTTGAAGTCCGCAAGAAACTGTAGCTAGTTGCCAACTGAGACGTAGAGCCTGAGGTTTGGAAAGATGGATGGAAGAAACGCTCAGAAAAAAAAAAGGGAAAAAATCCAATGGATGAGAAATGATACTGGCGATGGCCGACGATAAATGCGCCGGCACAGAGCTCAGGTGGGGGCTGTCGCTGGAGGTACGATGGAACTCTCTGGAATCCGATGCCAGGTGCGGGGCGGGGCAGTCAGGGGGAGGAAAAGCACCTCTGCCCTGCATGGTTCGTCGGGAGGGAGCAACAGTTTACTCAGTGCGGCCAATCAGAACCTGCCTCCCTGCCAATACAGTCTGTTGCATTAGCAGTATCTAAAACCTAAAAAACGTCCATGCACGAGGTTCTCTTATTGATATCTATATAGGTTATTACTTATTAATTCTAAAAAATATTATATAAAATTCTGATAGTATGAAGTATATATTACTTCACTTTCTTTTTATTTAGTTTGTTCTTAATAGAGATATACTACTTAAAAGTCTTATGTTGTGTTAGTAGTGTCTGGGTACTGCTAATAGAACTATTATATTGATAGCATCCTAGCTAATCAGAGGCTGAGAAAAAGACTGATTCTTAGCTTCTAATTGGCTCGTTCTGGACACTGCCAATGCAACTGACGCTGTCAACGCAACGGACTGTATCCCTTCAAGGTCTGAGAACTAGGACACTTTTCGCATTCGACTATTGATGTAGGGGCACGCAAATGCAGAATAAATGGTTTCGAAGCTTCCTCCTCCATAGTCGAAATTTGAGCTAGAGCCACGTTGCTGCTCCGTCATCATCGTGATGGTCGCGTCTATGTCTGTATAGCTCATTTACCACATCTCGTGGGAATGAGACATGTTATTTGCTCTATTCGATCGTCTCTAGTGCTGTGCATCTGTAAATCAAGGAGGAAAGAGCGCATTCTTTGCCACGTGGAACGCCGTATCTGTGGGCTTTGTACCAGGCCCTGTCTATGCCTTCGTATAATTTAAGCCATCCCGGAGCGTCACCGGGCGTCTTGTCCCCGACGTTTAGCAACTCATGTTCTCGTGGTGTGCGGTCAGTGGTTACTCAAGGCTTCGGCACAGATTCTGTGTTCAACTCAAACGTAACCTGGCATCACTGGAGGTCAGCGCACAACTCTGCAGTATAGTTCGGAGAGGCACACACCGGGCCGTCGTTAGTCGAAGACACAGCCATCATGGCCTGAAACCGTCCGTCCTTGATCTTGTCCGCTGCGTAATTGTCCTGCACCTTTTGCAGAAAGTAGTGATAGAGCTTCTTGGCCTCTTCTGCCGGCGCGCTGAGACGGAAGTCGGGCTTGTTCTTGACAATCTTGGCGAATAGTGTGAACTGAGATACTAGATTAAAGGTCAGAAATGGCAGCCCCGGGCGTGGGCGACGATGCTTTGCGTACCGCAGAGGACTTCTCCGTCAATGTCCTGAACTGTTTTCTTCCACTGAGACTGTATTAGAGGCAAAAGAGATTAAGGGTGGGAGAGATGGCAAACGCACTCTGCCTCCGGCGTCATCATCCCACATCTTGAGCTTCAAAACCTTGTTTGCAAGAATCCCGGCATCTTTCTCAGTGTCGCCTGGCGCGACAGCAGCGAGAACTAGAATGCCCTTTCCAATTGACGAGATAACCTCGTTGTCCACCGCTACTGAGGCGGAAAAGACACGCTGGACGATGGCTGGTAAGGAGGGCGTCAGTAAATCGGCCATAAGCAAATATGTGAGAGAGCCTCACCCTTCATTTTAATTCTGCTTGTCCTTCTCCTTCCTCTTCTTGAATAGCGTAATAATGTCCTCACAAAAGGCACCGGATCACAGGAGGTTGGCAGGGTTCAGTGCCAAGCTAATGGAGGTTCTTACACCTCGATTGATTGTCGGACCGTGACTCTATCAAACAGACACCCCACGAGCAAGCGTCAAAACACAAACAGAAGCAGCTAGCTAGCGCCAGGGTGTTGGCGTCGTTTGAAAGCTCTGAGAAGCTGCCACCTGAGCGTAGGAAGCAAGCAAGGAAAGGAAATGGGACAGCAACTTGACAACGGAAAACAGCGTGCTTCAAGTGTGTTCAAACAGGGGCTGTAAATGGCCTAGATAGGTTGGTTGGTCGGTCGGTTCGTTGGTAGCAAACAATGAGACATGGGTACACTACAAGTGCTCTCCTCTTTGGTGGAGGTGGCTGGTCCTCGCTTGGACGCGACAGAGAATGGCAGCTGGCAAGGCTGGGCTGAACAGTGGTCCGTGTCATCATCAACCATGACACCAAAGTAGTCGCAACTTTATCTTAGTTAAGAGCAATAATGACATGCACCTTCTTTTTTCATTTCGACTGTCACCAAAAGCAAGATATGTGACAGAAAACTATACCTGAAACTCTCAAGGACCGTTTTGTGACCTTGGTAATGCTTCAGAGTCCAAAACCCCCGTTTTGGAGGTATTCCTTCTGTTAGTCCTTCCCTTTCATCTTCACTCACTAGCGCAAAGTGAGTACCTAGAACCTTTGTCTTCCGCACAGCAACCACCCTCCAGCTTATTCTTCTTCATGCG
This sequence comes from Colletotrichum echinochloae, assembly GCA_016618095.1. NCBI lineage: Eukaryota > Fungi > Ascomycota > Sordariomycetes > Glomerellales > Glomerellaceae > Colletotrichum > Colletotrichum echinochloae. Next base: position 2,300,201 of record JADEZT010000007.1, read on the forward strand.
CAGAACCTCAACCCATCAAACGCCTCACTGTCGACAAGCACACTTGTATCGCACAACCAACGAACGCCGGTAACACGGCGCAGTAGTCGTCACACCCAAGGCAAAAAATACTGCCCATCCTTCTTTTTCCTCACACACACCCTTCGATCTTTTCGACGGCTGTTTGCTACACGAACACAGCTTTGAGTCGAAACCCAACCATCATTCGCGCACCTGACACACCCAACCCGTGGGTTATCGAGACACATAACCGGGCCTGGTCTCTTCATTAATTTCGATACAAAGACTGGCACAATGGCGGCACGGAAACTGCAACAAGAAGTAGACAAGTGCTTCAAGAAGGTGGCGGAAGGCGTGGCTGAATTCGAAGCCATCTACGAAAAGATTGAGCAGTCCAACAACATCTCCCAAAAAGAGAAGCTGGAAGACAACCTCAAGCGCGAAATCAAGAAGCTACAGAGGCTTCGCGATCAGATCAAGACATGGGCGGCAAGCAATGACATCAAGGACAAGGCTCCTTTACTGGAGCACCGCCGACTGATCGAGACGGTTGGTCCACTTCCCCCGGTCGCGAGCCCTTCCCCGGCGGCCCTGCTAACGCTTCCGTCAGCAAATGGAGAAGTTCAAGGCGGTCGAGAAGGCCATGAAGACGAAGGCGTACTCCAAGGAAGGGTTGGCCTCTTCAGCGAAGCTCGATCCCCAAGAACAGGCAAAGGCGGAAGCAAGCGATTTCCTCAACAACATGGTTGACGAGCTGGAGCAACAAATCGAGACTTTGGAGGCCGAAGCCGAGGCGATACAAGCGACCATGAAGAAGGGCAAGAGCCAGACTGCCAAGGCGGAACGAATGGCCGAGATTGAGCGCATCATCGAGCGGCACAAGTGGCATCAAGGCAAGCTCGAGCTTATTCGGAGGTCTCTGGAGAATGGCGGAGTCGATACGGATCAGGTTACCGACCTCGAGGAGACGATTCGATACTATGTCTCAGACGGCATGAATGATGACTTCATCGAGGACGAAGAGATGTACGAAGAGCTCAACCTGGACGAGGAAGAGGGCGTGTACGGCGTTCCCCAGGATGGCGACAAGAACTCTTCGCAAGACACGCAATCTTTGGCGGACGAACCCACACCGGAACCCGAGGTCGTGAAGCCTCCTCCGAAGCCAAAGGCGGTGGCGGAAGCATCCGCATCAGGGCGAAGGTCTAGTGCGCAATCCAAGTCCCCTCTACCCGCGCTGGCGACTTTGCATACGCCATTACAGACTATCAGCAGCAATGGCGCCGCAAATGGACCAGCCATGAAGCCAGCCATCGTCCCCGCGAGACCGGCCGAGGGCCTCAAATACGCGTCGGCGGCCGCCGCTGCGGCGGCATCGGACAAGATTGGCATTTCTCCCCTGCCACCTCCACCAGGCGCTGCACCGATCAATTCAGGGACCCCGGCGACACAATCGAAGAGCAGCGCTGCAGGCTCTCCAGCAGCCACGCCGGCACATCCAGTTGCGCCAAAGGAACCAGAACCCAAACAGTCTGCAGCGCCCTCAAGCAGCGCAAGCGAAACTCTGGCGACGGCCGCGAAGCCGACAGCAGCTCAGACCAAGGCGGAGAAACGTGCGCTCAAGAATCAAGCTGCGGCGGAGGCATCGTCGGCAGCCAAATGTGGGTCTTTGTCCATGAATTGCCCATTGCATGACGTACTAACCATCTCAGCATCTCAAACAAACGGCGGTGGTGCAAATGGTGTCAGACCCTCTGCGGAGGAAGAAGAGGAGTCGATATACCACCTCCCCTCTTCCCTGCAAGACCTCGTCGAGTCCTTTGAGGCATTTCGTAAGCGTCCAGCGCCCTTCTCTTCGCCTTCAACGCAACGCATGCTCCAGGCAAGCCAGGCCATGTGCCCTGACATCATGGACACGGACGTGCCCAGGACCTACCGTCCCGAGCTGCGTCTTAACTCAACTGGCGTGGGCTTTCCCCAGGAGCCGCTTGCGCTGTTCGACGACCCGCGACTGTACTCACGGATCGACCCCGATACACTCTTTTACGTCTTCTACTACAAGCAGGGCACGCCTCAGCAATACCTGGCTGCCAAGGCATTGAAGGACCAGAGCTGGAGGTTCCACAAGCAATACCAGACCTGGTTCCAGCGCCACGAGGAGCCCAAAAACATCACCGAGGAGTTTGAGCAGGGCACCTACCGCTTCTTCGACTATGAGAGCACTTGGTAAGTTGCGGCTCAACCAATGATGTGATTCGAGGTCAGCGACTGACAGGATACGCAGGATGAACCGCAGAAAGGCGGACTTCAAGTTTGCGTACAAATTCCTAGAGGACGATGTATGAATAGGCGGCGACGATCACAGGGTTTCATGCCATGGGTGGCCTCGGATTGGGATGGGGCGGGGGGAAAGGCCTCGAACCATTGGTATGGGCGGAACGGCGTTGCCTCGTTTTTGCGGAAACATACCGCCAGGCCCATCTGGCTTTTTGTTTGTTGTTTAAGTACACTGACTATTGACTGGCTCCGAAAGGGGAGGCGGAAGGCCACCTCGAATCGGCATTTGCACATGATGACTAATTCATTTGTAACCCGTGTGACCATAGACGAGCGAGCACGTTTGGCGCAGCCAAGGTCACTTGGAAGCGAATCCAGCCCTACAACTTGCCCGACGGTTTGTGCTTTCCCGTCGGACGAAGTGGTTGGGCATAGTATCCGTTGGCACCTAGGTAATGACGGCGACGGAGGTTCAGATTCGGCCAAACCGAGCCTAGGCAAGAAAACCGGGCTCCCCGTCTGTTGCCCTGTCATACCAGTATTCCGCTCTCTGCGCGGCAAGAATCACGATCAACTGCGAGTCGGTTGCTGAACGCCCCCCCACGATCTACACCATGTGGCTCGCTCGTCCGGGGCGACGAACTAGGTTGTCGACGTGCCGGTAGACTTACCGGGTGGCTCGAATGGCGACCGAGGCTGAGGCATTGATGACGAAGCTATCTTGGGTTGGGTTGCAGCGAAGCTAGCTAGCTATCCAGCGAGATAAGTAGACAAGCGTTGCCATTCTGCAATAAACCAACTCCGCCACTGCTCACATCACAAGTCGGGCGTCAAGAGGCCGGGTGTGTCGGGGAAGCCAGCGGTGTTGATAGGGCGGTGAGTCTGCAAGCATCCCTTCCCGCCTTGTATTGTATTAGGTCGTAACGTCATGCCTAAGAAGAAGTAACTCGGCAAGGTAGATAGGTACCTACGTAGATGACCAAGGCGCGCGCCGAGGTCGATGGTGTAGTGAGAAGAAGGTGGCGGGGCTCGAAACGAAACGCAGCAAGCAGGTCATCACGCATCGCGTTTGCCTCTTTGGGTTAGGCGATAGAATGTTTCTAGAAGGTCCTTGGAGCTCCCCTGACCCACCGGGTACGCTTGCCTGCCATTCTTGCCTTCGCGCCTTCCAAACCGGGCCCAGTTCCTAGGGGGGACCCAGTAGCCAGGCGCCCTGTCAGGCTGCCACCCACAAGATATCACTTGCTACCTAATCGCAAACCCACATCTCAACTTTTCAAAGCTACCAGTACAGCACAGCACACAGCACCAACCCAACTCAGTGTTATTTTCCTTTCTTTGTCTTTTTTTTTTTCCTTCTTCAGAAAATGGCTCGTCCGAACACTGTCCCCATCTGGATGGGACCCGCCCTTTAGATGCACATGATCTGCGCATTTTGGGAGGTCCAACAGGCAGACGAGCAACCTCTCCGTTTTACTTCACCAAGTTAATCTGCACTGCCTGTCAGCACGGAGATCGCACACACACCCGTCGCCCCGCACTTCCGCCGGAACTAGTAAGGAACCAGACTTGGACGGTTGTGTTAGTCCTTGTCCTCTTCTATGGAATAATAGTAATTCGCGCATAGGACAAGGTGCCGCGTCTCTATCCAGCATTCCATGTGCATCTGACCCGAGGTGGCTTCTGCGCGAGAAACCAGACAACCCTCTACATAGTATGCACATCTTACTCTCCCCCCTTGCAATCCACACTCACCGCTAAAGTTGCTCTCCCTGCCTGTGCCAATGCAGCCAATGAACTCCACGTCGGTACAAACGGCCGATTCGTACCGAGTAATAACGACAGCGGAACTGTTGGCTCCCCCTCGGTTAACCTGGGTCTCAGGCGATTCAGGTGGGCAAACATGCAACTCCCCCCCCCACAGCGGATTCAACGGGATAGCTTAGGTAGCCTGACCTCCGATGGAATACCTTGGACAGTCAATGGTCACACTGCGACCACGCTGCGCGTCGCAGCACACCACTTAGTACAGGATGGCGGCGATCGAACGTCTCTTCTGCCGTCCCTCATGAACACATCAAATGAGGTAGGTACAATGGTACTCAAGCTTGCTACGAATCCCGCGAGGTACACTTTGACTTCACCTGTCTTGTTCCGAATGGACCGATAACGGCTTATAATCTGTGCCATCATTCCTTGCCCGATTCCACTCTAGTATATGGACCCTGCACGAGAGCAAGGGCCGGAACTGCAAGCGTCACTAGTGTGGCAGTGCGGGGCCAGGCAACGACAGGAATGGCTTTCCAGTCAAGCCTCTGCCATCCGCGATTCCGATCTTCAGTCCCTAGTAGGTATCTCGACGGAGTACAGGATTACAGTCCTGCCAAGTTTCGCCCTGAGACCCATTGCTAACCAATACAACAGCCACTGGCCTGCCAGCGAGCGACAATCCGTCGCTGCGCCATGGCATACTCAGCACAAGACTCGCCCCTGTCGCCGTCCTTCGAACCCCCTGGCTCAGACCTTGCGCGGGATACGGTACCTACCTCGCGTTCCCAAATCCGGATTGACTGACCGTGGCCTCGACCCTGCCGACGCCGTACTTGTACTTACTATAAACACAGTACAGCCGAGCACCAGAACCCTTTCCGTATTGGCCTTTCTCGTGCCCCAGTTTATCTTTTGGGTCTGCTAGGCATGTCTTGGGTAACTCGAGTAACTTTGCCAATAAGGCCCGGCCAAGGTCACTCGGTGCTGACTGCCCAGCCGGAAGTCCTTTGACCCTTGATCCCTTGAGACTCTGCTGCGTAGGGCCACGGCCGTTTCAACAACCCCCTCCCATATGTATGCACCTCGCACTTGATCCCCGCCAGCCCTGTCAAGCGATAGGTTGGCGCATCGTCATGGGAGCGTCTAGTGGGTCTTGGGCTGACCTGAACCCAGAGATGCCAGTCTGTCTGTCGCCTTCCCAACCGCAAGTAATGGGTGCGTCTCTGCTTGGCCCTGTTGATTATGTGGCTGGCGACTTCTAAGCCCCCTTCTAGAAGCACATCTCTCACCGAGGACTGCCCTTCGTACTTCCAATCTGGTGGAGAAACCCTGGCACTTGCAGTTGTTTCCTCGCTTCGCGCCGTCTGGGCACAGGCAACTCTATCCTATCTTCCCCTTCCGCGGCAATGGACCGGAGAGGGGGGTGGGCGCTGAAGTAGCCCTTTTGAGGCTCCCAATGGCCAAGACCGTCCTACGAAGACGAAGGCATGTGCTGGTGGGGTGGGTATCCATGACCCCATTCCGCCAGCACCTCGTGTATCTGTGCCGCTTGACGTATCTGTGCCGCCTTTATTCCTACAAGGCGGTGAACTTGGCTTTGCCTCATCCTGCCTGCTCATACTTGAACCACCCGTTTCCCATGAACTCTCGAGTTTGGCAATCACTTCGGCACTCCACCTGTTCCACCATCTAGTGTCTTGGTCTACCGAACAGAGACTGTCTGCCCAACTTCGCACTAACGGGCTTCACACTCCTTTACGAACCTCGATACACAGCAAGACATTGCATTGCCATCCTCCCACCCCTCAACCGCAAGCAAACTCACCTCATCGAATGTGAGCCACTATATATCCTCCGTTCAGAGACTGGCACCCACGTTGCCAAAAGCGACATCCGCATTGTGTAAGTTGCTGACTTTGCTTGGCTCCCGGCGGCAGTCTTTAATATTGCTTACCTCTGTCACTCCACCTTTGCCGCTCCCATTCTGTCGAGATCACCCTTCCCTTACTGAACTGCTATCCAGAAGCCGAGATACAAGACGGTTTAGACAGCACAGAAACTTGACGTGTTTTGGACGAAACAATGGACAGCCAATATTACCGCGGCACAAACTATTATGTTAACGCAACGTCTCCAGTATCGTCAGGGGACTACCTAGAATCTCCCGCGTTCCTAGAAACTCCGGAACTTGCGCGTCAGCTCTCGGACGTCAGCTCTGGAGGACCTCTTACACCCTCTTCGTACGGCTCTTCCCCCGGGATGTCATACTCGTATCCGCATAACATGAGTCACTCCCCGACAGCCAATTACGGAGACAGCTACGATGAGAGCTACGGAGACAGCTTTGCGGCATACTACAGCGACGATTATGCGAACGGCGCATCGTCGTCAGCACAAGAAATGCCAGGGCCGTACCGCGGAAGCATCGACTGGTCCCAGTATGATTATGTCCCTACTGAGGACGGAGGTTACTGGCAAATGAAACCGCGATATGTTCCTGCAGGACAGTTTCCCACAGTGATACCCCACCAAGGGTACGTGGAGGCTTCTCACGCAAATCATGGACGAGCCATGCTAACGATACTGTGTCCAGGGGTCAAGAGCAACAAGAAGCCGTGGAATACAAGTTCCCTTGTCTGGAGGCGGGGTGCACAGCGAACTCGTTCAAGCGCAAAGCCGATCTCGAGAGACATTACAGACAAGTCCACCAGGACCCGTCCAAGAAGGAAGCTCACAAATGCGACTACCCAAAGTGCTCACGGAAAAACGAGCCGTTCGGACGACGAGATCATTTCCGGGACCACCTGCGAGATTATCACAACGAGGACATCTTCAAGCGAGGCACCCACGTGGAAGACAGCTGGCTCAAAGGGCGCAATCTCTCGTCGCGGTGGTGGCGGTGCTCGAAATGCTTGATCCGAGTCGACGTCAACTCATACCCCGACCACGTCTGCCCAAAATGCAAAAACCCATGCGAAGACAAGCGCAAGCGTGCGAGAGGTTGGCACTGAGTGAAGGTCGTCAAGGGCGCTGCCCCGTGTCTTTCCCCCCGGGCGGGTTAGGAAAAAAAATAAAGACACCAAGAAAAAACCGATCACTAGAGATGAAAGAACACATACACACAACCTGGACCTGGACGACGTGCTTCCCCACATGGAAGGGTACATAGCGATCAATGTTCACGACGTAACGCAAGCCACATTCGGAACCCAGGAGCCGGGGCAGTTACCCGACACCGACACGGCATGACAACCCTAGCGAGGGAACCTCGTTTTCTCGTTTGGTTCGGCCCACTTGCAAAAGTGCGGCTGAGGCAACACAAGCTCATGACGCTGGCAGGTCGGGCATAGGGGCGTATAGCAGGGCCAATCATGCCCGGGCGCCTCGGCCACGCTGCAGCTCGCTTTCTCTTTCGGAACTGGGCGGCCGGCTCAGTAGCCATGTCACCAGGCTTTCCGTACCCGTATCGGAACCAAAAGGCCCAGGAAGGTCCCTTTGCGCCTAGATTGCGATTGGACGTGACCGGCATGGCCCCAGGCATCCGTGTGGGCCGGGGCGGTTGCGATGTGTCGTTCGACGTCGAGCTATGCCCAAGCAGGAAGGCTTCGAGAAAGGTTCCATGCGGGCTGTGTGGCTTTGGCCACTCCACGTCCGACACCGAAGGTGGAAGTGATCCTTTGGAAATCATTTCGGCCAGTTGCTGCGCTTGATTCGTACGGAGGGGAGGTGGAACGCTCGATCACGCATAGCTAGTGTGACAGCAAGGAGGTTGTACAGTAGCCTTGGCGGGTGTGCGTGTGTGTGTGGGTGTGTGATGGTTGACGACGATATACAGGGCTTGTCGTGATGTTTTCCTAGCACCGGTGGGGCTCTGGCTTTCTTTACACTACTTCTTTCCTGTCTAGTTCTGGTTTCGTTCCCATGGAACGGGGGTGTGAAAGGTGTGTGAAGGGGGCATTGATAGGACGGATGACGATTGGAGCACCTTGCAGATGTGGCGCAAGGCATATTCGGTTTTTATGGTCGATGTGTGCCTCGGTCTCTCTCGCACTCGAGGCATGGCATTTAGGGGTCTTTGACTGAGCTGATTGGACAACGGATGATGATGCATATAGAACGGCGATAGCTTACCGTTTTCCGGAAGCGGGACACGTCTGATTCTCTACTTCCCCCTTTTTTTCTTCTTTTTTCTTTTTTCTTGGGTTTGTTTTTTCTTTTCCCTCGGCTTCTTTAGCAACGATGACTACTGCTATGAAATCAAATGACGGCATACGATATAGGTAGGCAGCTGGATGGAGCGACAGCGTAATGGATGAGGAAGAGATGAAAGGGAGCAGGGAGGAGAAGAGAGGAGCGGAGCAAGAAATACAAAGATACCCTATTGGAATTACACAATCACTTCTATACCGCATCGCATTGCATCGCATCGCACACGGCTGACGGGAGCGGGAGGCTAAGCACATGAAATGCACCACCGCCCATGTCTTTCTCGCTTGGGAGAGTCACGGAGTGAAACAGTTAAACAGGGGGAGGTGGTCTCGGGTCAGATAAGCTGCCTTGAGCAGAAGAAAGGTGGGCGGCGGAACTGGCAGAGGGATAGAAGCGAAACCAACCTACTCGGTCTCGTTGTGACAAGAATGGCGCGCCGGAACAGAAAACCGCCTTGCGGGAACGAATGCCTGACGATGGACAGGGCATGTTTCCACCCCCCCTCGGTTCCTCGTAGGGTCGTACTCCGAGAATAGGTGTTGGGAGTGAGATAGTGTGTTAGGTACCTACTTGGGAGTGGAGCAGCTGAGAGAAGGCTAAGCCTAGCATGCCGTGCAGGGTGCGGGGAGACGGGTGGTGGTGGCTTGTGTAGAATCGACAGATTAGCGTACATACGTAGTACGCTGATGACACGGAGAGAATTGGGAACTTTGGTATTTGGAGGGTGGGGTGGGATGTGTGATGTAGCATCCCTAAACTACATGCTACCAATACGTGTACACGCCGGCATTGCACTCCAGACACGGCACGGTTTCTGCAGAGCTCTCCAGACCAAGGGGAAGAGGGGGGGGGCAGTGGTGAATCTCACAAGAGCTAGTGTAAGCAGTATAGCTACCTGTATTGTCAATTTATGGACACGACACGGACACGGACATGGAAAGATGAGCCTTGTTTCTCCACAGGGGCATTCGCAAGCAACACGATGTGCAAGCAGGTATTGCACGTTTACGGACGCTCAATGTGGAGACGGAGAAGGGAGAACCTCGGCTGCTCGGCGACCACTCCGACGAGTGTGATTCGCGAGCGGAGGGAGCACGCCGTTGCTGCTAATGCGTCAGAGGCTTTGTCGAAGACCCTGGCGAGACTGGCTGTCAAGACGACGGGGGGGAATGGGACGCAGCAGAGATACACGATACTCTCACTTCCCCCTCCCATCGTTTGCTCTCAGTCTCTCTCTCGAGAAGAAAAAATAGATGGGGAGAGAGAGGCGGCTGCGCAAAGGTGTACGTGTACGGCATAGAAATAAGGAATCTTGGCGGGACCGAAGGTGCATGGGTGCTGCGTTTATGCTTATTGGAGTGTGTGGGAGGAACTGGGCTGTGGTGGATGCTCTCATTTGCCGGAGTAAGGAATCATTCGCACATCCAGCGCGCGCGCGCACACACACACACACACACACACACACACACACACGCAGGCACACACACCTGCACCATAGTGAGGCCAGCCAGGCGAACCCTGCCTGACTGTTTCCTCTGTGGCCTGGGGGATACAGCAATGGCGCCAGTAGCTTAAACGAACCCCTGCTTTGCGGAGTAGGAACGGGCTGGGATTGGAAGTTTTGGCGTCATCAAGGCGCAGCATTGGCATGGCGTGGGCATGGCGTGGGCATGGCACTGGCGGATACGGGTGCGGATTGGCAATTTGGGGTCCTGTTGATTTGCTGTGCTGTGCTGGCGGCCGGGCTGAGTGGATGGGTATCTACCCGATGGCAAGGTTGTTGCTGTTATGGTTGCTGATGCAGTATCTGCCTAGAGGAGTGGATCGTCACGGGACACCAACGACAGACGACAACATCATTGGCGTCACGGGGGATGTCTCTACGAGTTGACGAAATAGCACCGCCCTCTACATGTTGCGTCGGTGGACGTGGGTGTGTTCCGGGAAAGATGCTCTCGGATGCGGCACAACAGCGTTCGAGAAAGCTGTTGGTTTTTTGGGGGGGGCGGGGGGCACGCTCGACCTGGCCGACCATCCGATCGACCGCAACCGAATGCCGTAAACTGTGTAGATCCGTAGGAATAAAGGATAAGAGGGACCGCCTTGGATACGTACCTCGATGCCTCAGTAAAGGGAAAAGGAATAGGGCTGAGCCGTTTCTGGGTGGTGGAGGGGGAGGGGAAGTGAGACATTGACATGTTCATTTGAATTGGCGGTGTCCAGATATCCAGGATACTTAGCACCGTCAAGGTACACCACACCACTCGGCCCCCTTGGCCGTTTCATAGCCTGCACACGGAATCGCTCTCGCCAGCGATCAACAAACCCGCCGAATGCGAAGGGATATGCGTGAGGCACTCACAGCTGAGAGGCCAGTGTACGTAGGCGCCCGGAAGAAGGGGGGACACAAGACATGAGACCTGGAGGAACACCGATATCTGACAGTCAGATTCGGCTGCAGGCTGCAAGAGTTGCATCGCATAGATACTGCGTTTGGGCTTAGGTTACGTTCACTAGGAGTGTGTGGGATGTGTGTACATACCTGACTTGGCTATGCGCTTTTGGGTCTTGTTGGCAGGATTACGTAGGGAACCTTGTAGATCGGTCGGTCGGTCGGTCGCGCATGCACAAGGCCCCGCGGACTGCGCATGGCCGGTGCAACGTATGTTCATTGTTCACAACCGGGCGATGACGCCGTGCCCAAGGGACGGAGGTTCGGCGGGAGCCGCACGTGACATTTGCTTAGATTTTGTTTATTAGGTAAGTGGCCTTGGTCAAACCTAGATAGGTAGGCAGGTAGAGTTATGTAAGCTTCCTCCCAAACCACCAAGGTACTGACTGGGTGGATGAGAATCTCTCGCCTTCGGTCGTTGCGACGGCTTTCGCGGATCTAGCGTCGCCGAGATCGGAGCGGCCCAGCTCCGCTCTGCGGCGAAAATGAGAGTCACAGTGGGGTCTCTGCGCCGAGGCATGGCAAAAAGTTTTTTATGTGTTGAGGCTATCACGGCCTACAGGGTTCGTTTGCGAAGGCTCTAGGGCTATGTCGACGAGTTTTTGGTCGATGAGTCCTGGGCCGATACCAGGGTGAATGCATGTGTTCGCTGCTGAAACTACCTGGATGCGGAGTCCTTGCGCGGTTTTGGCAAAGGGGTAGAGATGTGTAGGCGCATTTCCAGTCGGGTATCATCGAGAGACGGGCGCCTGTGCCCCGACTCGAAGCTCTCTCAACCTTGTCCAGTGATCAACAAGACTTCATGTCCGTCAGGCAATGAACCGCGTCTGTCGAGCAACGTCGAACAACAACAAACGGCATAGACATCACGGGGCGCAGCACCTTTGTCCATTGAAGGCTTGAGAGCAACACCCATTGGATGCTGTTTCGCTCTGTTTGCTTTCCCCGCACGAAGCTCTCTGGCAGCATGTGGGGAAGAGGCGCAGAGAGGTCCTTTTATTTAGCCCTTCCAATCAGACTCCTTCTGTGCAGTGTTCCCGTCCCGTTTACCCATTCCATTGACACATTCGCATTGGTCCGCAAACAGCAGAGAGGGGGGCCAAGGGTCGGGTCACAGGCGCTTGCTTCTGAGACAGGAAGAGGCGACGACACCTGCAGAACGAGACTTTTTCGCTGCAGAAGATTTTCATATTGAAAGCGTTGATGCATTGAGCGGCGTAAGGGCGGACGCTTGCCTCAGAGCACGGTTCTACACCAACAGGTGAAGGATGAATTGTCGCAAATAAAAGGTCATTGGCTCAAGGTTTGGTCCAAGTCTACGTGCCGATATAGGATCACGAAAAGGACTCATCCAACCTCGAAAAGTCAAGGATCTAGGCAGGAAGGGGGGAGGGGGAGGGTTCCCCTCCCTCTTCTCCTGACCAGGGCCGATGTTATCCATTCATGGAATGAGTCGTTCTACTTCTACCTCGCAGGCTCCGTGACCAGCGGTCAGTGACAGGCACCGGAGAAAACCAAAGGAATACCCGCAAAAACAGAGCTGTCCTGGTACCTCTACTTCAATATCCCCGGTGCGGTAGCTTCTCGCCTGGCCCGCCCACATCGGTCCCTAGAAATAAAACAAGCACCTGTGACGATCTCGGCTCGGCTGTCCTTCCGCCTGGCTATTGCGGTCCCGTGCTGTTTGACTCTTGCTGGGCTCCTGCTTGACTCTTGTCCTGTACGAGTTTAATTGCAACCGGTAGCTTCCCTTCTCTTCCTCTCCAAAGTGGCTTGTCATCAGTTTGTCTTTGCAAGCTTCCCCTCCCCATCCTCTCCCTCCTCGAGCCGAACCTCCTCTAGTTCTCAGCTTTGCCGTCGTCGCCAACTAACCGGTCGCGGCTTGACTCTTGCGCCTCCGCTACGTAGGTCCTTCTGCACTCTCGACAGAAACCTCTAGTAAGCCAACACAGGCCCCGGAAGCCATTTCAGCTGCCGGATCACACTCTACCCGGCTACATCCTCCTGTCCCCCCCGCCCGCCGGTCAACGTCCGAAAAGCCGAAAATCCCCTTCATATTCGAGCGCAACCGCCGCCGCTACCCAATTCCGACCGCCATCATGAACGCAGCCCGCTTCCTCCGCAGACCCGCGACTTTCGCCCTCCGGCCATCCTTCGTCATCTCCCCCTCTAGCTTCTCCGCCGCCCCCGCGTCGTTCATCGCCGCCCGCACAATGGCGTCCGCCATCCAGAAGATCAAGGTCAAGAACCCCGTCGTCGAGCTTGACGGCGACGAGATGACCCGTATCATCTGGCAAACCATCAAGGACAAGTTTATCCACCCCTACCTCGACATCGACCTCAAGTACTACGACCTTGGCCTGCCCTACCGCGATGAGACCAATGACAAGGTCACCCTCGACGCCGCCGAGGCCATCAAGAAGTACTCGGTCGGTGTCAAGTGCGCCACCATCACCCCCGATGAGGCTCGCGTCGAGGAGTTCAAGCTTAAGCAGAGTAAGTTCGCTGTTACCTTCGCCCACCCGGGACTTTTGCTATACGTTGGGGTTCCTTCAATCCCGTTTTTTCCCGCTCCGGGCACTCTTGTCTCATCCCGCCCGTCCTCCGCACTTCGGGACGCGCCGTCGGAAGCCTGCATATAGTCCCCCCTAGGGAAGCTATGCATAGCTCCCGTCATCGCCTCTCGGACCCCTCCCCCACCAGAGTTGCAACCAAAGGCCAGAAAGAAGAAGTAAGCTAACTCAATGGCTTTCTCCTTCCCCTCACGACAGTGTGGCTTTCCCCCAACGGTACCATCCGCAATCACCTCGGCGGCACCGTCTTCCGCGAGCCCATCGTCATCCCCCGCATCCCGCGCCTGGTGCCTGGCTGGAAGAAGCCCATCATCATCGGCCGCCACGCTTTCGGCGATCAGTACCGCGCCAAGGATTCCGTCCTTCCCGGCCCGGGCACCCTCAAGATGGTCTACACACCCGAAGGCGGCGAGCCCCAGGAGATCGAGGTCTTCAAGTTCAAGCAGGGCGGCGGCGTCGCCCAGACACAGTACAACACGGACGAGTCCATCACCGGCTTCGCCCACGCCTCCTTCAAGCTCGCCCTTGACAAGAAGCTGCCCCTGTATATGAGCACCAAGAACACCATCCTCAAGAAGTACGACGGCCGCTTCAAGGACATCTTCCAGGAGCTCTACGACGCCCAGTACAAGTCCGACTTCGAGGCGGCCGGCATCTGGTACGAGCACCGCCTTATTGACGACATGGTCGCCCAGATGATCAAGAGCTCCGGTGGCTACATCATGGCCCTCAAGAGTGAGTCCCCCTGTCCTGTTTTCGAAAACATTTCGATGGCTTGGAGAAGAATGAGTGACACGATGACTGATTCGACGGCCAGACTACGACGGTGACGTCCAGTCCGACATTGTCGCCCAGGGCTTCGGCTCCCTCGGCCTCATGACTTCGGTCCTCATCACCCCCGACGGCAAGACCTTCGAGTCCGAGGCGGCTCACGGCACCGTGACGCGCCACTTCCGCGAGCACCAGAAAGGCAAGGAGACGTCGACGAACCCCATTGCCTCTATCTTCGCCTGGACCCGCGGTCTCATTCAGCGCGGCAAGCTCGACGACACCCCCGAGGTCGTCGCCTTCGCCGAGTCCCTTGAGAAAGCCTGCATCGACACCGTCGACGTCGACGGCATCATGACCAAGGACCTCGCCCTCGCCTGCGGCAAGTCTGCCCGTGAGGACTACGCCACCACCAACGAGTACCTCGACGCCGTGGAGCGCCGCATGAAGACCATCCTCAAGGAGAAGTTGTAAATCGACTTTTTGCCCTGGCCAAAAGCGGCTGCGAGGCATGCCACGACTACCTCTATCCCAAGAGAAAAAACGATAATCTTTCTACACGACGAAACCTATGAAATGTAAGAGAAGGAACAGCTGGGTAGTAGAGTCCAGGAGGGTTTGCTCCCCCCCTGATTCTTTTCTTTTGAGAAGAAAGGGGAAAACAGAAAAAGAAAACACTACTGTATCTATGGGCCTTGCGATCTTGCTATTTTCTTTTTGCATTCAACGTCAACAGCGACGGCGGCGGCGGCAGCAGCGTGACCATGTACCTCTCTGTATTTTCAATCTCGTCTCTTCGGAATCTTCTTTCGAGCTACTTGATATCACGCCCGTCTCGGCATTAACCTGCGAAAGACGGACACTGCGACAGAGGAAGGAAGATATTGGGTGGGGAGGGGGAGGCCGTTCGTAGATGGGAGAAAGCCACCTCCGTGGTCAAATATCGACTGTCGTTTTATCACATGAAAAGAAGACGATGTCGTCTGTCATGTTGCCGTCAAGCTAGCACACCAAGCGCACGGCGGCGATGAAATAACGGGGGAGAGAAAAAAAAGCATTGTGCCATTGCTAGTCCCTAAATTTTGTCCTCCTTCCCCCTTCGAACCTGGATCTGGTGGAGGATAGCCCCGTTACGCCGTCCCTTTGAGCTCTGTCCCTACTTCTCTCACCCCACGCGCATGCTCGTAAGCCCTGGACCTCCCCCTCGCGGTCGAAGAACATGCGAAACCGCCGTTATTGTATGATGTACTGTACAATTCTAGAAAGGAAATGGGAAGGAAAAAAAAGACAGGAAGGAAAGAAGTATTCGAGCTGGCTTTCTTTCTCAGCCCTTGCACGATGAGGTTGATCAAATCGCCCTCCCCATACTGGCCTGTGGGCGTCGTTGATAAGCAGCTCCCGCCTGAGGAATCCGGATGCTCAGTTGTAAATCCCGCACCCCCGTATGAAGCAGACCTTGAGTTTCTGCGATGAATCGGCTGGGTGCCACGACCCGCCGGTGGCCGATGGTCGATGGCCTTTGGGCCTTTGTCCCGCTCCCAGACACGTTCGCCTACCGTCGGCCATCTATCTGTACAGACACACCATCAGTCATCCCTGTCGCGCGCGGCCTCGCTCTTGCGGCCCCGCTTGGTCACCGTAGGAGTCCCGACGTCAGCACCCTCGCTCTTACGCTTCTTCTTGGTGGGTCGGCTGCTCGAGCCCCGAGGCCGGTACCCCTCGTCCTCATCCCTGCCAGCGCGCTTTCTCTTGCCACGACCCGTGGCCAGCGTCGCGAAGCTGGGGCCGTCCGAGTCTGCCTCGTCGTCCATGCTGTGGTCATAGCTGTCGGCGTCCCGCCGCAGAGCCGCGGCCCGTTCGGCGGCGGCCGCCGCCTTCTCAGCGGCCCTCTGCGCGGCTTTCTCGGCCCGTACGGCTGCGAGGGAGGCGCGCTTACCGCCTCGGGACCGACCGCCACGAGTCGATTCGCCCCTGTGTGCGCCGCCGCGTCGCTTGCGGCCGTCGGTCGGGGGGGCCTCGACGGCCTCGTCATCGGCGGCGGGAGCAGCGTTCTCGGCATCCTGCAGAAACGTCTTGGGCGCGTGCTTGCGCAGCCAGTTATACACGCTCGTAGGGTTCTTCATGGCAATGCTCTGGGAGAGCGCGTGAGGGTTGGTCTCCGGGAGGGGGGCATTCGTCCGGGCGGCGGGCGCCAGCGTCGGAAGGAGGTTGTCAGGGTCGACACGTCTGTCGACGTCGTGAATGTAGTCATCGACGTCATCAGGCGTCAGGAAAGACGGGGGATGGGACTCGCCGGAGAAAGGCTCCATGTCGGCGACAACGGTGGGGTATTGCTCCTTGGCCTGAGAGTAAGTGTAGTGCGGCACCTCCTTGAGGAGCGTCTTCAACGACTTTTTCGGTACATCGGGATTCGGCTCTTTATCGACGTCAAGAGGGGGGAACAAGGAGTCTTCCGGGGGCTCTTGTGCAAGGTGGAAGCGCTTATCGTAGGGGATTTGAGCCGAAGCATTCATGTCCAGCAGCAGGTCAAGTATGCGACTGTTAAGTAGGGGGGAAAAAAGTGTTAGAGCGCCGCGCAACTTTCCACAGAGGGCCTGTTCGTTGATGGATTTTGTGCACTTACTCGTTCTCGATGGCGATGCGTTTGGCAGTGGCAAGCGCGTGAGACTCCTGGCGATGCAGCTCCTCGCAGTCGTGCATCTTCTGGTCGAATGTGATGCGCATCTTGCGGTACTTCTTCTTCCACGACTTATACGTCGCCTTTGCCTCCCCCGTTCTGCCATCTTCGGAGTCGTGGCCCTCGGCCTTGACTTCGCGGCTCGTGGTGATGCCGTTGGCGTCGCTCATGGCGGATGGCATTAGGCGCAGACGACGGGGAGGGTTTTCCGGTAATTGTCGGGATGGGGGTAAATCAATCGCGAATCGGAGATGGCATCGATTTACTGAAAGAGGAGGGGGTTTGTTAAACGATGGAGGGCAAATGGCAGGTATCTCCTACCATTGACGGATGAGGAAATTTGCTGTTGGTGATGATAACATTAAGGGCTGACTGTGGGATTGGGAGACCGCAACGTTGCGTACGGAGTTTCCACGGGCGCGGATGCAGGGCGACGACGAGGCTGCGATGCACGTTCCTGGCCACCTCTCTCCAGTTAGAGCTTGGGAAAAGCGTCAACAATACAACTACGCAGGGGGTCGGCATAAGCAAACCAGCACCGACGGGGAGGGTGTGGGCCGAGCAAGTGAACGCGGGGTGCGGCTATCGCATCTCAAACGCTCCAAATCTTTACACTCACTTTTTGGTGTGATAGATTCTCAGATTCCCAAGATCGACTGAACCACAGCTCCCACAACCTAGTTTTCATTACACTTCCCAACCCTCGTCTCTTGTCCGCGATTGCATGTTCCGCCTCTTTAGACCTTTACGAATGGCCGAAAACGCAGCAAAGAGACTCAAGATGTCGCCCGTCACCATCGGCACCCACAATGGCCACTTCCACGCCGACGAGGCCTTGGCCGTGCACATGCTGCGCAAGCTGCCCACCTACCACGACTCGCAGCTGATCCGCACCCGCGACCCTAAGCTTCTCGAGACCTGCCACACTGTCGTCGACGTCGGCGGTGAGTACGACGACGGCAAGAAGCGCTACGACCACCACCAGCGCGGCTTCGCCACCACCTTTCCCGGCAAGAACACCAAGCTGTCGAGCGCCGGCCTTGTCTTCATGCACTTTGGCAAGGCCATCATCGCCCAGAAGCTCAGTGAGGGCGCCGAGAAGCCCGTCGCCGAAGATAGCGCCGAGGTCGAGCTGCTGTACAACAAGTTGTACGAGAGCTTCGTCGAGGCCCTCGACGCCCACGACAATGGCATCTCCGTCTACGACCCCAAGGCCGTCGCCGCCGCTGGCCTCGAGAAGCGCTTCAGCGAGGGCGGCTTCACCCTCGGCTCCGTCGTCGGCCGTCTGAACCCCAACTGGAACGACCCGGTCCCGTCGGACCCCGTTGAGGCCCAGAAGCTCGAGGACGAGCGCTTCCTCAAGGCGAGCCGCCGCATCGGCGAGGAGTTTGACGCCGACCTCGACTACTACGCTAAGGCGTGGCTGCCCGCCCGCGCCGTCGTGCAGGCCGCCTTCGAGAAGCGTACACAGTACGACCCCGAGGGCCGCGTGCTGGTGCTCGAGGGCCAGAGCGCTCCCTGGAAGGACCACCTGTACTCCCTCGAGGAGGGCAAGCCGTCGGTCGTCTACGTCTTGTACCCCGAGAAGCCCGCGCCCGATGCCAAGTGGCGCGTGCAGGCGGTGCCCGTCACCAAGGACTCGTTCGAGAGCCGCAAGCCGCTGCCCGAGGCGTGGCGCGGCTTCAGAGACGAGGAGCTGGATGGCATCTCCGGCATTCCCGGCTGCGTCTTCGTCCACGCGGCCGGCTTCATCGGCGGAAACAAGACCTTCGATGGTGCCAAGGACATGGCGATCAAGGCATTGGGTCTGTAGATAGTCCGAAGGGTCTCTGGTCACTGGGAGGAAGGTCATTGGAACACGGGACGGCGTATGGCATCAAAAGAAAAGAAAAAAGTGTCTTATTGCTGATCAATACATTGGTTTCCTATCACGCCTACGGGTCGTCGAAAAAGTCCCTTGTCGTGTCGTGATTGCGAAGGCGCCAAACTGTTCTTTTCTCTCCATGCAGCATTGTAAGAACATCTCTTTTTTTCTTGTGTGAATATGTTGCTGATGTTATCGCAGCAATTCCCGCGCGTGCGATTCGTCATGTTGAAATAATGATGGAAGCCGGCGTGCGTCTCTAAGAAAGCCATCTCACTGCATCGGAGGGACACATGCGAAAGCTGTGAGCAGTGCGCTCACGCCGCGATAAGTCATTGGCGGTATAGATTGGGATACAGCAGTGGCACGAAGAGCATGCACACACATGTGGTGATTCAGACGAAGAGGGTTTCGATTTTGGTTGTTTTTGCCTGTCGTTTCCGTTCCCCCTTCGGTTCAGAATGCATGTACGGGGGGGGGGGGTTCAGTCTTCAATAGTAGTGCCGCGCATCGCGATGAGAATGTCCGGGGATGCGTCGTCGATGATAGAGCGCCGCAGACCGCAATCTCGTCCACAAGATAGAAGCCGAAAGGCACCAGTTCTCGTTTCCATCTCCACAAACCGTTTGTGTGGTTCCCACCTGATTCCAACGCCTAAGAGTTCCATAAAAAAAATTCAACACAGCATCATAACATCGTAGTAGAAATCCGGACCCAACAAACACCCGATTTGCCTCTAGGGAGCCCCAACAGCACCCACACGAAGCCTCTGAGAAAGATAGAGAGAGAGAGAGAGAGAGAGAGGGAAGAGGCGAGTTGACCAAGTAGACGCGTAAGTCGTCCGCACCCCGTCTCATCTTCGAATAGGAATGCTCTCCGTCTTGGCGGTTCCGTCGATCGGCAAGTCGTTCTCCTTGTCCTTGTGCTCAACCTCCTCGGCACTGGTCTCGCGGTTGAGGAAGCTCGCCTCCTTCACGGGGCTGCCGGCGTGGGCGCCGCTGGAGATGCTGCCGTGCTTGTTGCCGTTGAGGGAGGAAGAAGAATTGTTGACGGGGCTCGAGAGGTGGGGAATATTCTCGGGAACAGGGTGTTGGGAGCCGACGGCGCCCGTGTCGACGCTGTCGCCCTTGCCGGCCTTGGACATGGCATAGTCGCCCGAGTCGAAGTACTTGCGGTCCTTCAAGTGCTTGGCGAAGTGGTCCGAACGAGAGGGAAGCTTTCCGTAGAGGCGAAAAAGACGCTGTTCCTCGGGCGAGAGAGACTATGACGGGATCGGATCAGCGGAAGACACGTTGGTTGTGGAAAAGAAGGGCGGGTTGGGTTGCAAGTCGCGATGTTGCTGCCGGCTTCACTGCCAGGGCGGGGGGCATTGGGTAGCAAGAGTTTGGTGTTCACGTACCGAGACGTCGATCTTGTTCTTCTGGAGGGGATTCATCTTGTCGGAAGGGTTGTCGAACTTGAGATTGGTATTGAAGGGGCGGTCGGTATGTGAGAGTTCGCTCAAGGTTCGCAGGGAGAAGGGGGAGGTAAGAAGTCGGGAGAGGAGGGACGTTAAAGTGAGGTGGACGAAGTGGGATGCAGTGCGATTGTGACGGAAGTTGGAGGTGCTGGTGGGTTGTAAGGCAGCGGGTGCGTCTTAGTGGTTTTCAGCGGGGCCATTCTTTTTGGGGAGGGGGGGTAACGGGATAGTGAATGAAGTCAGACTACCTAGGTACCTAAGTAGGTAGGTCCAGAAGCAGAAAGGGGGGCAGTCACCCGGCATAGGTGGTGAATGAAGGGTGGGACAGGGGTAAGTGAACGGTAATGGGTACGTACCGTCCAGATGTACCGTTATAACGGGGGTCGAGTTTGGAGTAGGTGGTTTCCAGGTGGTACCTATCCCATGCACAGGTGTGAGTCGAAGGCGCTTCCCTAAAGTCGCCAAGTAGATAGGTACCTAGGTACCTACCTAGGCAAGTATGCGGTTGAGCCTAGAGACGGGCGAGGCCTGACGGGGGGAAGAGCAATCCGGGTATGATTTGACTAACAATTACCAAAAAAATGCAGTCAGTAAGTACACTATACTGGTAGAGGCAGCACGACGGGGAGTTGGCAAATACTCGGTTTCATCTGGTTCCCGAAGCGCAAAGTTTGAGCAGGGACAGCACACAATAGCAAGTGGAAGGGTCCAGGTCTATTATCGGGGCTACTGGCCTGGGGAGCGACCGCATGAATGTTTACAATCCATGTTATTGCCGGGCTCCCCATTTCCAATCACCAGCTGGGCTACGATTCGCTGGTACCATTATCTCCGTTCTGCGGCCCAATGCCTTGTTGTCTGGCAGACTGGCGGCGTTCCCGATGACACAGAAGCAACGGGGCGACGACGGCTTCTATCCATGGAACAACGGCGAGACGGAGGCCACCTTCTGCAACGCGGCATGGTTCATTTTCTTGCTTGTTTGCCCATATGCCTACCTACCGGTAGTTTGTTTACATACTACCTACCTAGGTAGTTCCTTGCTCCATGGCAACTTTGGAATCTGGCAAGCTCTAGACCTATCTGGATGGCAGCCCAACCCTATTACACACATCTGCAACATCCCGGCACCGGCTGGGCGCCTCCACCGCGGACTGTGTAACCTTTGCCGGTGGCAGAGTGTGCCGCCCTACCGGAAAGCATCCAGCTGCTCACTTGACCTCTCGGCCCCTTCCCCCCGTCCCCATGCAGAAAGGATGGGCTACAATTGTACATCGTATTACCCCAGAGACAAAAGCGAATCATTGCGGGAGTTCTTTCTAGCCTGGTAGACGGCACACCTACTACAGATCTACGGCGTACATAGTACCAGTATGTACTGGATACCTAGGTATGCACTTTACTTGTAATGCACTCCCAACACTGCCACCCGGAGGATGCAACGCAATTCTTGAACCGGCTTGTCGCTGGCCCCCACCAAGACACAAGATTCCAAGAACAATCGGCTGATTGCCCCCGGACGGACTTCCTTGGCGATCCTGAGGGTCTCGATTGACCTCTACCATCATCGGATCGGCCTCGGTTAACGCTCAGTCACCGTAATCGCCTCTCGTGCCGTCCGTGGTACCTGCCGCTGTCCCGCGGCTCGCATACCCGGGAGGCACTAATTAGGTGCCAGCGACTGAATCCAAGCTTCTACATACGAGTAGTTGGCCCTGGGTGGCCATGGCGAGTTCCAATTCTAGGTACCCGTCGCGGCTCCCGATGCCGATGCCTCATCAGCAACCTTTCTGACCGGCGAACGGTAATCCCAGGTGGTGCGACACTCGGTTGGAGAAGGGGGATGGTCCCCAAGTGATATGGTGAATACTGGCATCCGGAGAGACGGAGGTGGCCTGGTGACGTAAAGCTCCTATCCCTGCCATGCCTGTCCCAGTGAAGGAGGAACGAGCTCAGTACTTTGTACTGTATTACTGGTCAGACTGCGAGCCAGTATCGACACCATCGCTCTTCTTGAGAGTTCGAAGCTGTCTGGACTCTGGAGTCTGGACCAGGACGAACTGTCTGGCCGCTCTCCCCGCATTCCCGCCCCCAACGAGAGGTATCGACTGCAGGCATATCATGCCGTTTGGCTAACGATGTCTAACGATGTGACCAAACAAGGGTCAACTGGCATGGTAGTGTAGACCATTCCACGCCCTGTCTTCCGCCCCCCTTCACACCATTACACGAGCCAGACAGAGCGTGGGAAGTCAACGGGTGGCTTCTGCAGCCCGCCCTCTCGTCAGTGCCTAGCTCTATCTACCGCGAAACAACTCTGCTCCCTTGTACGAGGGCAGCATGGTTAATGACAGCCCATCGGCTCTCCTCGCGTCGGCCGCACTGGGCACATGCCAAAGGCCACTACTAGTCGCTGATAGAGTTTCACACTCCGGTCCACAAGGGTTTACCTGCATGCGCATGTTGTCATCCTACCGAACTTGCCGTTCCCGTCTCGTTTGGCCCCATACGGGGAAAGAAAGGATGGAGTTACTTGCAGATGCTTTCGGACTTTTCCCCCCCTTCTTCTCGACAGCCAGGAGCGTGTTGATTGCTGCACGGCTACGGCTCCGGCTCTCCTCGACCCGCTTATCTGCCTTTGCTGTCGTACATCTTTCACGCAGCAAGCGCCAAACATGAGTCGGTCCTGACCTCGTCGTGGTTGGTCACATCGAGGGCACCTTGGTTTGTCACGGCAATTGACTTTCAGTGATCACCGAGTATCCGTGACACTAAACATTACTTGGCTGAGGAGGAAGGTAATCTCGAGTGTCTGAAGCACAGCGCCCTCCCTCCTCAGTGGTTGCTGTCACTACGACAGGGGCTATCTAAATGAGTATCTGCTTCTCCTTCTTTAACTACTCAACAAACTCGATGGGGACCTTCAGGGTCAGCGCAACAACCTCGGGCGGTGTGGGTGCCAACCATTGAGCTATAGATATGTCTACCACCCTGTCCGACTTGCACAGCTCTACACAAACCAGGTCCTCGGCGTCGGAGTTGTTCTCAATGCAGTGTCGGCAAAGCTAGTCAGCACACTGGGGTTCGGCGCCCACTGACCGGTTGATCGCTTGCTCTCACGCCGATTTGTCCGTGGATACGCCTGTGTCCCCGGCCTCGAAATCAAAGGTCCACGCAGCAGTGCTCCCGATGAATGCGGTTACTTTCACTTTGCTCTTGTGGAAGTAGAGCCACTCCTCGGCGTTGGGGTGCCAGTGCAGCTCTCGTAATACACCAGGTTTCAGCGTGACAAACATGGCTGTGATCGTCTTGCTAATCAGTATGTTGGTTGAATCGATCTTCCTGAACTCACCGCCGTTGCCGGGAACCACTTCGGGCGGGTGCTCAAATATGCGGTATACAAACGAGCTGTTACCCAACAGGAGCTAGTCCGGACTCACGGCCACGTTTGTACTAGCACTGACATCCTGACCTGGCCAGTGGATTCTTCATCACCTACACATGGGGAGTGCCGTTGGCATCTCGCCGGGGCACATCGTAGAGACTAGCGCCGAGAGCAACATTATTCTCGAGTAGCCTGAGAACGTTGCGGGAAACCTCAACATTGTAGTCGAGCAGTTCAGCCCACACGGTCATGCCCTCGACTTTTACAAGGGCATTCATTATCTGACTTCAGACTGTGTCCTTGCTCTAACCTTTCCGAAGCCGACGACTGAAAATGGGAGCCTACAAGGCGAACACTCTGCGTATGTGGAATTTGGTTGACAGGACTATCTTTTCGACCATTACTGTTCCTGATGTAAGTCACTTTACCGACGAGGGGGTCCATTGGAGATATGCGGATGGCATTCTTCTGGGATCGGGTACTCAGGATGTCAAGTTCATCCACTATAACCCTAGAGCGACTTTATCGCCACCTAAACCTCATGACCTCAATCGATGGATTGGCACGAGACGAAGTTGCCAATAGTGCAATGCCAAACATAGACCTCTGCTGTGAACACACCGGGCGACTACAGGGGCCGCTGGATCGATGAAGCGTAGTGTGCACGAATTGAAGGTTTGATATGATATTCGTACACTTACTTCTATTTTGCGTTGTGGCACCGGTGATTGCGGCCGTGCGCTGAGACATGCGTCATCCGTCACTCGCTCGCCCCCTCCCTCCCTTGCAGAGGTCCGTCCGGTTGTTCCGCGTCGCACCTGGCTGCACTCCTCACTCCTTGAGATGGCGTGGCGCTAACAAACTCACAGCCGTGTGCCGTGATTCGTCTTCATCTCTTCGTGCACTTCAATTCTCATCCATGTTTTCTTAAACCCCCATTTCTCACAGGCATAGACAGCATGCCATCTGGACCGAGTGTCGAGAAGGGCCCCGCATCGGCGGCGCCGGTTCAAGAAGCTACCCCGCCGAGCTCCCGGAGAGCTCTTGTTTGCGTAGCAGGCTTCATTTTGTCTCTTATAGTTGTTTACGGACTTTACACACCGGGTCGGGCTTTCCTCGACACCGGAAAGTGGTTCCTCGGAACCCCCGATAACGTCGCCGAAATCGACATCGGTATCAACGCAGACAATGACTTGTACCTCATCGGCGCCGGCCGCGCCGACATCACGGGCCCGGTCGTAGAGATCAACATGATGGGCTACGCAGACCCAAAACAGCTCGGCACCGGCCTCCGGCAGAGACTGTACGCCCGCGCTTTCATCGTCGGAAGTGTGGAAAGGCGCGACGACAGATTCGTCTATGTTGTGCTGGACACCCAGTCGGGAGACACAGCTGTCCGGTATGGCGTCCTTCACGGGCTCGCCGAGCTAGGGTATGAATACTCCATGTACGGTCATCACAACTTGGCCCTAACCGGAACGCATTCCCATTCCGGCCCGGGCGCTTGGCTGAACTATCTGCTACCTCAAATCACAAGCAAAGGCTTCGATAAGCAAAGCTACCAGGCCATTGTCGACGGCACGTTGCTGGCGATACGACGTGCCCACGAGGGGTTGGAGCCAGGACACATTAGTGTCGGATCCACCAAAGTCACTGGCGCCAGCATCAACCGCAGCCTGTATGCGTACATGGCCAATCCGGAAGAAGAGCGTGTCAAGTACAACACCAGCGCCGAGGATGACGGGTCTGTTGAGAAAGACATGACGCTTCTGAAGTTCCAACGAGCTTCGGACGGCAAAGGTATCGGTGTTCTGACATGGTTTCCAACCCACGGCACCTCCATGCTCGGAAACAACACACTCATCTCGGGAGATAACAAGGGCGTAGCAGCCCGACTTTTCGAGAAGAGTGTGCAAGGGAGTCCCCATACGACAGAGGGCTTCGTTGCTGGCTTCTCCCAGGCAAACGTGGGGGACGTCAGCCCCAATGTGCTAGGCGCTTTCTGCGAGGATGGCTCCGGCGACCCGTGCGACTTCAAGACGAGCACCTGCAGCGACGGAAAAAGCCAAAAGTGCCATGCCAGAGGCCCGTTCTTCCGAAAGAAGGACAACGGGGCCGCGTCTTGCTTTGAGATTGGCAAGAGGCAATACACCGCCGCCAAGAAGCTGTTCGACGACATGGAATCCAGCGCCCAGCGTGTCCGCGGCTCGTGGGTCAGATCATTCCACACCTTCCACAACATGTCGGGGTTCCGGTTCGAGCTACCTAACGGGACAGAAGTGAGAACCTGTCCCGCGGCGTTGGGATACTCTTTCGCAGCGGGGACGTCAGACGGCCCTGGCGCATTCGACTTTACTCAGCATGACTCGAACTCGTCAAATACATCTCCCTTGTGGAAAGTCGTCGGCGGCCTACTGAAGGCGCCGACGGAGGATCAAATCGCCTGCCACGCGCCCAAACCAATTCTGTTGGACGTGGGCGAGATCTTCAACCCCTATCAGTGGACACCCAACGTTGTGGACATTCAGGCATTCCGGGTCGGGCAACTCGTCATCATTGTTAGCCCGGGAGAGGCCTCCACCATGGCAGGACGTCGGTGGAAGGATGCCGTCAGGAACAAGGCCGAGTCCCTGTTTGCTAACGAGGCCGACGTCGAACCTGTGGTTGTCATCGGAGGCCCGGCAAATAGTTACACGCACTACATCACGACGCAACAGGAATACGGGTAAGAATTCCAATGGGCAATTTGTCGCCTCACTTTACTGACGGGGATCGCAGGATACAACGATATGAGGGTGCCTCAACACTATACGGACCCTATACGCTGGATGCATACATCAACCGAACACTCGAGTTTCTACCCACCCTGAGTGCCTCGTTCACCAAGGGGCCTCCTTCTCACGCCGGAGGCCCATACCCCCCCGACAACAGCAATCGATCTTTGAGTTTTATCACTGGCGTAGTGCGGGATGGGACGCCCGCCTTCCGCAGCTTCGGCGACGTGAAGACCGACGTGCAAAAGAGGTATACCGTCGGAGACGTTGTGCGAGCCACCTTCGTCGGAGCCAACCCTCGGAACAATCTGCGCCTGGAGCAAAACTACGCCGTGGTCGAGAAACTGGTCATCGACAGGGGCGCCATCAAGAAATGGGAAATTGTGCGGGACGACAATGACTGGAGTTTGATTTTCAACTGGAAGCGGACGAGCGACATACTCGCCACGAGCGAGGTCGAGATTGTATGGGAGACGGAGAACGACGGGGAGCCGGGGACATACCGGTTCCGCTACTACGGAGACTCCAAGTCGCTGGGTGGCAAAATCACGAGTTTTGAGGGAGTCAGTGGGCAGTTCAAGTTGCATTAAGCTTTGGGACGGGTCGTGTACGGTGAGCCAAGCGGCAGCGGGATCCCCAAGAGAAGTAAGCACTTGGCAGCAGGTAGTTGGGCAGGGGAGAATCCTCGTCAGCTTTTCATACGAGATCACAAACACAACTGGATGGAACTCGGGCCGAACCTCGTGCAGTGAGAAATCGCTTCTCCCAGTTGCAAGAAAACGTTGGTCCCACCGAGACATTCTTGGCATCGTACCTGAACTTGCATGCGTATGCGTGTCTTGGCTTGTCACCGAGTCTCCACGCAAACATTGTCTCTCAGTCAAACGGCCAGGTAAAGGGGACAATACCAGAGCAGTGGCAGACACACATCCAGCTATCCGAGCCGCCAAGTACCCAGCGACGGCCGTTTGGGTCCGCGTTTTTCCAGCTCTATCTCTCTATCTCTGTCTTACACACTCTCTCTCACTCTCGATTTCCCTCTTGCACAGTAATAGTAACGCACAATCACCTCTCCATCCTCCGGAGCCCCCCCCTGAACCCTTGAAGAGCCTAGCAGAGACATGCGTGGAGGGGCGCAATGCCAAGAGCTACAGGGCCCTGGTACAGTCTGTTGCGTTGGCAGTGTCGAAAACCTACTTTTTTGTCTGTGCGTTAGCAACCCACCAATGCAACCACATGAAAAATCGCGATTTTTGGCTGCTAGATTCAGAAATCTGCCATATCCAAACATCAGGTAGTCCCTCTTTTGAAGTTACCTACTGCTAATACTAAAAGTAAGGCTATTTAGACCTATATAGGGCTCTTTACTAGTTAATTTATTAGTAATTAATACCTTTCAGCCCTCTTGCTACCCTAATAAAGAAATTATATAGACTATACTGATATATAGCCTTATTACTTATTATTATAATATATAAGAGTAAGTAGGCTATATAAGCCCTAAAGTCTATAATATCCTTATCCTAAAGACCTATATAAGGCTCTTTATTAGTTAATTTATTAACTAGCTAATTAAATCTTAGACTCTAATAGAAGTAGTAGCTTAATAGGAATAAGAAGGCTTAATTATCTCTTAGCCCTTAGATTACCTCTTAGCCCTTAAGCTTCTAAAGCTTCTAAAGTCTATAATATTCTTATATTATTATTACTACCCTTAATTAGATAAGATAAAAGATAAAATAAGAGGTTATATATTAAATTAAATAAATATAATAATACTATAACTAAATAAGAATAATTAAAAGAAGTTAGTATAGATATTAAAGACTTTAGAAAAGAAAATAGATACTAAGATTATAATATAGATAGGCTATAGTATATATATAGTTAAACAGTAGTAATATTAATATAAGATAATAAAGTAAGTAAGAGTATATACCCTAAGTAAACTAAGTTATATAAAGTTAGAAGTATAATAACTATATAAGTTATTAGAGCTTCTTATATATTATAATAACCTTAGCCTTAAAGAGATATAAGACTTTTTCTATAAGTAATATATTATAGAGGTTTATAAGTTAATAATTAGTTAATAGCTTTAAGATACTAGGTAGTTATTAAAATCTATCTATATTATTACTACTTAGAGAGATAATATATTATAATATACCTAAGTATATACTATCTATTAATACTACCTAAAGTAATTAATCTTTATTAATAAGTTAGGTATAGATAAGTATACTAGTATATAAAGAATAGGCTAGGTATTAAAAAGCTTAATACCTTATTATAAGAATAAACTTAAATATAAGTAGTAGTATTAGGTCTTACTAGCTTTTATAGTAGATAGGATCTTTAATATATTAATATACCTAGGTATAACTAATAGTAATAGGTTTTTAGTATAGATTTAAAAGAGAGTACTACCTCAATATAATACCTTTTCTATTATAAAGTTAGTTATTATAATAAATAATACTAGCTTTTACTACTAATAAGATATCTAAGAGGTATATAAATTAGCTAGTATATACTTACTATATTTACCACTATACTTACCTAACTTTAACTCTATTAAGGAAGTATTTAATAACCTTAAGAAGGTTCTTTATAAGTAATATTTTATCTAAAATAGAGATATAAAAAATATATAAGACTTTAAGAAGCTACTTTATAACTATATAGTAGAGGTTAGTTATAAAATAAAATAGATAGAAAGCTACTTTTACTATTCTTTTATTAACTTTAATAATATATAGTATATATTTAATAATAAAAGATTAATTAATAGGAGTATAGTTATTATTAATAGAGGTAAAGTTAAAGTTATCTCTATAGTTAAGAAAGTACTACTATTAAGGTAATAGTAAAGGAAAAAGATATATATTATTAATAGTTAAAAGAAATCCTTCTTAAGTAATTACTTATTTAGCCTTATTACTTTACTTACTACTAGCCTTATTATATTATTACTTCTTATTACTTTCTTACTTCTTATTACTTTATTACTTCTTATTACTATTATATAATACTATTAATAACCTATTATCTACTACTTTAATTAGATTATTAAATCTATTACTATATAATCTATTAAGGTTAAAGGTATTATTATTATTATCTTTAAGGTATTGGTTATATATAGATTAAGAAATATATTAACTTAGGTAGAGAAGTAAAGAAGAAGTAGTAGTTAGCTATAGAGGTAAGGATATAAAGAGACTAGTATTTATAGAGGTAAATATTATAATAATAATAATTAAAGTAAGGTTAACTAATTAAATCTCTTATCCTTAAGGTTACTTATTTAATTACTAATAGTAATAGTAAAGGGTAATAAATTATTAACTTTACTACTTATAGTATCTAACCTAATATATAGTAATTTATTTTATTACTTAGAAGTAATAGAGTTATATTTACTATACTTATAATATTACTATATAAGGATAAAAGTCTTAATTAACCTCTATATCTAGCTAATAAGAGATATAGGTATACCTTTCTTCTTATACTACTCTTTTAGTATATACTATATTACTATAAAGCTAGACAATAAGCTCTAGAGCTACTTAAGAGCTTTGTTAGTATTACTTTTATATTACTAATATTACCTATTAACTTTAATAAACTAACTAATAAAATCTTTTAATTTAACTAACTATATTATAGATAATTACTGTTAGATATTAAGGTTTAAATACCTTATATCTATATATAAAAGATAGCATGTATAATAATAAAGTGAATTATATAACACAGTATTAATAGTACTGTATATACTGTATATACTAGATAACTATATGTTTACTTAGAAAACGCCTATATATTATAAATACATAGGATATCTATATACAAAGAATAGTTCCTTTAAGCAAGAACTATCTAAGGAGAAATCTAGGAAATAAGAATACAGTTATAAACTATATAACCGAGATGTTTTAGAAAACAACGTATAAGAATATAGTTCTAAACTATATAACCGAGGTGTTTTAGATAACAACCTAGAATATCTAAGAAATCCTTAGAATATATAGAAAATAAGTATAAATAAACCCCTTATATCCCTTATATCTAGCTAGATAGCAAGGTGAACGGAAAGCTCTTCTATTATATTAAAAACAATATATATCTTATTTATCTCTTATCTTTTATCTCTAACCTCATTACCCCTCATAGCCTCTAATAATTACTTATTATACTATAATAGTAATAATAATAGTACTAAGTTAATACTTCTTATTGTATAAGAAGTTTATAGTAGTTATAATAATAATAAGTTAATTAATAGGTAATAATACTATAGCTAAGGAGATGACTAATTCTAATATAGTTATTAATATAGTTACTAGAGGTAAGAGCTTACTTCTCTACTACTACTAAATAATAAATTAACTATTATATTACTAGTAGAGTTATTAGTAGTTAATAAAGCAAAAATAGTAACTAGATTTTTCTCTCTTTTAAGTATAGTTATAGAGGGTAAGTTATTACCTACTTTACTTCTTATAGGTATAACCTTCTTTATTTACTACTAGCTAATTATAATTAATAAGCCTATTAGTAAGTTCTTTAAGCTTATATTAGTATCTTAATAAAGTATTACCTTTTACTATATCTCTATATCTCTAGTAAGTAACTTATAGTAAGTTTTATTTATAATAAAGTATTAATTTATATTACTACTACTTTAGATATTATTATAGTAACTTACTTAGTTAGTATACTAATAATACTTTATTAGATCCTCTTATAAATTCTTTTTTATATCTTTCTCTTAACTAAGCCTCTCTCTTATTAAACTTATTACTATTCTTTTTAGTATATACTTTAGGAAGTAACTACTATAGTCTTATTAATTATTATAGTTTTATTAATTATTATAGTTTTATTAATTATTATAGCTTTATTACTTATTATAAGACTTTATATATAGTATATTACTTATTACTAGAGATAGTTACTTTTATTATATAGTTATCTATAGTATATTAAATACTAATATAATTAAACTAGTATTATATATAAGCTCTATACTAAAGAAGATCTTTAAAGTCTAGTAACCTAATTAACTAAGTTAGAGGTTAAAATTAATCTATAGTAGAACTAGTTATTTCTCTTTTTTTATAGTAAAGTTATTACTATAATAGATAACTATTAATATCTTAGTAGTTACCTACCTTTTACTAAACTTTATACTTATTTATAACTTTTAAAGCTAGTATTACCTACTAAGTTATATCTAAATATACTTTTTTATATCTCTTAATATCTCCTTCTCTTACTATAACCCTATTATTATACTAACTATTTATTAACTTAATCTTTATACTATTTAAAAGAGCTAGATTAATAGTACTAATATAATACCTCTAAATTAGAAGCTAATAGTAAAATAGATATTTAACTTAGTAAGTAGTAGTAGTAGAATAGCTATTACTATAACTACTTATTATTATTACTATAATAATAATAAGATTTATAATAGAGTATTAAAAGAGTTAAAGTAAAAGAGTACTTATTATATAAGCTCTTTATTATTGGTATTCTTATTATTATTATTATTATTACTATTATTACTATTATTATTATTATTACTATTATTACTGTTAGAGGCTATGAGGGGTAACGAGGTTAGAAATAAAAGATAAGAGATAAGTAAGATATATATTGTTTTTAATATAATAGAAGAGCTTTTTTTTCACCTTCCTATCTAGCTAGATATAAGGGATATAAGGGGTTTATTTATACTTACTTTCTATATATTCTAAGGATTTCTTAGATATTCTAGGTTGTTATCTAAAACACCTCGGTTATATAGTTTAGAACTATATTCTTATACGTTGTTTTCTAAAACATCTCGGTTATATAGTTTATAACTTTATTCTTATACGTTGTTTTCTAAAACATCTCGGTTATATAGTTTATAACTGTATTCTTATTTCCTAGATTTCTCCTTAGATAAATAGTTCTTGCTTAAAGGAACTATTCTTTGTATATAGATATCCTATGTATTTATGATATATAGGCGTTTTCTAAGTAAATATATAGTTATCTAGTATATACAGTATATACAGTACTATTAATACTGTGTTATATAATTCACTTTATTATTATATATACTATCTTTTTTATATAGATATAAGGTATTTAAACCTTAATATCCAACAATTACTATTATTACTATTATTACTATTATTACTATTATTACTATTATTACTATTATTACTATTATTACTATTATTACTATTATTACTATTATTACTATTATTACTATTATTACTATTATTACTATTATTACTATTATTACTTACTTTAGTTACTTATAAGAGCTTTACTAATACTTACTTTTTTAATATCTTAAGGATTATTATTAACTTCTTTAATAGTTTTATAATATAGTTTTTTATAATAACTATATAACTAATAAGAAGCTAAGTAACTAATATATTTTTTATTATTAATAATACTTTAATACCTAATAATACTTTATAAATAGCTTTATAAACTTATATACTATTAACTAGTAATACTAGTAATACTAGCTCTATACTACTAGAGATATTTAACCCCTTCTTTTTTAATAGTATACTAGTAATAATAATAATAATAATAATCTCTTGAAGCTATTTATAACTATAATATCTATACAAAAGTATATGGTATATGTGGTTACTTAGTAGGGTAACCCCCCTGTGTGGCCCTAACTAGGGTGGTGGTGGTGATGGTGTTGCTAACGCATGGATGAAAAAGTAGGTTTTCGACACTGCCAACGCAACAGACTGTAACACGTTGCATTGCGCATCAAGCCTGACCGCACTCGCCGCTGGCTGCAGGACCCTGCACCACCGTCGGAAGAGGGAGCTAAGCAACTTCCAGTTCTCCGAACAGCCTCCTCGAGTCGTTCCACTTCTGGCTTGGCTTCTGTCAGCTCGTTGGGGGTTGGGTGGGTGCCCAACCTTTTGTCGGTGTTGAGGGGCCGCAGCCAGCCTCGTCTTCTCTTTTCTAGACCCGGCCCGTTCTCTATAGTCGTCTGAAGCGGCTTGCGGAGGACTCGGGGCGACGGGATGACGGACGGCGTAGAGTTCTGTGTCATCTGCTGCGTGCGGGTCGCTTACTGGCGACTCGCCGCCACACGAGTGGACGTTTGCCGACCGCCGCCGCCGCCCGCCATCGGCTACCATGGGAAACATACGAAATTTCCTTCGCTGCCTTCCCAAGATAGACAAGCTCCGGGAATCCCTGGCGTCGTCTCCGTCCAGTCGCCTTCGCCCGTTGTCGCCTGCAGGACAGGGAGCGGATGCTGATGCCAAGAAGGGAGGCGTGCACACGATGCACTGTCGGATAACTCGGCAGCAGCCAGAAGTGTTGTGTTGCTGTTCGTGCCCACGCATTCGTCTATGTAGACAAACCGAGCACCTCGACGTCAAGTGGTGGTTTGCCACTCATTTTATTTTTTTGCCTTCCTTTGGCGTATGGCCATGACAAGGGATCATGTCCGTTTGTAGATGCCGTGAGGGTAGTGAGATTAGGCTGAATTATCTTTCCCATCCCCACCCTTAATCAATTAATCACAGTGTTATGTGCAGTCCTGTACGGTTATATGAAGGCTAAGTATCATTCTTTATCGATACACTTAATTAAGGCTCAGTAGATTGGCGCCGCCATCAATAATAGGGGGGAGGTTCTTCAGAAGCTTCCTATATGAATCGTCTTGGAATGTCGACCCTGCACAGCAAGGCTACAGATTTTGAAGAAGACAGGCGGCCAAGTCCTGCACGTCAAGGAACTGTTGGCCAGAGCGAACAGAATATCCTCCTCGTAGCCCAGGCTCACAGCGAGTCTTCTGCCATCGGGTTCGACCATTCTGAAATTGTACATCCCGTCAAACTCGGAAACGTGCTCTTCAATGCTGGAGGCTGATGCTGGCCCTCGAACTACCCATTGGTCATATTTTGTACTAAAGTTCTGGAGGAAGCTGTCCAACTTCATCGTCGGGGTCGCACAGCACTTAGGCATCCGCCATCCATTCCAGCTGGTTCCCCAAGCAGTCGATATTCCCCGCCATCTCCGGAATGTCAATCTCGCCATCCTCTAGCACAATTGCCATATTTGATATCCACCAGAATCTCTCTTTTCCAAGCCGCAAGTTTGGCATATAACAAAATTGCATGATTATGGACATCACCTCGTCAAGTTCTCTTCTAACCCGGGCTTGTACTTGGTAGGCTAAGAGCTGAGATGGAATGACCCTCGGATATAGTGAATCGACTGGTGAAGAACGTGGCAAAAGCGCTATGCGGGCAGACACCAGCATCAATGAGCCGAGCCGTTGGTGGTCATGGAGATCAAGAGGGGAACGCACCACATGGATAGCCCCAAAAGAAAGAAGATAAATCTTGCCCTCCAAGCCGTGTTTATGTGGTTAGTTCAGACGCGTTGGCATTGGAATCTTGTGGGCCAGTGACATAACGGTCGCAGACTTACGACAGTATTCGGATGGAAACTAGGATCTACATTTGGAGAACTCTCGATTTGTCATTCAGGTCGAATAATTGCCCGTCTTCCGTCTAGTAAATGTACAATAAAGAAAGGCGTGATGTGGAAGATGTGTAAGTCAGTACAAAAGGATTGGAGTGGCTGGTGGTCGACAACAACTGGTCAGGGTTCAACATGACGGTGCCGCCTTCTCTCTTGTTTTTTGGAGTTACCGTCAAATCGAGGACTCGAATGTCGATTTCTTCTTACAACTGGATGTTCCCATGATTAGATTGTTGTTGTAGCCCCCTTGTCTCCACTTACAAGACGATTCTGGGGCTGCTAGTCATCAACTGCAAAGAAAGACGGCCTCATTCGTAAGAAGTCACATGTTGGAAGCATCCACACTCTTTATGCAGAGACTAGTCAAAAGATCGGGGGTCCGATGAGCTGTTGGTACATCAATGACAATCGCAAAGATGCTAGTGGCAGTTTCCAACGATGACTTGTTCAGCACCAACAGATGCACCGTATTGGTGGTTGGTAACTGGAGACTCTAAACTTGTACTCATAGAAGGCCAAGAGGGGGAGTAGGCTGATAAGTGCCGCCAACTCCGTTGCAAGGATATCGGCAGTTCGTGAAACCAGTGGGCTTTATACTAACTGAGAAAAGGGGTTTAGGGCGATTATATTCATCAATACTAACTTACAGGACAGCAAGCTAGGTAGCGGTTCAGTTGGCAGACAACGGGAAAGAGCTCAGGTTTGTGATGTTTCTTAACAGAGTACTTAAGGGCAATTGGGGGGTATTGAGTTGTACCTTACCCTTTCTATAGACCTAGGCTGCTAACTCGTACATAAGAATTGAAATACTGCTGTTCCAACCGGATGCGTCTTGGCTTTACTTATGTCATGTCATAAAATAAATAGTTATTCACTATTCCTCTTGATTGTAGGTTAATACTGCGTAAGATTGGGGATGCGTAATAACTAATAGGGTGGTCAGGTTATTGAACTAATACTATTTGGGATTAGTAATCTCAGTCACTCTCCCCTTAATTCCCCATGCCTCCTCTTCTGTTAGAACAATACCAAACATTTCTCTCAGAGCTGTGATTCTCTCTTCCTCCGAAACGCACTTGCGGATTAAGTTAGTTGTACCGCCCAAGTTCTCTTTGACGTCACTGTTCACCAAAATCCGTTTACCATAGAGCTCGTCTCCCCTGCGCAGGAACTTAACAACAAGCAAGGTGAATGTCTGGAAACATGTCGTACTTCTACTGGTATAGAAGTTCATAACCTCAAGATCCTGTGGCAGGAATTCGATCTCGGTGAAGCAGAAAGATGCATTCCACGGCTGTGTCGGACTGTTACGGTACTGGTAGATCCATAACTTTTGGTCGCTGAACATGTGAGGAATCTTGTCGAAGTCGAGGCGCACCTCTTGTGTGCCTAGGTTAAGCGTGACGCGTCCGGGGATGAGGGGCAGCGGCTTGGTAGCTAAGTCGCCGCCGAAGCCAACGTCAACCATGTAACGGGTGCCATCATCAAGTTTGACAAGATTGACAACATGCATCCTACTCGTAGGTCGTTAGCAGCCTGCCTCAAGAAGAACCCCTAACGCATAACGTGGCGTGACAAACCATCCTGTATAATCGCCCTGAGGAACATCGTTGACTCTCGGCCGGGCCCTTGCTCCCGTCACACAGGCATTAAAGCCAAGACTGCGGAGCACATGGTTGAAGAATATGGTATTTTCCATGCAGTACCCGCCGCGGCCGTTGGAGGTACATTTGCGAAAGATCTTCTGCACATCCAGTGAGATATCAATGTCCTTGGCGTAGTGCAGCCCCAAATTCTCATATGGTATGGCGCAGATGTGGTACAACTGCAGGTTCGACAGAAGCTCCAGGTCCGCTGGATGCCCCTGGTACCGATTAGGCAGACTGATGTACTCCAAGTAGTGATCAAGGTCCTCCGGCGTCAGCGAAGAAGCCATTGTGTCGGAACTGTTCAAGGGTAAAATTAGCATCAAACTTCAACGTCATGGGAACATGTGTTTCTACCTCAGTGTTCGGGTTCAGATTACCTGAGTATCTATGTGATGGTAAGTGGTCAGCTTGGAGAGACTAATAATGCGCGCCTAAACCTTGATTTATACAACGGTCCGCGAGAGGCGTCAATGAAGCCAATTGACCCGCAGACTAGAGCACTTTCGAGGTGGCACGCGGCTAGTACGGCATGTACACGGGCTCCGCCTATCTACTACGTAAGGTGGATAAAACACTGGGGAACTGAAGCGGCGAGAGCTGCAGGGCATGAGTCAGCTTGCAAAGTAATGGGAAATACCACGAGCTTCCATTGAGCGCTCGCCATAGAAAATGAGGGACTGAATATACTGTCACGAGGTGATATAGGCCACAATTGCAGCACGGCAATTGTGGGTCCACTTTTGTCAACCCACTTTTGTGCTCAGTGCCTCATTCTCATTCGTTACATATACCGAAGCCCGCTTCCAGACACCAGTTACGTTAATATCACGACTGCTGCCGACTGCCATAGCCCGTTGACTTTTAGCACTATCTATCAGTGCTTATATATTCTGTTTATTTATATTCAGCGCGGACAATTGTTTCCAAAGAGATGATGCTAAGGGTGGTGGTGATATCAACACTTCTCTAGTTTTGCGGGGACCCGGTTTCCCTGTCGTCTTTTTTGGCCACTTTAATCATCCTCCTCTCTTTGTTCAAAAACCCCAATGCTCCCACAGTCGCCCCAAACATTAGAACGCCCAAAGTTATAATTAACGGGCGCCATTTACCAGCGCCATAGCTGGGTTGTATTCCCATGTTTTCGCCACTGGCAGCAACTGCAGCCCCAATGTAACCAGATGCTACAGCCGCCACACCACGTATGGAAAGCAAGGCGCCAGATACCACGAGCTCGTCGTTCGGGTGGTCTTGATCTCCGACAACGGCTGCCGCCATGTGGCTCCTTAATACGACGAAACTAAACGAAAAGGCTCCAAAGAGGATAGAAAGAAGTACCATGGTCCAGTAAGCCTGGCCCAGACCCCACAGCACAATGACTGCAAATGTGCTGACAAGTGTGCTCAGGAGGAGGGGTATCAAAGCGCCCACAGCATCTCTGCATATGCGTTAGAGGTATCGCCATGTCTGTAGGAGAGGTGGTTTCTCACGTAAGAGCCCCCAGAAGAGATTGGCCAATCATGCCGGACAGGCTGAGGTAGGTGATGAGAAGGGCGCCTTGAGTGGTAGGCACTCCGACATCAGTGGCATAGCTCGGCAAATATGCCGCCGGAAGGAAATTTGCTAGGCCTTGGAGGGTCATAGAAAGTGCAAAGAGCCAGAACAAGGGTTTCTTGAACGACCCCCAGGAAACTTCCGCTGTGGTCTGATCATATTTTGTGAGCCGGGGTCGCACAAATAAAATGCACACAGATATGACAGATGCGGCAAGAATCGCCCATGCAATGAGTACCGTACGGGGGCCGAATCGTTCCAGAACAAGAGAGAAAACTGGCGAGAAGCCAGCAGCTGCGATGTTATTAGAACCGAAGCTATCAATGAACAGCTGTTAGTTTTTCTCGTACGCATCACAAATTTGGGCGTAAAGAAAGGGCTGGGGACGGGATCGGGTTCTGCGTACAAAAGACCGTTCGCTAGCCCTCGGCGCTCAAGGAACCACTCATCTATAAAGCTCATAGAGGGCGCGAATAACAAGCCGCTCCCTATGCCATAGAGAAGACCTTGTGTCATGATGACTTGCAAGGGCTGGAGAGCGTCAGCATATCGAACCAATTAGAACCCCCATTGGCTCTTCCCACCGTCTTTGAGAAGGCAGCGCCTATCGAGGATGCCGAAACCAACGCCATTCCAGCCCACATCATCGTTTTCCTCTGGTGCGGACGGTGACCCAAAAAACGAAGCAAGAGAGGAGACATGACTTGGAGGATGCCCTGCATATACGAATCAAAGTTGGTTAAAGGTCTCAGCTTCTGATATATGTGTTATATGGACGGGGGCGAGGTACAGACTTACCACAATCATGACACCTATCGAGGCAACGAGCTGATTCCCTGCCATGGGTTTGTGGTTGAAGTAGTATTCCCTGAAAACACCTGAGGCACTTCCAAAGCCTAGAAAAGAACTGGTTAGTACGGTGTGTGCTTGAGAAGGTTCATGCTAAAGCCGTACCCCACGTAATCATGAGGATGAAGGAAAGAGAAGCAAGAAGACACCAAGCTGCTATTCCAGAATCACGAGGCGGGAGATCTTCTGGGACAGAGTTTTCCGGGGCCAAGGTCAGCACAGAGGCATCCAGTGTGGCTTCCTTATGGCGGCGTTCGCCACGGTTTATTTCGTCAACGTTGGTGGAAATCATTGTCATTAGTTGGCGAGCAGAAGTCCACCAAGACGAGTGACAAGCACTGAAATAATCTGTTGATGTCAAACTAGGACAAGAATAAAGCATTTGAAGAATTACAACTAATGAAAGCTCTCAGAGAAAAAGACAGAGTAATTTCATATATGTGTGTGTGTATTTAACGTCGAGGGGGCAGTAAAGTGCCTGGAGCCAGTATTTGCGGCGTAGGAATACGCCGCGGCTCAAGTCAAGGCCGCACCACACATTAACCCTTGCCGCCTTCCAAAATAAATAGAACATCTGTTACCTAATCTGTCCCTGGATCTCCGTGGTTTCCCCAGTTTTATTTACGCATTCTGGTGGTTGTTGTTGAAGTACGTCATTACGGCGATAATCCTTGGTTAATTGCTTGTGTGTATGTGTAACTATGTGGCTATTCTCCAGGGGATTCCCCGCACATTTCTGGCCATAGTGTTGCCATAGGATCCAAATGCACGTGCCATCGGATTTCGGTCATTTGGGTGGCGAAATCCGTCCGACCATAACCTACTACACGCACCACCACTACTGTCAAAGCGCCTATAAAAGTGGAGGCACCCCCGCTTAGAGGACACTTTGGTTGCTGCTAAATACTCTGGCTACTTTGACACACCCCCTCAGGCTTATGCGTCACACTAAGCCTGATTTTTATGCCAGGGGATTTGCCAACCAATGAGCTCTTATCTACCCTCTCAGGATAGTCCGGGTCACAACGGATCTGAGCAGTGGTTTCCGGATTTCCGGCTCTTTCTGGATCTCAGCGGATTCATTGGTTACCTAATCCCTCGATCTGGCGAGACTCGAACTCATGGCTTATAGAATTTAACAGTAGGGGTAGGCGTTAGACGCTTACCGACGCAGCCAGCGGCTCAGACTAATTAATTTTAATACTAATAGTAATCTAGTAATATACTACTTAATAGAAATATAGAAACCCTACTACTAGCTATAATTATTAATTACTAATATAATACTACTAAAGAAATACTAATAGCTATATAGTAGTAAGGCTACTATAAGTACTTTATTATTATAAAAAGTTATATTAATAACCATAATCTAATAACTAGTAAATATCTATAATAAGACCTCTACTATGACTATAGTAGTAGTTACTACTCTTAGCTAATTTATTAAAATCTAAGGAGTTTTTATATTAGTAAGCAAGGTATTAGGTTTCTAGTGACAAATAAGAGGTCTCAAAAAGGGTTAATTATGCGTAAAGAAGTATAACTATCAAGAAGGCTACTAGGTTAAGCTAGTAGTAAAAGAGGCTCTTGCGGGTGGGCCTGCGGACAAGCTCAGACTGGTCTTATGTAACCAGTAGGATTAGAGTTAGTAGGTAACTCTAATAGATCCTAACAATAGGCTAGTATTGCAATACTAGTAACTCTCTATTTTAGCTAAATAGTAGCTAGCTAGCCTATAGTTTAAAAAGCTTAAAAATATAATAAAAGTCTAAATTACAAAGTATTTAACTTCTTATTACTAATATAATATTTATATATCTTATATATAAAACCTATTTATTTATCTATATCTTTATTTACTTAGTACTAATAAGCTTCTCTAGTACCTTATTTAGTAATAACTTTATAAAGCTATTAACTAGGTTATTTATACTATAGATCTATTATACCTTATAAATCTTATAGTATTTATATAACTACTAAAGAGCTATAATATTAATTATAAGTTACTTTTCCTTTATAGTACTAAGCTTTATTAAATACTTATATAGTAAGTATAAGTTAATATATATAGTTATAGAGATCTAAGAAACCTTAAGGTAGTTAGAGACTATTACTAGTATAGTCCCAATTATATAAGCTATATTAGCTTTAGTAACTATTATATATATCTTAGAGGTAAGTATACTATAAGTAACTCTTTTGTACTTTATAGAGCTAAAATAGATAATATTACTTATAAGGTTAAAAGTAGTATCTCTACTAGTAGATAAGTACTCTTTATTATTATTAGACTTATTAGTAAGTATAATAATAAAGCTAAGTTATAATATTAAATTATTATTATTTATAAAAGAACTATTAATAAATATAAAGAGTTTAATACTAGTAAGATCTAATAGTTAAAATTATAGCCTATAGTTAAGGTTATCTATCTACTACTTAACTTACTAGTTAAGGTTCTTAATTTTAGCTAGGCTAGGTAACTATTACTAGGTAGTAATTAAATAGTTAAAGTATACCTTAGGTTAGTAAATAGAAGTAATATATATACCTTAAGTATATTACTTAATATACTACTACTTTATATTAGGTATACTAGGGTTAACTAATTATAGCTTCTTACCTTAATTCTTTTAGTAAAGGGTTATCTTATTATTATTACTAAGGGTTAATATACTACTATTAAAAGTAATAGGCTTATTAACTTTAAGAAATTGCTTTAGTTTAGCTATAAAAGTAGCTTCTTTTAGTATATAGTTTTTATAGTTAGAGAATAATTTATCTATAAGGCTAATAGTATTATCTATTTATATACCTATTATTATAAAATTATTATTTTTAGGTACTAAAATAAGTAAGTAAGGGTTAAAAGTAGATAAATCTATCTAGAGGCTCTTTCTATAGTAGTTATTATATATAGCCTACTAATAAGTACCTACCTTAAGTATACTATAAAGTAGCTATTTAACCTCTATAATTATATCTATTATATAGAGATAGTAAATTTTAAGGGGAAGTTAGGTAAGGATAATATATACTAATTTAGTTACTAACTAGGTATATGCTTATATTATATTATATAACTAGAGGATATAATCTTATTATAAAAGCAATAGTATAATAGAGAGTATTACTTATTAAGCTATTTATTAAATAGTTAGTAACTAGGTTAAAATTATAGCTTTATTATTATCTATATAATCTTAAATAACTAGTTATAATTTTTTATAGGGTTGCTTATTTTTACCTTTAACCTTATATACTAACTATAACTTAAAAATTTATATACCTCTATACTTTTCCTTATTATATTTAATAATAAAAAATATACTATAGTCTATAAGTCTTTAGATTTTACTAGTATCTAACTATTTAAATAGCTTACTAAGTATAGTTATTATACCCTTCTTATATAGCTTAATTACTAATATATAGTTAGTAACCTTTTTTATAGTAAAAATGTAGTTAATTATAGGGACTATAAGCATAACTTCTATGGTGAAAATTTAAGCTAGATTCTTCCTTAGTTAGCCTAAGCCTCTTCTTACTAGTGGTGGTTACGCAGCAACTATAATAGAGTCATATTTAATTAGAGTATTTATAAGTACCTCTACTATAGTAGTTACTAGTAGTCTAGGTTATATAAGATTAACAGAGTTCTCTACTCTATAGAGGTTATACTATAGCTTAATAGTAGTAATAGGGAATTAACATAGTCTCTAGGATCTTAATAGTACTACTAGTACTATTATTAGTAGCTAATTAGTAGGGTTCTTTTTAGCCTTTACTCTAATAGTATACTTTAATAAGTAATTATAAAGAGAGAGCTATACTTACTATAGTATTAGGTCTATTACATACTATAAGTATCTTATTAACCTACCTTTTTATATAGATATTATAAATCTCCTCTATTGCTTTTTATATAGCTTCTGCATACTATAGAGTTAAGAGTAATAAAGCTAAGTTATTATTAATATAAGGGTATATACTAAAGACTAATAGTATAGGGATAAGGCTATTAGA
The DNA here is from genome assembly GCA_016618095.1 of Colletotrichum echinochloae. Taxonomy (NCBI): domain Eukaryota; kingdom Fungi; phylum Ascomycota; class Sordariomycetes; order Glomerellales; family Glomerellaceae; genus Colletotrichum; species Colletotrichum echinochloae. The sequence goes on from JADEZT010000007.1 coordinate 2,343,034, forward strand.
GCCTATAGTATTATTAATTACTTTTATAATAAGTTATAGAGTAACTTTAGGTTTAGCCTCTAACTCTATATAGACTATCTTATATACTTAGTATAGTATTATATAGTACTATTTAACCTTACTAATACTATAATAAGCCTTAATAGAGATCTCTTTTACCTTTATAGATAGTATATAAGTGGTATACTTAAATTTAGCTATGTAAAAATTTAACCTAGTATCTATAATAATCTAGTCTAGAGAGCTAAGATATATATTAATCTAGTATATCTATAGTACTTCCTATATATACTCTATAGTAATAGAGTATAAAAATTATACTATATTAAAAGAGGTTATACTATTAATAATATAAAGTACTAGTTTATTACTATCTAAGTATATTATATTGATAAAAATCTTATAGTTAAAGTTATAGTTATTATAAAGAGTAAACTTAAACCTTCCTAGAGCCTTTAAATTTAGCTAGTAATACTAGTAAAATTTATTAATTTCTTTAATATTTAAGATTACTATTATATAGCTAGCTTACTAGAGTACTTTACATAGCTAATAGACTAAGAGGTAACTAAATTAGTAATATATTTACTATAGCTCTATATTAGTAAGATAGTATTATACTATACTATACTCTAGCTACTTTAAAAGTATCTATAGGTAGCCCTATTTATATACCACTAGTACTATAATTATACCCTTAATAAGTATATTAGTAAGGTTATTAAATTATATACTATTAGAGTCTATATCTTTTAGGTATAAAAGAAATAGAGTACTAGAGGTTATTATATAAAAAGTAAACTTACTAATAGAGGTAGGTATAGTAATAGCTCTAAGTAAATTAAATAAATTATTACTATTAAATTTGATACTTACTTTACTAGTATAGCTTATATCTAGTAGTAACTCCACTCTAAGGTACTTATAGAGGGCTATATACTATTAATAGCCTGTAATTAATACTTAGGCTACCTTAGTATCTAGTATAATACCCTAAAAAGTTATAGTAGAGTATTAATTATTAAGTATAAAGACTTTGCCTAACCCTTGTTCTTAGCTAGGGTCTTATATAAAAAGGTCTTCTTTTATTAAAGTATATAAAGTAGCCTAGTTATGTAGTTATATATAAACCTTCTGGATATCAATACTCTCTTTATTAAAAAACGCTATAGATTTAAAGAAAGTTATATCCTTAAAGAGCTCTTTACTATTATTTAGTATATACTTATTATTAGTTATATTACTAAGAGAGTTAGGCTCTTTGCTCTTATAGTTAAGAAGGTATTATTTAAATCTTTTAGTAAAGTAGCTTCTTTAGAGCTACTTGTAAGAGGTATCTCTTTTCTCTTTTAAGTATATTATTAACTAATATTCTTTCTTATTATAAATAAAGCACTTTTTTACTTAAAATATACTACTTTATAGGTAGTTGTTTTAGAGCCTTAGACTATACCTTTGTTATAGTAGGTAACTACTATATTAGCTATTATAGTAGTAGTTAGTAAAGTACTACTAATCTAGCTTAGGTAGTCTTTTTATAAGGTACTATACCTTTTACTTATATATTACTACTATATTACTTATACTATTTCTTAACTATATATAAAGTATATTATAGGTTATAGGTAGATTAAGTAGGGTAGCTATGTACTTAGGTATACCTTAGTAATAAGTAAGTAGAGTATTATAATAGTTACTATTAGTAAGTATACCTTACTATGTTATAGCCCTAACTAGCTTTATAACATTCTTAATAAGTAAGTCTAGTACTTTAACTCTTGTTTTACTAGGTAATTTATAAGTAACTTACTTATAGCTAAGCCTTTATAACTCTATATTATATATGCAGTAGACTTTATCCCCTTTAAACTATAATTTAATATTTACTATAAGTATATTAAAACTAGTTAAATAGTTATAGAAATTACTAGTATAATACTCTTATATATTACCTATAAGTATAAATAAGATAGTAGACCTATAGTAGTTACTAGAGATACTAACCCTTATATAGAGGTTATAAAAAATCAGAAGCTTTAAGTTAAGGGTCTTATAATTACTACTACTATACTTTAATATTAAATTATTTAAATATAACTTAATAAGCTTAGTTAATTAATAAGTAGTTAGTCTATTAGTTAGGGAAGTAGTTATGCTTAGTAACTGTCTCTTAACTATTTTAATAGTTATAAGTAAACTTAGTATAAGAGAGGCTTTATTAGTTTACCTTTTAAATAGGGGAGGTTTAAATAATAGGTTATTATATAAGGTATATTATTAATAATCTAACTTATTATATAACTTCTATAAAAAATCTATACTTTTATAGCTATTATATACCTTATTAATTAATAGTAGGGAAGTAGCCTATGGTATCTATTTAATATTTCTTATAAAGTCTAGGTTATTAAGGTAGTTATAAAAGACCTTATACTTAGCCTCTATTTTACTTATTATCTTATTATTTTATCTTAGGAAGTACTTATTATTAACTAGCTTTTTTAACCTTATACTAATAGTACTTTTAATAGATTCTTTTGTTACCTATATACTATAGCTAATAATAAAGTTATAGAAGGTAGTTATAACTACCCCTAAAGCAGTATTAAAATTTATATTAGACTAATCCTTAAATTTATTATAAACTTATTACTATAAATCTCTACTATAGTAGCCTTACTTCTTATAGGTAATTAAGTAATATAAAATAATTATATCTAATAACTTAATATAATTAGAGAGTAAACTACTCTCTAAGATTTAATCTAAGTACTTAATACTCTAAATTAATAGGTTAATATACTTATAATATTTATTAGGTATAGATTTATAATATCTATACGCTGTGCTAACTATGCGCCTGCTTATATACTTACTTATGGTCTCTTTAGTAGCCTTAGGGGTATGCTCTATAGCAGTTACTTCTTCTTATATTATTATAGTTACCCTTTATTAGCCTAATAACCTCTTAAACATAGGTATTTCTTCTAATAGGCTAGAAGGTATATATATATATTAGAGAGATTACTACTAGTAGTATCGGTAACTACTTAGTTAATAGGGTCTTACTTGCTTTCTTTACTAAGAGCTTAGTAGTAGTATTGCTTATTAATATAAGCCTTTCTCTTTTATACTAAACTTATTACTTATTAAAAAGAGCCTTTTATATAGTCTTATAACTCTTATTACTTATTAAAAAGAGCCTTTTTTATATAATACTTGCTACTTATTAAAAAGAGCCTTCTTTATATAGGCTTCCTTAGTATTAGTCACTTAAGGGTAATTAGAGGTATATTTTAAATAAGAAAAAGAGTATAAAAAAAAGGTTAAAAAGAGAAAAGAAGTAAAAAAAATTATAAAAGTTAGAGAAGGGAAAGGAGGTCTATTATACTTTTATAGGCTTATTAAACTATCAAGTTATTTAATAGCTTGGTAGAGTTACTTTTTAAGTAACTATAATAATAATTATAAGTTTAAAGTTAAAGTAATAAAAAGGTAAAGTTAATAAGGTTATATTAAGTTAGTTAATAATAGATTATTAATAGTTATTTTTAATATATAAAGTATAAGACTTTATAATCTTATAGTCTAATAATCTTTTAGTAAAATTTTTTTATTTTATAGGTTATAGCTTCTTATAATATAACAAAGTTAACTTATATAAATTAAGCTTATATACTTATAACACCCTTTATAGAGGTACCATAAGTCTACTATAATAGTATTCTAAGCTAGTTATCTATATAAGAGAAAGTATAGAACTATCTTACTACTACTATAGGGTTTAGAGTAGTTCTATCTCTTCTTAAAAAACCTTACTAATCTATAGTATCTTTTAATAAGTAGTTACTATATTTAACTACTAATTACTATTAGTAAACAAGGTATTAGGTTTCTAATAATAAATAAGGGGTCTTAAAAAGGGTTAATTATATGTAAAGAAGTATAACTATTAAGAGGGCCACTAGGTTGAGCTAGCGGTGAAAGGGGCTCCCGCGGGTGGGCCCGCGGACGAGCTCGGACCGGTCTCACGTGACCGGTGGGATCGGAGTTAGCGGGTAACTCCAATAGATCCTGACGATGGGCTGGCATCGCAACATTTTGATTTAAATTAATTGCTATAACCCAGCTAGCAGATCAATTAATCCAGGCGGATTATTGCCTTCCAGGCGCTCCGGGCTCTCTGAGGTGGGTCTATGGTCGCAATAATGAAAGTCAACGGTCGCAATAACCGCACTCGTGGTTATGTAGGAGTCCGCGCGGCTACAGCCACGGCCCGCGAGGGGGGAGTGTAATAAGTCCGAGGTTTAATTAATGTAACTTACAGTCTACTGCCCCCCCCTCCCTGCCTTGAATTCCACTAGTTCTTTTTCATTATTGTGGTGGAATATTCCTCGTGCCAGTAGTTGTGGTCTGCTTAATCATATTTAACCACATGTGATTTTCGCAGTGAATCAGTTTGTGTAACCACACCAGCATAGTGCCATTAAGCAAAATCAGAGCATGTTAATCGATCGGCACATCCGCTTCTGTATCCACCTCCTCCCGCATAGATTGCCAGATGTTTTTTCCCCTTTGAGAAACAATCATACCTCAAAACGCAGTCCATCAAGGCTCTCTACGTTCTCTTCCCGGTTGCCGTCCTGATGGCGCCATTCCAGACCTTTGCTGCAAGTCATGGGCATGGCAAAGTCGGACCGATAATACGTCCCATTCCGAGCTGGTCCTACCTGTGTCGACTTATGAGGATAGCAGCATCAGGCTCCCGCCTGTGGTAATCCCTGCTACTCTTTGGTACTAATAGACACTTAGAGATTTTGCCCGTGGATTTCACCCTGCGCGATTTACCCCGTCCTCCAAAACTGTGGTCGCAGGAACCCCAGCATCCTACAGCGCACTGAATACCACCTTTAACATTTGGCGTCGTACAGATGATCATGTATTGGGACCACAAGTTTGGCGACTTTTGCCCGGGCTTTTAACTGGTCCGGCAACTCGGGTGACAAAAAAGACCGCCGGTTTACCTACCACCACCACCACCACCACTACCACGAGTGTTACAATAGGTGAGACAGCTTTTAATACATCAAAAAGATCGTATCTATGAGGAGCATCTGAAATCGTTGAAGCTCAAAGTATTAAATATAAGAGAAACGGCGTTTTTACCTTATTTTAGGTGTCTAAAAAGCAGTGCTATGGGTTCTTGAAAACCGGCGGTCTTTTTTGTCACCCGAGTGGACGGCTGCCAAGTCAACCTGAGCGAATTTGTGTACTTAGGAGCGCTCATTAACGACTCTAAAATTGGGTCGCAGGGTGGCGTACCCCGGTTTCCTAACATTTGAGTTACCGATTTATAGGGTATCTTGGGGGCTCTGGGGTGCAGTTGGGATCGTGAGGATTGGGTTTGGGGTATATTAGTATAGCTGGAATTGAAGTGGGCGGTATGTGTTCTGTGATGCCAATAGGTATCCGTAATTACTATTGCGCAATCATAGCTTATACAGTATCACGACATGTTCCAGACTTATAGATGGAGGTGTGGGCCTGTGGCCTTTTATCGTGACTATCAGAGCTTCTGCCGTTGCTGACTTTCACTTCGGCTGGCCGACTTCACCAGCGAACAAGGGGGCATTTTCGGCACGTGATTTTCATGTTATTACTATGTAGACAGGTTGTATTATTGCACTATGGGCCAAGATCTGCCCTCTTTTACCCCTAACCATACTAGAAGAACCCGCCCTCGGGCACGCCTCCCAAAAGAACACTCCATTTTCCAACATCTCATCCGCCGTCAGACCTCCACATCACTTTGTCAAAGTGGGTGCAATACGCCGGCAACCGGCACGGACCTCCCCGCCCATTGGGCCGGATAAGGAAGGTCTACGGCAAAGTGTGGGCTGCATTGCTGCCCATTGGGCCGGACTGGGACGGATTTCACCAGTCCGGCGCCGGCATATTGCACCCACTTTGACACATAAACACCCCTGGGGTCCCTTTAATAATATGCTCTTCAAAAATAGTACTATGCATCACTTTTCATGGGTGTAAGATAGCATCCCAAATCTGGGAGGAAGTCCACAGGGAAAATGAAGGTTACATGTACTAATTCACATCAAGTTCAAGATCTATAAGAAGCATAGACCGGCATCTAAGTTAATGATCTAAGAGGCCAGCATTGGTCTTGTCTTTAACACTTTCAAGTTAAAGCTTTCATCCTCAAAAACATCACGATTTATCTTATCTTCACCACGTACAATTAAAACATCATCAAGATGCCTAGCTTGACCCAAATCGCCGCCCCGCTAGCTCAGCTAAGAACTATCAAGTTCTCGAGTTTGTTAGATCGTGACCCAGCGGAGCTAATCAAGTTGATTCGAGCTTGTGAAGAAGTTGGGTTCTTCTACCTCGATCTTACGTCCCCGTGTGACGATAATATGCTTCACAACCTTGAAGGTGTAAGTGCGCTGATGAAGGGATGGTTCATGCATAGCTTGGACAAGAAACTCCAGACAAAGACTGCCAGCAACTCTCATGGGTAAGCTCTTCCAATGGTGGCACTTGTGTGTGACAGCGTAGTGTTGGTTTCAGTAGTAACTAACATGGATGTTTCTAGGTACAAGCCCATGGGAACTCACGCCGGAGTTGGCGCACAAAGGGATGGGTGGGAAGCTCTCAAGGTAACATTCCAATAAATGTGTAACGCCTGTCAGTACTTGTCTAACATCAATTGGAAGATTGGGCGATCTGAGCTCATGGGACGCTGGGCTCTCCCTTCGGTGGTCGAGAGCCAGTTTGAAAGGTTCTCCGACTTTCAGGCGGAATGCCACTTTGTGACAAAAGTCTTACTGGGCTGTATCTCGACAGGACTCAACTTAAAAGGGGACCACAGCCTTCACCAGTATCACCGCGATGACACGCCGTCGAAAAGCTCTCTGTTCTTCTTGCACTACCCTCCGTTGAACAATGCAAACGCCGAGATGGGACAGAACATGCACACCGACATTGGCTCCTTGACGCTGTTGTTTGCCTTTCAATGGGGTCTCCAGGTCCTTTGCCCATCCGACATGCCGGATCCTCAGACTGGTGAATACTTTGAGTGGCGGTCTGTGGAGCCGCGGCCAAAACATGCAATCATCAACATTGGGGATACGCTCCGTTTCTTGTCGGGAGGGAGGTTGCGATCTGCGCTTCATCGTGCCCTGCCTCTCGAAGAGGGTGATCGGTATAGCGTGGCATACTTTCTTCGGCCGAGCGACGATGCCGAGTTTGTGGACAGCAATGGAACAACTACAAGTGCCATAGATTGGTACTTGAAAAAGAATGAGACTTATGAGAAGCCATACCAGTTACAGGATGAGTCTGTCCTGGTTGGTGGCATGAAGCAGGATTTGAAGGTTTAGGCTGATCGACTTTGCCGGCACATGTCTTTTTGATAGTTCCGTGGTCGGGGATTCTACAAGTTAGTTCTTGAGCTCTTCCAAATTTGTAGTTCCCGCCCTTGCTGGGGCGGATTATCTTCCAGCCGTGCTTCTGTCTTATGTCAGCTATTCTCACCCCCTTGCCAGCCAGCCCATGTCGGTGGATCGGTACCAGACTACCAGGTTTTACTTACCCATCACACGTAGTAGGTATCTGGCTGACGTTGCCTTACCCCCGCAAGCTGGGCCCGATGTGCCTGCCTGCTGTGCCGGGAACCAACAACCGGGTCCCTGTATATAGTACTGTATGCCCCCCCTGTTGCGACACACGAGATGGACTGTCACTGCATTGTCAACAGGGCTTGTATGTTTACTGCTTGTGGTGCCTTGAAGTGAAGAGCACCGGAGACTGGGGTTCATTCAATTCCAAGGGCATTATCCTTGGCCGAGAAGACGGGCGGTCTGGGAGTACTGAGTAGGTAGTGAAGTACAGGGTAAGGCTTCTGGCCCCCCCGCTCGTAATCATATCTTGTCCATTGCATTGCGACGGCGTTGTGGCCAAAGCCCCAATTAACAAGGTCTCGCCAAGCTGAAGAAGAAAGCCAGACCCAGTTCAACGCTGCATTACGCCTCCAGTCGACAATGGAGAAGAGATAATAGGGGGGTTTTTCTTACTAACCTAGTGCCGGGTTGCACTGGATCCGAAACCAGAGAGCCTCGACCCCTGGCCCTGCCACCTCCCACATGGCCCGGTTCCGTCCCGCTCGCTCTCAGACACAGTCGACGTTTTCATCTTTTGTTTCTTTCATGACAGTTCTGCAACTTTGACCTTCCATTTCCTGCTCCCTTTAGTCTTGGAATATATCTTTTACCCCCCCTCCCCTTTTATCGTGTACAAGTAAATATTGCCATTGAAAGGTGATATAGGACGGCATCAAGCTGCTCCACAGCTCCAAAACCAGGTTCAAGCAGGGTATAAGGACAGACCAGGAGGGCCTCGATCGATCTCGCTCGCATCCGACATTACCCCGCTGCTGCGGCCGTAAACCCTCTTGCTGAAGTCGAGATTCGGCGTCGTGCCTGGCCGTCCCCTTACTACCTACCGAACAAAGTCCGCCGTTCTGCGGCTATCCAGCGGCCGACCCCGCCATGGTCTCGTCAATCGTCCTCCTCCTTGGGGCTGTGCTCGCCTACGGCCTCTACACCACCGTCACCGGCCTCCGGCGCAACATAGCCGAGGCCAAGAAGGTCGGCCTACCATATGTGGTGACTCGTACGTGGAAACAGATAGCTTCCGATTCCACCCAGCAGCGCATAGACTAACAGAACGAGTGAAGCTGCGTCGCCATTCTCGACAGTATGGCAGCTCACCCACAAGTTTTGGGTGCCCATCATCAAGACCTTCCCCAGGTCCTGGTGGGAAAACTGGCTCGAGTCAGTACTGCCTGGCCCCCCGTCTGCCCATCACACGCATGCTAATCGGAATTCTTTGCCAACAGGCTTCTCATAGCGGACTGGTCGTACAAAAAGCACCACGGCCCCTTTGCGCGCATTGGCGAGACGTTCATGATCGTATCGCCCTTCCAGATCCTCATCGTGACAGACAGCGCCGAGGCTATCCACCAGATCACGCAGCAGCGCGAAAAGTTCCCAAAGCTGGTCGAGACGTACGCCATCCTGAAACAGTTTGGTGACAATGTCCTGACCACCGAGGGCGCCGTGTGGCGTATGCACCGGAAGGTCACGTCCGCTACGTTCAACGAGAAGAACGCCGCTCTCGTCTTCGCCGAGTCCATCAACCAGGCGCGTGGCATGGTGCAAAAGTGGCTCGGCCCGGACGGGAAGAGTAGGCAGACGGTCAAGACGCTAGATCACGACACCATGCGCCTCGCCCTCAACATCATCGGCTACGTCGGATTCGGCATGCGCCTGGTCTGGCCGGGACAGGCGCTGCCTGAAGGCATGGATCCGAAACTCCAGAAGTACAGCTCGCTCGAGGCCGCACCGGGCCACACGATGAGCTTTGCCGACGCCATTGCCGAGATGTTGGAACACATACTGCTTCTGTTGTTGGTGCCACACAGACTCCTCAAAATGATGCCCTTCAAGTCCACGAAGAGGGCGGTAGAGTCGCACGACAACTACGTGCAGTACATTGATGAGTTGATGCAGGACAAGATCGAGGACCTGAAGAACGGCGGCGAGGGCAACGCCGGCATGGACCTCATGGGCCAGCTCGTCAAGTCCAAGTACGGCAACGAGGCGACCGACGGCGGTGTCGACGGGGCCATGTCAAAGGGCAAGGAATCCAAGATGCCGCAGCTGTCCAGGTCGGAGATCGCGGGCAATGCTTTCATTATGCTTGTCGCGGGGCACGAGACGACGGCGAATGCGATGCACTTTGGGCTAATTGAGATCGCCTGCAATCCGACTGTGCAGAGGCAGCTCCAGAAGGACATTGACGGCATATTCGGCGACAGCGACCCGAGCACGTGGAATTACGACAGCACGGTGAACCCGATGCTCGCGTCGATGCTGGGGGCCTGCATGAACGAGACGCTTCGACTGACGCCGGCCGTGGTCGAAATCCCCAAGAAAGTGAACCCCGAAAGCGACGGCATCATCTCGCTAGAAGGCGAGAAATACGCCCTGCCCAAGGGGGCGCACATCTCCATCGTGGGCGTGGCGGCGCACCGCAACCCGCGCAACTGGCCGTCGAAGCCCAGCAAGATCACGGGTGCGAAGCACGACCTCGAAGACTACGTGCCGGAGCGGTGGTACCGCGCCAGCATCAAGGCGGCCCAGACCGAGGACAAGGGCGGCGCCACGGAGGAGGACTACGGCGGGTACAAGGGCTCGGACACGAGCGAGAAGATGTTCCGGCCGGTGCGGGGCTCGTACGTCCCCTTCTCGGACGGCCCGCGGTCGTGCCTCGGGCGGCGCATCGCGCAGGTCGAGATCATCGCCGCGCTGTCGGTCATTTTCCAGCGCTACAGCATCGAGCTGGCAGTGGACGAGTGGACGTCAGACGCCGAGGTCGACGCCATGAGCCGGGCAGAAAAGCAGAAGCTGTACAAGAAGGCGCAGGATAAGTGCCGGGAGACGATCGGGAAGGCAACGACGATGTTGACGCTGAAGCTGCCGCAAGGGATGAGTGTCCCGATCCGGGTTGTGCCGAGAGGCGAGGAGAGGTTCGTCGACTTTGTCGACTCTGCTTAAACTGTTGTCGTGTTGATCGGTCCAAAGATGCGATGCCTCAAGTGTACAATTATTATCAAGCAAGGGACGATGAATATATGGGAATGCCCAGCGGGAATAAGGCGGTCCGGAGGGGCCTTTGGTATTTTCTGCACAGGATTGGATATGGAACGGCCATCGAGGCGAACAAGGCCTAATCAGACGAGTCGATACAATCACGTGACGCGACAGTCAACCAAAGCCGTCGAATATCTGTTGTGGTTGTCCCGACGGCTGGAAATGTTGATTCCGAGCCGAGTGGGAAGTTTGTGTTGACGGTCGTCGCGTTCGACAGACTTGATGCGTGATGTTGATAAAGAACAGGCCACGTGTTCGCACACAGCCCGCATCATCTCTCTCCCCCAGCATTGAACCCACCCCCGGATCCGATGACTTTGATGGTGACATTGCATTGCCCACCTAATGTCGCGGGAGGTCATCAAAAACAATCGCGCGCAGAGGCCAGCGACTAAAAACGTTTGTTTACATGTCTTGCCACATTCGGACAGCTCAAGTGTGCTCCGGTCGTCCCCCCACCCGGGCGCAATTTCTGGCCAGTGCTTCTCTCTCCTCTACTGTTCCCGGGGAATCCCCGCCTAGTGCGGTGCATACCTACCTACCTAGGTACGTACGTAGTATTATAATTGGTCTTATGGCGCACTTACCGCTGCAACGATGCTAGTCACAGGTGAGATAACTGCCCATCTCCTCCCCATCTTCCCTCCCCTCGTGCAGCCTTTCCCCCCATTTCCCGTCCCCCAAACACCGTTGCGTCACTTCCCTTCCTATTAACCGCAACACCCAGAGACCAGCTGTATGTAGGTGGGCAAAGGGAGAAAAACATAAACAACGCTTCGACCTTGTCGGCCCCCCTTACAACCTAGCTCCGTCCAGCTTATCAACACCAATCTGCCCCTCCCACCATCACCATCGCCATCAAGTATCTACCAAACCGAAGCATAATCTGCCCTGCATTTGTCGCAATCACTCTGCAAGAGAATCCCTTGCGCTGTACAGTTAAATTCGCCGGCTTTGCGCGATTCGTCTGATACCCGTTTCAATCAACCATCTCTCCGTTTGAACGACCAAACCATGTCGGGCGCAAACGCGTGGTTGGCGAGGCAGCGCAAGAGCGACCTCGTCGAGCTCGCCGAGCTGACTGGACTCACTGGGTATGTCCTCTCTTTCGCTTGCCTGTGACTTCTCGGTCTCTTGTGCGAACTCTTTGCTGTTGCGCAAATCGTGCCAGAGCTCGAGCTTTTGCAGTTGGTCGCGTTTGCCGCGACCCCTCCGCCAGGCACGCCCCGGTCGCGTCGAGCTCTCGTAGAGAAACCCGCGACTCTCCTTGGGCTACGCGCGATGCTGACAACGCGCCTCTTTTCAGATACGAGAATCAGAAGAAGGCCGACCTGGAAGTCACCCTTGACGAGTACCTTGCCGAGAACGCGACGCAGTTCTCCCACAACCCCAAGCTCGTTCCCTACTACAACAGCCGCGCCAAGGCAGCCGGCTCGCCCATCAAGAGGGAGGCGCCGTTGACCGATCTCGTCAAATCGACAACGCGCCGCAGGGCGATGAGGTTGATCGAGGAGTTGCAGCCCGAGCCCGAGCCTGAGTGAGTGGCCTCTTTCAATTTCCCCACGGCGCATCGCAGTGTCACCACTTGGTCATGACTAACACGCGTCACAGAGCCGAATCATCGTCACCGAGCCCGGAGCCCGAGGAGCCCGTCCTCTCCACCGCCCTGGCGACGCGCACCCCTGCGCGCAACCTGTCTCTTGCCAGCCGCATCCCTCTGCCCGCGACGCCCGCTGATGTCGCCGAGGCCGTCGACCGCCACACGGTTGCGGTCCGCGAGCGCGTCACGGAACTCTACGACCAGTCGGGAATCCAGGAGGGCACCCAGGCCGTGCGCTCGTCTCTGTCAACCGTCACCTCGGTGCTCTTTACCGTTGCCGCATTCGAGGCATGGAACCTGAGGGCCGAGGTATTGCCTCTTCGCTACGCCTTCACCATCCCTGCGATTCCTGCCCTGGGTACCAACTTCTACCCCGTCTATGTGCCTGACGCGTTCCTGTTTGTGACTTCGTCCTTCTGGTCGCCTGTAACGCTGTGGACCCTCACCTCGGTTCTTATTCCCTCCTTCTTTGGCTACTTCTACAATCTGAGCGCCGCAAGCCATCCGCAGCCTCGAGGCCGCAAGTCCTCGACGGTTGAGTACAATGTCGACCCACTGGTGTTCAGCATCGTCAAGGCCCTGATCTCATTTGTCATCTACGGCCAGAAGGCTACTTTCGGTGGATGGATCAACGAGAACTCCATCGACCGCATCAACGGCGCTCTGTACGGCGAGTGGAAGGGCATCCTGACGGGTGCCGCCATCACCGGCCTGGTGAGCCTGTACGACGCCGTCTTGAAGAAGTAGGAGCACCCTTTAGATCATACAATTGTTGCACGGCCCAGGGTCGACCGGCGCTGATTCCATGGGAACTTGGACCGCGGAAGCCACTTCCTCGCTAGGATGCCACGAACGCTCACAGGACCATTGGCACGTATCTTGTGGGTCCGTTTACTTGTTTGTTTTTCTTCACTCGAGGGCGGCGTTCTGGGCGTTATCTTGGCGTCACGCGCGGCTCTTCGACTGATACCTCTTCAGTTCGTAGTTGGGAATTTTGTGAGGGGGACCCTTTAGGGTTCGAGGACAGACCCTTCAGCCGGACAGGTTGTCATCCCGGCCGTGTTGGTGACGGCTATTGTATATGCAACGTAGGGCAGTTCTTTGTTCTGTTGGGTTCTGTTTGCCGGTGCTTATTTCACGGGGTTGACTCGTTTTAGTTTTTCCCATCATAGGTGCAATTCGTTTCTAAGATGATGGATATGGGCGCGAGCGAGCGGACGGGACGGGCGGGTGCCAGAGTACCTTTGCAGTGGAACCCTTGAGTGCGGGATGATCGAAGTGTTCGAGCAGGAGGCCGCCAACCGAGCCTGGCGAGGGCCGGCTGATTCCGCTAGAAGTCATGACAGATGACGGTCAGAAATGTATTGCTTTACAAGTTCGAGTTCTGCGCCAGACTGTCCCAATCTCGAAGTGTAAACAACCGATGCGATAGTGGGGGGGGCCTTCAACTCTTTTCGAGTTGCCTATGTCAGCGGCAGACAACCAACCTGTTGAAGCCGCGGAGCTTGGCCAAGATCAAACCGGAGTTGAGCACTACGCTGCTGCAGAGAGAGAGATTCTCATGTGCGTCCATGTTACATGACTGGCCAGCCAAAACCCTGCGCGATTCGTCCCACACCCTGTCCAGACGACTATGGGCCGGGTTCAGTCTTGAGCTACCTGAGGTCCTCCTGCTATGCTGAGATACAAGAAATACCCTATCCAAACGACCGCCTGGTTGAGAGGCGGTTGCTATGATATGAAACAGCGGGAAAGAAAAAATTGGAAAAAAGGTAAGATGGTCACTGCTGGAGATGTATGAAAAGAACCCTGCCATATGCCGCACGTGGATCTAAAAAACATGCCCTGCTTTCTAAGTAAAGTACCTCCCTCCCTTAGGTACTCTAGATCTAAAGGGTGTGCTGGACCCTATTCATAGCTGCTAGGTTGGTGGGCAGGCAGGAACTAGGACGGAGCTTTGAAAAGCGGGCGGGGAGACTGCCCCCCTTTTCTCCTCCTTCGTTGTTGTCTGGCCCTTACTTCTTACTCCACGAATATGCACAGGGAGGTGAAAGACACAGCTGAGTAAGTAATTTAGAGATGGACCTCGCATGTGACCCTTTCTGACTCTAGGATTTCGGCTTGACTGTGCTCGTCACCGTATGGGAGGAGCTTCGGTGGTAGTGGTAATTGTCAGAGGCAATAAATGAGCATGGATGCCGTATCGGGGAGGCAAATAAAAGGAGCGGCCGAACAGCAGTTGCGACTGGGGATAGGGGGACTAAGTGAGCAGCAGTCGCGAAGAAGACTGCAAGGAAGTACTAGCCACCGTGCCCGCCATCGTACACCTACCTACGTAGGCATACCAGTCGCTGTTATACGAAGAAGGATGATGATGATGATGAGTTGCCTCCTCTCTCATACGTACCCGACTCGTGCATATTGGCGTCTGTCCGAATGGGTCCCCAGCATCTGAGACAGGAAGGAGGCGGACGTTCCTGTCCAACGAAATCATTTCGGGTTCCACAGCCTACCCGCACCCTGCGTTACGTCATACCCGTGGACTTTCCCGACTGCCACAGAGTAATGTGTAGAACAGAAAGACAGAAACAGCATACCAGGCCATTGTAGACGGAAAAAAAAGAAAGAAAGAAAAAGAGTTTGAATCTTCATGATTGTATGGTCTGGCTATAGTCTAAGACCGCCGGTAGTGAACGCCGTAGCTTCCGGGGATATACTGTCATCTCCTGTCTGTGCTCGTCTCCGTCTGCGGCTTCGTAAATCCGTCATCTTGGACCCCGAAAGAGCGTGGGCTTCCGCCTCCGGCTCTTGACGCCTCTTCCGAGGTATCGTGTATACAGTTCAACGCCGTTCCGTGCAGTGGTATCCCTTCCCAAATCCCTCTTATCCATTCTCAACTCCCTGCCGCGCGATTGCAGCAACCCGTAAGCACCATCCCGTCGTATCGTACAAATATATATCAATTGCAATGCTCAAAGCAGATCCAGTAAAATCGCTCTACGCCTGAGTGTGCAGCTTGGCAGGCTTAGCAGCGTGTCGTCCGCAGCGATTCGGGTGCTTCGGGGACTTGATGTAACAAGTGTCGGCAGCTTCCTCGGTGGCCCTAGGACCGTATTTCTGGGCGATGGAGCAGTACTCGAGTCTTGGCCCCATCCACTCGCGGAGGTGACGGTGAAGCTCGCAGCGGGAGATACCGCACTTACGACAGTAGACCTGGCCCTTGACGCGCATGCGCTCGAGGGCGGTGGCATGCTCCTGAAAGGCTTCGGCGGGGGGAGCAGCGGACTCGTTGTAGATGAGGGGACCAGCGAACCGCCAGGCCCACTCGAGGTCGTTCGGTCCGCTGCGACGGGATGACAATGGCACGGAGCCGTGCATACGGCGGTGGATGTTGTAGAAATGGCTATTTGTCAAACCGAAGCAGGTGCTGTCAATTGGGTCGAGGTGGTCGAAAATGGCGTAGTGCAGCTCGGCGGGGAGGTCGAAGATGTCCATACGGGCCGAGGGCCGGTGGATGCGAGCCGGCGGCTCATAGTCCGTAACAGAGTAAGAACGACGAGGGGGCGGGAGTGGCGGCCGGCGGGCCAGAGGGGCATGGGGAAGTTGTTTCATCTCTTCGATTGCGAGTTCCGACTGCTCAGGCACAGAAGCGATTGCGTGTCTCTCGACAGCCTCATGCTGGGTCGCGGGGGCAGGAGCGGGAATAGGGGCGGTGGCGTTGGGCGCCGAGCCACCCTGAGCGGAAGCCACAGGAGAGTCGGTGATGGACCAACCCCGGCGGGGAGTGCGCCAGCCTGCACGCTTCTTGCTCAACTCATCGATCATGACCTGGCGTTCCTCGCGAGTCATCATCTTGTTCTCCTGGCGAGAAGCAAGGTTGGTCGCGAGGAGCAGACGAGCAACCGAGGCTACGTGATCGGCCGAGTCATGGGACTCCTGAACGTGGGCGGTCTGGGGGAGACCGGAGGGGAGTACTTCAACCATCGTGAAAGGGGTGCGGGAGCGGTTTCTCTGTGCAAGGGCGTTTGGTGTTTTGTCGGGTCGCTGAAGGCCCGAGCTGGACTATTATCCGACGATGCGTGTGTGGTGAGAACGCGAGCGGGGTTGGAAAGCAACCGACCACGCAGAGAACGCCAGGCGGTCCCGTGAGATGAAGCAGGAGGCTCGTTCCCTAGGCGGATGAAATCACCAGCGTGTGTGGCTGGCGAGGGCGGGAGCGATAGCTGCCGAGGTGGTAGATGCGTAGTTTTTTTTCGGTGTACAACAAAGAAAACGATGTTCTCAAGTCCCTGCTTTGCGAGTCACGATATATCGTTTCAAGTGATGTTGTTGGTGCGGATGGGAGGACTAATGTCGGATTGTAGTCTTCGTCTTTGAGGGTGGGCAAGCCTCAATAACAAGTTCATGAGACGAGAAACGAGTTATGAAGACCGAGCCGAGAGAGGTTCGCTGATATATAAGGGTATGTCAAAGACAGAAAGCAGAAGAGAGAGAGGGGGGAAAAAAAAGTGATCGAGACGGACGAGGTAGTCTTGAGTGTCGATCGGGTATGCCCTCTTGAAGGAGGAGAAGATGGGAAGGCAGGGAAGAAGAAAAAAACGGGTGTTGTGTTGGTGGTGTGATGGAGCCAGCGGGAAAGGCGATGTTCGGCCATCTCCATCAAGTCACAGGTACAAGTTCTTGAGATGAGGTGGCAGGCCACATTAGCGGTCTCACCGCACGTAAAGGGGGGGATGCTACATGCCCACCGGAGCAAAAAGCTGTGTCTACCTACGCCATAGTTGCCAAGTTAGGCCGTTTGCGGTTATTCCTTCCAGCTGCCTCCCCTGATAAGCTAACGGAGGTAGCGCGAGGCACAAACGCTGGGAATCCCTGGCCAGAAGCGGCATTGCCAGAGGGCGACTTTCATTGGAAGGGTTACCCGGGGGTGCTAGGGAAAAGCTAAATACTGTTGAAGTACGTAATTACAGCAATAATCCTTAGTTGATTGCTTGTGTATATCTTATAACTATGTATTTATTTCTTAGGGGATTCCTTGCATATTTCTAGCTATAGTATTGCCTTAGGATCTAAATATATATACTATTAGATTTTAGTTATTTAGGTAGTAAAACCTATCCTAGTAATATAGCTAAGATTTTACTATAGACCTTGCCTTATCTAGCCTAATGGGTAGAGAGGTCTATACTAATTACTAATATATTATACCTACTTTAATATACCCTCTTAAATTAGAGCTATTACTAGATTTAATCTAACTAGTTTATAGTAATTATTACTCTTTTATAACTACATATTATATCTCTATAAATCTATTATACTTATTAATTATTTACTATAAAAAGAAGTAATTAATTAATTAATAATAATTAAAACAAAGGATATATAGTTTAGTAATATTATTTCTTATTAGATAATTATAATATAAGATAGTAACTTATACTAAAGCTTTAGAATTTAAACCTAAGTAGAAGTAAAAAGACTTAAAAGTAGTTATATCTATAAAGCTTACTAACCTCTCTTCTCTATCTAAGCTTAATAATATAAATATATAGTAAATTAGGTCTTTTTATATTAGTAAAGTTATAAGATACCTCTTAGTTCCATCTAAAAATACTTATTATTATATTTAATATAGCTTTTATAGATCTATATATAGTTATCTTTAAAGTATAGTTTTAATTATACTTTTACTCTTTTCTTTTATTCTTTTATTATAAAATAGAAGTCTTTTATAGTTAAATTTTATATCTACTTATTATTTTACTTGAGGTAGTTCTAAAGATAAAATTACTAACTAAAAAGGCTATATAGTTACTAAGATATTAGTAGTTAAAGTTTTACTAGCTATATTAATGATAAGTTATAATATTAAAATATATTAGTTATATCTCTATAATAATCTAGTTTTACTAACTAGTATAACTATAAAAGTTAACTATCTTAGTTAGAACTATACTAGCTAATTATTTATTACTATAATACTTATTACTTTAATTATATTAGTAATTTATTCTTAGCTAATTCTTTCTTATAATTTTAAGTTAACTATATAGTTCAATTACTAATATTTAATTACTAGAGAAATATAAGCTATTTTTACTTTAATAGAGCCTTTATTAATTTATTTACTATTAGCTTTACTAATAAGGTATAGATAACTTTAATATAACTATTAGTAATCTCTTAATATAGCTAATAGTAATATATATCTATATAATAAAGGTATATCTATAATTAAACTAATTTCTTAATTACTAAGCTAATTATTTATTAATTATTATATTATATTATAACTTTTAGCTATATAATTAAAGTTGTATTACTAGCTATAAGTTTAGTAATTAGTTAGCTTATAAATATTAACTCTTTTATAGCTTATAATAGAGCTAGTAATTCTACTTTAGTTATTAATATAATTGTAGTTTATTACTTATTTACTCTCTAGCTAATAAGTTTACTACATAATTTAATAGTAAAAGCTTATAAACTTTTATAGTTAATTAAATTATCTTTAAAGCTTATATCTAAAGTAATAATAAGATTACTATTAAGCTTAAACTTAAGGTAAAGTCTTACTATATATTAGAAGTATTATAATATATAATTTACTACTCTTTAATAAGCTACTAATAGGTTACAATTAAATCTTACTAGGTAACTTATAGTAAATATAATATTAGGTCTTATTATTATAGCTATATATAAGATTAATTTAACCTTTTACTAGTATCTTATTACTTTATAGATTATTACTATTTATTATAATAAGAAAAGCTTCTTATTACCTATTAAAGTATTATTTAATAGTAGTTATACTTTATTATTAATTAACTTTACTATTTTCTTAATATATATTAATTATAATAGCTATATCTTTTATTATTATCTATTATAGAGAATTTTTATACTAAGGAACTATTATATCTTATTACTACTCTTTAAGTAATATCTCTCTTTTATACTTTTAATTACTTTATTAGCTTCTTATTATAAGGATTTTAAGAATATAAAGATATAATTATTTATAAAAAAAGTAATAGCTCTCTTTTAATAGTAATATAGTTCTCTAGCTACTAGTATAAATCTAAGTTCTTAATATCCCTTTTCTAGGTATTTTTACTATAATAGTAATAACTATTATAATCTATAAAGGGCTTTTTATAGGTAAATAATCTTACTACTACTATGGTTTAGATATCCTATAAGAAGTCTTATAAATACTATCTTATCTATATTAGTATATATAAATATATTTACTATATTAAACCAAAGTAATTTAAGGTCTAACTTAGCTATAATAGTAATAAGTAATTAAAATAAGAGCTCTACTAGTATTATTATATATATATTATAAATTATATCTTTTAGCTACTAGTTACTATATATAATAAGGTATACCTTAAACTTTATAAGAAATTTATATTTATTTAGCTTATAGGTATATACCTATTAGTAATTAAATATCTAATTATTACTAGCTTTCTTTATATTAACTTTAATCTACCTATTTATAAGGTTATAACTCTATAAATAAACTTTCTTAGCTTCTTAAAATTCCTTTATAAATAAGTGATTTTTTAGATTAATATATACCTTAGGTAAACCTAGTAATTCTTTTTGATATAGCCTCATAGCTAGCTTTATAGCTATATTTATAATTATATCTTAAAGTACTACTATCTTCTTACTAAAGTTAGATAGGTTCTCTTTTACTATATTAATTACTTTCTTACTACTATAAGGGGGTTAGCTGATATACTTATTAAGTAAGTTACTTTACTTTAAGAATAAATTTTAAAGACTATAGTAAGGGTTATTAAAAGTCTTAGCTATATAAGTAGCTTACTAGTCTTATATATTATAATAAGGTATATTTCTAGCTATATAAGTAGCTTATATACTATAGTAAGGACTACTTATAATCCTAGCTATAAATATAACTTTTTAAGATTCTTATAGGTATATTTTCTTTTATCATAAGATATAATTAATATAATAAACTTTATCTAAATCTTTATAATCTTCTTACTCTCTTATATTAAGTATATTTATGAGTAGTATAATAAAAAAGACTTTTAAAGATTCTAATAGTATTATTAATATAAAGTATAACTTTATATATTTATAGACTTTCTCTAGTATTTTACTAGTAGTTTATCTTAGAATTCTTAAAGTATTTTCTTCTATAATATCCTTATTATTAGTAATATTTATAAAGTTCTTTTTAATTGTTTTATAAATCTATTTATTAATTATAGCCTTATCTATGTTACTTAACTTATCTACCTATTTATCTTCTTTTTTAGAGAAATATCTATCTTTATTAAAGATTATATTATAAAAAGTAATAACCTTATTTCTTAGTAACATATATATATAATACTAGTTAGTTAATATATACTTAACTAGATAACTAATATATACTTTTACCTTAAAATATTAGAGATAATTATAGCTAAGTTAGGTATTAAAAGTTATTATATATATATAATAATTAAATACTAATAAATAGCTAAGATATAGTAATAATAGTAACTACTCTCTTATTATATACTAGATTTAATATAGAGATCTCTAGCTATAAAACTTAGCTAGTATATAGTTATATAAGTATACTATTACTTTTAGAATCTCTAGCTATAATAATACTAGTAGTTTTAACTTTAGTCTTATTATATAGGCTTTCTCCTTAATAACTATAGTAATTCTCTTTATACTACTATTTTATACTTATATATTTAGTACTAAGGCTTTAAATAGGATTTCTTTACTTTCCATAGCCTCTTTTACTTATAGATAGGTAGTTATAATTTTATTATTATACTTAATTACCTATACTTTAGTTAACTTATATACTTTAATTAATTATATAAAGTCTATTAAAGCTATTTTAATAGTATTAAAAGTTTACTATTATAAGTAATAGTTTTATATAAAGCTAGATTTTTAATTACTAAGTAATAAGGCTAACTTATATCTTTTAAAACTTTCTAGAGGATTTTAAAAGGTCCTAGTTTCTTGTAGTTAAGTTTGTTGCTTAGCTATTTGGTTTTAATGTTTTAGCGTGTGAGGTACGCGCTATCCCCCTCTTTAAAGGTTAGTCCCTTAATCCTTAAAGAGTTAGCATATTGTTTTATTTATTATCTAATAAATTCTAAATCTAGGGCTGCTTTATCTTAAATTTCTCTAAGTTTGGTAACATTAGCTATAGTTTTTAGTACTTGTAGTCCTTTGTGAGGCTCTCTATAGGTAGTTAGTTTGAATCTATAGTTTAAGTAGAATAGTAAGTTTCTAGTACTTTCTTTAATAGTACTATTATAAACAAATTAGGCTATAGGTAGTAGTAGTACTTAATTATCTTAGTTATAGTTAATATAATATTAGAGATACTGTTTAAGTATCTAATTAGTTCTTTTTATTTATCTATTAGTTTGTAAATAGAAAGAGGTAGATAGTTTGTAGTCTAAGTTAAGTTATAAAATTAGAGATTTCTAAAACTTTAAGGTAAATAGTTTATCTCCATGTAATATAATTTCTTTTAGTAAACTATAACTACTAATAATATATTTAAGGAAAGTATATATAAGATCCTTAGCTATACTAGCTTTAAGGTATAAGATAAAGTAAGTATACTTTATAAGTTAGTTAATAATAATAAGCATACTATTATACTATATCTTTATAAGTAGTTCTCTTAACTTAGGTAATTTAATAATAAAGTTTAAAGAGATTAAGTACTATGCCTCTAGGGGTACTAGTAATAGTTAAATATACTTATAAAGCTTATAAGGGCTATTCTTACTCTTTTTATATAGCTTATAGTCCTTAATTACTAAAGCTACTTATCCTTGTATAACTTACTTATTATAGTATTATTAAATTCTTTTAAAGGTTTTTATTACTTCTTAATACCTATATACTTTAGTACTATATATCTTATATATCTAATTATCTATTATTCTACTAGTTATACTAGTATTAGTATATACACTAATTATAATAAGTTTTTATATTAAAATAATATTACTATTCTTATTATATTTAAGAATAACCTATATTTCCTCTAGTACTAAGACTTTAAGGTCTAGTTATTAGCTAAGAGTATTAGCTTTTCTATTCTCTATTCCTTTATAATAGATAATTTTAAAATTATATTCTAGTAGGAATTCTAACTATTAAATCTATAATTTAATTAGGACTTTAAAGGTTATTAAGTATATAAGGTTTTATAGTCTATATATATAATTACTTAATACTTTGTTTCTAATAGATAAGGCTTCTATTCTTAAAATACTTTAATAATTACTATAAGTTCTTTATTATAGATCTAGTAGTTTAATTTGGGTCTATAAAATACTTTTAAGTAGAATATATATAGGTATAGTTATCTTTTTTTATCTTGTTATCTAAGTTGTTCTCCTATTATAAAGTCTAAGGTATTAGTCTTAATCTTAAAGGGTTTATCAAACTCTAAAATCTTAGTAACTAGTTCTAATATAATAAGTTCTTTAACTCTATTAAAGGATTTATTATATTTTTCTATCTACTTAAACTCTATATTCTTGTATATAAGCTATTATAATCCTCTAATATAAGTTATATAATTCCTAAGAAATTATTAATAAAAATTAACAAATCTTAGGAATAATTAAACTTCCTTAATATTAATAGGTATTAGCTAGTCTCTAACTATTTTAACCTTCTTATCTTATATTTAGATCTCTTCTAGTATAATAGTAAATCTAAGGTAGTCTATCTTCTAAGTATAGAATTTACTTTTCTTTAGTTTAACTAAAAGCTTTACTTCTTAGAGCTTCTTAAGTACCTTATATATATACTTCTTATATTCTTTAAGGTTCTTAGAGAATATAAGGATATTATTAAAGTAATAGATAATAAAGATATTAAGATACTCCCTAAATATATAATTAATTATTATTTAGAATATAGTAGGTATATTAGTAAGTCTAAAAGATATGATAAGGGTCTTAAAAAGTCCTCTATATATTTAGAATACTATTTTCTATTTATCTCCTTTCTTAATTCCAATAAGGTTATAGGTACCTTTGAGGTCAAGTACTATAAACCAATTTACTCTATATAATAAGTCTTATAGTTCTAAGATAAGAGGTAATAGGTAGCTATTTTTCTTTATAATATTATCAAGCTTCTAGTAGTTAATATATAGTTATAGTTTTTTATTCTTCTTAGGTATAAATAGGATAGGATATCCTACCAGTAAGTCTAATAGTTTAATATAACCTTTTACTAGGTTCTTATCTAGCTATTTATTAAGCACTTCTTATTCTATTAGATTAAGTCTATAAATTAGCTTAAGCTTAAAGTACTTCTCTTCTAGTAGTTAAATCTTATAGTTATATAGTTTATACTCTAGTAGCTCTATTTCTAGTTCTTTAGTAAATAGTTATATATATTACTAGTATCTAAGAGGTATTAATCTTAGTTAGTCTTTTTCTAAGCTTTATTTATCCTACCTATCTAATATATTTATAATCTTTATAAATATAAAACTTTAATCTTATATAGGTTTAATCCTTTTAATATAAGTAACATACTTTCTTAGTTATATAAGTTCACTTAGGGGTTATAGTATATAATACTACCTTATAACTAAATCTCTTTACTAGAGTTAGCCTATTCTCTAGTTTATATTAGAGTTATATTCTTATAGCTATAGGATTTCTAGAATTATATCTATAGTTTTTAAGTTAGTAATATTAAAGTTAAGTTCTTAGTATTAGCTATAGATTACTAAAGAGAGGTATTTAGTCTCTTTGTTAATAGTTTCTCTACTATACTAAACTTATACTCCTTTAATTATTTATAAGGTATATAGGTCTTTCTTATATACTTATCTAATATTTTATTTATTTATTACTTTAAGTAAGATAAGATTAGCTTATACTCTACTATTAATTATAACCTTAGTAGGCTAGCTATTAATTAAAATAGTAAGGATAATATAGCTATTATCTCTCTTAGTTATTATATAAAGAGTTTTTATATTATTTTTAGCTGTTAGTACCTTTCTTTTAAGCAGTATAGGGAGTTTTTGAACTTCTTAGGGGCTTCCTTAATTTACTCTCTCTATATTTATACTTTCTCTTTATGGTATTATATATATTTATTAAATAGGTAGTAAGACTAGTATTCTATAAGGCAGTTAATATATAGTATAGGGTATTTTAAGCTTAGCTATAGAATAAGCTATAGCTAGTAGTATTCCTTAACTTTCTATATACTAACTTTATAGTTCTTATAAACCTTAGGAATAGGTTTATTATTATATTATTATAAGAAGAAAGTGTATTCTCTCTTCTTTAGCTCATATATTAAGTATTTATTATAGATATAATCCACCTAAAATACCTTATAGTATAGAAAGTCTTTTTTATTAAGTTATTTATTATCTCTAAATATAAGTTCTTCTCTAGTTAGTATTATTAGGTAGTACTTAAGGTTAGTATCTTCTATTTTATAGAAGTATACTTCTTGTTTATTACTATATTTACTAATTTCTAGTTATCTTTCTTTTTATACTTTTTCTTCTATCTTAATAATAAGTAGATCTTCCTAGAAGTCTATATAGGTCTAAGTTACTCAAGGCTTATTAGAGTTATATTAGTAGTCTAGTATAGATAAGAGTAATAAGGATAGAATATTATTTACCTAGTTCTAAATATACTAGTTTATACTAGTTTATTTAGGAATAGCTAGGTTTATATAACTTATCTTAATTAACTACTTAGCTATATATTATTGTATTTTACTTGGGAGAATAAATTTATCTAGAGAGGGTTTTAGTTCTTTCTCTTGGTTAGAGCTAGTTTTCTATACTTTAATAGTACTCTTAGGTATTAATTTATCGTAATAAAGTTAAGAAGGAGAGAAAGAGGTTCTTTTTTTCTTTCTAGCTACTATAATAGTTCTAGTAATAATTTATTAAGGTTTCTCTTAAGATTTAATAATATCTTTATATAGAACTTAGTTAAACTTATTTTCTAAGTTAAGTTAGTAGATAGGGTTGCCTTATACTTAAATTTACTTAGGTAGTTATTCTTTAATTATATTAATAACTTTTTAATCCTAAGGTATCTTATCTTTAAGTATCTCTAGGGTATTTTAAGCTTAGATTAAGTATATAATCTTTTCTTAGTTTTATTATTTAAGTTACTATATAATATTAATAGCTTGTAGTATCTTTAGGCTATATAGGGCTTTCTTACTTACTATAATAGTCTTACCTTTAGGTTCTTTAAGGTACTAGCTTACTTATTTCTTACTATTTTAATAAGTTAGGTAGCTATTATTATAGTAGGTAGTTTATAAGAGTTATAGGTATAATATCTCTTTTTAGGTAATATTTACTTATTAGTTACCTTTTACTAATACCTTATTTTAGAGTTACTTTAGTTATTAGTAATCTTTAATATAGTATTTTATTTCCTTATAGTTATAATACTTAATAGTTTTAGTATTTTTAGGTAGCTAGTCTTTTTATTTCCTAGCTATACTAATATCTATAGGTCTTATATAGCATCTATAAGATATACTTAGTTATAGTTACTATTAGTTATTATTCCTTCTCTATTAGTAGTTATTAGGGTTCCTTAGTCCCTAGGTATAGTACTTACCTATATTAGTATTTAGTTATTAGTTCTTACCTCTCTCTCTTTACCACTTATAGAGGTAGGTATTAATCTTAATAATAAGTTTAATATATCTAAGGAAGTCTTCTAGAGTACTAATAATCTTTATAAGTTTATTTTTAATATCTTTTTTAAGTTCTTAGTAGAATATAAAGATTAGGGATTTATTTATAATACTAAGTTTAGTAGTAAGTTACTAGAACTTAGCTATATAATATAAGGTAGCCTTAGTTTACTTAAGGTTTATAAGGTCTTACTTAGCTTATTATTTTTTATTAGGGTCTTAGAATAGTGACTTTAAGGCTTGTTTAAACCTTATTATATTTCTGAAGATTAACTAAGTCTTATAGGAGTATATACTTAGTTCTCTATTATTCTTAAAAAATTCTTTCTAGAATAGTTTAAACTATAAGAGTGCTTTACTATATAGAAAGGTACTAGTATAGATAACTCTCTTAGTCTTATTATAGAATTTAGTAGTATAAAAGGTCTAATAAGTATAAACTTAGATTAGGAATTCTTTTAGCTATTTACTTTTGCTATTATAAGTTTCTAGGGAGTTAAGTTTAAGCTTGTTTTATCCTTTAACTAGAGTTAAGATAATATTAGTAATGGTTTAGAGTATCTTAACTTCTTATCTAAGTATAATAGCTTTATTATTTTTAGCTTTTAGTTTAGTAAGGGTATTATTAATAATAGACTATATATATTATAGGTTATAGTTATTAGTTTTCTTAAGTTATTCTATCCAAGCTATATTATTATTATTTGTTAGAGGCTATGAGGGGTAATAAGGTTAGAGATAAGAGATAAGAGATAAAATAAGATATATATTGTTTTAATATAATAGAAGAGCTTTTTATTCACCTTACTATCTAGCTAGATATAAGGGATATAAGGGGTTTATTTATACTTATTTTCTATATATTCTAAGGATTTCTTAGATATTCTAGGTTATTATCTAAAACACCTCGGTTACATAGTTTATAAATATATTCTTATAGGTTGTTTTCTAAAACATCTCGGTTATATAGTTTATAACTGTATTCTTATTTCCTAGATTTCTTCTTAGATAGATAGTTCTTGCTTAAAGGAACTATTCTTTGTATATAGATATTCTATGTATTTATAATATATAGGCGTTTTCTAAGTAAATATATAGTTATCTAGTATATACAGTATATATAGTACTATTAATACTGTGTTATATAATTCACTTTATTATTATATATGCTATCTTTTATATATAGATATAAGGTATTTAAATCTAATATCTAACATTATTAATATTAGCTAGCTATTTATTATATCTAGTATTCCTCTTAATTATTTTATATATAGCTATATACTAGTCTATAGTAAGGATAGCCTTACTATCTTTATTAAAATTAACTTAAGGTATTATAGGCTTATTATTAAGATCTATAGCTTAGATAAGCTTCTAGTTTAGAGACCTAGGAGTCTTAGGGATACTTAAGGATAGGTTAGTCTTAAAAGAAAATATTATAGTTTTACTATTAATTAGTATTATAAGGTTAACTTACTAATAGAATTAATTCAAGTATTATAGCTAGATTTCTAATAGTAGGTTTTCTATTAAAGTATAGCTAAGGCTATAATAATAATTAATAGTATTAGACTTATTAGTATTCTTACTAATATATTAGTTACTTAGCAATTAGTTAGATAGTTAATAAATAGGTAATAGCTTATATAGCTTAAGAAGTAGTTTATAAAGATAAGTAGGTATGAGAAGTCTAAAGGTTATCTAAAGATATTTTATAAGTTAATTACTAAAAAGCTATAAAAGGTATTCTATCTAAGAATAAGTATTCTTATATCCTAAGTACCTATTTCTAGGACTACTGCTTAGATATTAGTTCTTAATAATAAACTACTCTTAGTATATTAGTCCTAGTCTTAAGACTACTTATTAAATATTAGTCCTTCTTATTTTTACGTGACCTTCCTTAGTTCTTCTGTTCTAAGGAGTTAACTGTCCTGGTCCTGCGTCTTGTTTATACAAATGCTGTGCCGCCCGCGTTCTGCCTTGTCTAGGTAGGGCTGCATCACCCATAGCTTGCTAAGTTATAACATCACCTTACTTTATATAGATAAGAATATTACTCTATCTCTCTATTAGAATTATAATATCTCTAGCTTAAATAAAGTTATTAGGTTTTACTAGAGTTATTATTAAAAAGTAATAATATAAATAAAAGATATAAAGAATGACTTTTGAGTTAAATATAATAAAATCCTTAAGAAAATAGTTAGATATTATAAAGGCTACTAATTATATAGATAGAGCTTCTTTACTCTTTAATTACCCTTCTTCTAATAACTATTATTTCTTAGAGAGGGTATATATTACTATAGTATTACTAGTATTACTAGTATTACTAATATTTCTAGTAACCTTATTAAATTAGATAAATATAGATATTATTAATATATTCTTTTCTTTTAGCTTATCTTTTACCTCTTACTTTATAAATAACCTTTTAATATAGCTAGAGATATCTAAGTTTAATTACTATATAAATCTTAGATATATTTTACCTATATACTAATATTTTATTAATTTATACCTAGGTATATTATAGAAAGAGTATCTTATAGTAGTATAGTTATTATAATACCTCTTTCTTAATAACTCCTTTTATATATAGTCTCTTCTTATAGTATTATTAGTAATAGCTATAGTAACTAAGCTAAATACCCCATAAGTAGTCTTTACTTAGAGATAGTCTATCTCTAGGGTAAATAAGCTCTAATATTTAAAAAGACCTTTTAATAAGTAATATTACTACTTAGTATAAGGTCTCTCTTACTACTATTATACCTATCTACCTATATTACTAATAGGGTATATGTTAATACCTCCATAAAAGATAAGTACTATTTACTAGAGTTTATAGTGGTAAACTACTTAATATATATACTATAAAATATTATATCTTTTTATTTTAATACCTATTTCTCTATCTTTTTTATATCTAATACCTTATAATTGGTAGTCTAATATATTACCTTATTATATTTTAGAATAGTATATTATTTATTATTCTATAGTTAAATACCTATATAAACCTCTAGTTTTACTATCTATTTATATATAGGGCTAGTAAGCTTATAATACTATATTATTAATATTAAATTAATAGTTACTTAGATCCAGTTAGAGATATTATAAATAGCTTTTATTTATTATTTATATTACTTATTATCTATCTAGTATTTTTTCTTTAGTATCTTATATTACTTAAAGTTATTCTTATTTAAATAGGTAATCTATAATACTCTAGTATTTAAATACTTTACTTATAGAGCTTTCTCTTTTTTAATTATATTTTCTTATATCTACTTAGTAATATTACTCTACCTTATAATAGAGAATTATCCTAGTAATAGATAGGTAAGAGGCCTTAAAAGGCTATTTATAGTAATATAATAAGTATTATTATTTAATAGGTTAATTACTTTCTATATACCTTAGAGATAAGCCTTTTACTTTAGTTATTAGTATTAAGCTAGTTAATCTATATAGCTTTTTAATTAGGTATTTCTAATAAGCTTTTAGTTATTTATAATATATAAGAGTATATGTATTATATATATACTTTAAAATACTTTAAATCGTATCAATTAATACCTATAATTTAAACTATTAATTATTAAAATATATAATTTTAGTAATAATCCTTAATTAATTACTTATATATATTTTATAACTATATATTTATTTCTTAGTAAATTCTTTATATATTTCTAAGTATAGTATTACTTTAGGATCTAAATATATATACCATTAGATTTAAGTTATTTAGGTAGTAAAATCTATTCTAGTAATATAGCTAATATTTTACTATAGATCTTGCCTTATCTAGCCTAATAGGTAGAGAGGTCTATACTAGTTACTAGTATTTTATGCCTACTTTAATAAATACCCCCTCCTATAGAGAGGGTAAAGAAACTAGGTTACTACCCTAAAAAGAGATTTACTAGCCTATCTTTACTTTATCCTACTTTTTATTATATTCTTATTAAGAATAATTAATTATTAAGATATATTATTAATAGATATTAATAATAAATAAACCTACTACCTAAATATAATATATTTATTATACCTTACTAAGGTAATAAGTATATAAACTTTATTAAGAAGGTTATTAAGCTACTTTTTATTACTTAATAATAAGCTAGCTTTAACTACCTAGGTAAAAAGGTATCTATTATACTCTCTATCTATAAGACTACCTAAAAATATAATATATCTTATATAGTAATTAAGAAGTACCTCTAAACCCTCTAGGCTAAAGAAAATCTCTAAACTAGTCTAAAGAAAGATAGCTAGCTATAACTATTAATAGAGGCTAAAGATATAGCTCTTAGTACCTTTATTCTTTAGCTTACTAAGGCTAGCTTCCTAGCCTAGATGTTATAGGTTAAAAAGATAGCTAACTACTTCTATAGCCTCTAGAGTATACTAGCTATTAACTCTAACTACTTTATTTAGACTTAGCTTATTAACTACCTAGAGCTATAGTACTAAACTTTTATTAAGCTAATAGAGGTTCTTTAGATAGAAGTAAAGCTAAACCTAGCCCTAGTTAAAGACTTTTTTACCTAGTTAATATAGCTAAAAGAGGTAATAGAATTAGTTAAGAAGCTAAACTAGAGCTATAGCTAGTAGTAGCTAGTTATATAGCTAGTACTAGGTAGAGCTAAGTAGGGCTTCTATAACTAAGCTAAAAGTTAGGCTAATAGTAGGTCCTATAGGCTTACTAGTCTAACTAAGGCTATAGTTATAGTAAAAGTAAGCCCTAGAGATATACCCCTTTTAGCTTATAATAAGTACTCTCTCTATAAAGAGTAATTAACTATAAAGTAATTATAAAAAAGAAAGCCTCTATCTATATATATTTTATTAAATATAGTAATTAGGTTAATAAAGATTAATATTTAGCTATAGTTACTTAATACTAACTATAGCTTTAGGTATTTACTATATTAGTATAAACTAAGTAAATAAAAGTATCTAAGACTTAATAATTATTACTACTATATTTATTATTATATCTATTATATCTATTATTATATTTATTATTATATTTATTATTATATTTATTATTATATTTATTATTATATTTATTATTATATTTATTATTATATTTATTATTATATTTATTATTATATTTACTATTATATTTATTATTATATTTATTATTATTATATTTATTCTTATTATATGTATTATTTTTATATGTATTTAACCTATCTAAGCTTTTATATCTCTTTTTATTATATCTATTATTATTATTATTATTACTATACCTATTTTCTTTAAGCTTATACTTATATATATAGTCTAGTTAAGAAAAAGATTATTATAGTAGTAATAATAATTAAATATATAATAGCTAAGGTATTAGTTATTATTTAGAGGTTAGATATAAGAGATATAGATATAGATATAAGCTATACTTAGAGGTATTAATAGATTACTTATATTAGCTATAGATTTATTAACTTAATAAATAGCTAAGCTATTATTACTAACTAAGCTACTATTGGTAATATTAGAGCAGAGCTAGAGTTATAGTATTTATAGTTTAGAAGATAATAGTTAGTAATTTCTTTTCTTATTTTTTCTTTTAAAGTATTTATAAGTTATAGGTACTTACTTAAGTATTTATTAAGAGAGTATATTTAGATAGAGATAGTATACCTTAGATTAGTATATAATTAAGTACTCCTTCATATATTTATTTATTTTTTAAAATTATACTTAGAACTAGAGCCTTATATATTTATTAATATAGTTTAGTATAATAACTTAGGTAATAGAGAGACCTTTATTATATCTAATCTAAGAATAATATATTTATTTAAACCTTAAAAGCTCTAAATAGGTTATATCTTCTTATATTAGATTAGATATAAAACCTAAGTTACTTAAAGTAGTATAGTATTATTATATCCTTTTATATAGCTTTATTATAACCTAAGTCTTATACTATATCTTATCTACTTTTAATAGTCTTCTTTTTTAGAAAAGAGTATTAATAGTAAAGATATATCTAAATAGATAGTATTTAGACTATTAATTATATCTCTGATAACTTTTTTCTCTCTTTCTCTTTACTAATACCTCTAGAGTATCTATTAAGATAGATATAATAATAAATAATAAAAACTTAGAAATAAGAAAAAACTTAGATTTAGTAATAGTATTAATAAAGTAATATTAGTAAAATAATCTTAATAATAGACAACCTATAGGTTTTTTAAGTAACTTTTACTATATAAAATAAGAATTATACCTTAGAGAAAAGATTACTTAATAGATATAAGTAATATCTAATTAGATTATCTTAGCTTCTTATATTAATTTTAGTAATAAGTAATACTTAAGATATCTATAATACTTAATAAGCTTTATAATATAAAAGGCTATATAATATTATCTAAAGATAGAAAGTTCTATATTAGAAATTAGTAATAATCTCTATAAAAAGTTAGATTAAAGCTATGTTCTATAAAAAATTCTTTATTTAAACTATAAAAGCCATTCTAGTAACTTTAATCTAGCTTATAAAATAATCTTTAGCTAGCCTTACTTATAGATACTTAGAATATAACAATTATAAAACTATTATAAGAATTATAAACTTTTTAGAATTACTTAATACTACCTTAATATTAACTATAAGTAACTAGTATATATCTTTTAAAACTAAAAGATCTTTCTTTCTACCTCTAATTAATACCTCTCTTAATAAAGAAATTAATTAGTATAAGCTTCTTAGTACTAACTTTATAGTTTATCATAATTTACTTATTACTTCTAACTTAGATAATAATATTAATTTAGTAATTAAAGCTAGTAATATTAAAAGTATACCTTAATAAGATACTAGACCTAGAACTTAAGCTTAAGCTACTACTATACCTTAGTAGTTTACTTTAGTAACTACTTATTTAGCCTCTCTCTCTATAAAAGAATTTCTAGAGGCTATTACAGAATAACTTTTAGCTACCTCTATTACTTAGTTAGCTTTATATACTAATTAATATAATATTTATAACTTTTATAAGCTTTTTATACTTAGTTAAGATAAAGCTTTTACTTTTAAGGGTAATAATATTATTAAGTTCTTAGAAAAGTTTAAGAACTAATATAAGATTACTAAAGTTTCTTATTACTATATAAATACTTTAATTACCTATTTTATAGGTAGAAACTATTAAATCTCTCTCTTAGATTAATAGAAAAGCTTATCTTCTTACTAAGTTTAAATAATAAGATACTAATTAATTTCTAGATAAAAAAAGTAAATTAAAAAAGTTATTAAAGGATCTATTATCTTTAATTAAAACCTTATTATTACTTAGAATCTTTTTATTAAGATTAATAATATTATTATATAAGTAAAGTATTAAAATCTTTATACTATAATGGATTAAACTTTAATTAAGACTATATATAAGTAATTTAGATAAAAGACTATTAAAGATACTATAAATAAGCTAGATATTACTTTTAATACTTTAATTTAATAAACTAGTTATTTAGTTTTTGAATTAGCTCTACTAAATATAATTACTTATAAGAAAGAGTACTTCCCTTTCTTTACCTTTAATTCTTAGATATCTATATTAAAGCCTACCTTAAGATAATCTAAATAGATAACTAGATAAAATTAGTAACCTTAGTTATAATACTATACCCTAATTAATATTAAAATTTCTAAGCCTTTTAGTGCTAAGCTTAATCTAGTTAAGGATTTAATTAAATTAAAGATTTATTATTAATTAACCTATCTTTACTTAGATATATAAGTTTTCTTAATCAATATAGGTAGATTAAACCTATATAAATAGATAAATAAGCTAAAGAACTAATATTAATACTATTATTTTACTTCTTGTACTTAAATCTAAGAATATTAGTAATATATAATAAATAAAGATACTTAGCTTTTCTTATTAGTTTAAGGTTTATAGAAATATAGATAATAAATAGGTAGTTTACTAATATTTACTATTTTCTATACTATTCTTAATAAAAGCTATAGCTAGAGATATACTAATTAAACTATATTACTTAGCTATATTTCAAACTTTAGTAATAACCTAATTCTTAAATAAATTACTAAGGAGATTCTTAGATATTAAATAAAATTATTTTAATAAGTATAAGGTAATTTCTTAAAAGTAATATTCTCTAAGTTAAAACTTATTACTTAGGCTATTAAATACTTTTAAGTAGTTATTTTCCTTTTTAAATAGTTTAATATCTCTTATATCTATATAGTTATAAGAGATAGTTCTATAAAGATATCTAGGATTATAACCTAGAAGTATATATAGAATTTATATATAGTAAATATAAAAAAACCTATAATAAATATTATAATTAAGATCCTAAGTAAGAAAAAAGTTACTTTTAAAAAGTTTAAAATTATAAATATTACTAATTAAGATAATCTAACTTTATCTTTTAAACTAATAAAGCTTACCTCTATATATATAATTCTTTAGTAACCTTAATCTCTAGAAAATATAGCTACTAAGGTTTCTACCTCTCTTTTTGAGAGATTAAAGAATATACTAACCCTTTTTTTTAAATAGTTCTAAAAGCTAGATTTTATTTAAAAAGCTTACTACCTTATAGAGAAAAGACTTAATACTTTAGTCTCTTTACTTACTAAACTTCTGACTAAATATAACTTAAGTTTAATAAAGCTATAGTAAATACTCTAAAGAATTATAGATATAAAGTATCTAAGCTAGAAAGAGTTTTCTTTTTAGTATAAGTCTTTCTTATTAACTTTATAACTAAGCTTAGTTAAAAGTTAGATATTAAAGGCTTAATTAGAAAATATAATTAAGTTACTAAAGTAAGAAAACCTCTAATAGCTAGGATAGTAAGAGTAACCTATACTATACCTTTCTTAGAGTTACTAAAGATGGCTATTTTAAAAGTTTATCTTTAGCTTAATATAAGAATTATATAGCTTAATAAAAAGATTACTATTTTAATAATTAATAGTATTCTAGATATAAAAGTATAGGTTAATATTTTAATAAAATAATATATTAAGGAGGCTAATATTCTCTTTACTTATATAATACTTATAATAAAGACCTATAGAGCTAATTAAATAGATTCTTATTTTAAGAGGTTTTATTATATATATATTTATATTAATAAGTATAAGGTTTAGTTATACTTTTTTAT
The DNA here is from genome assembly GCA_016618095.1 of Colletotrichum echinochloae. Taxonomy (NCBI): domain Eukaryota; kingdom Fungi; phylum Ascomycota; class Sordariomycetes; order Glomerellales; family Glomerellaceae; genus Colletotrichum; species Colletotrichum echinochloae. The sequence continues at coordinate 2,378,290 of JADEZT010000007.1, forward strand.
TATTAATAAAGACTATATTTTAAAACTACTATTACTAAGTCTTTTACTTATTATAAATAGTTAGATAACTCTAAGTTAGTTTAGAAGACTAATTAACATAAATTTTATTACTAGTAATACTTTAATATAGATCTTTATTAAAGTAATTTAAAAGAATACTAAAGTAAAGCTTAACTATATACTACTTAACCTAGAAAGTTATATATAAATAATCTCTAGAGATAAAGAGTTAAAAAAAACTAAGTATTAATAACTACTTTAAGACTATTACTAGCTCTCTATACTACTTAGACTTAGATTATAAGAATAGAAATATAGTTTTAATAACTCTAATTAATTAAGAAGTAGAATTTTTGATAACTTATATAGAAAAAGATCTTATAAGACCTTATATAGTAATAATTACTAAGATAGTAACTATTATAAAGAGATACTTTTATATAATAGTGATATTTAAATTACTATTACCTAGAACTCTACTACCTAGATAATAATAGTAATTAGAGACTTAGAAGTTTTAAAAAGAAATTTAAAAAGTAATTATATAAATAAAAGAGACTAAGAGAAAGCTTACTTATACTATAAAGAAGACCACTACTACTAAAGTCTTTATAATATATAAGAAAAAGAAAGTAAAATCTATTAATAAATAACTACCTCTTTAATAGATTAGTCTTAAATAGTAACCTATATTAAAAGGTTAAAAAGGTTAAAGCCCTTAGAGAAAAGTTTAGTACTTCTACTAAACTCTATAAAGATTTAATTATATTAAAACTCTCTAATATTAAAGAGTATTTCTAACTTAAGCTAGAAAGGCTAAAATAGATTACTAATTAGTATTTCTATCTTTACTCAGAGAAGCTTAAGCTACTAAAATAAATCTTAGTTAATTATAAAAATATATTAGCTTAGAAGTTTAAGAAATATAGGTCTCTTAATTTAATAATTATATTACTCTAGGTTATTAAGATAGTCCTATATAAAGTATAATAAGTAAAAGAAATCTTTATTTTAAAGGCCTTAGTTTTTAAGGCTATAGAGGTTTTCTATAAGTAAGTAGTTAGAGGTATTATTAAAGAGTACTATAGTATATATAAAAACTCTTAGTTTTTAGTTCTAAAGAAAGATAATAATCTTTAACTTATTAATTTAGCAATAAGATATAATAAGGTTACTCTTTATCATATATAATTACTTCTTAAGGTCGATAAATTCTCTAAAGATTTTATTATAAACTAGCTTATTTTACTCTAGTTTTATATTAAAGCTTTTTGATAGCTTATACAAAATAGATAAAAAGCTACTAATATAGTTATAAAGTATTACCAAAAGGTTATAAAATATTATAATAAGTAATATATAATAAATTATTACTTAAAGAAGCTATAGGTAAAGAACTTAGTACTTATTTTTAATATTTTATATTAGATTAATATATCTTTAGCTTAGAAGACTAATTACTACTAAAAAGAACTATTTAAAGTTTACTTAGTTTTACTAGTTAGCTTATTATATATCTTAGAAACTCTTATAAGAAAACTTATTATAGAGGTAATATATAGAGCTAATAGGTTAAAGAAATACTATATAAGTACTAATAGTATTTTTTACCTAGTAGATAAAAATACTATTTAAAGTAATGTTCCTATAGATATTAAGAATTTCTTTTATTAACTAACTTTTGTTACCTCTTTAGTCCTATTTTAATTTTCTTTATCTTTATATTTATACCTTATTTAGGTATTTTTATTATATTTAGGTTTTCTATTATTAATATTTCTTTTATCTAAATTTAGTTAATTTATATTTTTACCCTCTTTTAATAAAGTATATTATTCTTTATATAGAATAATATAGGGGATAAAGAATAAGAGATTAAAAATATATAAGAAAATTATATTATATAAAAAGAAGATAACTTGGATTAAAAAACTTTAAACTACTATAAATTAGCTAAGCATATAATACTATTAAAAAACTATTAATTACTACTAAAGCTTAAAGCTATAACTATTCTCACCTTTCTCTTTATTACTAAAACTATTCTAGCTTAATAATCTTACTAAGGCTTATAAAAAGATACCTTACTTAATAAACTTAGTAATAATAAATAAAGCTTTAGATATATCTAATAACTATTTAAAGGTCTTAATAGTTAAGAAAGAAACTAAAACCTTATTTTAAGAAGATATAGTTATAGTCCTTATCTTTTAATACTTAATATCTAAATAATTAAATACCTCTAAAATAAATATAGTACTACTAGTTTAATTAAATAAGCTAAGTATAGTAAGCTAGAAGTTAGTATAGTTTTAAAAGTAAAGAAAAAGATAGTAGTTTATATTCTTTAATAATAAGTTATTTAGAGGTATTAATAATATTAGTCTCTTATTACTTAGCTACTAATAATAAGCTAGATAACTAAGAGAGTACTAATTAATACTACTAGCTAGATTAGTTAAACCTTAATAACTTATATCCTTTTAAAAGTTATACTTATTATTTTTAGCTTTTAAAAATATATAGTTTTAAGAGTAGTTATTAAATAACTATAATAGAGAAATATAGTTATAATATAGTATTATAATTTAAACCTAATTAAACTTCATACTAATAGACTTCTAAAAGTTCTAGATATAATACTTATATAGAACCTTATTTTAAATATTAAATACCTATATTAATAGAGAGTTTATAGCTAGAGTATATTATATAAGGTACTAGAAGAAAGACCTAAAGTAAGATCTTACTTTCTTATTAATATAGATAGCTTATTAAAACTTATAATTATTATTTTTAAACTTATTAAGAGTCTTTGTTGGTAAGCAAGGTCAAAGGGGTCTGGTGATAACCAGCCTCAAAAGGGGTGACGAATAAGGGGTCTCAAAAAGGGGTCAATTATGCGTAAAGAAGTGTAACTATCAAGAGGGCCGCCAGGTTGAGCTGGCGGTGAAAAGGGCTGCCGCGGGTGGGTCCGCGGGCAAGCTCGGGCCGGCCACACGTGACCGGCGGGATCGGAGTTAACTCATAACTCCGATGGATCCTGACGATGGGCTGGCATCGCAACAGTCTTTTAAATAATAGCTTAATTAAGAAGTACTAGTTAGAAGATAGTAATAACTTCTTTAAGAGATTAATTAAAATAAGAGTTATAAATTTAAAGTTTAGAGTATAGCTAGCTTAAAGAGAAGAGATAATTAACCTATATAATAGTCTTAAGGAACTATTTAAACCTTGAGTATTAAAAAGAAAAAAACCTTAAAGATATTATTAAAGAAACTTATATTAAGATAAGAGAGTATTACTAAGCATAACTTAGTACTTTTAAGAGCTTTGGCTTCTTACTTTAGGGAAAAAGAGGTTAAAATAAACTCAGGTTTAATTAGTTATTATAAGTAGTTATTTAGTTAGTATTTATTAATAGAAGAAGATATGTTAAAAGGTTAGAAGCTAAAGGTATAAAAGCTATAAGTATAGATTTAAAAAAGCTAAGGTAATAGTAATATTAGTTCTTAATATAATAAGTAAAGAAAAGAAAAAAAATCTTATAAGTAGAAAAGAGAGTTACTTTTATAATAATAAGAAAAGAATTCAAATAGTTACTATAATAAAAAGTATAGTAACTTATAAATAAAAGAAATAAACTAGCTAAAGGATATTTATTATTTAAAGATAAGACTTTAATATAACCTTTTAACTTTATTACTTTTAGTATTAAGTAATACAATAACTTTTTAATAATCTCTACTATAATTTATTTATAAGATAAAGTTATTAGAGCTTTAAATAAAGCCTTAGAAGTCTTTACCTTCTTACCCTTGGAACCTTCTTTTAAAACTAAAAGAGTAGCCCCTTTTAAAAGTCATTAAAGAGAGAAATCTTCCTAAAGCTATAAGCTTTATTTATCTTATAACTTAACTTTATTTAACCCTTATCTTTCTTTATTTACCTTTCTAATTATTTACCTTTTTCTTTACCTTATAAATATTTTACTATTTTTATACCTTTATATTTACTTCTTTCTCTCTTAAATTAAAAGCTTTTACTATAGCTACTATCTTATAATTTATAACTCTTTCTCTTGGGAGCTTATTTAGAGGCCTTTATTTTCTTCTCTATAACCTTTTTCTTTTCTTTATTAATAATAATAAATATATATATTAAGTTTTTTATTTAGACCTAGTAATATCTCTTCTTTTATTCTATTTACTTACTTAAGAGATAATATCTTTATTCTTTTTCTTAGATATATATATATATTAATAATACCTTTGAATAGATATATAACTAATAAATTATTACTTTAAATACCTCTATTTAGAAGATAGAGATAACTCTTTACCTAAAGAGACTTTATAATATAGCTTAGCTCTCTAGCTAAAGCTCTTATTATACTAAGTTTTAAGCTTACTTATTTACTATCTAGACTATTAATTTCTAAAGATATACTATTATAATACTAAAGCTTAAAGAAGATTAGATTTATCAAAGTAGATAAGTATACCTTACTTAAGCTACCTATACTAAGTATATAAGAGGGTTAGATAGAGGTTTAGGATTCTCTCTTTATATCTAAATAGTATATTTTAAAACTTCAAGAATACTACTATATAAAATATATTAAATACTATAAGGATATTTTAAAGTAATAAAGTGATATTATTTATAATTAAAAAAAGGTATTTTTAACTATAAATATCATAAATAAGTAAATTATTTTAATAACTTTATTAGTAAAGTAGTATTTATTACTTAGGTATATATACCTTAGTTTTTACTAGCTTAGGCTAAAGGATAAGAGAGATTGAAATAATAAGATATAGAAGTAAAATAAGATAAGGTAAATAATAGAAATATAGAGAATAATAAGGATAAAAAGGATAATTAATAGATATAGATATAGGTAGTATAAGGTTTAAATAGGTAAATACTTAATAGTTCTTTTCTAATTTAAAGTTATAAAAGAACTAGAGGATAATTAAAGTAGAGCTAGGGTTATAACACTTATAATTTAAAAGATAATAATTAGTAATTTCTTTTCTTATTTTTTCTTTTAAAGTATTTATAAGTTATAGATACTTACTTAAGTATTTATCAGGAGAGTATATTTAGATAGAGATAGTATACCTTAAATGAATATATAATTAAGTACTTTTTTATATACTTATTTATCTTTTAAAATTATACTTAGAATTAAAGCCTTATACCCTTATTAATATAGTTTAATATAGTAAGTTAGATAATAGAAAGACATTTACTATATCTAATCTAAGAATAATATATCTATTTAAACCTTAAAAGCTTTAAATAGGTTATATCTTCTTATATTAGATTAGATATAGAACCTAAGTTACTTAGAGTAGTATAGTATTATTACATTGTTTTATATAGCTCTACTATAATATAAGTTTTAAACTATACTCTATATACTTTAAATATATTATTAGATATTAAGGTTTAAATACCTTATATCTATATATAAAAGATGGTATATATAATAATAAAGTGAATTATATAACACAGTATTAATAGTACTGTATATACTGTATATACTAAATAACTATATGTTTACTTAGAAAACGCCTATATATTATAAATACATAGGATATCTATATGCAAAGAATAGTTCCTTTAAGCAAGAACTATTTATCTAAGGAGAAATCTAGGAAATAAGAATACAGTTATAAACTATATAACCAAGATGTTTTAGAAAACAACGTATAAGAATATAGTTATAAACTATATAACCGAGATGTTTTAGAAAACAACCTATAAGAATATAGTTATAAACTATATAACCGAGGTGTTTTGGATAATAACCTAGAATATCTAAGAAATCCTTAGAATATATAGAAAATAAGTATAAATAAACCTCTTATATCCCTTATATCTAGCTAGACAGTAAGGTGAATAAAAAGCTCTTCTATTATATTAAAACAGTATATATTTTATTTTATCTCTTATCTCTTATCTCTAATCTTATTACCCCTCATAGCCTCTAACATATATTAGTTAGCTAGGTAGTACTTAATAACTTAGTAATAAGTAATACTCTTATTAGCTAGGTTATTATTAACTAAGGCTATAATATACTAGCTAGCTAGGCTAACTAAGCTATTATTAATATTAATAGTAATAATATTTAAGCTAGGAATATAGCTAGATTATTAGCTAGACTATAAACTAAATAAATAGCTAATATATTACTACCTAATAGTTAAGTTATATTATAAGTTAATTTTTAAACTTCTTATAATTAACATTAAGTGTTAATTAAGTATATAATCTAAGTATTATTATTATCATTTTAAAGACTTTTTATTATATATAAGACTATCTTATTATGTTTAACTTAGTCTAGCTTTTATTATTTCTATTTATTTGAGTTTTTATCTTAATACTAAATAGCTTTATATAATAAAGGTAAAGAGTAATAGTTATAGAACTATAGATCTTATATAAGCTAGTAAAGATTATAAATCTTCTCTTATTATTACTAGATTTATTATTATTAATTAATATAACCTCTAAAAGGCTAGTCTTTTTTAAAAAGGAGAGGTAGTTATTATTAATACTTAGGTTATTACTAGTAAGTAAGCTAATAAGAGAGCTAATAAATAAGCTAGATTTAAGCTAGTAGTAATATTAATAGTAATAATAATATATATTCTATTATAAGCTAAACTAGTATCTTTAAGCTATACTTTATATACTATAAGTAGTAATTCTAAGCTTTTTTAAGTATTATTATTATATTATAAAATATTTTAATAGTAGTATTTATCTTTATAACTAATAGTAATATTAATAGAAATAGTAATAATAAGAGCTTTCTTATAGGTATATCTATAAGTATAAGAGTATTATAAGTATTTCTATAAGCTAACTATTAGGTTTTACCTTAGATAAGCTACTTTATTATAATAAGCTTACTAGTATTATTTACTTTAATTAATATAACTAGCTTATTATTAATAAATAGTTAATAACTAAGCTATTAGTAAAGGTAATAAAAAAGAATATTTTAAGATATAAAGTCTTAATAGTAGATTTAATAATAAAATTACTAGTTATAGTTTTTTATAAAGATATAGTAGTATAAATATTTTTTAAATAAAAGTAAGTATTATATTTCTAATAAGACTTTAGCTAATATTTTTACTATTTCTTAAAAGCTTTAATTAATAGTAGCTCTAGTAGTAAATTTAATAAAATAAAAAGTAAAAAAGAAAATAAAAATAAAATAAAAAAGAGAGTAAAAAAGAGTAATTATAAAAAGATAAGAAAGTAAGTTTATTTTAGCTAGAAAGTTAGTAGCTTTAAATTAAGTAATAGATAATATAGTTTTATTAAGTAGGTTAAGCTAACTAACTACTAGTAAAAAATGTAGCTAGTATATATATATTAATAACTTTAGTAATATTTATATTCAACCTAATTAATATTTTTAAATAGCTTTATTTACTTACTTATTTACTTATTATTATAACTATTAATTAATAATAATAGAGAGTAAAAACCTTATTTATTAAAGATATAGAATAAATTAGTTATACTACTACTTAATATAGCTAAAAGAGGTAATAGAAATAGTTAAGAAGCTAAACTAGAGCTATAGCTAGTAATAGCTAGTTATATAGCTAGTACTAGGTAGAGCTAAGTAAGGCTTTTATAACTAGGCTAAAAGTTAGGCTAATAATAGGTCTTATAGGCTTACTAGTCTAACTAAGACTATAGTTATAGTAAAAGTAGGCTTTAGAGATATACTTCTTTTAGCCTATAATAAATAAGTAGTAGGTAAGTAAATAAAGTAATTAACCTTTTAATAGTAGTTAATCTATACTAAAGAGATTAATAACTATATCTCTTTTAATACTAAAGATCCTTATTAGTATAATAATAAGCTAGTAAAGTTTATTATTAATTTTTATTTAATCTCTTATCTATAATATATAGTTAATTAGTTTAGGTATATAATAAGACCTCTAAGTAAGGTAGATATTAACTAAGTACTAGTAAATACTACCTATAAGGTAGTAGGGCTAGATTTTAATTTAAAAGACTTTAAAGATATTAATAATCCCCTTAATAAGAATAAGAATAAGGCTATATTAAGTAGTAAGTCTATTAATATACTTAGAGATAATAATAATAACTCTAAAGTCCCATTATTATTATTCTTACTATTAATATAAGTAATATAAGCAATACTATCATAGTTACTATAATAATATAAGTTAAGATATTACTATATAAAAGGTAAAATAAGTAAATAGAAAGCTACTAGTTAAGTGAATAATACTCCATATACCCCCCCTCTATTATAGAAAAAGGAGAAATAATAGTATATTATATATAATAGATTAAGTAATAGTTTAATTACTTTCTTACTATAAATTTTTAATTATTATATAAAAAGAGAAAAAAAAATACTATTATATAGCTCTAATTTAGAGATATTTATTAATATAACTCTTATTATTATATAGTATTATAGTATTTATAGACTTTTAATTAAAATAATTAATATTTCTATGGATAATATATAAAAGTGATATCATTTGTGGTGTGGGCTGGTAACCCCCTTTTCAGGGTGGCAACCCTGTTTTTTTGCCCCTTACGTAGTAAGGGGTGTTTAGTTTTCCTAACCTAGCACCCCTGGGTACACCTGGTGCGGTGCGTGTCATTGGGTTTGGTCCATTCGTCTCTTGGTTTTTATCTTCCTTCTTCCCCTTCTTGGTATTGTCCTTTCTCTCCCGCACCTATTGGCGCCGAGGGGACATGGCAGGAACAAAAATCGGGAATTCGGTCATTCGCATCCTCGCGCGAATCATGAAGCATGAACATCGCCAGTAACACATCCCGACACATCCAGAAACAATCCCGACAATCCTCGCAAGTAACAGGGAAACACTGGGGAAAGATGGAGCCTGCTGACGATTTCTTGCTTCTTCTGTAACCCGCCTGGAGGGAAGGGGACGTAGGGACCAAAGTCCCACTGCTCCCTGGGCTCTCGACTGCCAATGAAGTCCCCTCAGTTGGAAAAAGGGTCCCTTTTTGCCTTCGTCCGTCCACTGGTTAGGTAGGTAGTGTACATGACTACGTAGGGGACCGATCCTCGGTGAGTGCAGCCCAAAGTATTTTGTACCTGGGCCCAGTTACTTTCGTCATGAGGCAAAGGGTAGCGTCGGTCAGGGTGTAGTGAACAGTGGGGCCATGGTGAGCCACTGATAGAGCCCGAGGAGACTGCTATCGTCGGATTCCGAAGACACAGCGCTCGGGGACTTGGGGAAAAAAACGAGAGAGGCTCACCTCACCACTCCCATACGCGGGGAACTCGTCTAAACCCAAAGGACAAACAGCCAACGACGCAAAGCCACGAAACATCTCCTGGCGAATCGAACCTTTTGCTCCGGATCATGGTCCCTCTTATCCACCCCTCGTTACCCCTCCCCCGCTTGGCGCTGTATGTCTCTCATCTCTTTTGGGATTGACCAACCAGCGGGCTCGTGTATGAGGCACACCACGAATACGGGGAACCGTTGGGCAGGTCAGGATAGGTTGCGTTCCATTCCTCGTGCTTCTGGAACTGGCTAGACATTGATGACATGCAACGTCGCGAATAGAAGCACAGGAGCAACACTAGAATGCCAACTATGCAAATAAAAGCACTAAACTCACTTTCGGTTGACGACAGGCAGCACTCCGCAGGTCCCATCATCACTAAGACCGGCCGCAGCTACATACCACATGTAGGCGGAAGCCATTTTCCTCAAACTGCCCGTATTAGGCCCTCTCTGCATCCTCTACGTTTTCTGCAACTTGGCCGCAGCAGACGACACCCTATCAGTCACGCCGGAAGCCAGTAACAATTCATACACCAGTTCATCTGCCAATGACCATTCATAAATTCATCGCACAGGCGTCAGTCGAGGAACGATAAACACCATAAACCACCATACCGTGGTCATGAACTGGGTCAAGGTCCATGGCACGTCCTTCGCATATCTGCACGGCGACCGCTGTAACACACCTACATGCCTCACCGGGAGAAATGGTCCCATGACCGCGGAAATCCGGCTCATCGAGGCTGTCGTCGTTGCACGGCAGTCGGTGATCAGATCAGGATAACGCGCACACGCCAGCTCTGGCGGCAGTAGACGGGAGCCAGACCGCCACCGGAAGCAGGGCTACGCGCCATCCCATCTCAGCGATCGACGTCGTCATGGGCGCTGCACCTTCCACGGATGCTAGACTACCAAATATTTGTGGGGCCACGATTCAAAGAGCGGTGGCGAACCTCTTCTCGACAATTCGAGCAAAGCCCTACAACGTCTTTGCATGTCTCGCTGTTTGTGCCCGTATCTCGCTGATGGTTGTACCTGTAGCCTAATTCTCAACTGCCCCGATAGCCGCCGTGAAACCCCCAATATCAGGAGGGGGTTTCTTGATTCGTTGTCCCACGGTGGGGTTGATTCCCCTCTAAAAAGTACCCTGCTCTAAGCTGGGTACTACCACGTAGAAGGGTACGGATAATGTCATGATAGGTATTGCAAGGCGAGCGAGTCTTGGAGGAAAATGTGAGAATAGAACCGCGCAAGGACCGCCAGGCAACAACAGTCGAAATACCACCCGCGTCGCCGATCCGATCCAACGCATCCCTCATGGTCCCTCCCACGCGTCATCCCGTCGTCTCAGCGCACACCTGTTCACCGCACACCGTCATGATCCGACCTTTCTCGTGTTGCTCCCACGGGTATTCTAGCGAAGCTCAGCATCACTGATGGAAGAGGCCCGCCCCAGGCCCCTTGGGGGGAGCGACATGAACTGAAAGTGAAAGATCGCACAGTCGGTTATAAACTCATCCTTTCTCCAAACAACGTTTACACAGTACGCCCCCGAAGGTTACCAACGCCGGCAAACCCCTTCACCCCTCACCACCCCGTCCTAGCCAGCCCGGCACGTCGTCCTCGCCAAAGAGGGTGTATGACACTGCATTCCATGAGGCCCGTCCGTCCCAACGTTGGCGTTGTGTTCCTTTCAGATGCCCATCCATCTCATCGAATTCAGTGTAGGGGATAGGTGGTCGCGAAAGCTTTCTGTCTTTTTCTATTCGCTTTCCGGCACCCCTTGCACCCATCAGTCCATCCATTTTTGGTTGTTCAACTCGCGTTGCCCCTGGGCCTGGCTTTCGTGTGACGACAGGTTCTCCAACCAGCTTGGCGCGCGCTCGCACTGCGCATCTTCCCGCCGCATGGGCGACCCAAGAGTTGGGTGGCTTCCATATGTAAATAAGGGCTTTGGCCGGGAAAACGTCAAGCCGCCAGATGAAAGTTTATCGCATAAGATCATCAGGATCCGCCGCCTTTTTTGGGATGGCCGGAGACGGGAGGACGCCGAATGTTGCCGCCGTGTATGTCATCAAATGGACTCTTGGTGGTCAGTGGATGACAAAGAAGTTCGTGTGGTCCGATTGCTGGGCTTGGTGTCTGCAAATCCAACGCTCTGCAGCGGACAAGCAAGCGCTTTTGATGTGCGGTGACGCTGAGTACTGCAGTACAAGTTGGTGATGGGGACTTTTCATTATCCATTATCCAACGGCAAACGCAATGTGCAATGAATTATCCGCACACCTCCGACAAGCGTCGGTCACAGTACAACGGTCCCCATTACAAACAGCATCGGAGTGGGCCCCCTTCTTATAAGTACCTAGAGATAGAGCGATTGGTTTGGGCTCCCTGTTACAGGGATGCCGTGTCAAGCGACGCAATGCGCTCTGGGTCACCTGACAACAATTCTGCAACAAATAAACAATATCTGCGGACTGCCCGTGGAAGATTATCTGGACGACCTCGTGATATGGGCATTTTGTTTCTCATCAAAACTCCGGCTATTTTGGTTTAAGGACAACGCAACTCAAACGCAAATAATAGACCTTAACACAACCATTTCGCCGTAGATGTCTGGTCCCAATAACTCAAGATATAGAGACAAGTGCCCCCCGTTTTTGCCATTTCGCCTTCTCCAGGATGTATACACCCCCTGAATCTTGGCTAGAATGTCTGCTTCATTATACCCGTTGCCGGACGTTCCTCACACAAACCCGTTTGTCGTAGGGCTTTGGTCCTTCGGCATGGTATGGGCGGTTGTTGGAGGAGAGCAGAGGGAGGCAAACTGCATGCCTCTGCCCGCCAGTTTGGCGATTACCTCGTTCGGTCTGTGACGAGTGTAGCTCGCTTGACCGGCTCTTAGATGGCGACCCAGATAAGCATGATGACAACGTCCATGCCCTTTCCCTCGCCGCCGTCGTACTTGTAGGACCACATGCCATCCTTCTTCTCGTCCCAGTAGGCGCCGGTGGCGGAGTGCATGCCGCGGCGGCCGACGTGAGGCTTGCCATCGGTGGCAGTCGCCGAGTCAGCGCTCGTGGAGACGGAAGGCTCCTCCGTGGAGGCGGAGGTTCCCTTGGACTTGTTGAGGGAAGAGGTAGGGACCAGGTGCTGGACGATGGTTGAATTGCAAGCGAACTTGTAGGCGGGGGCAGAGCCGCCCTGGGGTGTGGATTCAGAGATGACCGCCTTCAGGACGGAGGACTATTGTGCGTCGCAGTGGTTAGCTCAGGGGACCTCTGCGGCTGGTGCGGGATAGGGACGCACGATGATCTGCGAGTTCCATCCCTCGGTCTTAGCGTGGTCGTAAAACTCGGCGGAGCCGATTGCTGATTGGCAAGCCTGATAAAGGGCGCCGTGTTAGTCGTCATTGCCTACTGAGTGTGTTGCTGCGACCTCGTTGGCGAGGTCGCATGGTCAGGAGCTTACGTCGGTAGCAATCTGCTTGAGGCGGTTGAAGGCCACGGGCTAGAGAACAAGAATCAGCAAGTGCACGACAGAGACGAGGTATTCTGGGCGTGGGGCTCGTGACATACGGGAGTGGCTGTCGTGGGGGCAGCAGCGGACATTGTGAATGTTGTATGTTTTGTTTTAGGTAAAGGGGGTAAATGGTCGGATGCTTGCGAAACCGAAGTGCCGTTAATTGAAGCTTGCTTTTCGTAAAGTCGTAGATATCGTGTGGGAAAGAGACGGCTTGGAGGCGTGAGATGTGTTTGCGGGATGAACTTGGTGGTGTTTCCACTGGTAAGAACTGAATGTGGTGTTGACAGATTGGGACAAGACGAAAGAGATGAAGCTCCTCCACAAAAAGTCACTGGTGTTGTGATGATAATAACCCCCGATTCGGCCGACTCGCGTCGCACCACAGGCCGTGCTGGAGCCAGGGGCGCGGGGCAACGGAATCACGTGCCTCAATGACAGTCTTCAGCGGAGCCGCAGTTTGGTCATCAAACTTCCTCTTGCTGTGTGGCTTGCACCATGCTGAATGTGGCTTCTCTCCCAGATGTGGCTTCCCCAATCACATCACGGCCCAGTGGCACGTGTACCTTTTGGGGGCGAATCGCAGGGGAAGTGACCTAGTTTCCAAGTTGTGGCTGGTGGGGAGAGCTCTAGCCTTGCAGGCTTAGCGTCGCAAGTTTCTCTCGCGATGGAGCTTTTCGCTGTAGCGGGCGGCCGCACCGTCTGCGGTCGACGTCTTACCAAACAAGCTTTGAAGCGGGTTCTCTCGGTTACAGATCCTCGAACCTCATCTCCTCGCGCTTTTCTCTCTTTCCGCATTCTTTTCAACCGCATATTGTTAAGCTCTCTGATTTTTGCTTTCTTTTTAACAATTCCGGACGGCAAGCTTGAAACGAGAAGCAATTGAGTTGGTTTGCTCATCACCCGTCTCTCCCCCTTTTTGTAGCAACCGTTGCAGTCGAACGCCCTGCCCTTCACAAGCCCGAGCTTTCGAAGGACACTAGACAGGCTCCCCGATCTATCGTTGACCGGTTTCTACTGGCTTGATCTCGGAAGCACGCGATCAGACTTTGCTTCTAGAACCGACTGCCTAGAGGATTTCTAAACGTGGTGTCATTCAATTTCACCCCTGAACCTTGTTTTTGCCTGTCATTGACGCAATTATTGCAAATAACAAAAACATACGCCGCGACAACCTCGACGTGCGACGCAAAGAGCATCGTTCGCCACGAACAGAAGAAAGATACCTATACAAACAACGGTCCAGGAGAAAGCAACCTGCTCGACAAGATGTCTAGCCAGCCTCTCCTCCAGACCGCGCCCGGTATGTCCACCTCTTATTTCACCCCTCACTCCACACCCCGCCATCACGATCCCGACAAGTCCGCAGACGGTCTTCCCCCCTGACGAGGAGTGCGTAAACGCTGACTGTACGAACTCGACAGGCAAGCGCATTGCTCTGCCCACGCGCGTCGAGCCCAAGGTCTTCTTCGCCAACGAGCGCACCTTCCTCTCGTGGCTCAACTTCACCGTCATCCTGGGCGCCCTCGCGATTGGCATGCTCAACTTTGGTGACCGCCCGGCGTTCATCAGTGCCTTCCTCTTCACAGGTGTCGCCATGCTCACCATGATATACGCCCTCGCGACGTACCATTGGAGAGCCAAGTCCATCCGCGTGCGCGGCCAGGCCGGCTTCGACGACCGCTTCGGCCCCACCTTCCTGGCTATCATCCTGCTGTTGGCCGTCGTCGTCAACTTCGTCCTGCGCATAACATACTCGTCTAAGGAAGGCAAGCACTAAAAGCTTCATACTGTGTCGATATGGCCCGGTCTACGGGACGAGGAGGAGAGCTAGGAGCGATGGCGGATGGGGAGCAACACTCGCTCGCCCGAACTAAGGCTTCCGGAACCTCATCGGCTATCTGTACAGGCTGGGAAGGGATGGGGAGATGCCGGAAAAGTGCCACTTGCATGAGAACGAACCTACGTGGCTGATTTGAAGTTCCTTATGCTTTGTACGAGCGGATATGACCAAGGAGGATGTTGGTTTGTGTATTAGGACGGTTAGGTAAAACGCGTGCGTTGTGCACATGGAGTATTCGGCCCCCTCGGGAGGATTGCATCAGTCTGAACACAAGGGCTGCCTAATTGAATAGCGAGAATCATTTTTTTGATGTCATGTGAACTATTCCCTCCAGCCCTGATGGGTATCGACCGTGAAAACCTATTTCTAATCCTAAACGCCTTTGACACAGCATAACCGAGCATCCCTCACACACCGGCCTCCGAGCCCAACGTCCCTTGACCTAGTTTAGCTAGATCCTCCTCGGACCCGTGCCTGCCCCCGTCTCGCTGCATGTTATGCCTCCGCTGTCCCTCACGAGGTAGCCGGGCTCGTCGAGGCACCCACCGGCTCGTTCGTCTGGGTGGTAATGTCATCCTTGGCCTTCAGCTCGGGAATGGGCGTGAGGGAGAGGAAGACGCTCAGTGACTTGGCCGCGCGGCTGACCGGCGGCGGCAGAACCGCCCTCTCGAAACGGCTCTCCATGACCTCGAAATCATCGTCGTCGTCGGCCCCCGCGGCCTCGGCGACACCGCCGCCTAACATGGTCTCCTCTACAACCTCGACTTTTGGCGGGAGCTCGTACATCTGGTTGTACTGGTACCACCGCCCGCCCTCGTCGTCCGCGACGATGCGCTTCACAAGCTCCGCGATGGTGATCATCTTGACGACGTCGCTCGGCCGTGCGTAGAGGAGTACGGCGCGCTTCCTCGGGTCGCCGTCGTCCTTGTGCAGGTGCTGCAGGAGCCAATTCACCCGCTTCTGGATCTTGGTCGAGGAGATTGTGAAGGCCGGCAGGATGTCGTACTTGAACCTGAGGCTGACGAGGAGGGCATCGTGCGTGGGCAGCGGGGTCGTAGGGCCGTTCGAGGCCGCTTTGCTCTTTTTCGATTCGGCGGACTCGGCGGTTGTGGAGGATTTTCGCTTCTTGTTGCCCTGAGGCTGCTGGATTGGGGGAGATTCAGCCATGGCCTGTGTCGCAGAGGCCTAGAACCATGGCAGGGCCGTTGCTGCTCGATGGCTTCGGGGTGCAATGTGGCACGCGGGGCTGGACTGGAGCCGAGTGGGAGATGCAAGGCAGGCGAAGGGTTTCTGTCGATGAAAATGTGCGGCGTAAGTATGGATCTCTCCGAAATCTTATCGGATAAGGAGCTCGGACCGCCGCCGGATCTTCGGAGCCGGTATTTGGCTCTTAACGGAGCATAGGTTTGATCGTGATCTTATATCGATCATTAATCGAAGGATTCCTCTAATATCTAGTGATGTGTTCTTGTTTTCATCGTAGGCACCTCAGATTGCACTGAAGGGAAGGCTACAACTTTAAGTCGCGGTCAGGACTTCACCGTATGCCGACCCGTTCTGACCTAGGTATGTCCTGGAGATCTTGACATCCATCTGGAAGCCCAGCTCGTGATCTATCACGTGACTGTTAAAGCGGCAAGACCTCCATGGGAGTGAATTTGGCCTCAGGGAATCGGGCACGAGCCAAACTGCTCGCAACGCCGGGCCTGGGCTAGCGTCCCGCGGAAGCTGGAAGGGACCCATTAATACATACTATGTAGACAGCCCATGCACCGATGGGACGTGGCTTTCCAACTTCACATGCTTAGCGTGGCCTGTGCGGTGGTCCGCCCGACTCATCCTCTGCCCCAGAAACGCCATTTTGTATGAATCGCAGTGCGTTGCAGGCACTGCTGTTTGCAGATTCACACCACACATTGAGATGGTCAAAACGAACCAGCCCTCCACAATGTGTATTCATTCGTTCCCTGGAAGTGGGTGGATGGCAAAACTGTTGCCTTGGCGGAGAAGCCGGAAAGGGTTGGTCGAGTACGGAGACTGAATCATGGTCAAAGTTGATATCTTGTCATACCACAGCTTCGAAGAGGGCCCGCGGTGGTTTTTCCCAAGATTTATTTCCCTAGCTTCCGATGCGGCATGCTAGGTACATAGCGGTTGCCAGTTGGGCAGTATGACCTATACACTACACTAGCCGCATCAGTCCGTTTCGCCCAGAAAGCGCCATCCGGCTCCCGGGATGAGGCCCGGAGGAACGTCGAAAGTCCCGCTCAGGGCAGGGATTGGCAGCTTGGTTGTGTGCTCATTACACTATCGTGTTGAAGTATTGGGCATGATACTTTTACTGTGTTTTTCCAACTGTGTTAGAGTATTATTGTGCACCTGTGCGACCTTAAGAGGGACCGCCTGGACTACGTACCTCAGTGTGCTCATTACACCAGATGATGTTAGCTGCTGAGTCGGGAGGCATTTCGGTATCTGTCCCGTTGAGCTTCGCGGAAGAGAATAGTCCTGCATGAAGTAAGATTGGTCCCAACGACAAACGGGCGTAAAGCTGCAGATGGGAATTCGAGATGTCATGGTGCCTTGCTAGCAGTGCTCAGCTCTGAAACCAGAAAGGCCTAAAGGCGCGCCTGGCACCTTGGGGGGTCTGGCGCATCTCAAGCGACCCTTCCACGTCCTTCTGCATGTGGCACCCATCCTCGTGCGAGGGCAGGTTGTCGCAGAGCTCTGGAAGGCGCTTAGGTTGCAACTTTGCAAGGCCTCGGACCCTTTCTCTCTCAGCAGACGAATGGGGAGCCGTGGGAGTGTGCGTTGTGGTGCACCAAGGGTCCAGCATTGAGGTGAAAAGGAAGCTGGAGAAAGAAACAAGATGGAAACAGAAGAAACCACACGGGGCACATGGCCTTTCCCTACCTCTCAGGGTCCAGCTTCCACTCCTGTTGCCGCGCTCATTCATTGGCGCCATGCTTGGAACTAGGACGGCTTAGCCCTCTGCCACGGTTAGGTAGTAGGCGTTGAGAAGAAAGCGCCGCGGCGTGCGCGAGAACAGCAGCTACGGACAGATGAAATTTGTTATTGCATGCTTGCGTTTGTCGCCGGAGGAGTTTATGGCACGCCGGTCAGCATTGTATCAGAGACAAGGCCGTTCAGTATTGTTGGTCAATACACTCGACTGGGATCGAGAGACGGCTGGAGCACTCGGGAGTCTCCAGGAAATACATCCTGCATGTGCTTGCTGCTTACCCCAGACGGCAGTGTCAGAAACATTAATTACACAGGCGCAACCCAGCCGGACAGGGAGGTATGGACTGCACATTGAAGATGCGCTGGACATGTTAGCGTTCCATACCTACCTGTTGGGGCGGGTGGGAGGGCACCGACTCAGCGGAACTGGGGATATTCATTCCCACGCCTCTAGGTACATTCTAGCTAGTGCCGCACACCCCAAGGTACACCGGTCTAGTGCACTTTTAGGTGCCTGCTCCGTACAGTGAGAAAACAGAAACCTTGGCATGGGCAGCGTGGGTCATTGTCGGCAGCCAGGTTCAAGAACAATCTACATCCAAACTGTTCCGGGTAGAGCGGCGCAAACAAGTATGTTGTCGCTTCGTTGCAGGACGACATATCGTCTCACGCAACGAAGTGTCCTGTTCCTGTCCCCCCGGTCTCCCCCCGGTTCCTTTCCTTCCCTTCTCGTCCGTCATCCTCACGCTCTCTCCTATCCCGACCTCCTCGATCATCGCGAAATAGGGGGATCACTTTTTTTTATTTTATGTTTTTTTAAAATAAGCATCCACAACAGCTGTGCCCCTACCTTAAGACTTGGGGCGTATCCACTGCGAGGGTTCTATTGTGTACTGCATATCAGTCCAGTTCTATTTTCGGGCCGGCTAAACACACGGTGTGACGGTGCAAAAGGCCCCCCGTCCGTCTCATCGTCCCATCCGATACGATAAGGACGCATACACGCAATACTCTGGGTTCTAGGAAACGGGGCCAAACACGGACACACAAACAGACGAGGCAGTTGGAAGGAATAAGCGTCCCATCTCCAGAGGAACTTCTCTCTCTCTGGGCAGCGCACCGCAACGCAACGCAACCCACATACAAGCCCCGACCACCAGCTAGCAGGGCCCATCGTCTCTCTCCCGTCTCACAGTATAGTTCAGTGCGCTGCCGCTGTCTGCCAGCCTGCCAGTCCACCATCAACGATTACGCCATGACCACTACCATTTTACCACAGACTCCCCGTCTTCGGCCCTGACTCTCTTTCAGCATCCCTTTTTCTGACGACCGAACCGTCCGGGTGTCATTGAGGGTTGGCCGTGTTGCTACCATACCATACATACCTACCTAGCGCACGCAGTCGCAGTGTTGCTATGTAGGTAGTAGTGGTGTTGGACTGGCCTATCGCATTGTATCGCCCATCACCCCTGCACACGCCCCCTTCCTTGGCTTCTCTCGCCTTCCTTCTTCCCTGGCAGCCGGTGTCTGTCGCCTGGCTCAGGCCAAACAAGCGCATTCCCCCGTTCCCTCCTTTTCATCACGTCAGCCAATCAACGGCGCGTTTCTGGATACAATCCCTATCCGCACCACCCACACTTCACGCCCCCACCCCCTCCCTGTTTTATGCTCCCCCCTTGCATCCAATACTTGTGCACAAAATTGCCTTTTCCTAGTCAGTCGAGTCGGTCCCTCACATCATCGCCAGCAACCAAAGCAAAAGCATGGCATAGCATAGGCACAGCGCACAGCACAGCACAGCACGGCACAGTCGCACCAAAGGCACCCATTTCAGCTGTGCCATCGAACCCACAATTCCCGGTCCACAATCAATCAATCCCATCCATCCAGCAGCTCAGTCTCCTATTTGCTCTTTTTGCCCACGACCTTTGCCTGTCTCCCTCTCTCTGCCTGCCTGCCTGCCTGCCTGCCTGCGCCGCCCGCCAACGCGTGTACCGCATCTGCTTCACCTCCATCAACAACAACAACAATCAGTAACGAGAAACAGGACCACTCGCACCAGCCGAAACCTAGCACGCACGCCGCTCCCAGTCCCCAGTCTCAGTCCACACCTCCCCGGTCTTGATCCTCTCTTGTCTCTCTGTCTCTCTCACTCCCCGTATCCCCGTTACTCTCTCTGGCTGGCTGCTTTTGCAACCTCTCGTCGCCGCTGGACCCTTCCCCCCTCCAAGCGTCCTAGGCCCACCCGTACTCGCAATCACCACCCCCAGAGGCCAATTTCCCACCAAACTCGCGCACGTCGCCCGCCAGGAGGAAGCTTCCCGACAAGCTTGCCGGTTTATTCTCACTCTTCCGCTGTCATTCCCATCTCCAACAATTCATCCTCCTCACAAACAACCACCTCCTCTCTCCCAAAACGCACCAAAATCACTCGTCCACACGACCCAAGGGGCAATTCACGGCGTCGCTCCATCGTACTTTGCTCGCCCGTCTCTCTTCGCGCATTCATTTTCGCTACGTTTTCTTGCGCCAAATCGAGACTTTTATTAGTCCTCGGTTTTCCTGTATCGTTGTCTTCGCTGCGCGGCCCGGCGCAACCCCATCTCTTTGTCGCCGGCTCGCCATCTTCGGCTTCTCTCTCTCTCGTCTCGCTCTCCCTCTCTCCTGGCTTTTGGCCTTTTCCCTGAGGTGGACGCCCGACCGCATCATCGCGCGCACTCGCCCCTGCCACCCCTTTTCCGACCCCGTCGCCCCAAGACCAACCAACGCACCGCACACCGCACACCCGCCTCGTATTCGTCCACGCACGCCCACAGCAGCCACACCACAAGCTTACACCCGACCCGACCTGTC
Organism: Colletotrichum echinochloae; assembly: GCA_016618095.1. Lineage (NCBI taxonomy): Eukaryota > Fungi > Ascomycota > Sordariomycetes > Glomerellales > Glomerellaceae > Colletotrichum > Colletotrichum echinochloae. The sequence goes on from JADEZT010000007.1 coordinate 2,398,819, forward strand.
TGGGGAATCCACTTGTTCACGTCAGCCCCCCACCCCCGTCGCACCTCAGCATTTCCCGCTTCCTCCCGGCTCCCACACATTACGTGTTTAGCAGTTGCCTGGCCCGTCCGCCGCTGCCACATTGCATCGTCAGGCTGCCTCTCAAGTCTGTCTGTCGTTGCCTTGCGCCTCCCCTCGCCACGTCTCGCCACGCCTCACCCCAACGTCGCATAAGAGTCGCCAGGCCGTCCGTCTTGCGACTTCTCATCTCATCGCCTCCACTCACATCGCGCTCATGTTCCGGTTCTGGGGCTCAGAGCGGGGAAGCGAAACGACTCTTATTCCCAGCCAACCAATGCCGTCGTTCGCGCAAAAGCACCAGTTCATCCTGCCGCATTCACCTGCACAGACGGCGTCGCCGTCACTTCAGGCCAGCTCCCAAAAAAGGCGTCTGTCCAGCATTGACGATTCATCCTCGCCAGGTGTTGCTATTATCGCCGGTGAACAGCCTCTGAAGCGTGCCAGGCTGGAGACCGGCAGTCCCTCCGTTGCTGACACGCCTTCTCACGATGCCGCTGCACCGGCGCCTGTAGCTGTGCCTGTAGCTGCGCCTGCTGCTTCTCCCGCAGTCACTAACGACATTGAAGACGCGCGTGACGCGATCCAGTACCAGTTTGGTCTGGAGATCTTGCTCAAGCATAACGAGCTGAGGCTAATCAACCAAGAGCTGGCGAAATGCCAGGTCGCTCTTGAGCAACTGCGCCGCTGCCATCTGATTCCGTATCCCGCCGCCTGCCCCACCCCGGCGCAGATGCTGGATATCAGCAACGGTAAAGGTCCTGCTCTGCAGACCCGGCCGGGAGAGCCCGCCCCCCAATGGGCTCCGCCCTTTGGAGTTGTCGATGGTCCTTACGCCCGACACTATGCCAAGTGGCTCATTCCCGACCCCAAGTTTGATGGCATGCAGCCTGAGTGGTACCCCGTACACGAGACTGCCCGTAGCAGAGGCTCGGTGGAGGGACGAACGACGAGAAACAGCATGTCTGACCTTGCCAGCACGAACAAGAACCGCCCGGCGCGGGGTCTGGGCGGCCCGAAGCTGCAGTCTCTTTCCAGCGGCTACCCTCAACCCAAGGAGAAGGCTGGGCCTTGTGTTCTTAAGCGCTCCGACGGCCAGACTGTCAAGCTCGTTTGCCTGGACTGCAACCGAGAGAACTTCAGTAGCACGCAGGGTTTCATCAACCACTGCCGAATCGCCCACAGGCGGGACTTCAAGAGCCACGAAGAAGCGGCCGTTCATTGCGGCCACCCTATCGAGGTGAACGAAGGTGGCGGTGTTGTTGGCGAGGAAAAGGCGCCTGCTCCATCCACCGCCATCGCTTCTGGCTTGGTTCACCCACTCGCTCAGTCCGATGTGTCTACCCAGCAGGCCTATGTTGCTTTGCGTTCTAGGATCGCAGACTCTCTCAAGATGTACCGTGAAGGCAAGCTGCCAGGCGTCACAAGCATTCCCAGCGGATCCTCCCAGGCTGCGCCGGCGGAATCCACTTCACACAAGACTAACACCTTCACCCCGTCAGCCGACACCCCGTTCCTTTCAAGACTCATGCAGAGCAGGAACTTCAACGGCAACCTCAATGACATTGTTAGCGATGCCAAGGAGAAGATGTCGATGGAGGACCTTGCCTCGCCTGGAGAGGATTCGGAAGAGACCGAGACTGGCCCCAGCAGTCCTCAGAGCACTGCTGCGCCCGCCGCTCGTGTTCCCGCTACTGTCATGCGCGTGCCGGCTCGGGCACCGCTATCGCCGGTCGTTCTGATATCGTCGACGAGGCCCACAAGCAGCAAGGGCAGGCCGTCTCATACAGGCTTCGCCTCGCCTGCCATGAGCAGTCCTGGCAAGGATGATGGTCACAGGATGATGGTGCTTCGTGACGAGGACGTCGAGATGGATGTTGACCTGAGCCCGAACACAATGGTTAGCAATAACGCGCCCTCGCTAGTGAGCGATGATGGCGAGTACGACGATTCAGACGACGGGTCTTCCGAGTCTGGAGTCAGCGATCGGATGAATGCCGAGTCTGTGTCTGATGTTGCCGAGATCACTATCGATGAGGATCATGACGGACGACCTCTCGCCCATCACCGGGAGCCTAGCAGCGTCGGCTCCGGCGCCGCGATGCGTCTCAAGAAAGACGAGACCAAGCATGTCACCTTCGTTAGCCCTGTCCACGACAGCGCGAAGCGAGCCCGAAAAGTCTAGGGCGTTTTCGGTTCTTTCCCAAGTCCGATGATGCTCTGTTTTCGCATGAAGACTTCCTTTCGAGGCAGCCCCTCACCTTGCCGCCACAAAAGCCCCCCTTTGGATTCACTACTTTCTCCGGCGGGCAAGACACTTTTTTTCTTCTCGCGCACACATACTCCTTTTAGTCGACGAAGCTTCTCTTCTCTCCCCTATTATCTTTTATTTATCTGACTCTGCGCAAACAGGAGTCAATTGGGACAGGCAAAAACCAGGCTGCGGTGACGGTTGTGGCCGGAGATGATAACGTCACTTGTTAGAGATATGAACCGGGCGTCACGGTTTTTGGGAAGCGTCTGCCTTTTTGCGTATTGTTTTGTCTTTTTTTTTTCATCTTGGCTTGTAGACTTTATACTGTTACAACTTCACTGCCTTGGGCCGATGCCCTCCCCGAGGTGGGAGATGGGTTCGGGAAAAACTCGAAACGAGGGAGATAGTCCCCCCGGGGAGGGATACAATGCTTACGAGCCGGCTGTAGGATTCAAAGGACCACCCGTGTTGTATCATAGCGATTGGAGACGAAGGCTTGATGACTGCAAACAAACAAAAAACATGATATGAACGAGCAACCGTTGCCTACCGCCCCTTCCGCATGAGATGCTTGTGTGTGACTTGGATACGATCTGCCTTGGTCTCCGAAGAGCGCGCGCGCGGCTGGTGATCCCTGAGGCGTGAGCGCCCCTAGCGGCTTGATGAAGATCACCAACCGGATGGACCGGCCCCCACCGACGTCAAACAGACAATTCTACCGCACGTTGCGCCGAGAGAGTCAGTTAGCCTTGGTCCGGACATATTCCGCGCGCAGGCTTGGAGTTTATGGGCGGCACGGCGGGCACATGGACGAGGAGTCTTACATCTCATACCGAGTGTTTCAGCGCACGGCTTGGGACCAATCTACCTCCAACAGCGACGATCGGGCCAAACGAAACGGCGTGAGGCTTTGGTTTATTCACTTTTTTCTTCTTCTTCTGGCTGTTTCTTTTTCGTTTTCCTTTTTATCTCCCCTTTCTTCAATTGTTTCCTTCCGTTTTGCCTGATCTTGGTTCTTGGAGAGACAAGGTACAGGGCACATGACGCCCAATGCAACGCATTACCCTGTCACGACCCCTTGTCCTTGCTGTAGATGTAATCAACTGCGTCTGCCTACCTAGCTGCTAGGTACCTAGCGTAGTTGCAGCGTCTGTTTGGCGGGTGCAAGACACGTTTTTTTTCTTCTTCTTCTATGCTTGGTGAGGGAAGGATGTGTAGATGCGTGAGCGGCATCGTACATGGTACGTAGTAGAGCTGCTGACGTTTCGCGAAGGAATCGGTAGAGGGGATGGATCAACGTTGCTGAGTCAACACCCCCCCCCCCCCTTCTTTCTCCAATATTGTTTCGGTTTTCTTCTGCCCTCTACTCCCTCGCACTGCCCAGCGTACCAGATAATGATGCAGGTTTCAATTTGTCTTGTTGGCAGCCAGCTACCTCCTCGTCAGGGAAGCCGGGAACATGCTGGGTTAGGTAGTCTGCAGAGGACCCGGAACACGCATTCATTGACGACGCCGCGACACATATGCACATTTCGGCAGGCCTGTAAACCTTACTTTGCTTGTTGACTCTCCTTGACTTCATGGCTTTTCATGAAAGTCATCCAGTGGTAGTATTAGGTAATTACAAAGGATTAAACCTCATTATGCATATTGCAGGTTTCGCTCTTTGTCCCATGGTGCCGGCTTGCCTTGATGCTGCTCGCTGCAGGTCCGCCTTAATTAACACGTTTCGAAGACGAGACCCCGTCTTCTTTTCAAGTTTTCTTGGAAATCCCCAATCTCTTCAGTACCGAAGCATTACCCGCTGAAGTGACATGAATGTTTTCAGACATTGTTCGTTGACGGAAGTTGACCGCGCCGGTTCCCCCGCCTTGTTCTTCATTTTGGAAGGAGGGATCATGCTCTCTCTCCATCTCTCTCTACCTTTGCCCGTTTTACAGAACGGCGGCGACGACGCCGGCGACGGCGAGGAGGACGCCGCCAGTGTTGCGGGCGAGCTGGCCGACGCCCATGTTGGGGGTGCTTGAGGCAGTGGCGGAGGACGAAGTGGAGGCGGCGTCCTGGGCGGCAGTGCTCGTTGCGGTGGCCTTCGCCGAGACGGAGGCGACGCCGGAGCCGGTGGCGGTGGCGGCGGCAGCGGCCTCGGTCTTGCTGCGCATGGCGGCGGAGCCGTAGAGGGAGGCCTGCTGGCAGTAGACGGTGACCTGGCTCTGGGCAGGCGAGGCGCGGGGGTCCTTGGGGCAGTTGTTGTAGCAAGTGGCCACGGCCTGGTAGGCGGCGCACAGGCAGTCGTAGTCGACAGAGCCGCAGTCCTTGACCTAGAGTAGCGGCAGTTATGTGAGCAAAACATGGTCACGGTGAAGGAGTAGAAGCCATTCCCCGCCAGGACCTCCAGATGGCCTTGTCGGGGGGGAGGGGGCAAGGACGCATCATACCTTGGCGTTCTCGCTGGTCAGGCAGGCCTCGACGATGGGGGCGGCGTCACACTGGTCATCTTGGGCAGCGACGACGGCGGCGAGGGCCAGGGCGAGAGGGTAGAAGAACTGCATTGTGGAGTGTGTGGATGACGGGTTCAGTCGATTATTACGGGTCAGGGTTTTTTTCTCTTTGCGACGGTTTGGATATACAATGAAATCCAACGAGCGAAAGTGGTCCTGGGACTTGTAGCGAGTGGACTTGACGAAGCGAGAAGGAGATTAGGCTTGTCGAGGACGGAATATGCTGCTGGTAAACGGTGGATTGACGGAGGTTTATTAACGGGATGGGAAGGAAAGGGAAGGGGGAAAGGGACAGGAACGAGGCACGATGGACGGGGCGGGAACATTAAATAAGGAACATGACATTATTAGGAACGGCGCGATTTTATCACAGATGTTGTATCCATACATACGTATGATCCTTGGGGGGGTGCAGGCTGGGCTTGCTGGGGGTGGGAAGGCTAGGACGAAGGAGGCAATTCGAGGAGGCAGAGAACGCCGCCGCCTCCCCTTCCCTTCTGCCCCCCCCCCCCCCCAAACGGACTAAGCCGAGGAGGGCCAAATCAAATAAAATAAAAACAGTGGCGCGTTGCCGCTAGCGAATTGGATTTGTGACAAGCCAGGCCCTCTTCTCTTCTCTGGCTTCCTTTCTGGGCCAAGTAGCCAACAAAGTGGAGGAGAAAGGGGGTGTGAGCACTTAGGGGTACCTGCCTTGGCCCTTGAGTCCTCATGCTCGACTCTTATACTCTTATGGAGATCGATGAGGTTATTTTGGTGCTTTCTTCTCCCCCGTCATCTACATGGGAATGTGCATGGTGGGCGCTTTGGGGAGATATCCAGATATAGTGCAGGAAGACGGAGGAGACAAGTGCAATGGTTTGACTAGTGTCCGCGCCTTCTGCACAAAGCGGCTGCTGGAGAGAGCGAACTATCTGGGACGGGGGACATGGTGATGGCGTCAAGCCCTTGCTGGGAGGACTCACGAGGAGGAAACTCTCCGCAACCCCGTCATCGTCATTGACAATCCCCCGCGCCTGAATCTTCCCACTTTCGGCTCGCACATGCTACAGGTTCAGGATGGATGGGCAACCATTTGTGCGCATCTTGTATGTGTGCATCTATCCTTCCGGCTTCTAGTTCCTGGCGGCGCGGGTGTCTCTGGGGAACGGGGAACTCGCTCGTTGACGATTGGGGAATGCCTCGAGATTGTTGGCAGAGAACCCAGGGCTGAGACTAGACTTGGTCAGGTCTCCGACATGGGACCCTCATTCGATCCCGGACGATTTATCCTGGCAGGCGGGCGTCCCTATCTGCTATGCAGCCTGTGCTCCCTCCCGTTTATGCCGCTACGGCTGGCCGGCTCTGCCAATATATTGTGCAGTTGCAGTGGTACGACTTGGTGAGTGTCCAACAGAGGGAAAACCATGGAAACGAGGTTCAAACGACCGGCCGCGTGAACATGGGGCCCGGCCGTCGAGATGAAGTCTAATCTCGTTCTGGGGGGGGGGGGGGGTGCAAGGCCAGGGGCGGGGGCTCGACTCGACATGACCGGCCGCTCATTGGCCAATCCTACTGGTTCTGCTGACGACCCTCCTACCCCTGGCTCCTCACAAGGAGCAAGGGGCGGCGGGGGCTTCGAAGAAGAAGGAGGAGGCGTCCGTAGCCGCGACGGATGGGTTGCAGCGACGATGCAAGTGCCGTTTTGCGGCGGGACTCGGCATTTCTGGCATGTTCGCTCTTTTGCAAGTGGATGTCCGCAGATCCGCGATGGAGAAGAATGAGTGAGAGAGAGAGAGAGAGCCGGCAGGCGTTCGCGCTTGCATGATCCCCCTGCCGGGCAGGCTTGCAGAGCAGAGCGGCATCCGATCTGAACACGGCGCAGGTGTCGTCCGTTGCCAGTGGGAGGCTTTGGCATTCCCTATCCCTACGCCAGGGTCAACAATGGGAACCGGCGTGTGAGGTCAGTACGAAAAGGGCAGCGTTTATTACGTGTTGTTGGGGCTGGTAGAGGCGTACCAGTATCTGTACGCTTTTGACCGGCTGCCTTCTTTGTTTTTTGTCGTGGTTTTTGTTTTTTGCCTCGCTCTCTCCTATGGGTCCGTGTTTGTTGTGGTCTCGGTCCGTGGAGTGCAGGACCAGACTCTTCAGGACCCATTGTTTAACACATGTTCATTCGCCCTAGCTTATGTGTAAGCAGGATACTCCATGCTTTCTATATATATATCTGTTAGTAAACTGTCTACACATATATACAGGTAGACTACTGCTATACCGCATATGGTGAGCTTGGATGCTGTCGTGCTGCTCACCCGTCTGTACGAGGTATCCACTGATGGATGGAGGGCGACGCCGAAAAGTTGTCTCCTAACCCAATCACTGCCTCGCTGCATAGCATCTGCGAGCAAGAGCAGCAATACGAGGTGCAGTAGGTAGCAGTACAGGCGGTTGGCGTTGCATCGTATTCCTTACTAGCGACGTATCGTCCCCACCATAGCTGCCACCTGACCTCCGGCTGTGACCCCCAATCCTAGAAACATTCGGCTAGTCCTGTCTGTCGATTCGCAGCTTGTCATGAAGCTGGAGACAACAACACTGGCCCGTTTGATATGCTCAATGTCGTCCCGAACCAAAGGAGGGCCCCGCAACAACATTCGCATCTTCCTCGCACTGAAAGCGCTTGGAGTATGGCCGGAAGCGTCTTATTTTGAATCTAAAAGCATGTCAACCCATCGGGTTTGATACCTTGCAACGCAATAGGTAACTGAGCATGTTGGTTAAAGAAGCAGCGTTTCATTCATCGGGACAACGCTGCTAATCTCGAATAAAAAAAAGAAAAGCCACAACGCCCAAACCATATAACATGCCGCCCTTTGTGCCGAATTGTCTCTTTGTCATTAGTACAGTTCACGACCGCTACCGATCGCCATAGGGGGCGCGCCACCATCCGATGTCACCAACAGTTCTGGGTTATCGCATCGCCAGCTGCCTCTTCATCTCCCCGTTCTCTCGCTTGAGGGTCGCCAACAGCTCCTCAAGAGCCTCCGTCCTCTCCACTGCGCCCATGCTCATCTCCTCGACCAGTTTAACAAGCCGAAACAAACGGAAGACAATAACGAGTGATGCAATCTCCTCCACGACGCCATGCGAGAGGACGTCGACGGTGAAGCTCGTTATGATGACCAGGCCGTCGAGCAAGTGAAACCAATCGTAAAAGTATCTGTAAGGGACGAGTCAGACATGTTAAGCGAGAGACCTCGGAACCCATCTCACCTCCACCCAAACGCCGTTACGCAGAGAATCAGCTCTGCCAAGAACACACAGCTGAACACAAGACCGGCGAGGGTAAGGCCCTGGCGCGTGCTCTTGACCCACGGTTCGTCGTCCCGCTTCATATCGCAGGCGACGAGTTCCACAAAGATGTTGGCCATGAGCATCGCGACGTCCAGGGACACAAGGACGAGGATGGCGTAGTGTTTCCTTCGAGACGCAAGCATGTCTTGAAGACTGGTCCGCGACTGGCTGAGTTGTCGACTGAGGGGCGTCGACCGTCTGTTCTCGCGGAACCCGGAGAAAGACCAAAGCAGAGGTCTCATTGATTCCTCGTCGGATGCCATAGCTGCTAGGGTGGCGATCACAGATGAAGGTACGGGATAGCAAGGCTACGTAGTACCGGTAGTCCTAGATCACTATACGTAGTGCTCTTGAGTGCGGAACGAGTGATGGCGGCCTGTCCGGGCGAGAACCTCTCACACGCGCAGTGAGCGGGCACAAGAAGGGAAGGGAGATACAGAATCTGAGGCCGAGAGGATACCCGGCAACCCGCCGATGCGGTGCTGACGCGGTACACCTTCAGCGACGTCACACGCTTACTCTGACGAACGGCTGGCCCACAAGGCGGCTCAGGTGCCCAAACCTGCAGAACTGCTGACTAAGGCTCAATATCACCTCCTTGGCGAGCGGCTTCCGACAAACGCTCCAACCCGGAAGCTGTAGACAGATTCGGGACCTAGGCGGGTTTTGTGATCCAATATCGAAGGCCCGTTGTCAAGCCGGCCCAGCGCTCGGCGGGTGATCTTCAGTCTTCGACCGTCGGAGTACGGGCCGGTGCGAATCACGTGGGCGGGCAAAGTATTGAGCGACACGGGTATCTGGACTGGAGATATTGTCTGCGGGTGTTTCCACGGTCGCGATCGACTTGATAGATTGGGAGCAGAGTCTAGCTGCGGTTCCGCCGCTAAACACTCAATAAACGCAGCCTTCCCCGCTATGACATGGCACGTGTGGAAGTTCGTGCTGCAACGTCGGGAGGGTTGGTGCATGATGTAGCTTTCCGGCATTGAACCTAATGGACGATTGTAAATGTCCACGATAGAGGAAGAAGCCGAGGTGCGGTCTCCGGCCAACCTCCCATTCGATGCTCAAGCGGTATTCCGGTCTTACGTAGAGTAGAGCCAATGGGAAAAGAAATCCGCGGCAACTATTCTGAAGCCAAATCCACTCGATCAAAGCAAATCTGATGGGCACGTAGCAGCAGATGTCGATCATTCTTGCTGGGCTTGATCGACCTCTTCTTATCGACGTAAATGACCATCTATCTCTATTGTCGAAAAGAGAAAAAAAATTCCAAGGAGTTGCCGCCAGCTACATCTGAAACCTTGAGAGGTTTAGGCACTTGCGCGACGAATCCCCAAACGTTGAACAAAGGTTGGGGGACGAAACCCAGCTGGCTATCCTGCGCAGGCGATGCAGCTGAAAATGGGCACTCGGGTTTGGAACTTCGGGCACCAGTATCCATGTTGATCACGTGCACATGATAGTCGCTCGGTTGGTTCCGCCAGATCTCTAAAGTACCTACACTAGGTAGGTACGCTGTATGCGTGGTGAGCGGCAGGTACGGACAGCTCCAGTGGGTGCACTGCTCTTCTTGCCGCTGGACTGTATGACTAGGTAGGCAGATAATAGGCTTTGTTTGCATTTGACCATGTCCACTAAGGCGGTTACTTTCTCCTCCGCCCAAAAAAACCCCTGAACGACATTCCGAATACCGCGACAAGGCAACAATTCTTGGGAGTTAGGCGGAATATCTTATCCATACTACCCGCATCGTTTCCCACATCAATCAGTGGAGCTATTCCAGGTTCCCTTTGGTCATCACAAAAGCTTGGGCTCGGAGCTCTTATCTCTTATCGGTGGGCTCCGGCTAAACCGTGGGTCTTCCCCCTGCCCATCTTTGGCATCAAGACTGTCAAACACGTTCGACACCTCTACCTCATCATCAGCCTCGTCCGGCCCCAGCCTTTGTACACGCTACTGCATCAGTCTTGCGCAGAGCCAGAGCTTGTCAAGTAACCTCTGAATCTGTGAGTATCCTCCATCTCATACAATGGTGCTCCGTGTGGGATTGGGCAGCTCCCGCCCAGCGAGTCTGTCCCAAGGTTGTGGCCGCCTTAAAAAAAAAGGGCGCGTCTGCCTTGTCACACTATCCGTTCTGCCCATTAAAGCGTCGACAACTAACAAACCTCCTCCCTGTAGACCAGTGCATCGATTTTCAATCTCTCAAACCACAACAATGGCGGACGTCAAAACCGAAGACACCCCTGTGGAGGACCACAACGTTGAGAACAACGAGAACAATGAGAACAACAGCGTGGGCGAGGAAGACGGCCACGATGAGGTGCGCTCAGGAGGCTTTTTCCGTCATTGGCTTCGCAGATAAGAGGAGGTAACTGACAGCACAACCGTAGGAGGAGATCTCTGCGATGAAGAGACGGGTGGCCGAGATGGAAGAGGAGGCAGCTAAACTGCGCGAGATGCAAGCCAGCCTCGACCAGCAGAGTCGGGAGCTGTCGGAGAACAAGGAAGATATCGACAGCCGCAGTATCTTCGTCGGAAACGTCGATTACTCTGCCTCGCCTGAAGAGATCCAGGCTCACTTCCAGAGCTGCGGCTCCATCAACCGCGTCACCATCTTGTTGGACAAGTTTACTGGACAGCCGAAGGGGTATGCTACGCCCTCCCTGTTCCCCACGCGCGAAACGATCTTTTATCGACCATGAGACTAACACGCCGTCGCGCTTCAGGTACGCTTATGTCGAGTTTACCGAGCCGAGCCTCGTAGCCCAGGCCCTTGTACTCAACGAGAGTGTCTTCAAGGGCCGCAACATCAAAGTCGTCCCTAAACGCACCAACGTTCCCGGCATGTCCCGTGGTCGCGGGCGTGGCGGCATGCGCGGTGGTCGTGGCGGTTTCGGTCGTGGCGGTTTCCCGCCTAGGGGCGGCTACCGTGGAGGCTACCGTGGCCGGGGAAGAGGAGGATACACTCCTTATTAGGCAGAGTTACGTCTCTCATAGGCTCGTACCCGGCGCCAAGTTGGGATTGGTGGATGCGACACGGTTTATCACTTCGATTGTAACATACAGGACCGGTAAGGAAAGGGGAAAGCTTCGTTATGGCGTTCAGGGATAGGTCAAGCCCAGCACACAATGTCGATGAGACGGAAATCCTACACTGCGAAGGGTGGCAGAGTGCTCCCACTTTTATTTTATTTTTCTCGACGTGGGATATCGGATGGTGAACGACGTCCGAGACACGGTACTACTCGTCCACATACGACACTCATGGTCGAGAAGGAACAAGCCCTGGGTAGAACTCGTTCAATTCATCGGTCCGAAGGACTTGGGGGGTCTAGACACTGAAAGCTCCCTCATTGCAACGCCAAACACCCAATCAGCGGCACTGAGTAAATCTTGTGAAGATGGCAGATGATACGTCATGTGCACATGAAATGATCGATCATACCAATGAAAGGCCGCATGGCCGGGTACGCGGCGAGACAAAATGACCAGACAAGCATAACGCGGTGCCGCCCTTCCGCGGGTGACCACGACGTCGCCCGATCCGGGCGCAGAGGCGCCGCCGCCCAGCCCCTGGACGCTGGCTGACCTTTCTAGGGTCCCCCGACCGCCAGCTGACACACGGAAGTGCTCATTGCCTCTGTCTGTTACTACCCAAGGGGGAGGAGGGCCACCAGCCGGGAAGAGGCCTCAATCACCGCCTCCGGATTTAGGCCGCCCGAGCCTGAGTCCCTGACCATACAAGGCCTTTTCCACACCGAGGGACTTGGACCGGGTGTGAATACCTACGGACAAAGTAAGTCGGCAACACGCGCATAATGTCGAAAGCCGATGCTCACAAGTCGGCAAACCTACGGCTGCGATTCAGGGGTAGGCAGGCAGGTTAAGAAAAGGACCGGGCGGACGATGATTCATCGGAGGGACACTTTTCGGGGGGTCAACGGCAGTGTTCATTGGGTCGAGGGCTCTGTTATTTATGGCATACCATGTGCTCTGGCGATTCTTGTTCGCGTGCTCTCTGGCGTGCACAGAGATAGTACGTGGGATGGATGGATGGAGGGAGGGATAGCCGGTTGGTTGGAGCGTTAAGGAACGGACTGGACGTGCCGGGCACCATTCAATGCTCCCCACCCTCTGGCCTGAGGCACATTGACATGAGTATTTGCTGGGGAATCCAGAACAGAGCGGGATAGGCACCGACCGGAGCGTGTGTGAGAGGGCAGACGAAAGCAAGATAGACACATAGGAGGGAGGGACATAATAAGACACAGAGGGAGAAGTGGCGCATGAGGTTCGGGTAAGGAACGGGACAGGTGGGATGGGATGAGGAACAATGCGCTGTTTCTGGTTTTTCTCGTGTTCCTCCTTCTCCCTGTCTAGGCGCAGGTAGCGTTTTCGGATGACTCTTTGCGGCTTCTAATCCTGACTAGAACATGAAAAATCCATCGTGAGAGAATATTGTCCTCGCCCCCCCTCTCCGACCGAAGGCCAGAGAGAGAAGAGGGAAAAAGTGTAGAAAGTTCGACCGGGAAGGCGAATGACAGCAAGTATCGAAATCGCCACAGAAAGATTATGTAACGAATGTGATCTGCTCTTGCAATCGCTTGGTCAGGCTCTAGATCTCTCTTGACGGCCCGAACTGAGGGGTCTCCCAAGCAATTTTATGGGCCTCGGACTGTTGGCACGGCGGGCACTGCCAGGGTACAGGTCAGGTCGGTAGGGTCCCGTCCCGGGCGACAGGTACTATTGTTGAAGCCACCCAAAGCCGGGTCTCTTGTCCATATCTGTATCTCTCTCACAATCCAACCCGACCCGACCAAGAAGGGATGTGGCCAGATGTGGTGCGGTGCAGGAAGCAGGGGCTTGTTGGATTGGCGGTTTTCTTACATCCGAAACGCCATTGAGAACAGTGTTTGGAAACTGGGAGGCCTGCCACGGGTGCTTCCCATGCTACCTATGCTCTGGGGGGGAGGGAGGGTGCTTTGTTTTGGCTTCCTCCTGCTTCCTCCTGCTGGTCCGCTTGCTTGGCGACACGGAGCCAAGTCGAAGGGAGGTACCTGAATGTGCTGTGCTGTGCACCGACAGCATGCCGGTCCCCGTGCCCCTACTGCGCCGTGGACTCAGGCTGGCAGCCATGCCCTTGAGCGGAGCATAGAGGAACCCAGTTGGTAATAATCCCTCTCAAGGGACGAAGAGAATTGAAACTAGAGAAGCCAACATTGTCAATTGGGGGCGGGATGTGCAGCGCCTGGCGGTGTCATACCGAGGTGGCCTCGACTGCATCTACTTTTGTATGTAAACCTTTGGTTGGCTGGTACTATAGGTAAGTACTGTAAGGTACCTGGCAGATAGCGTACCTCTTTAGGTAGTATGTACGTACCTCATCAGCACCCGTCTTTGGTCACTCACCCCTCCATCGAGCAACTGAGGTACGTAGTCCAGGCGGTCCCTCTCAAGGTCGCACAGGTACACAATAATACTCTAACACCCTCCATCGAGCAACCCACCCCGTCGTCGCTCCTGTGATGCGTGATGCAATAGCCCAAGCCCAACATGTTATTAGTAGGTAGGTAGCTGAAGACTCTGGATGTGGGTGTGCTAACTCACACACAACAATGCCCTTGATCATTGCAACTGTTACTCCGACGGCCGACGACGATACATTGAGTTGGGAACCTTTTGCTCGCTATCCAGTCAGTACCCCACAGTGACTTCCTCGCCCCGCCAAGTACTAACAAGCGCGGATACGCCATCCACACTTCCACCTTTTGCCTCTCGCTATCCCTCTCTGCCTCTCTGCTTCAATCGAACCAAGGCGAAGCCTGGCTATTGTCTGGGACTCACAGTCCATCTCAGGGGAAAAACCCCGGTCTCAATATGCCCTCTAGCTATCTACCATAAGCATAGGGGTGTAGTGACTACTGTTGTCCGTTGTCACAACCCACTCCTGCAGCTGCCGTAATCACTGTGCCCAGTCACTGCTTACTACCTATTACGGGTAATGGTACTTTTGTCCACCGAGGTCACTAGGTAACGAGCAACACCCAGAGGAGGACTGAACCTTGATCCACCTTACCTAGGTAAGGTAGTTAGTACACCTACCTAGGTATATACTTCACCTCCTGTATCGCACCTTCCGCCTACCTAGGTACACTGCTGTGTACTCTCTCTTCCGGCCGGAGACACAATCCACTGGCACACACGTTTGACAAGCGCTCAGGCGGGGGGCGACTACCTTACCAAATCACCATACCCGCTCCATCCTGTCTTCTTTCCATCAACAACCAACCTCCAGACTCATTGAATCCACCAGTCGATCCTCTTTCACCCTCTCGCCCTTCGTCGACAATCCAACATCGTCTCTCCTTCATTTCTGGCTACATCCTATCCGGCCAGTAGTATTCTTACTGTCCGTCCTTCCGTGCTTCTTGAGCCTTGCTCGGCCTTCCCGCCCGCGCCGCGTCACCTTATCACCCACCGCCGCACACCCCCAGAGGGTACTTCAAGGGGCCGCCCCCCCAAAAAAAACCCAAGCCCACTTGGCTAATCGAAGCGGGGGCTTTCTGCACTACACAGCATAGCATAGCCTCAGCTTTGCCTGTCGCTGTCGTCCTCGCCGTCGTCAACGCCAACCCGGACTACCTGACCTCATACCAGCAGCCGACATCATTTTCCCACTATTGATACTGTTGCGTCACGACGCCGCCGAAAGATCCCATCTCGCTGTAACGCTGCGACCGGTCATTCTCAAACGCTTTCGCCGCAACCTCTCCAACCCCTCATTTGTTCCAAGAACAGACGACCGTTTTTGAGCACGACGGATATTTTGGGACTCGACACCTTCGTCGCTGGCCATCCCGCGACGAAATGAGTTCCTCTCGCAACGATGCCGGGCAGCCCAAGTAAGTCTCCCTCATGCTCCTCTCGGCTTTGCTCTGTACGCAATGTCCTCTCGATGACATCGACCCTGAAAGAACCACCATAGCTAACTGTGTCGTTCCTCAGCCGCAAGCCCAACCTCCGAGTAACGAGTTTGTCATCCTCATATCGCGCTCACGTGCAGCAGCAGTAACTGACTTGAACACAGTCATCGCCGCAGATGGCTTGTACAAGCGAGATGTGTTCCGTACGTTATCCTCCCAAGTCTCCCATACGCCGGCCCGCCGACTAACCTTGCCCAGGGTTCCCCGATCCTTTCGCCGTCATCACCGTCAACGGAGACCAGACCAAGACCACGACGGCTCAAAAGCGAACACTGAACCCATACTGGAACGAGAGCTTCGACCTGTGAGTGGCCGTTCCTATCGTCTCCGTCGCATCCATGTCATGATTGCTGACAGACCACAGCCACGTAAACGAGGATACCATTTTAGCAGTCCAGGTGTTCGATCAGAAGAAGTTCAAGAAGAAGGATCAAGGCTTCCTCGGCGTCATTAACGTCAGAATCGGCGATGTCATTGAGCTGGCACCAGATGCCGATGGTAACAGTTTCTCGCTGCAACTGGTTGCGGACTCAACTGACATGTTTTGTGCTGCACAGATCAGATGCTTACGCGAGATCTCAAGAAGTCAACCGACAACTTAGTAGTACACGGAAAGCTGATAATCAACCTGTCCACGAACCTTACCACTCCTGCTCGAGCCGGCCAGGCCTCGTCTAGCCGACCGTCACTCGCCCCGCCGGCGCAAGGATCTAGTATTTCGACACTTTCAGCCCCGGGAACTGATGCTAGGCCGGGCTCTGCGATGGGTGTCCCGAACGGCGGCCCGGCACCTGGCTCCCAGGTCAATCTTCCGCATAGACCAGCCAGTATGACATCAAACGGACCTCCTCCCGCTGCTAACGGCGCCGCAGCCCCTGCACGCCAGTCTAGCACCCTCAGCCCCTTTGAAGATGCTCAGGGCCGCTTGCCCGCTGGCTGGGAACGCAGAGAGGATAACCTGGGCCGTACCTACTACGTCGACCACAATACCAGAACCACCAGCTGGAACAGGCCGACCGTTGCCGGAGCTGTAGAACAGAGGAATGACCGCGAAGCAGCTACCCAGGTGGAGCGCCAAAGACATCAAAACCGAACCCTCCCGGAGGACCGAACGGGCGCAAACTCGCCGAGTCTGCAAGCTCAGCAGGCAGCCGCCGCCGCTCAGAGCGCGAGCAACTCGACGATGATGCACACTGGAGCGACGAGCCCGGGCACCGGCGAGCTGCCACCTGGGTGGGAACAGAGGTTCACTCCAGAAGGCCGCGCGTATTTCGTGGACCACAACACCCGAACGACCACCTGGGTCGACCCCCGTCGTCAGCAATACATCCGTATGTATGGTGGGCAGAACAACCAAAACGGCACGATTCAGCAACAGCCCGTGTCACAGCTGGGGCCTCTGCCAAGTGGCTGGGAGATGCGCCTCACAAACACAGCCAGAGTGTACTTCGTGGACCATAACACAAAGACCACGACATGGGACGACCCCCGCCTGCCGTCCTCTCTAGACCAAAACGTGCCACAGTACAAGCGCGACTTCAGGAGGAAGCTTATCTACTTCCGCTCGCAACCCGCGATGCGCATCCTCTCCGGGCAATGTCACATCAAGGTCCGGCGTTCTCACATTTTCGAGGATTCGTTTGCAGAAATCACTCGGCAATCTGCCACTGATTTGAAAAAGCGACTAATGATCAAGTTTGATGGCGAAGACGGTCTCGATTATGGTGGTCTTTCCAGAGAATTCTTCTTCTTGCTCTCCCACGAGATGTTCAACCCCTTCTACTGTCTTTTCGAATACTCCGCCCACGACAACTACACCCTCCAGATCAACCCCCACTCCGGAATCAACCCCGAGCATCTAAACTACTTCAAGTTCATCGGCCGCGTTGTCGGTCTGGCCATCTTCCACCGTCGTTTCCTCGACGCGTTTTTCATCGGTGCTTTATACAAGATGATTCTTGGCAAGTCGGTCGTCTTGGCTGATATGGAGGGTGTCGATGCCGACTTCCACCGATCCCTGCAGTGGATGCTGGACAACGACATATCCGGAGGAATCCTCGAGCAGACCTTCTCTACGGAAGATGAACGCTTCGGCGTCATGACTGTTGAGGATCTCATCCCTGGCGGTCGCGATATCGATGTGACAAATGAGAACAAGAAGGAATACGTTGACCTCATGGTCAAATGGAGAATTGAGAAGCGTATTGCAGAGCAGTTCCAGGCGTTCAAGGATGGCTTCCATGAGCTTATTCCTCAGGACCTTGTCAATGTCTTTGACGAACGTGAGCTTGAATTGCTCATCGGTGGTATTGCCGAAATCGACGTCGACGATTGGAAGAAACACACCGACTACCGTGGTTACACCGAGTCGGATGAGGTTATCCAATTCTTCTGGCAGACGATCCGGTCGTGGGATGGAGAGCAGAAGTCGCGCCTGCTCCAGTTCGCCACGGGTACTTCTCGTATCCCCGTCAACGGCTTCAAGGATCTCCAGGGCAGTGACGGACCGAGAAGGTTCACCATCGAGAAGGCAGGCGAAATCAACAACCTTCCCAAGGCTCACACATGGTAAGTTGTCACTCCAGAGCCGATTTTATCCGTTGGCGTACTAATCCCTTTGAAGTTTCAACCGTCTGGACCTGCCGCCGTACAAGAGCCTCGAGATGTTGCAGCAGAAGCTCACAATCGCTGTCGAGGAGACTATGGGCTTCGGTCAAGAATAGATGCGCCATCATTCTTACCGACCTGCGTGGTGCTTCTGCGGCACAGAAGCACAATCAAGACCTGCACCTTCTTTATACAATAGCCAGGTATTGTTTATGACTTGAGGCTTGCGTATCATGCATGGTGCCCACTTTGCCTCGAAGTATTTGAACAGACATCGAAGCTCGTCAATGTGGAAATTTTGCAGCATCAAATTCATTCGGATGTTTGGCGTGCGGTGGAGATACTTGGAATAAACCTTTATTTCTCTTGTCTCCATGCGGAGGGCTGTGGGAAGTGATGACGACACGAAGCGATTCGAGCCGGAAAAGCGGCAAAGTACGAGCGGAGAGGATGGAAGTACTGGGCCATGTTGTACCAAAAGCTCCTTGGCTGCGGCGATTTTGCATCGGGAACCTAGACGTCTGTGAATTGAGTCGCAACCAAGGGGAATTAATGACTGTTCTGGAGACGAGACCTCGACCCGACCGAGGCTCTCGAGGGCAGGAAACAGGAAGAGCTAGCCATTGTTTGAAGGGCGCATTTGATTATAACGGGCATCACAAATCTAGTGCGGAATCCGCACCAGACATAGTTTTATATACACACATAACTCATTTGGAGTCAAACCGATTGTGAGTGTTGTACTATGTGACTTGGCCCAGTTCGCGACGATGCTGCAGCCGACCAACATACGTTTTCCGTGTCTGGTGTATTGCGACTCATTATCAGTCTTGTCAACGCAAGTGCCCAGATTACATCACTTTCAAACGGCAATGAACGGGGGTGGCGGTGGAAGGGTGGGGGGATAGAAGCAGAACTTGTAATCTACAATCCATCCGCGGTCGTCTACCGATGGATCCTCCGCATATGTACATGCACAAAAACACACACACACACACACACACATACACATCCACACGCACATCCGCATACAAAAGAAAACGAAGCCTCACTCAGGTCGGCTCCAACGTGCCTGGTGTATATCGGTCTCTTTCCTCGGGCCGGCCTGTGCACCTGCCGAGCCACGAGAAGGACACCCCCTAAACTCATACGACCAAAACAGCAGCTCCCCCCCTTCTCTCTGCGCCGAGACTTTCTGCAAAGCCTTCCTCCCAATTCGCTCATTTGTCTTGCTTGCTTCGGGACGAAAGCGTCTACTTGCGGTACCACATGCGGGTGATCTTGGTGTTGCGCATCTTGCGCTGGAGCTGGAAGATGCCGTACATGAGGGCCTCGGATGTCGGAGGGCAGCCGGGGACGTAGACGTCAACGGGGACAACACGGTCGCAGCCGCGAACGACCGAGTACGAGTAGTGGTAGTAGCCGCCGCCGTTGGCGCAGGAGCCCATAGAGATGACCCAGCGGGGCTCGGGCATCTGGTCATAGACCTGGCGGAGGGCCGGGGCCATCTTGTTGGTGAGGGTGCCGGCGACGATCATCACGTCCGACTGACGGGGGGAGGCACGGAAAATGATTCCGAGACGGTCCTGATCGTAGCGGGGCGTAGAGAGGTGCATCATCTCGACGGCGCAGCAGGCGAGACCGAAGGTCATGGGCCAGAGGGAGGACTGACGGGCCCAATTCGTTATTACGTCGAGGGAGGTACTGTAGGAGGGTGGAAAGATCTGATGTTAGTTGTCTGGTTGGTTGTCAAGGCTAAATGGCTTCGGTGCCGGGTGTGATAGGGGCGAGGGCCGTACAGAGCATATTGCATGACACCCTTGGTGCCCTCCTGGCTAGGCAGAGGGACCTCCTTGCGCTCCTTCTTGATGAGACCGGTCGAGTGCGCAGCTGCAGGGCTGGCATCCTTTCGTGACGAGGAGGAGATGGAGGCGGCGGCGACTCTGAAGGGCAGGACGGACGCGGTCGGCTTCGCTACACGGGGGAACCAATTGAGGTTAGTCGATGTACAGGACCATCATGGCGACGAGTGCTTCAATTGCAATGGTTGAAGACTATTCCGAGTTGCGATTCGATGACGGCGGGCGGTCCGCGAAGGAGTTTTTTGTGTATCGAGGTGCTCGGCAGGCCGGCTTGAAGGGGGGGAGAGGGAGCTTACCTCGCAGGGCCATCGAGGCCGCTGTCCTCGTGGAGGAAAGCATCTTGTCGTGTCCGGTAGAGTGATGTGCGTCTCTTTCGAGAGAGGGAATCAGGTCTGATGGAGTGGAGAGGGTGTATCGTGGGGGGGAGTTTTCCGGGTGAGGGAGCGGCGGCCGGCGACTCAATTGGCGAAGGGGGTCGGTCGGTCGGGGGGAGGGGCGGACCTTTTCTTGGGTAGGATGGTTGACGTTGACGATGGCGGTTGATGGTTTTCGCCTCTTTTCTCGCTAATTGGATTACGAGCAATTTGATTGGCCGGCCGGCGGCCGGGATGGTCCGGGTGCTCAGTAGTCCTTAGGTAAGTAAGCACGTGAGGGATGTATCTTGCCGTCATCCAGGCTTCCATAACACCTTGGTATCGATGCCAGACGGGTTAGGTTTACCAATCACGGAACTCCTGTAAATTTTCAAAGCCGGCACCATTCGACCAGAATTTTTACTCGATCATGATTGATTTCCTTGAAGGATCCATCAAACTTGTGACCGGGCGTTCAACTCCTGGCTCCAAAAGCAGCTGCCAGCGGCAACCTTGGTTGCTTGGGTTAGATATGAGATTCCATGATACTATCTTTCCACCCAGAGACCTTCCGTTATGGTGTTTAGTATCGGTCATGATCCTTGTGCAACTTTTTTCGATTGTGCTAGAGTATTATTGTATACCTATGTTCTATACAAATGTTTACAAGAGTGTGTAGGGGGGGGGGGACTGAAATCAATGGCCCGGAATCCAAGAACAGAGCGTGCGAGACTCTCAAGGTCAATTGATCCTCCCACGACCTTTCCCCCTCGAGTCAGCCAACACGGCCCAGCCGGCAAAGGAATAATGACTGAATCCAAGAGCTATTTTCGAGCTGGATACGACTATGCAATTCGTAGGTTCTGTGCTCTACTTAGACATAGGCCCATATGGCTCTTTTTAAATGACAGCCTTACAAGCGAGGGTGTACAGTCAGCGTGGGAAGGGCAACTACGTAATTCAGAAGTTATATATATACTAGCGCCAACCCAACTGTGGCCCTGGGCCTGGCTCTCAAGGGGGAAAATCATGACACAATCACCAGAGACTGATACTCATCATATTCTGAGCTCGCCCAAGTAGACCCGGCTATCTACACTTGGCTTCGTATCCTACAAGATGCTATTACGAACGAAACAATATTGACCTTGCACACCCTAATGATGTCCCTCTAAAACGTCATAGGGGGCTTTGGTGTTAACTACGCCTGGCTAATCTGTTTAGTGTATATGCCAACGCTTCGATACTGATCATAGGAAAACAATTGGAAGGTTTTTTTTTATCTAAAAAAAAATAATCAAAAAAATCGGATAAACCTTGATTTCCAAGCAACAGCACGCGCGATCGATTGGTGTCTTGGGATAAGGTTGAAGCATATTGGATAGGTTGTTGGTCAAAGTGGTGGAGCCGTGCCGGGGCAGCTTGCCCGACGGACCAGGGCCGAACTGGTATGTACTGTACAGTGCCGGGCGTGCTTGACGAAGAGAATCAGAGTCTTCCTCGCCTATTTCCTGGGCAACCTATAAGCCGGCAACATGATTGGCAACGCAATTTCAATAGAGCAGCTCACAGGCCGATGTCATTAATATGTTTGAGCCGTCAGGTCTCAGACAGCGGTGGTTCACTTAGTCAGCTGAGCTCACTTACAGTGGCTCGGCGCAATCTCCCCACAAGCAAAGTATGTATGAGCTCCACGTCAGTGAACCAGGGTGTGTCTAGTCTTGTCGAAAGGGGCTCCAGAGCCGCGTACTTCTACAACAGCTGAACGCAATGTAGACAGCTTGCTGCTTCCTCGAATGAGAGCTGCCGACCGTCGTGTTCGTGGACCCGACCTTCATTTCTCTCTTTGGGCTCGCCATGGGCAGTCGGTCGTATCCACGACCTTGCCGATGACCTGATCCATCTCCTCGTGGGTCATTGAAGCGGAAGAAACTCACCTTCGCGATGGCGTGGAAGGCCAATCGTCCGGGGCCTAGCTCGGTCAAGCCCTTGCTCAAAGGCGTGTTGGCGGCCTTCATCCTGACACTGCTGTTGACGAGCACTTACATGTACCGCGATACGATCAGTAACAAAGCCTCTCAAATCAAGTTCACCGATGGCGCTGCGACCGACTACTTCAAGTACCCCTTCAACGCCAGCGACGCCGATGTGAACCCGATCGACTGGCTGATCCACGACGCGCGAGCGAAGCAAGCGACGATACTCCAGAAACAGAGCCGTACTCTGCACAATGCCGCCCAGCGTTACCGAGACCGACGGGGCAGACACCCGCCCCCGGGGTTCCAGGAATGGTTCCACCACGCCATGGAGACCGATGCGATAGTCGTTGAAGAGTTCTTCGACCGGATTTATGACGACCTCAGGCCGTTCTGGGCCCTCGACGCGAAGACAATCTCGAAGCAAGCCAACGCAGGGGAGCACGTCGTAAGAGTACGCAACGGCACAGCGACGGGCGATGGGAACACCCAGGACAAGGAGCCGTGGCTGGGTTTGTGGACAGCTCTGGTGTCTGAGTTTGCGGAACATCTGCCTGACGTAGACATGCCCATCAACTACATGCATGAGCCACGGATCCTGGTTCCGTCTCGGGATATGGACAAGTACGTTGCGAAGGAGGGGAAGACGAGAGACATGCCGCCCAAGAACAAGGCTACGTCAAAGTTCCAGAGCTTGATGAGCATCGATGCAGCCCGAGAAAAACCTTACTCCAAGGGGTGGACAAGTGGCGACCGTCGCAAGTACTGGGACCTCGTCCGAGAAGCCTGTCCTTCAGATTCTCCAGCAAGGAACGTGCCCGCGGCGACAGACCTTTCCCTACCACCAACATTGCCATACTTGTGGAAAGCACCGTTTGCTCGTCGAGGCTATGTGCATAACTTTACCAGGTCCCTGGACCCGTGTGTGCAGCCCCACCTACGTTCGCTTCATGGCACCTTCGTCGAACCTCTGAACGTCAATACGACCAAAGATCTCATCCCTCTTTTCGGGAGCTCCAAGCTCCTCGTCAACTCGGACATCCTCATCCCGGGCGCCGTGTACCTCTCTGACGACCCAAGCTACACCGGCGGCAACGTCCGCGGCCCCGCGTGGCCCGAGAAGCTCAATCGCCTTGTCTGGCGGGGCATCGGATCCGGAGGCCTCGCCCAGTCGGACAACTGGATGCATTTCCACCGACAACGGCTGGTAGAGATGCTCAATGGCACCACCGTGCACGGTATGGAGGTGAACGACGTCCGCGCGATGACCTTTGACATGCCCCCTGTAGAACGCTACGACACTCGACGCCGTCGCGAGAAGCGGCTCGGAAAGTTCCTCTCCCGGTTCGCAGATGCGGGCTTCACGCACCTACTGTGCGGACCCGAACACGACCGGCGCAAGGAATGTGACTGGCTCGCGCCGCACCTTTCGGTAGTCAACGCCACGCCCATGGCGGAGCAGTTCTCGAGCAAGTTCCTCCCGGACGCGGACGGCTACAGCTTCAGCGGGCGGTTCAGGGCGTTCCTGCTGTCAACGAGCGTGCCGCTCAAGGCGACGGTGTACGCCGAGTGGCACGACGATCGCCTCACGCCGTGGCTCCACTTCGTGCCGTTGGACAACACCTTTCAGGACCTCTACGGTGTGCTGGACTTCTTCACCGACGGCGATGACGAGCCGCAGGGATCGTGGGGCGTCCACAAGGTGTTGGGGAAGAAAAGCAAGGGCGACGACGCGGCGAGGTGGATTGCCGAGCAGGGCAAGGAGTGGGCGGAGAAGGTGCTGCGCCGCGAGGATATGCGGCTGTACATCTGGAGGTTGTTGCTGGAGTTTGCGAGACTTTGCGATGATCGTCGGAGCACGCTCGGCTACGTGGATGACCTTCCTTGAGTATCTCGAGACGCGATTCGATAGGCTTTGCAGATATGTACGTTCTGGGATATACCGTGGGATAAGGTGTTTGGTTCTTCAAAGGAACGGGAACCATTTTGGCGCTTATGAATTTACAGGGGAGACGGCCACTTTGCCTTTTCATTAAGCTCTGCCCTTAGATTTCGTCATCCGATCAGCCTTGCCCCCGCCAGACACACGGATCCAGTCTCAATTGGCTCAACATAACTCTCCGTGCCGGTGTCAAGGTGCATTCAGGGGGAGGGGGGGCTTGTTCGTGCCTGCACGGAGTCTCAAAAGCTTGCTGGAAAGGTTGGATGACTGAGATCTCCAGTTAGCTAATAAATCACTGCCATACTTGGAATATGAATCCAGACGGTGAAAGGTGCGCCTGGCCAAGTGTCTGTCAACCAAGTGAATCGTGCCTTGACTTGTATGACAACACACTGCTGCGCAACCAAGCTTTCCACTCCTCAACCATATCCAACAAGCGTCTGTTCAGTCGACGTCAAGATGCAAGTCTGCGCGATTCCTCTGAAACCCACATCTCGGGTGCTCTCTTCCCCTGATTGGCATGACTGGCGACCGACCAACATACAGTTGACGAAATCACGTATCGTATCCATGATGGAAATGCCTCCTGGGTCCAGCATACAACAGGCTCGATCTGCCTCACCGGTGGTGAGTAAGCGTGTTCAAAGCACATAAGATCAGTGACAACCTACATGCTTACCCGCTTACAGACAATGCAACCCTCTTGGGAGGATAGAACGCGAGCCTCAATGAGCAGTTTCCTGAGCGAGACGCGGTTCGACAAGAGGTCGCATACTGAGGCCATCTCTGAGCTGGAGATCACACCACTACTTGGACATGACGAAAAGCGCCCTCGGCACTCTACCGGATGCTCCTTTAGGAAGCGGTCGATGAAGGTCTGCCACAGAGTTAGCCAACTCTTCCGTTCACACAGCAGTACCGGCAAGTCTAAGTCTGAAAGCGAAGTCTCAAAGGAGACAAGCAAGGCACAAAGTGAGAAGGAGAGGGTTGTAGAGACGGCGGGAGACAGAGGTTCGATGAACGTCAGGAACAACTACCAGGAGGAAAGTGGGCTATATTGGTACCAGCCGGCCCCATTCGGAATGATACCAGCGGTGTTTCCCTCGAGAGTGTTTTAGAACTCACCGTCATGGCATTCAGGAAGCAAAAAGGGGAAAGGCGGTGTCGAGGCGTTACCGGTTAATCAATGCCTTTGGTGGGCCGAGAGTAACTCATAGCCTGCAACACATCTATCTCATCTGGGGAAACACAAACATTGAACATTGTCTTCCAGAGCATGATATTTCTTTCTTTGGACGATTGATACCATAGTCCAGTCATATGAGAGCTGTACGAACTCCTGACTTCGGCCCGGGTTGGTTCCGTCACACTCGATACTGATTCAGGATTAAAGCCAGAACAGGGCCTTTTATTCCATGCAGAAGATCTTAAAATGGCATGTGCATAGGTAGTTCTCGACCACATCAGGAGACAGAGGACCGTCTTATCATACCTCACGTCTTATTGAGAAAGCGCATCTCAGCGATACCTAGGCTCTTTCTGCACGCGAGACTTTGTTGCCTCCGTGGCCGAAGCAGGGGGAGCAGAAGCTAGTCATTTCCCAACAAGGAAGCTACCTGTCTCAACGACCATATACACACCTACCTGCCTTCTTATAGGACGAGTTGTTCATTGCCCTTTTTCCTAGGAAAAAGGAGTACATGTCAGGCGACCATTGGGGGGTGACCTGACCTGACCTGACCTGACCATTAGTATTAGCCTGACCTGACCCACGGCGGAAAATATCATAATCCATCACCCGAACCAATCCGATGACCCGAAATATAACCCTAACCCTATCCGACTCTACCCGCTACCCTAGGTACCTACTTAGACTAGGTAGTCAGGTCAGGTCAAGACCAATGGTCAGGTCAGGTCAGGTACCCCCCCAATGGTCGCCTTAACTACAGACTCCTTTTTCCTTGTCTTGTCTTGATCTTCCACTCATCTAGCTTAATCATCATCAGCAAAACTCCGCTCCCTGGCTTAATTCAATACTAAGTTCCCTTAACAATTGTCATTAAGCCACACACGCGAACTCAATAGCTCACACTGATGCTGGATGCACCTTTGCACACGTCGCCCTCTGCTGAACACAGCTATGGCGATGTATCCCTAGGAGACCTTTTCAACTACGGTGAAGAGATCCATCCGCAATTCCAGACGACGTTGAGACAGCAGGATTGGCGAGCACACGAGATTCACTGGAGCGCATCGCCAGCTGCCAGCAATAGCAAGACGAAACGGGTTTGGCAAGCCAGAGCGGGTTCGCAGGTTGAGGACAGATTAAGCTGGCGTGGATGGTGTTCACAAACCAACGGAGATGCCAGATACCACTTCCGAAGATAAAACGACATTGGGAACAACTGGAACAATTGTGTTGTTCCAAAGTCCGGACGACTACCTAGCTCGGGGGTGGTTGGGAGAGGACGGGAACGATGGTAGCCGATAACCGGCGAAAGTGGGACGGAGTGAGACGTCATCCGGGATAAGCCCTGCCATTCAGCTTGCTGAACCAGCCAAATGATGCCCCGAGCTGGAGCTGCCGAATCGAGATATGGGGGCCGGATTACCAAGCGGCCAGATAAACAACCCTCAACTGGTGAGGTGAGACGCTACACAGGCCAACGGTGCTCTCTAGTATCTCACATGCACTCGTGCTCATGTGATGGGGGACGAATTAGGGCGATCCAAAAACCAATCGCGCGTGCTTCCCTCACTTTTCGCCTCTTTCGTTACCACGCCCCGCAGCTACTCTGGACTTGGTTGAATACCAAAGCACTGAATGGCAACGATAACGCCTCCCACGCAACGTGCGAAACAAGGGCATTTTGGCCGCACGATCCGAAATGGCGGATGAGAGAGCGCATCAACCCCGGAACCGGCAGCGCGCCGCCGAAAACGAACCCGGGAGAGGTGATGACGTTCCGTTGGCCGAAGCTACCGAGACGACGTCGCTACTCAACTCCGAGACCTCTTTTCGGACACTCCGTAATGGGTCGCTGGGTGGTAGCCGCCGAACTCGGGATTCGGACTTGGACCACGACGACAGCGAGGACGACCACGGTGATGATGATGACGGACCGAAGCAGTCCATAAGCGTGATCCGCGCGGGGGTTCTTATGCTCAGCACCTGGATCCTCATCTTCCTCCAAGGTGTGTCCTGACCCAAACACGACCCGGCTCAATGATTCGGTTGACTTACCCGCGACCAGCGTCCAACACGTCAGGCATGACAATGACCCAGTCCGTCGTCGCCGAGGACCTCGAGGCCTACGCGGACGCCATGTGGTTCACCAGCTCCTACCTCATCAGCATGGCCTCGCTGGCGCCCCTCTTCGGCCGCCTGGCCACCATCTTCTCGCCCCGCAGCCTCGTGCTACCCTTGGGCGGCTTCTTCGCCGCCGGTGGTCTCGTCACGTCCCAGGCGTCCTCTTTCTGGGCCTTCATCGCCGGCAGGATCCTGACTGGTATGGGCGGCGCCGGCATCATGACGCTGTCCATCATCCTGGTGCTCGAGCTGGTCGGCAAGAAGAGCCGCGGCGTCTTTGTCGGGCTGGTGAACGCCGGCTTCACGATTGGCCTGTCGTTTGGTGCCGTTGTGTACGGTGCGCTGTTGCCGGTGATCGGATGGGTCAGTCTCATCAAGTCTTTCAAAGTCCCAGGGTTGGAGTTGGGAATTGAAAAGAAAAAAAGAAGAAGAAGAAGAAGAAGAAAAGGGCTAACTTGGTTTGCAGAGAGCCCTCTTCGGTCTCCAGACACCACTCGCTCTAGGCGCAGCTCTGGGCGCCTTCTGGAGCATACCCCAGGCCTTCAGCTCGGACCACGAGACAAAAGGCAGGTCGATCCCGCAGAAGTTGGCTCGTATCGACTACGCGGGTGCTTTTGTGCTGGTACGTCCCCGAACCCAAACATATCACTCGGCCTCGGCTAACACCCCACAGATCCTGACCATCGTTCTGTTCCTCTACGGTCTCTCGGGCGAAATCGCAACTCGTCCTCTCATCCTTTCCGCCCTCTCTCTCCTCCTGTTCGTCTTGATCGAGTTCAAGATCGCCGCAGACCCCATCATCCCCATCTCTGTCCTGTCGTCTCGCGGCGTCCTCCTCTCCTGCGTGGCCCAGCTTCTCTTCATGTCGATCCGCTGGACTCTCCTCTACTACGCACCTGTGTTCGTCCTCGCCGCCCGCGGATACGCCCCGGCCGTCGCCGGCTCGATCCTGGTCCCGACCAATATCGGCTTCGGGTCTGGCGGGCTGATCGTCGGCTGGCTCCACGTCCGCCGTAACGGCGCGTTCTGGACACCCTCGGTCGTCAGCCTGGCGTGCTTCGCGGCGACCATGTTTGGGCTTTCTCTGGTCGGCACGGCGGACTCGCCGTTTGGGGTGTTCGTGCTGGCCGTCGTGCTCAACGGGCTCGCAACGGGCGCCACGCTGAACTACACTCTCGCGCACATGCTGCACCTGAGCCTCCCAGAGGAGCACTTCATCTCGACCTCGTTGCTGGGCACGTTCCGGGGGTTTGGGGGCAGTTTCGGCACGGCCATCGGCGGAGGTATCTTCTACCGCCTCCTACGCTCCGGACTGGTATCGAGCTTCACGGAGCTCGACGACGGGAAGCTGTCCGAGGAGCGGAAGGAGCTCGTCACGAGGCTGATCGGGAGCCCCGCGCTCGTGTTCAACGGCGGGCTGGCTCCTGCCGAACACGCCATCGCGGTAGAAAAGTACGCCGCCGCTTCGAGGGGCACGTGGCGGGTGGCTGCGGCGCTGGCGGTTGTTGCCATCGTGATCCAGGCAAGTACGGGGTGGAGGAGCCCTGCGAGTAGGAAGACGGTGGGTGATGAGGTGTCGGCGAGGGCGGCGGTGACGGAGAGCGAGGGCGTTGGAGAGGCATAATTCGGTCGTGAGTGGGGGGCTCTGGGTCCGGTCCAGAGCAGAGCGACTTGAGCATTTCAGACGGGACATGGCAGGGGCACATTGCTGGCCGGGAGCGTTGCACACGAGCATCATGATTCTTGTTCGTGGATAAGCGGCGCTGCGTACGGCATACAGGGGGCGCTAGGTTTCTCTGGATATCCATCGGAATCCGCAATTGCGTATTCACGATTTTACGCAGCCTAGGACAAGCGAAGATGATCTGAGAATATAGAAACAAAGTGAACGTTGCATTATGGTATTGCCGTTTTGGCAAGAAGCTCGTACGTCCTGCTGTGCAAGGCCTCGCTGGTTTGGTATGGTTAGTTGCATTTTGGTACAAAAGGGCCAATGTTGAGTGAACCAAGAGCGTAAACTCACGCCTTTCCAGACACACCAATCGAGCAACACATTGGGAACAGCGTATCAAACGTGGCTCGGCCGAGAAGGGGAGCTGTGTTGATCAACGACGGAAACATCACCGCCCACAGGCGACACATGACTTCATCAATGTATCAACGTTATCGACGCGACAGCAACTGCATTTCAAATCACTCTGTATCTCGGGGGGGCCTGAAGCAAAAGTTCCCTCGTTCTGCCCGGGATCCGAGCCCCGCATGTCCGGGCCGATTCGCCCCTTGGTGACTGTCAATGCCGACAGCAGGTCGAGAACGGGTGCGGACGGACTGATCTGCCTCCCTTTTTATGCTTGTTTGATTCAAAAGTCTTGGCGCACGACGAAACTCGACGAGATAATCCACCTTGGCATAACCGGTGTCTTTATTTCTCCACCAACGGAGGCTGTTGATAGAGGTCCCAGTGAGATGTGATTCTGCACCAATGAGCCCCTACTCCCCTACCTTTGGGTGAGCCCGGTCACGATGTGCTTTCGATTGATTGCCAACAGTATAGCTTTGCAGGCGAAGAACCACCGAGGCCGAGAGTTTGAAACTTCAAAGATCCCTCCTCGGTCCCGGGGGGTTCTGGCTTTGCGTTGGGCGTACCTGGCCGGCAAGGGGGGACGGACAGGACCTGGTCATAGCCGGAAAGCAACAGGCTGATGTCCACGAACCGGCATAAACAGAGCTTGCGATATGAGCCCGCCTGCACGGCACGACTTTCGAAACAATCAATCGATTGCGAGGGGAATTTGCGCGTGAGAAGAGCAACCAAAGGGCCTGAGTGCCCAGCTGACAAGTCTACTTTTTCTTTTGGGTATATTGGACCTCTCGGAGTCGTTACCACTGCCCAAGTGACCAACGTATGGTTGCTGGACGGGTAAATAAGCCTGCACTGTAGGTTAATCTTTCTCCCTTTTTTTTCTCTCCGAGATTACATTGGCATCTGCAGAAGCGGCTAGGTACGTCGGTTGCAGTGGCAGTATAACCGAAGATGATGTGTGCAGGCTGATGATTCGCGATTCGGGCGTGGTAAACACGCCCCAAGGGTTTGCATCCTTTTCCCGCGGCGCCGGACCGGTTTCTGACAGCGGACTGGGCAGACCGTATCTGGTAACGTTCGCGTTCCATGAGCGGGAAGACAAGGCCCGATTGGAGTTCCTTCTTTAGCCGGCTGCAGGCTCGCAGGATTCCAGAGGACGGCTACCCGC
Organism: Colletotrichum echinochloae; assembly: GCA_016618095.1. Classification (NCBI taxonomy): domain Eukaryota; kingdom Fungi; phylum Ascomycota; class Sordariomycetes; order Glomerellales; family Glomerellaceae; genus Colletotrichum; species Colletotrichum echinochloae. The sequence goes on from JADEZT010000007.1 coordinate 2,429,245, forward strand.
GCGGTGGTGCAAGTAGGACATCGTATGGCTGGCGGCGAGGGGGCCCAATCAAAGGACTTGGCAATAAGTGTTCTAGACCAAATCGGCGCAACTCGACGGGTGATCTGCATTGGAGCGAGACAATGTTGATTGTGAAACAGAGTAGCAGAAACGAGAAGACGGCTGGATATGCCGTGGACACTGGGCTGGTAAGAATTGGGTAAGAGTTGCTGTGCGGGACGATAGTCTGATCAATATCGATGGATGCAGTCTTGGCCGAGATGTTTCGATTAGAAAGGGGAAGGGAGGGGGCACAAGCCGACCAGACAAGGTGACACTATTTACCTGCCTAGGTATGGTAGCAGCGAGCGACATGGGCGGCGGAAAATCTATGTTGTGCGTTCTTCGTTGATGAGATGATGTATTTGGAAGGAAGTACGAGGCCAGTTGGCTGAACAGAAGACGTACTCAGAATCGGTACAATAGCGGACGGGAGCTAATTACGTATCTAAAACGACCTCCCGTGTTGTTACATAAGCAAGTACATGATAAAACACAAACTCAACACAATTACTCCGTAGAGTTATACCTTTAGAGTATTTCAACCAGTAATAAGTAGTACAAATTCTAGTGAGTAGGGTTAGAGGGTAAAAAGTGCTAGGAAGTCTGCCATACTATAACGTACTGTTTATAACACCATGCATGTCCCCTTCGACAGGGGGATACCAAGTCGTTCCGGATGGCGTGGACGGAGCGACGTGTGATTGGCGGAGAATCTCTGGCGTCCTAATCCCAGGAATGGGGAAAATGCAGCAAATCCTTGTAAGCTCCGGTGAGACGAACGTTCCCCGGAATCATTTTCTTGTTCCCTTTTTTTTATTTTTTACTCATTTATAGGAGGAATACTGTCCCATGTATCCTCTATGTCACCTTCCCCAAGGTTTCCCCCAATTTACCCCGCCATTTGGCAAGCTCAGTTGAGTTGCCGCTACCTACCTAGGTACCTACCTACCTACATCTTGCTGTGCTAGTCCACCTGTAGTAATCTTCGACCGCCAGCTGAACTGAAGGAAGTCTGAACCACAAACCCATCATCGTGGACCGGTGCTCTGAACCGAAATCCATGTTGGATTCCCATCCAGCCCCTATCCCGTCTCCGTTTTGTCATCCTACTCTAAAACAGATCTAACCTCGCTCTGCCTTACATTGCGTCAACTCAGCAACGACACCGGCACAACGACTGACCGAATCCCTTCTGTCGTTTGTCGAGCACCGAGAACCTCAAGCTTTTTTCCCATCCTGCGGCCTCGACCCATCCATCCAGTCAGCAACACACACCAGAAGCTTCCTCCTTGGGACCAACACCCCTGGCTGTGAGATTCTAGCACCGTGCTGCAGCAGCAAGCAGCGAAGAGAGATAGACGCAGGAGTCGAAACGACACCGGTAACAAGGTAACAAGGTGCCAAGACGTATCGCCAGTCCCAGTCCTTCCTGCCAGCCAGCCAGCTAGCTTCCAATCCCATTCCCGTTCCCATTCTCAATCCTAGTCCCAGTCGGTCCCAGTCCTTGCCTGCCCCGTTCCAAGCTTCCAACTTGCCCCTCTGCTCCGGCTTTTGGTCGAGCACTCTCCGGTGGGACGCAGCGTCTGTGGTGGAACAATTCGTCTTCCCCAACGTCCATCAATCCCTCCGTCTCCTCCACCAACGACAGGCCCCGGATTGTCCATTGCGCATGGTCCACGCCGGCTTTGTCGTTAGAGCCCTCCACCGAGCCTGCTCACCCTCCAGGCAGGGATCGTCAAAACCTCCGGCCTAGCCCTGACTTTTCATATCGTCACATACCGCCGTCAACTCTGGCGGACCAAGTATAGTCTTGTCCTTGCTCACTGTTCCTCACGACGACGCTGGGTTGCTCCAAAAGCCACACCTGCCGCACCTTCGCCGCCGCCTCGTGGCCTCCCTGACGGCGAAATAATCCTTTTCCCAAGCTCAGCCTACGACGGCCCTATCCTTCCCGTGTCATCGGCCGGTTCGTCTCAACTCTTCCCCATCAACTCCCCACATTGCGACAACGTCTGCACAAACGCTCTGGTGCTCCGACACGGCTTCCACGACGCCCACTCTGTGTATTTTCCATCACCAACTCGTGCTAGCTAGCTCGGCTGCTCTGGCTGCGCTGATCCCGCTGACCGCGCCAATATAAAGCTTGCCCCCCACGGTTTGACTTTTGCGCGCGCGCGCGCGCCACATGCGACTGGGTCCCGGAGTGCCATCACCAAAGCCTCAATCGGGATTCCTGCCGCCTGCGCTTCGATTAGACGACCCAGCCCAGCCTTGAAAATTGCAAGCTTCCGCTTCTGCATCGGACCGCAGGAAAGCGCTCCGCGAATTGGTGGAAGAAAGCACTTGGCCCCAGCGAACCGGTTCATAGGGCTCTGCGCAGCGTCATTGTCCTCTATCGACCGCACCGAGCTTCTCCCGCTTCTTATCAGTCGCTACTCACGCAGCGCACATATTGCGCCCCCAAGGACACCTCACATCATATGCACCAATCTCACGACGACCCCCACCGGCTTCCTCTTCCCGGTGCACATCTCTAACACCGTCAGGTCACCTGACACACCTTGGCCCTGCTGCTCCCCTCTTGCTCTCTTCTCCATCATAGTAACACATCTACCCCCGCCGTGACCCTTCGACTTTCTTTCCATCCGTCTCTAGAACCACCGTCATCCCGCCTGGGTCGTGAGTTCGTCTTGTCATGGGACTTTGGCCTTACATATCCAACATCGCTACCCACCGCCACGATACTTCCTCACGGCCATCCTAGTCGTCTTCAAGGAGGAGAAGGGGAGGGAGCGGTTTATCGTGGATTCGTTGCGTCTTCCCCGCCTCAGTACACCATTCCCGGCGTGGCTGCTCGGTTCTCGCAGCTCGATATCAACGGATCACCGGGCAACGCCATGGCATCGGTACACCAGCTCGATGCCGGCCCGACCCCCGCGCGCCCACGGAGCATGAACGGTTCCGGGAATCAGCATCTCGACATGGATGTCGATCGGAATGCCAGCCCCGCCGTGACAACCGGCACAAGGTTTGGCAGTGCTCCTCAGAGAGGAGACACCAGGATCGTCGTCATCATCTATGGTCAAGGCCAAGACAGCATCGTGTCGGTCTTCGCCGACGTCCTGGGGAAACCGTTCGCCGTCCGTTCGGCATTCCAAGAGGTCGGCGCCGCCGACCAAGGGCTCGTGGTGGGTATTCCGGCAGAGCATGCGAAGAAGGACATCAACTCTCGTGACAAGGAGCTTGTCGTCGTGATCAACGCTCACTGCGTCAACCTTGGAATGCCACCGGACGTGTTCGTTTCGGCCCAGTGCGATTACGAGTTCCTATACACCCAAGTCCCTTTCTTCCGCCGGGACCTCTCGAGGTTTATCTCCTTCACCCTGGGCCAGATCAACCACCACGAGACACTCATGTCAAAGCCGCGGACCTATTTCATTTCCACAACGTTCCCAGACGTCAGCGCCGCATTGCCCAACATCGACATCCTCACCGTCGGCGCCGACGCCGTGGAAATTCGAGTCGATCTCCTCCAGGAGCCTCTGGGCGACGGCACATGCTCTGCCATTCCGAGCCTCAGCTACGTTGGGCAGCAACTGATGCTACTGCGCCAGCGGACAGAACTCCCCATCATCTTCACAACCAGATGCACGAGAGAAAACGGTCGCTTCCCGATGGAAACACCGGATCTCTACTACGAGTACCTGTACCGAGCCATCCAGTGGGGTGTCGAGTACATTGACGTGGAGCTCTGGCTTCCTGAAGCCATCCGGAAGAAGCTCTATCAGCAGAGGGGAAGCAGTCGGATCATGTCTGCCTTCCATGACTTCTCCGGGACCTTCAGATGGCCGTCATCCCATGCCGAGCAGGTCTACGTTGAGTCCAGCAAGTACGCTGACATTATCAAAATGATCGCCATAATCAACGACCACAACGAAAACTTTGAGCTGGAATACTTCCGATCAAAGATGCGCGCGGACTACCCAGATTCACCTCCGTTCTCGGGAGTCAACATGGGAGAGACTGGTCAATTCTCCCGCACCCTAAACAGGGTCTTCACCCCCATCACTCATCCGCTGCTGCCGATAGTCGCAGCTCCGGGCCAGATGAGCGCATCGGAAATCAACGCGGCTTTGGCCCTGCTTGGGCAGCTCCCCAAAAAGAGTATATACGGCATCACAACCCCGGCCTTTCGAAGTTCGACGCCGCAGGCCCCTTTCTATGAAAAGTGCTTCAACGAGCTCGGCCTGCCACATTACTTCGCCGTCGTCGAGCGCGCGCCCAACAACTTTTCGAGCGTCGAGGCCTGGTGCAACCAAAAGAACTTTGGCGGCGCCTATCTCGGCCCACCCGTGTCGTGGGACAGCCTGCTGAAGCACAGCTCCTTCTTCGCGTCGCTCAACGGCGGCAAGGGCCCGGAACTGACCGAGGCCGCTCGACTCATCGGTACCGTCGACACCATCATAGTCAAGTCGGCGTCTTCGTCGTCGGCGTCCTCTGCTCCGCCATCCATTCCTTCGAGTCCGCGCCACGGGCACCACGATTCCTTTGGCCATCTGGGGTCCAACCTCTCCGCCCTGTCGCCAAACACGTCTCTAATTCTGGATAACGCCAGCTGGCGCGGTATCATCAGCACGCTGACCAGAGATATGGCACCTTCGGCATACTTTGGTCGCACAGCCGTCGTCCTGGCCTCTTCCGGCGAGGATGCCGCGTCCGTCGTGTACGCCCTAAAGGCTCTTCGTATTGGCAAAATATATACCGTTGGCTTCCGCACACCGCCGGCCCTGGCTCGCGACGGACCCGTCATCGAACCATTCAACAGCCTCGAGAGTCTCAAGAGGGCCCAGACGGTTGGCGATGACGCAGCCCCTTTCCTTGTCGTCTCGGCCCTCGGAGCAGAAAAGAGCAATCTCGTCGGCATGCTCGTCCGCGTCTTCGGCTCCAATGTTCGGGGCGGGTCGAATTTCAAAAAGGTGTTTCTCGATCTCGCGGAGGCCTCGGCGGCAAGGAAAGGCGGTGACCCGGGTCTCATCGCTCAGCAGGCCGGCTTCTCTGCCTACGGCGTCGCCGACACGGCCGCTTTCAGGACGGTGGAGACTCTGAGGTTGCTAGTCGGACAGAACGTGCCCTACAACTTCGTCAGACTGGCAAGCGGTAGGGGCATGTTCTGAAGCTGTGTAGCAGAGTAGCGAGCGTGTCGCCCCGCCTACTGATAGGACGCAGCCGTGACGCAGCTCGCGACCTCAACCTCACGTTACCACTCGTGCCTCATCCGCGGCAATGCAGTGTTACGGATGACCCCGTTGAAATGCGAAAAACGAACTGGGCGCACACATCTACGTCTCCGAGCCGGCGGCAGGCATTGCCGAGTGACGATGAGGTACTGGCCCCGATTAAGACAGGCCACGCGGAGGCTCGTGTAGTGTCCACGGCGGCGCAGGAAAGCCTAGCAGCTGCCGGACCGAGCAAGGAGGACGGAAGAAGCAATTGAGCCATGCTCGAGGCTGTATTGGGCAGGACGGGGCCTGCGACCCACCCTATGATTTCTGCTTCGTAGAATGAGGTGATGCGGGCGGGGGACATATGTGGTGACGAGGAGCGCTCATCGATGAAAGGGGATGGACCATCGCATGCATCTACGGTATTCAGCATGGAGGGGAGGAGGAATCTATCGATCGGGCGGAAGAGTGTCGACGATTGGTAGCAGAGGTCATTTGTGAGATCTTGGTTCATCCAGCTCTTGCACAAGCTCAAAAACCCCAATCTAGGATGGCCCATTGCCCTTCCAAAGGGCAGATTGGGGGGGTTGATATGCTTTTTCTTTTCCTCTTTTCAACTTTACGTACGAAATCCTCACGGCCCAAAGAGGTTCCGGACAGCGTCAGTAGACGACGCGGCTGTAGATGTCCTTCTAGAGAAAGCCCGTCCCCTTTTTTTGTATCAATTAATGCAATTTACTCTGAACACGAAGACGCCCCGACAACGATGAGACTCCTGGACTATGACCCGCCGAACAATCCACGGCCCTGCGCCGGGACGTTCGCTCTCTGGCCTCGTGACTGAATTGCAGGAGAATGGGTTGAGAGAGGCTGTTCGCATGGTGTCCGATCAGTACCATCGGCGGGTACGATCTTGACTTCATGCCTATCGAGGTACCGTTCCCGGCTCGCGGGTGGGCTCTCGGACGGCGCAGCACTTGTATGACCAAGTCTTATCCAAGATCGATACACTGGTGAGGGGACGGGACCTATGAGCCCCATGGGAGTCTCGGTGTCCTTTTTGGCCTGATTGTGTCAAGGATACCCTTTGCCACTCTTTCTGCCGCCTGCTCGCCGCGCCAAGTGCGCCGTCGCCCGCCCTCACTCCATCTTTCCTACGATGGATGAAATACGGTGGGACGGTTCCCCTGTGGAGATGACAATCACTCATCGTGGAGCAAGACCCGGATCCAGACCGCATCGTGTTGAGTAGCTGGCGTCGTGACACACATACACACTCACACCAACCCCTCTATAAGCCATGCTTCCTTCTGCAGACACCTCGAAGCGTCGTGGCTTTGGATCCGCCCCAAGCCACGACGTCACATTCCGGAGCTGATATAGGCACCGGCCGCGTCCCTCGTTTCAGTAGCTGACGTAGCATGGTGTAATTAGGCGTCCGCCCGTGGCGTGCGTGGACAGCGACTTCAAAACGAGGAGACAACGGGACATGTCGAGAGCGTTCTTCCGGCAATCAGGCTAGCAGGTAAAGGCATCTCATCAAGTATCATTGGCCTTGGAAGAGGGGGAACGGGAGGCCCACCTCCATGTCCCCCGTTCAGGGTTCGTCGCCAGCTGAACAGTCATCGGGGAGAGGGATCGCAGCATCAACCCTGGTTGTTCACGTTCTCTCGGCTTTCGGCCATATCTTGGACGAAGATGGGGTGTGTGTAGACAGAAATCACCCTATAACGAAACCTCGTCAACGCAGGGGCGGGAAAGTAGGACCAAGCCGCCCGTCTCCCGAGCTTTACCTATCGAGCCGATCGAGAAAATTTTGTGGCGCCAGAACGACGAGTGATTGAAAGCCATGGCCGCGATGGCTCGGGCAACGGGAGCCGCGAAATTGATGAGAGTGACAAGGATGACGAGGGTGACGAGGGTGGTGGAGGGTAACAAGGGCGCCCACAGACGTCCCGACAGCCCCGAACGGTCCGCATTGGATGGCAGGGGTTGCCGTCAAGTCGTCAACACACACGCACACACACACACACACACACACACACACACACACACACACACCCGAGACTTGGAGGTGAAGGGAGTGGACGAATTGTTGCGAGTCTGGCGCGTGACCTTGTCTGAGAGAAATGAAAGGACTGAACCACTTTGCTTCGCAGCTTTCGACTGGCTCCCCTGTGTCTCTCGAGAGAGGTCGACACCCGTCATACTGATGATGGTTTGACGTGCCACAAGGCAAGTACAGACGCGCCTCGGGCACGCTTCCGTGGAACGGACAGCCAGCGGGAATCTCGCACTGAATTACACGGCATGACGCATATGTATATGCCGGTTTGACCTCTGGATCTGCCAGTCAGTTGTAAGGCTGTCGATGAGCCGAGACATGGTCAAGACGCTGTCCTACCAGGCCCGCATAACGGTCGATACATTTGCCGGCACGCCTCGAGTAAACATGGCAGCCGGCATGGACGAGGATGGCCGACATGACCATTCGTGATGACTCGCTATTCGCTACAGGTGAGCGCGAGGCGTCGTTCTTGCACGGTAAGTTAGCCCCCGTGCCTGCACGTATTGGGTCAAGACTGCTGAGTTGCCCTGCCTGTTGAGGTGGGCTACTGTCTGCTACGAAGAGTGGCGTATCGGGCCGGCATTTCTCGATGGTCAGGTGTCGCGGGGTAAGGAGTGTTGTAATTACCGGGTAGCCTGTACGAAAGCAGGGTTCACCACCTGCAGAAGTGGTGGATGCGTGGAGGAGTGTGGGGATGAGGAACGCAGAGGAGTCACGTATCGCTGGCGTCCTCCAACCCCAGCTTCGGAGAGAGAGGTCTCGAGTCAGCATGGGAGGGTGTCCGGCTTTTTTCTCCAAATTCCCCAATGTCTGCGAGGCCCAAGTGGCTGATTGGCACGGCTGGCAGAGGACTGGGAAATCGAAGACGGCAGGGCAAGTCCGACTTTGGAGAGAAGATGGGGGGCGGGTGCGCGCCTAGCCGCCCATAAGCTTAAACACAGAGGAGTGCAAGGTACCCAAGGCTGGCTCGGAGGTGAGAGAAACCCCACAGAGGGTTTGGTAGAAAGGTCGCCGTGCTCGGTACTGTTGCCCATGGCCGCGAACCGGCGGTGAGCTATGAGCAGAGCCCGGCCCTTCTTCCTGAACGGAGTGATAAATGACAGAGACAAGACAGCCTGGGCACTGTCAGATTCCTCATCACAACGGAGAACTACACGCAAACCGAGCGAGCGCGCAGGCGGGCGTGCTAGTCGTACCGTGATAGTGGGTTGGGTTCAGAGTCCCGAAGCGACTCTTCGGGCCTAGGAGATACCGAGATACACCTGCAAAGAGGGAAAGGGCCAGTCTTTCCCCCTCAACCCCTCTCCTTTCCGAGCTAGTGCCTGTAGGACATAAATTAACTGACAACTAAAGAATTGGCTTTGAATCGGCGCAACAAAGCTATGCCGCCCAGACCTGTCTGCAAGGCTTGGAGTACCATGGTAGGGCTATCTGGAACGGTCCCGGCGGTCCGACTGTCTCTCGAAGCCGAAAGACCAAGCGCCTACGCACTTTGATGCCTGCTTGATAACTGAGGGTGATATAGATCCTCGGTTGGTGAGCCGGCGCGAGGATCTTCAGCACGCCCCAAGGAGCATGGGAGGGTTGGAGGTAGCTGAGAGTGGTAGGTTACATCAGCTGGAATTTGTACGGATGGCCCAGGAGCGCTATCTCGTGTGACATGAACAAGGGAGCCGTTGTATTGGTCATGGCTGTAAGTTCCGTTCCTCTTGTCCGGGCTGCCGCAGTTGTGGGTGTGGACTGTCGGTCGATGCTTGGCGGGACGAGTGTTTTCTTCTGTCACATTGCGACACCCCCACTTGCCTGCGCCCGTGCGTGCCGGTCGAGATGCGGTCAAGGCCGTGTCAGAACTTCGGACCTGCGCAGACGCTGCCCAGCAACATTGACGAGGATCCAGCCAGGCCTAGAAATTATATGCGGGGTTCTCTTTCTCGGATTGGATGGCTGGCACCGGAGCCGAGACCGGCGGGTTCGAAGGCGCCAGCGTTTGGCGGCTCGCAAAGCAAACAGCAAGCGTAAATAGGGCCTAGCTAGACCGACATCAGGGGCCCACACATGGCATAGGAAATGCAACAACGGCAGAGCGGTGGGTGGTGCATCCATGATCGATGGGCAAGCGGCCGAGGGTGGTTCGAATGAGGTAAGGGATCTCCGAGACCCGACCCATCATTCAGTCGCCAGAATCGTCATGCTGGTAGGGGCAGTCTCGCTCTCTTCGTATAGGTGGTAGCTGAACACACCAGTCTGAAGATTGAGAGCATGCGTCCACAGTGCCGTACCAGTAACCCCTGCTGAGGTCGAAGGTTATTGCGCTAGCTTTTCCCATTTTCTTTTTCGAGGGTTGTGTTCGCGTTGTCGGTTGGTGTGCAGGAAGAGAAGACGCAGAACTAAAGCTTTTCTTGGCAACATATCTTAACTGACGTCCGATAATGGTTAGCAATCTCGTCTTAACAGCCAAGCTACTGTAATTGCAGTAGTGCCTTTCCATAGTTGGCCTCTTAAGAAACGGGCCGCTCAGGAAGCCGGACGGCCCTGACCCGTGCGTTGCGGCTACATGTGACGCGGATTTCTTACGCGGAACCCTGCTCCCCCAACCCCTCATGTGTTCGTGCGGTCGGCGCTAGAAGCATGGATATTGGCCCCCAAATCTGGAGAACGTGGCCGTTGTTGTTTTCGCCTCGGTGCATTAGCGCAAAGAGCCATCGCACGACATGAGTGGTTGTCCGGCGTCGTGGCGGCATGCAGGCAATCGGTCTGGGACCTGAAGTAAGGCGGCACGAGCAGAGTCCGGCTACTCCCATAGGGGCCAACGAATACAAGCCGGTTCTGGCTGCCGCCATGCGCCGGCCAATGTCGGGGGCGCCCAGTTTGGCAGACCAAATGCAAGTTTTGTCGCTGCCCGGCTCTGGAGTGCATGGAGTGTACGGAGTGCATGAAGAGCAAGATCTTTTGGACGTCAGGTGAACAACTGCGGGGCATCGTAGTTCTTTCGCCCGCGCCTCGCGAACAGCGAATTCCAATGTGTGACAACACGGCTGCTCGGCGTCTCTGTTTGGCGCATGGTTCAACGATCGGTTCTTCATGAAAGGACCCGAGATGTCTGCGGCATTGCGGCCGTCGAGGTGTCCACTTCTGAATAGGAGGCGACGCTTTGGGCGGCAGATCGACAGGCCAACCCGGTTCCGCCGACGCATGCCTTGAAGCACGCAGAAACTTCATCCTCGATGACGGGGAGGTGAAGCAGCCAATCTCTCCGGGGCCAACTGTAACAGTTTGACGCTGAAAATAATCAGATTGGTGCCGCAAAACAGCGAGCGCATATGGTTTGAGTATATGATGCGGGTAGGGAAGGATAAGCAGGCCGTGACTTTTGCAGCGTAGTACAGGCAATAGACGTGGCGGATCAACGAGTGTTCTAGTCCAGGGACGCTGTGAGCCTCGACGTTGGTGCCAGGAGGTGACTGAGTGTGGCTGCTGGTGGGTTGCGTCGACCCTGCTCGGCACTGGCCAGCCGTCTTGAACGTGATTAGCGGATGATCTGATTCGAGCGGCAACCAGCGGATGCCATTGACGTTGACGTCGAGAGAGGCTCCACGAGAACTTGGAGCTTCGACATTTCGTCTCTCCTCGCAGGTACCTATCCTTGGTCAGCTGGAGGGCCTGAGGACTTGAGTTGTCCCTACGGTACACAGTACTTGACCACTTCCCTCCCACGTCGAATGAACCCCACCCCACCAAGCGTTAGTTGAGACGATCTTGGGCGTTGGGCGTGACGACGGATCGCACCAGCAGGGAGGGAGACTAAAGCAGAAAGCTTCTCCGCATCGATCGACACGTTCCCCGCTCCCCTTCAGCCGAAGGTTCAGGGTGTGGTACCGTAGCCAAGATCCCTCTCTCTTTCTCTCTTTTTATTTTTATTTTTCTTTCTTCGCTTTTGGATGGGGATCATGATCTGTTGGTGAAAGTATGCCTTTTCTCTTTTTTGCTCGTGCCTGTCCCGTGCTTTGCCGCCCTCCAAGAAATTCTCGGATCCGAGCCGCCCCCCCTTGTGTTCCCGAATGTTGGCAAACCGGAATCGCCGCCGAGCATTCACCACATCTGGCCACCATGTGGTGCGGTTCCTTGAGGTAGACGATTGTGGTGTATGAGCAGGGCGGGCTTATTGCCTGGGAACCGAGGAGGCAGGAGAAGGGCCTGGACCTGGACCTCGACACGGATGAATGAATGGTCAGAAGACGTGTAGAGCGAGGTGCGTTGACTCAGAAGTGGAGGAAGAGTAGACGCAAACAGTGTCGCCATGACAGGGTTGGGTTGAAGACGGAAAAGATTCCTTTTCCAAGCGCAGTGGGCTGGGCCGTTGCGTGAGAGGCATGCCACGGTTCTCGGTTGAGTACCACAATGTGAGACTGTCAGAACCGACTTTTGAGCAGGGTGGCTCGCATCTTGGCGCGAAGCTGCAAGCACGTTTCGTAACGTTGTCGGTGTTTGACTTTTGACGGCAGGCAAGAAGGCTACGCTACGCAGCAAAGGCCACACGGTTACTGTTACGATCACGGCCTGGGCCTGGATGCGGCAGGCACGACAGGGTGGCAGGGTACCAGCCGTTATCGAGGTAAGTGGGTCCAGACAACCCGGATCGAGGAGGAGCTGCCCAGTGCCCAAGGCCCCCCGGCAGGATCACCCAGCTAAGTCTGGGTCGATCCCGAAATGTCCTTCCTATTGTGCAATTCCCGACAGCGCACGCCGCCCGCAACGGCGACGGGAGAACGGGATATGACGTGAATCAGCAATGACTACATTGGCAGCATCCCGGCACAGAGAAGCAACATGGGCACACCGAGGGACGGGAGGGAGGGAGGGTAAGCAGAAGAGGGAGCTCCCACAGTCGAGAGCAGCAGCAGCAGCAGCAAGCAACAGGCCGTCCCACCTGCAGCGGCCGCCTGTGACAGAGCCAGACATGGGATATCGAGAGCATCGGGTCCCGAGCCGATCAAGGGAGAGGTCGGGCCAGAGTGCGGATGTGCATGCGGGTGCCGCCCGTGCACTTCAACGTATTGAGCCATGTCATCTGCCATGGGTCATGGAGGTTTGGCTGCACACTTTGCAGAATGCCCCCCTGTACCGTTACAAAGTCAACCTCGAGAAGGTGAAGGCTGACACTAGGGTCGTATGCTACCAACACAGAAGAGGCAATCTTTACGAATCGGCAACGGGCATAACCTGGATACGCCCATGCTCGCCATCCGCGGCTGGTACTTGATGGTTCTTCTCATCCACAACGAGCGAGCTAACATGCGCATGGCCCCAGAGAGCACTTTAGCCGGGGAGCATCGTCTTGCACGAGCAGGAGCAGGCCGACGGAAGACGGACAGACGGTGACGGCATTGCCAGGCGTTTTTGGGGTTGCAAGAGGGCAGAGAAGAGCCCAGTGAAGGTAACATGCAGGAACATGGGACAGAGCACACAGCACTGCACAGCACGGGATGGCAACTTGGTGGTTGGATGCCCAAATTTCATCACAACGTTCGTTGTTGTTCGACTGGCGAGACTAGCGAGCAAATCCAAACAGCCCCCGTCTCAGCTTGCCGGAGAACAGGCCGGTTCTGACGTGGACCGGCGCTTTCTTTTTCCCTTCTCGTCTCGACTATCCTGTCGTTTGTCGTTGACGGGCGTGTCGTACGGTAATTAAACGCCTGTCAGATAGTATAACCCGGGGAAGGTGCATGCATGCCATGTATGTGAGGTAAACCACCTGTGTACGTATGCAGTTTGGACAAGTACCGGCCGGCTTCGACAGTGCCGCCTGCGGGTCGCTGAGACACGGACAGTCGTCAACTGGGCTCCTCGTGGTCTTGCACGTTGCATGCATGGGTGGGTGGTGGTACAAGGCGTTTCCGTTTCCACTCAAGGTACCGGTATTGAAGTCGGTGTTGTGCTCTATATCAAAATTATCCCTTCCCATGTCTCTGGGAACTGGGTCGACGGATCTTTCTCGGAGGTATTTTTGTCTGAAACCTGCCTACCTAGGTAGGTACCTACCTTACTATGTAATCAAGCTGGCAGCCAGCCAGCCAGCCGGCACGTCTGGGGAATCAACCAATGCCCGTCTTGCGTCTCAAGCGCCCCGGACGGTGGCGTGCGGGCGGCTGGTAGCAGGCAATTGGGTAACCAAGGTACACATGGCGCGTCTACGTAGGTACCTACCTAGGTAGGTAGGTAGGTAGGTAGAAACGCCTCGACGATCAGCAGTAATACTTCGGGGCAGGTACGTATCCGTCCCGTACCTGACCCTTATCCCTTTCAGTTCCTTCCTTTGCTTTTCATTATCCATCCACATGGCAGTTTGCTGGCAGTTTGCCATGTCCTTAACTTTAACTGCCTAATCATACCTAGTGTACACTGATAGCACCATTAACATACCGATTACCCGCATTTCTCTCATCTCTTCTTGCTTCCCCCCCCCCTCTTCCCCTTTCCTACTTCTTCATCTCCTTCATCATCGTCATCATCTCCTTCTCCCTTCCTCTCTCTTTCTTCTTGACTTACTTGCGACCAGCCCATTCGGTTGAGCTGTTGTAACCCCCATCCATCATCGTCATTATTTGTACTGAGCACACAATCACACTCACAGTGTCTGCTTGCTGCATCGCCATATGCCGGAGATGACCCCGGTGCTTGTTCTCCATGGGTACTGAGGAGATTTCCATTCCACGCATCTCAGCTCCACATATTCCCTCCCACAAGTACCGCGAGCGCAAGCATGGTTTGAGAAGTTGCGAGCGAGAGAGCGCTTTTCTTGGGGAGGAAGGGACTCGGAAGCAGAAGCTCCCTCCCTCCCCCCGAAGGTACCTAGATGATATCTCATGTCCTCAGGCATGAACCACCCTTGGTAGGTAGTTGGGTAGGTACTACATTATATCTGACCCCTCCCCTGCTGTCTGAGAGGGTCTGCTACATGTGTACTTGCTCCTGGTCTGCCTTGTTTGGGATAAGCGACCTGTCCATCTTGCATCCCCTCTCATCACACAGCGCGCGATGTATGTAATGATGGCAAGTGACATTGCGCCTGCTCAGAAGCTCGCTGCTCGTCTCTTCAGGACCCCATACGTCCCTCCCTCCACTACACTGTACCCCGGCTGCCTGCTTCGCCTCCATGTTCTCACGTACCTACCCTCTGTACCTAGTGTATTTATCTCGGTTCGTGCGAGACGAGAACAGACGACGCCGACGCCACAAAGCAGGTACATCACAGTGGCTAGCCACGCGAGTAAGTCTGCCTGCAGCAGCTATCCCTTCTGCCTCGAAGAGGAAGGGAAGGTCGTCGCCTCACAACAGCTTGTTGGCCTGTTGGAATCCACCGCTGACGCCCCATCTCGGGTTCCCGCAGCTTCGTCCTGGTGGTTTGGTTTCCCTTTTCTTCTCTCAATTTCTTCGTCTCTCCTTCTCCTATCAGCTGGAATTACGGTTCTACGACATGATGGAGCCTGTTTTATATACAGAACCAAGTTTGAAGGTACCGGCGGGCCGCATCAGCCCTGTCCCTGTCCCTGTCCGGCTCTACTTTTTACCTTTGCCGCGAGTCGGACTCCTGCATTGTTTTCATACTGCTCGGCATGCTATTCTTCGGGTTTGGCATCCCCTCTCCCCTTGCCTCCATTGCCACTCCTAGCCCAACAACAACGGCTAGGTCCCCGGCCCTATCTCTGGACTCCTATCGTGAGAGTCGGCACCTGGCTAGGCCGGCCGGGTCTCTTCATGATCGACCGACGTGTCATTCCGTCGTCAAAGCGGGTTCCGTCGGGCAGACGTGCTGAATGGATGAGCATTGCATGGACATAGAGGACAAGTCTGGCAATTCCCTGGGTACAACTTCCCAGGCGTGACGGGCTATGTAGGTACTACCTTACCTACATACATGCTCGGAGAATGCTCTTGCCAGGTCTGTATGCTATTACCTAGGTTACTACGCCGTCTCAGTGCCGTGGGATGGTTCAGAGCGGACCCCGTTCTTTGATGAATGGGTGCCCCCGTCGGCCCAGCATACCTATCCGTACATAGGTGCCTACCTAGGTACCTACATAGTAACCAGGTACGTACCTACCTAGGTAGGTAGGTAGTATTATGTAACTTTGTACATATCACTGGTGGCCATGCACGATGTAGGTAGGTAAGTATTGATAGTTTACTTAGACTGCTCCATTCATCAAGAAAGAACGGGGAGAGGAACAAGAGCTGGTCGGCGTCAACCCCAACATTCATATCATCCATCATCACCGCCTGCCAGCAAAGCAGAAGAGGCCCCCCCTCCCTGGGCTCCTCATTCGTATCGAGACCTCGGACAGGATACCTAGACCCCCGCACCCCGTCTTTCACGCTACCAAAAGCAGCAAACTTGCCCCATCTTTCCCCAACATCGTACCCACCCGCTCTCCCGAGTCCATCCCAGGACGCTCACACGTTCCTTGGTCAGCACTTCACTCAAAGTACTCTGTACTCTGTATCCGTACCTTGTCCAAGAATCACACACACACACACACACACACACACACACACAGTCGTCCCATCCCATCCATCCCAAGGTGATCCAGGCCCGACTGCCAGACAACCTTCAACTTCTCTCGACATACTGGTGCGTGTGTGTGTGTGTGTGTGTGTGTGTGTGTGTGTGTGTGTGTGTGTGTGTGTGTGTGTGCATTGTTACCACCCCGGCCGCCCTTCTTCTCCTTCTTTTTCTTCTTCTTCTTCTTTTCCGGTGCCTTCGGTCTAGCCATTGATACTCGCCAGCCTTGGTCGGACTACTGGGCAGTCCTGGTCAATCTCCGCCCCCCTCTCACCCCCGGCCCTGTAACTGTTCCTTTCTGGACCCTCCCCTGCTGCTGCTTGCGCTTGATATGCATCCGAACTGCTTCCCTGGGCAGGGCGATGGGGGGGACGAACACACCCTGGTCGGGTGCACTAGCCACCTCCACAAGTCTGTCTACCTACTACCAGAGGAACAGCACCACTAGGGTTCAGTCATCAATTCGCTTCCTAGGCCGGGCCTGGCAGCCTCTTTGCCTTTCCGTACTTCATAACCTCACCCGTCCCCAATGCCGTCTCGCTCGCTTGGCCTCTTTCCCTGGTTTCTGTGCTCGTACATTTCCCATCGACCTCTTCCAGTCCTGGTTCTTGGTCTACACTGACCAGACGACTCATACGCCGAACTAAAGCTGCCTCGACATGTCGTGAAAGGCCCATCTGTCTGCCAAAGAGCCCACGCTAGCCACCCAGCATACTGAAAACAACAGCGTCGTTTGCCACACATCGGCCCGTCTCTGTGTTGAGTCCAGTCACGGCTTCACCACCTACCCGTCCAACAACACCTCAAAAACGTCGAATAATGTCGACATCTATCTATGAACACACGAACGGGTTACCGCCTCCCGGCCTCCACCCTGTGGCAATGTCACGTCCACAGGTCGGTATCGAGCGCCTTCCCACCCGCCGGCTAAGCAACGAACCTCGGGAGTCCATGAATTGCAAGTCATGCCGCAAGCGCAAGGTGAGACGCCATGGGTGCTTCTCTTGGTACCCAGTCCAAGCATGAGCTCTCCACCACGCGTGAACCAACGTCTCATTAAGATCAATCACCAGATCAAATGCAATCGACTACGTCCATCCTGCGAGGCCTGTCAGGTATTTCAGTGCCCTTGTGTATATGGTGAGCGGCACGCCTTTCTACTCATGCTCATGAGGCCATGATTTCAGTGCCAGGTCACGGTGACTAACAACTTTCGCTTTTGCCTCCTTTTCAGACGCGGTTCCCAAGAAGCGTGGGCCAAAGACGGACGTGCTAGAAGCGCTCCTGAAGAGAGTTGACGGCCTGGAAGCAAAGTTAAAGGAGAAGAATGCAGGAGAAAAGACTCCAACCACGCCGACTACTGCAGGTCTCAAAGACGAAGACGCTTCGCGATCGGAAGACAGCCATGAGGACGACACGAACCCCAATCCCAAACGCCTGGCGCTTGACACCAAAATAGACGCCGATGAATCTGCCATTTATTCGCCTGCCCCAGCAAGGTAGGTCACGATGCTGCAAGCGCCTGCCGTTGTTAAGCTGATCTTGGCAGTGAACCCTCGCCGCCCAGTGTCCAACCCGATGCATTACTGGATACATACTTTACAAGATTCCACTCCAAGCCATATCACGTCTTGGACGAATCTTCCATTCGGCACCGGTTTCAGCTAAACCAACTGCCAAATTATTTGGTTCACGGCATATACGCTGTTGCTGCGAGGTAACGACTCATGGCCCGATGGCCGGACAGAGCTTGCTGACCTGTAGAGCAGATACACGCCTCATCCTAGCGGATACCAATCAGCTGTCCATCTGAGCGAAGAGTTTGCTTCACGCGCCAGGGCCGATATTGACACAGATGAGCCTTCAGTCGACGCCCTGCAGGCACTGCTTCTGCTCGTCATTGCTTTCACCGCAGCGGGCAAAGGCAAAAAGGCGTATATGCTGATGAGTAAGTGATTGGATCATCGTACCGGAGAATTGGCTGACAGACAAAAAGCGAATGCAGTGGGCATGGCAATGGCTCTTGAGACTCACCGCGAGCTGGACAACAACGCCCGGGTCACGCCCGTCGAGCGAGAAATGAGGCGGAGATTATTCTGGACGTGTTATCTGCTTGACAGATTTCTGGCGTGCGGTTCGAAGCGCCCCTCTCTCATCGGCGACAAGACCATCCTCCTCCGGCTGCCATGTTGGTCGCCCAATCCTTCCATGCCCCCGATGGATGGCGAATTCTTCCAACCGGGATCCAACCTGCAGTTCCTCCAGGGCAGTGGGAAGAAGTCTCAAGGGAGCACCGGAATGCTCATCGACATCAGCCGTATCCTTGGTATCACGAACCGCTACTTGGCGGCAGGAGGTGTGAAGGGCGACTCTCACTTCCCATGGCACTCGCTGTCGAACCTGTCTAAAATTCGCCAAGACCTGGACATTTGGGCTTCCGGCACCGAAGACGTCTTTTCGAGCCTCGACACGCTCTTTGGACAACCCGACTCGACGATTCTGGTGCTGAGCAAGCTGATATACCACCTCATCCACTGCCTCATTTACCGACCCTTTCTGCCGATCGACCTCGCCGAACTTGCGGGAACCGGGCAGCACCAATCCTGGCAGATTGAGGCGACCAACATGTGTTTCTTGCACGCCAACGCCATCTCCGAACTGGTGGAACTTGGAAAGCAGACGGGCACGATCGAATGGCCGGCGTTTGTAGGGTATTGCATCTGCACCGCCGGCACAGTGCACATCCATGGCGCTCACTACAACAAGAACGGAGGTGGCGATTCGACTGTTTTCGGCATGTCGGCCGACTTTTTGTCTCGGGAAATGCAGCAGTTGAGCGAGCTGCGATATGCCTGGGCAAGCGTCCAGCATCAGAGAGAGACGCTCCAGGGCATCTATAACGCGCATTCACAGCTGGTCAAGAGCCTCGGCAACAATCCCATGCGCTACTCCCCAGCATTCCACCTTGAGGACTTCTTTGATCGGTACTCCAACATTGGCGGCCCGGGCGGCCAGACCTTCAACTTTGACGCGGCGAACCTGAGCCTTTCTGATGTGGTCGTCGACTTCACTACAGATACGTACACGGGCCATGATCTCTACGCACCTCGCGCAAATAGCATGCACGAACAAGAGCGGCCTAGTCTGAAGAGAAAGAACACGGCCCCGTCCGGCCGGAAGCGTCCCGATGCTAAAGTCCTCTCACCGCTCAGCACCGCCCGCATGGCACCTCCCCACGGCCTGCCGACACCATCCCATGCTCGCCATTCGTTTTCACATCACACCCCGACGATGGCCGCCCACCCCTCCCCGGGGCTGCTTGCAACGCCCACCTCTCTGCCTCCGCACCCCGACTTGACGGAGCATCATTCGATGCCTGTGGCCCAAGGCCATTATGATGAAGGGGCAGCCAACAATGCGGCAGTTGCGGCAGCCGCGGCAGCCGGGTTCTCACTTGGACATCAGCCTCATCATCAAAGCAACATGCCTGCACTTCCCTCGTCTCCTTTCTCCCCACAATTCAGCTTCGCCACTCCTGGCCAAAGCGGGGGCAACGATGGAGGCGGCAATTACGATCCCATGTTTGGCGGCCTGCCCACGAACGCGTTTGGTAGCCCAGCGGCCTGGCACGGCGACGAGGGAGGAAACAAAGCGGGCGGGGTTGCCGCGCCGAGCCCAGGGACCAAAAGCAACAACGGCAGCACGGGCACTGGTCCGGGCGAAGAGAAGGACCCCTTCCTGAGTCTACTAGAGCATCTTGCGGAGAACGAGCACCAGTTCACGCGAGGCCCCGGCAGTGAGCTCGATTTCTTTCTCAGCGGCACCGGAGCGACACATTGAATGAGACCTACACGATGCGAAGGATCTCTTTCCGGCCTCGACTCAAGAAGCCGAGGCCGTCATCATTTTTCTGCAGCATGATACCTCTTTGATTGGATATGGTTTTCTTTTGAACCTGGCTCGGGGAGCCCGGGGGACAGCGGTCAACATTTAGAGAAGGATATGAAAAAGGTCACCAGGATGAACACGCCACTTCCGGACGGCGACCCTTGATGATGCAACGATCTAGCATGCGCGGGAGTTTTGGGGAGTGGGGGTTGCTATCCAAGAAGGCGTATAAGATGAGCTATCATATTTGGGTCGCAACTTTTCGGTTATAGCTTCCTCGGGGAGGAGGCAGGAGAAGATTGCGGTCTAAAAATAAAAACAAAAAGGGGGAGGAGAATGGGGGGTTGGTCCTAGCATTCTTGGTCGCTAGGCGACGGCTCGCGATATGGACATTTCAACCCGTCCGCCCTGAAATCACTTGTTTCGAGGGGAATTTGAGCCTGTTCCAAGAGTTTCCAGACATCGGGCAAACCCTTATAAGAGCCTATCTCGAACAATCAAACAATGAAGAAAAAGAGCATGAAGGCAAATAATCACCCCCCCCCCCCCCATGCTACGTGATGGTGTTCATCGAGATGGCTCTCGCTCTTGAGTCTACCTATCTAGTTTAACTGCGCCCCCCGGGCTGATCCGACCGGCTCTCCCGAGGAACGTTGGCCCGCCGGCTCCTGCACGTCCGCCGCCACCCCATTTTTCTCGTCCGCCGCCCTAGCACACACGCGCACACATAGTCAGAATCGGAACGTTCGAGGCACTAGAGGAGAGAGGGAAAGGCAGATGGCCTTTTCTCTTCTTCTTCTTCTTCTTCCTCTTCCTCTTCCTCTTCCTCCTACCTGTCGAGCAGGGCGGCGTAAGACCGGTGCTGACAGTTCCGTGGTTACATGGCCTGACGATAGGGAGCCAAGAGGGTGTCAGGGAAGCGTATGGTAAAGTAGGGTTGTGGCCGTTTGGGAACTAGGGGGGGGTTCTCATGGGAATCCGGGCCGTCGCATCTCAGGGCCCTTGCACGGTACCTTTGGAGCACCGTGAAGGGCGGATGGTGGTATAGGGTGGGGGTATAAGACGGTGTGTTTCCACGGTTCCAAGGGTTCAAGTAGTGAGATGGACTCGGTGTGTGTAAGAGAGAGGGGGGGGGGGGGAGGGTGGCCTACATTTGCGGGGTGCGGCTGGCGTTGTGGGTGGTCATATGGGTTTGAAAAGGCGCGATTGGAGAAACTGGACTCTAAATTGCCGCGGTAGGACAAAAATACGGTAGGATTGAGTGAGATGTCCGCGCTCGGGAGAGATGTATGGTTGTTTTGGGGGACATGTTCTGGACCTGCGGCGGAGAAAGAATACGAGGTTTGGTGGTCTTGTGTTTGTTCACCAGGCAGTCCTTTTGTATTCAGATGGTTGATTGAGGCCTTCCGTGTTACTACAATCGTCGGTCTGAGCAAAGTGTCGCAAAGCCGGAAGTGAAGGATTGGCGGAGGTGCCCGAGGCCAGGGATCACATGCAGGCACCTAGGTGTCAGACACCGACCGACCTGGTTGGTTCATTGGCTGTGACCTGTGCTAGTGAATATATCGGGTTCCGTTCCGTAACAGGTCCAGAGGCATTACCGAGCCGCGCTCTTTCATCATCGCAAGCCCGGAGGGGTAGTAGTAGCAGCATTGAGTGGCGAGTGATGCCAAGGTTCCGGGTTCTCAACTTGCTGATAACTTGGCCTGCCGAGCCGTATACTATGTAGACATACACATACACAGAGATCCCCATCGTCCGTGGGCAGCTGGATTGGCATTGTTGGACCAGACTTGAATTGCTAGACTGCTTCCTAACAGGACCCGCCTGCCTCGTCCTCTACGAATCAACGGCCTGTGCCCGTCCGTTCCTTGGTGAAGACTCGAGGGGTGATAATAAGCAAGCCCTTCCACAGTCAACTCGGAGGCTTCATGATAACCTCGAGGCATCGGGTCGCTCTCGAGACTCGTCTGTTACGGCCATACTCCACGCCGATGGCGTGGAAACAAGCCAGCGCCGAGGAAACAAGGCTGGTTGGTTCTCGAGTCGTACGCAACAACCACTCGCGGTTGTCTTTTGTTTCGACGTGCTACAGATAGTCCCCCAAATATCGTTTCGTTAAGTGGGCCAAGCGCGGCGAGTTAAGATTAGGTTGAGACAAGGTAGCATGCGGCTGAAAGGGCGTGGAAGAGGCGAATTCTACCTTGGCCATATCGCCTGGCAAGGAGTCGGCTGCCTTACAGAAACTTTGCTTCGGTGTCGTAGAGACGGGGGGGGGGGTGTCCATCGCAACAAAGTTGGTCTGATTAGACGAAAGTAGGTCATACGACCCAAGGTTAAAAAAAAAAGAAGAACAAAGGAGGAGGAAGAAGAAGAAGAAGAAGAAGCCCTGTAGGCATGGTTGAGTGCTCCTCCGTTTGCGCTCACTTCTTGGCATCGGTAATAGTTGGAAGGGGGAAGAAAGTCGTACGAGTTCGGGCCTCGGCGGTGCCTGACTCGTGGGCTACCATGGACGGACGATGGCGGCCAAGAACAGATGATGGCTGGGTCGGCCTGGCGTCTATCTGGTATGAGGTTTGGTTCAACTTGTGATATGTAGATTGGCCATCCAGATGGTATTATCTATGATTCGTTGGAAATGCTTCCAGGCACGTTTATGTCTCCAATCTCTTTGTTCATCCGGCTCGATGAGGGCGCCACAAGGAGCTTGTCGCAAAGCCAAGTCTGCCCAAGGAACGCATGGGCGAGCCTGGAACGGAAGAGTGGAATGCGGGTGTGGAGAAATGAGAAAACTTGAAGGAGAAAGCCGTTGTGCGGTAGACAAACAAACGGTCAACAAGAGCGAAAGCGGTTTGCAGTTTGTTAGGTACCTAAGTAGGCAGAATACCTACCTACCTACCTACAGGGAGTGTGTCTCTGTGAGAGGTGCATCACCACCCCCTCACGTCCATATTCGTGGGGCTGACCGGGCAATTGCGGATGGGACCAAACCCAGCCAGTCAAGTGCAGTGCAGTGGGTGCGAAGATAAAAACAGAGCAGAGGCCCGCCCGAACTTCGGTCCTATTGATCGCGTCATGGCGAGGGGGCCGCATTCGAATCCATCCACCGCCTTCGAAATACACACCGTACAGTACAGTACACCCTGGGTGCATTGAGCAGGCTGGTCAACGATTTCTTGGCATTGGAGGGCTCGGGCGTTGGTTCGGCCAAGAAGGGATTCCCCCCCCCATTCTTCTTCCGCTCTGTTGCTGTCTCGTCTCGGGCGGTGAGGGCACGCGCTTATCTGGACTGTATGTCTCGCACATATTTATCGCGGTATCATCGTTTGCTTGGAGGACGCGCGATATTCAACCCGAGAAGAGCGTGGGGGGGAGGGGGGGATCCAGGGGTTTAGCGTCCTGTGGCGCTTGCGAGAGAAGGCAGGCGTCAGCCAAGTTTAGGGTTGGTGTTCCCAGTGATGCGCATCTTGCATTCCGATACTGGAAAGACGACACTTTTGGGGTCGCTCCAGGGGTTATTATACCAGTCAGTACACTATCCACACGAAATGGGGTTTCTTTGAAATACGATGCACAATACTTTCCCTTCCCGCCCAAGCCCAGTGCTCGTTTCCGGTCTTCGGTTCGTCGCAGCCCTTTTCCACCGTGGGTGCCCATGAAAAGCCGACAAGTCCTCTTTCCTGTACCTACCTACCTAGTCTTGCGGTCTAGGTCTAAGCCAGGATGTTCCCGGGTCCCAGACCCCCCTCCCTAGCAAGGCAGGCAGGCATGTATGTTGTCGAGCTTGGCCTGAAGAGGTACAGAATCCGGGGTAGTCCCGTCTCGGTCCAGGGTTTGATTGGCTTCCACGAGGCCGAGGATCGACGTTTCGATGTCATCGCCCACCGCCCATTGTTTCCTACACTACGTAGTAGGTACACTACCTACGCCAGCCCGCGGTAATGCCAAAATGCTGTGTAATATTGTAGTATGTACGCCACCTACTACGATCCCGCCGGAGGGCACAACAAGTTTTGCTCCAGTATCGGTACGTGGGACGCCTGCGCCATTCCGCTGTGCTCCAGTCCAAGTATCGTCACTCTCCAGTCAATACACCCTAGTTTGTGAGAGGGTGTCTCAGACTCGGATGGCGCTCCGCGACAACTCGTTGCAGCTTTTCTTTTCTGTACGATACCTACTGTATTTGACTGACCATCATGACCTGCCGTCCCTTCATTCTGCTCGCCAGTGGGCAACCACCGCGCATGCACGCACGTACGCACACCGCTTACACACAGACAATCGATACAGTTTACCTATGCAAGACACCGGCCGATTTAGACCTCGCTCCTTCCGTGCTGCTTGCTGTCACCTTCGTTCGTCTTGTCTGTCAGCCGTCTCATCTCTTCGTCCCTCTCTCAGTCATCCAGTATTCTCCTCCTCCGCCGTGCGGTGGATTTCCGCAGTACCTAGGTAGCTAGCTGTACGAATATAGACAAGTGTTTTCACGCTGGGGAGGGAGGGGGTCCACGGGTAATCTCGCTCTGCCCGCCCGCCACCACTCATGTTTGGTGCTGTTCTACTGTAGTAGTAAGTACTCGCACACAGTACGTACCCGCGCAGTCATCGGAATCCCCACAGTTTTGCAAACCTGCATCGGAAAACTCTGCAACGGCTGCCACGGACAGGCGGACAGTGAGTGGGACAACAGAGCACCAAAGGCTATCGAAACTCTCGGTTTGTTCATACCCAACTGACATCCTGTCAGTACAGTATCACCTTTCCTGGATTAATGCTACTCTCGCGTATCGGTAGAATACCTAGGTAGCTGGCCAAGGTACCTACCTACATTATACCTATGTACAGTACCTGCCTACTACCTACCTACCCACTCTGCCACTGAGCAGGCTCTACCATGTACCCGTACCGGAGGCAAGGTACCAACCGAGCTTATTACCTTAGGTACCTACCTAGTTTACTACCTACCTACCTAGGTATATAGGTCGATGGCTAGGTACCTAGATAGTTTAGTACAACGACTCCGCCAACACAACCAGCTCGCCCATACTAACCAGCTTAAAGACAAGCATCACCCCTACCCCACCCCCCAAGGTCAATCCAGCACCATTACCTGTTGGCTTACCGAGCCAACTATCTCTCTTCCTCTTCTGGTTCAAACTATCTATCCATGTCATATTTTCAGCATTTCTATTCTTGTTTCCCTGCTCTCCCTCTCCTGTCTTCTCTCCAGCAGGCAAAAGCTCTCCCCCCCTCTCCCCCTTTGCCGGCGACAACCTTGAGGTTTTTGTCGGCAATCACCACCACACCCGGTCGCTGACCTCGCTTGTATGACGCTGCACCGTCCGCCCTCTACCAATTGGACCCCGAGTCTTGGTCCGACACCCACACGACTCCAACTACCGGCCACAAAGATATTCACGCAAGCTTGTAGCGAACAACATTGGATGACTGCGCCGACGACGACGACGACGACGACGACAACGACGACCACGCTCAAACTTTCAACCTTGCTACCCCGGTCTTTTGCATTCCGCCCGGTTCATTAGGCCGACCTGCCTGTACCCACCACCGCCGAGCTCACGCGACCCCGAATCTCCCCTACAACGTCGACGACTCCCGCCACTTCGTCTCTGTGCTGTGCGCCCGCCCCGACCTTCACCTCACCAACAGAACGAACCCGTACCCGGCCATTTCGAGATTGAGCGAAATCGCGCGCCCTAACCAAACACCCCGACTGCGTCCATGTGTCAGAGCCTCAAGTCATGGCAAGCTTGTCGTCAGTCTTCAGTTAACCACCTTGCACCTCTCGCCAAACCCCCGTGGTGGTGAACGCCCCTCCAATCTCCACGTATGGTCGCCGCCCTCTCGCCGAGCATGTTACTTGCCAATGCCACTGATGGTCGTGTCCCGGATCGCGGCCCGGCAGTCTTCGCCGTGACCACCGCAACATTCGTCCTGGCCAGTGTTATGGTCGCCGCCCGTCTGTTTTGCAGGCGCTTCATTGTCAGAAATGTCAGTTGGGACGACAAGACCATGTTTTTTGCATGGCTGATTGCTTTTGGCTTGTCATTCACCATTTGTTTTGGAACCCGCAAGGGTCTGGGCCGCTACGATAAGAATATACCCGAGGGCCATTGGGATTCGTTACGAGCCTGCGAATATGTCTTTTCCATATTATATGTGAGCATTCGCCCCGTCTCGAGGTCTTGCCCTCGCCGTGCCTAGCCTCCGCCGCTGCCTTGCTCACATCGTCGCAGAATCCCGCCCTCATGGCGACAAAGACGAGCATCTTGATCTTCTACCTGCGCCTCTCCAAGAACACGAAAAAAGTGCTCAGGTTTGCCTCATGGGTCACACTCGCCATTGTCAACGTTGCCGGCGCTGTCCTCACACTCATCAACATCTTCCAGTGTCAACCCGTTCAGGCCGCTTGGGAAATCTGGCGCGACACCTCCAAGTGTATCCCGCTTCTCACCGAATTCATCTGCTCCGCCCCCATCAACATCGTCACCGATCTGGCCATCCTGGCCCTACCCATCCCCGTTCTCACGGGCATGAGATTACCGCCCAGGCAAAAGATCATTCTCGTGCTCACCTTCACTCTCGGCATCTTCGTCACCATCGTGGACGTCGTCCGAATCTACTATCTCCAGCAGGCCGTCACATCCGTACCTACCGGCGTCTCTACGGATCCGAACTCGCACTTTGGTGGAACGCCCGACTTCGCCTGGAACTCGTCATTGTCCTTCATGTGGTCGGCCGTTGAGGTCAACGTGGGAATGGCTTGCGCTTGCATTCCCACGCTCAAGCCACTCATCATCAAGATCCTCCCCGCCATGATCATGGATCCTGATGGAACGCGCTCAAGCATCAATACCGAAAAGGATGCGCTGGAAAGCCCCAGAAACCGCAACGGCAGCGACGGCCTCGTGTCACCCACCTATCCGAATCACCGCGCATCGGTCAACCTCCAGGAACCCTCGGCCGCGTTCCGCGCCAGTCGCGACGAGGACAGCATGACGGCGTTGGACTTCCTCACGACGCCGGACATGACCTTGGCCGAATTCGAGGCGTCCGGGGCGGGCAGGCTCGGAGGCGCTCCGGCAAGAGCCTCGATGGCGACGAGCAGGGAGAACACCATCTATTTCGGCTTTGTCAACATGAGGCGCCCGAAAAGCATGGTCAAGTGCGATGCTCAGCAGTCGGTCCGGTATTGCCTCGTCGTCACTATCCTCTTCCTCATGTGGGGCATCTCTTACGGCCTTCTCAACACCCTCAACAACGTCATCTCCAGCGTGTCAGACATGACTGTTGCGCAGACTCTGGGTCTCACGACCGCCTACTTTGGAGGCGGCTACTTCTTCGGCCCCCTGCTGGTTGGTGAATGGATCCTGAGGCGAGACGAACACCATCGAAGAAACCGCAAGAACAACAAGCGAGATGCCGAGAACGTGGGGGGCTTCAAGGTCACCTTCATAGTCGGACTCTGCTTCTACGGTGTCGGAACAATCATTTTCTGGCCGTCTGCCGTCACCAAGTCGTGGGGCGGCTTCCTGCTCAGCAACTTCGTCGTCGGCTTCGGCCTGTCCGTGCTCGAGACGGGGGCCAATGCCTTCCTCATCCTGTGTGGTCCGCCTGAATATGGAGAGACGCGGTTGCTCCTCGCCCAGGGTGTCCAGGGTATTGGCGCAGTCCTGAGTGGCCTCATGGCCCAAAGGGTCTTCTTCACAAAGATCACCAACCAGGGCGGGTCCGACTCGACGACGCTCCTCAACGTCCAGTGGACATACCTGGCTATAACCTTGCTTTGTGTGGCCCTCGGCCTGTTCTTCTACTACATGCCCCTCCCGGAACTCAACGACAACGAGCTGCAGGAGTCGGCCGATCGACTTCCCGTCAACCCCCAGAAGCGCAGCGTTGGTGGGCTGCAACTCCGCACATGGAGTTTGATCCTGGCAGTCCTTGCGCAGTGGACGTACGTCGCTTGTCAGGAGAGCAACAACATCTTCTTCCGGTCCCTGCTCATCGCCGCCCTTCCCAACCAGGAAAACTCGGGCACGGGGGCGACAAATGCCGACACGAACCCGGGGGAAAACAGCGACAAACCGCCTGGCCTCACGCTGGGGGTTACGGACTTCCATCTCATCGCCCACAGCGTATTCACCGTTTCGCGATTCACGGTTGCCTATCTGACGTATATGTCGGTCCGCAAGCCGCGGATGCCGAAACCGAGGACCTGGCTGGGTATCAGCGTCGGCCTGTGTATCCTGTTCGGCCTCCTCACCGTTGTCTGGCGGCCGAAGGATCCCAACATGCTGATGGTCGCCGTGATTCTCTTCTACTTTGCCGAAGGCCCCGTATGGCCTCTCATCTTTGCAATCGGTCTCCGCGGCCAAGGCCGACGTACCAAGCGTGCGGCTGCCTTCATCACCATGGGCGGCTCCGGTGCCGCCTTCTTTCCTTACGTTGTGTATGCAATCATCAATGAGGGCGCCACGGTGCAGCTCTCGTTCGTCGTCATCGTCGCGCTTTCCGTTCTCACGGCCTTCTACCCCATCTGGCTGACGTTCCTGCGCGACGCAAGGACGATGACAGACCCCGCGAACTCATACATCTCTCCCGAAGAGCGTGTCACGGGCCAGGACGAGATCGACCTGAACCGGCAAGTAAGGCGACGGCGGAGAACTCTCTCCACGATCGGAGCCAAGAGCAAACGAGGCACCATCCTCGGCAAGATAGCCAACCTAGGCAAGGCCAACGGCGAAAGCGTCACGCCGCCGGCAGTAGAGCATTCCGAAGAGAAGAATGCCTCCAGTAAGGCGTCCGAGGGGAGCAACGACACCCACCGGACGCAGACAGTCTGAGCGGGCGAACCGTTTGGATGGATTTTGCAGCATGAGGCCTGTGGGCCTTTTATAATTAATCGCTATATACCCAATGATAATGATGTTTAATGAATAAATCAATAAAAACACTTATGATCTTAACGTTTGAGCACCCATTCCATCAGCCTGTGACAGTCTCAAGCCAAAGTTATTCTCTTTTAGAAAGCCAAGCCCTGCGGTCCCTGATCATCATTTTCATAATTGAGACGCAATCTTCTCAAACACCTTGACCCCCTCCCTTCCCAAAGCCGTGGCGACCCCTACAGCGTATGCGCCAACGCTCTTCATCCGCTTGAACCCGTCCGCGTCCGATACGCCGCCGACGCCGATGACCTTGATGTGCAACAGCTCGGGCTCCCGCGACACCAGGTCCGCGATGGTCTTGACGTTCCCAAGCGCCAGCGGGTGCAGCGGTGCCCCGGCCATGCCGCCCAGGCCCGACCCGGGCAGCCGCGGACCCCACTGCCCGCCCCCGGCGCCCTCGAGCAGCATGCACGAGCCGAGCGTGTTCACCGCGGTGATGAAGCTGATCCTGCTCGGCACCTTGAGCATCGACGTGGGCGACACGACGGTGGCGTCCTCGCGGAGGGCGCCGATGAGCTCCGCGTAGTGGGCGACGTGGGTGTAGGGCGGCGTCTTGAGGCCGACGGGGATCTCCGGGTTCCGCGGCAGAGCGGCGAGGTAGGCCAGCAGCTGGACGCGGTCCGAGGCCGGGGGCGCGGCGGCGACGATGTTGGGGCACGAGAGGTTGACCTCCATGGCGAGCGGGTGCGGCGTGGTGCGGGAGAAGCGGGCGATGAGGCGGTAGCACTCGGCGATCTCGGCCAGAGAGCCGGTGACGGAGACGATGACGAGCTTGCGGTGGCGGCGGCCCTCGATGTTGCGGTCCGGCAGCCGGCCGACAAAGTCGAGGTAGGTCTCGAGCGGGAGCGGAGAGTAGCCCAGGTTGTTGAGGGAGGCGACATCGCCCGCGCCGATGCCGGGCGGGGACCGCTGCGTCGAGGCGTTGGGCGCCCGGGAGGGCTCCGCGGTGGAGGGGTTGAAGAAGACGTACTGGTGGGAGGCGTCGTCGTGCGCGAAGCCGCCGACCAGGGAGGTTCGGGTCGTTATGGCGCCGGTATGGGGGGAGGCGTGCAGGCGCTCGAGGTCCTCAAAGGTTGTGCACCACGGGTTGGCGGAGTTGAGGAGGGGCGGGGAGATTTTGAGCTCGGGAGGTGGAGGGGTGTCCATGGTCCGACAAGGATGGGGGGCAGGGCGCGACTACGTGTGAGTGAAGTTGGGAGTGTGATGAAGGTGAGTTGAGGCAAGGGAACTAAGGGGATCGTGGGGGAGGTGGACGGTGGTTGGGATGTCGTCGCGAGGACCCCGGGCGACGGAGGTAGAGGCGGGAGCGGGGACCGCTTTGATAAGATAAGACGTCCGACGAGGTCCGAGGACGGAGGGGGCCGCGCCGCCTCATCCGATCTTTTCGGGGGCTCGGGGCCGGCGTTTCCTCGTGTCAACGTATGACCACCACCAATTGTTGTTGTCATGATTGTTGTCACTTTGATATTCTGCCGCTTTTTCTCGGCCGGCGGGTTCTAAATTACACTTCAAAACCACTGACCAACTACATTGGGAACAGATGTTGGATACACACTACGAGTCGACATTGTATATCGCGAGCTCGCCATGCTTGGCTGAGTCCCCGACGTGCAAAACTTGAGGAAATCCGGATGCCTACTGCAAATAGTGGAGCTATATTTATCTATAATTATGGAAAGCGCCGCGCTTTCACACCGAAACTCGGGCGTAAGCCCCTCGGTGGCAAGAGATTTGACAATTGTCCATGACACGGTGTGGTATACAGGGGCTAGCACGGCCCGAACGAGCAATTTGCTTTTTGTACGTCGTCATGTGTTCTGAACAAACAGAGCTGGCCCAAAATATCCATCAATCTCCTAGGAGGCCCAGTATATCCCCAATATTGACCCGCATGGACGCGACGAGGGCCCGTCCCGACTTTTGGGAGGGATCGCAGGCCTGGCCCATGATGCTCCGGAAGGGCTCGAGCGAGCCCGCGCGGCCCAACAAGCCCCTCCTCCGAGACGCTCGCCGCGCCGAGAGGCACAGGTCCGCCGGGAGGGCCAGGGCCCTCTCGACGCTGCCGATGTTGTGCCGGGTCGCTTGGATCATGATCTTGATGTACAGATCGCCCTTGACGGGCGGCAGGCCGTCGATGCGGGCGAAGCTCGGCAGGTCCCCGAAGAAGCCGGCGACGTCGCGCAGGCCGCCCAGAAAGCGGCGGACGTGGGAGAAGATGGCGTCGTATATCTGCAGCAGCTGCATGTGGCCGGAGAGGCTCATGAGCACGACGGGCATGCTCGGGGGCGGCGGCGGCGATGACGAGCCGCGGCCCCGGACCGGCGAGAGGGCCTGCCCGATCACGGTGGCTAGCTCCGCGGTGCTCTTCAGCGCCTGGAGGATGGGGTTGGCCTGCGGGTCCGCGGCCCCGCTGGCGCACGAGTCCCGGAGGGCCGGCGAGGGAACGCCCATGACGAAGGTGTCCATACGCGAGAGCTGGTGGGCGATGCGCTGGTTGAGGCGGCCGAGGCGGACGAGGGCGTTGCTGCCGGACCCGGGGGCGGAGGGCGGCCGCACTGGCGGCGCTCTATTCGCGACGTCGTGAGCGCCGTCTCCGGGCGGAGTGTGGAGTAGAAAAGCAGGGTCAATGCAGAGACTCGGGTTGCTGTGCGTGCCACGCAGAACGGAGCGCGACGTTGATGAGGCCGGCTGGTTTCCACCACCGCCGCCGCCGCCGGCATACGACTCTAGGAAACCTACGTCGTGTTCCATGGAAAGGGTCCCCGTGTCGGAAACGCCGACAAGGTCCGAGAGTGCAAACGCGTCGTCGTTGTCGTCGGGGAATCCGGAACCCAGGGCGTCGGTTCCCTCGCTGCCGGTCACTCTCTCGTCGAACAACAAGCCACACAGCTCGTCATGGCCCGCTGGATGGGAACCCTCGAAGCGTCCGAAGCTTCCCTCACTGTCACGAGTCGGCGGCGATGCGGCAGGTCCTTCGCGCGATGATGCAGTAGGGGCCGTCGTCTCGGGCCCCTCTGGTCTTCTCGGCGTCGACGCCGCGGGAAGGGACACTTGGGCCGCAGGTCTGGGTGGCGCGGCAGGGACAAATACCGAATAGCGCGGTCTCCTACGAGTCTCGTTCAGGCCGAGGCGGGAACGACCCAGCGGCTTCGGAGCACCAGTCGCGCAGGACGCGCCAGCTCGGGCGCAGCGGACGCAGGCACCGCAGCTTATGCTCCCAACACCGGTCGCATGCCGTCCGCGTGGCGGGCGCCCGCTGCTGGTTCTGCTCCATGGCTGCGGTGGCGGTTCGTCGGAAAGGGGATCGGTTGGTTCAGCGATGCGTCGTTTGTTTGTTGGTGGACCGATTTGATGGTTGTCGGCCGCGTTGCACGTCAGCCAGTTTCGCGTCAGCAGCCGAGAGAAGACTAGTTTCAGAGGGAAAGGTAGCTAATGTTGGAGTCATAGCACATTTGCTGTAACCGCCATATCACAATACGCTGTGTGTATCTGATAGATATGCTGCTTTGTATAAGTCGGGTATAATCCTGCCCCGGGCAATTGCCTTGAGATAAGGCGGCCTAGAGGAGGCCATTGATAGCTTGAGGACTAGACAACGAAGGGGCAGTTCTTGCGAAAAGTCCACGTGCCCTCTATATGACGAAATGGCCTCCTGGAATACTCGATCTAGAGAAATCATGGAAAGCAGAAGACCTCCATCTGGTCCAGGGGGTCGGAGCTAGAGAATATCACGAGTGAGAAGTCTTAAGAGCGCTGAGAGTTGAAGTCATAGTCTGGGTAGACCGCATCTCATGACTTTTGCCGACTTTATCGAAACCAACGGATCGGCCATGGGCAAGACCCTCCTTGTGTCCGTGTACTGAATGAAAAAAAAACCAAAAAAGAAAAAAAAAACCAAGCGAAATGTCTTTCACTCTACTGCGTGATATCATGACACCGACCGTTCAGCCTGAGGCCGTTTGGGTGGATTGTGATGCTCACTCTGGGCTTGCTTCCTCCAAGGGAGAAGAATTCAGGGTGTTGTTGCCGCCGGTCAAGGACTTTTTGCATGGATCCTGGCGATTTTTGCGAGAGTCGCGGGTCGGATGTCGCTTTCTTCTCGTCGGATTCGCGTTCGGTCGATGCCGGGTCATATATGTTCGAGGGAATATTTTGCGTGCTCGTTGCCGCACCGCTCCCTTGATTTTGCGTTTGGTTTGAGGCCATCACTTGGGGTGGAACATGGATTTCTCATCAAAATTTCAGACTGATGATATGCCCGGTGGGGATCTATGGGTACTCTCGGTGTATTTTCACGTCGGAGAGTTTCCAGCCTAGGATGCCCTATTCGGAGGTTAGATGTTGCCTGATGAGGAAATTCGGAGGGTCCGACGTCGCGGCGCGACTCCGTACGCAGCCGCATCCGTCCTCCCCACCCCGCCGGTCCCCGGACCAGACTCGAGCGACATTGTCGTCCGTGTCTCCTACGTCGCACTCGAGTTCTCCATCGTCCACTTCATGGACGTCTTTCCTGCCCTGCCCTTTGCGTCGCCCCTCGTCCCCGAGCTCTGCGTCTCTGGCACCGTCGCCGCCGCCGCCGGTGGCATGGCGCCCGAGGGACTGAGGCGGATCGGCACGCGGGTGCTGGCCGCGGCGGGCCCGACAGGCATGTTCTTACATGGCACCGGCGCTCTGACAGAGTACATGCGGCTGCCGGAAGCACATGTGGCGCCGCTCCCGAAGACCGCCGGCACCGATGGGAGCGAGGGCAGCAATGGCGGGGAGCGTTCAGTTCTCAGCCTGGCCCAGGGCGCCGGGCTCATATCCAACGGCTCAGCGGCCCTGGCAATGATACGAGCTGCCAAGGTCCGATCGGGTCAGCGGGTGCTGGTGAACGGGGCAAGTGGGAGCGTCGGGCACATCGCCGCGCAGCTGTGCCGTGCCCAGGGCGCCTTCGTCGTGGGGGTTGCCAGTGGTGCCAATGAAGCCCTGGTTCGGGGATACGGAATTGACGAGGTATGCTTTCCGCATCCCGTGTCATTGGTTCTACTGAGCCTCCGGAGTAAACCGTACTGATACCGTGTTTTCTTCTATTTCTCCGTGAAGTTTGTGGATTATGAGAAACACGCATCGCTGCCAGACCATCTCGCCTCGACCTTTGAACCCCAACCCTTCGACTGCGTCCTAGACTGTGTTGGTTTGCAAGCCCTCTACGAAAAATCCCCGAGATATCTCAACCCGAGTGGCGTTTTAGTCAACGTCGGCACCTTGGACATGCAGCATGGTATCCTGAGGCAAATGGCCCAGTGGTTCGTGAACAGCTGGCGCCCGACCTGGAGCCAGAGTAGCACAGAGAACATGGCCATCATCATGACCATGGTATACAGGAGGTTAGTTAGGCAGGCGGTCAGGATGATGCGGTTGTAGAGCAGGCGGACGGGGATAATAGGCTATTTAGCCCTGCTCTCCCATAGAAGTAAGCCAATGAAGGCAGCGACAGAGAGGGGGATAGTGATCAGTGGAAGGGGGGTACAGCCAGGGGACGAGGTTATTGCCGGCCTTAAGGCTAAGCAGCAGGAGGATAAGGAAGGAAATAGTTAGGAAGACACTAAAGAAGTTAATATACACCAGGTAGGACTTATTGGAGGCCTTAGGGGGCACCTTTATAAGGACTACAATAAGGATAGCAGAGATGAGAATAGGGGGCACCTGGGAGTTATATAATATAGATTTCTTAATCAGTAGTTAAGATAGGCTAAAAGAGAGATAACCTATGCTTATTACTAGCTTTTTACTATAGATTTTGGTATCCTAGAAATAGTTAATAGGTAAGTTGATAGGTATGTGTTGGAGCGACTGGCTATTTCTTTTTTGTCACCCGGGTGTCTCCGTAGAACACATGGCCGCTTTCGCCCGGGCGTTCCTCGGTCGTACGTCATGTTCAGTAACACACCCAACGTACAAGAAGTTCTGGCTCTGGTTGAGATGGCCGAGCAAGGACGGCTGAGGATTTGCATAGACTCCGAATTCGCAATGGCGGACCTCTTCAAGGCGTACGAGCGCGCCACGAGCAAGAGGGCCCGGGGAAAGGTTCTCATCCAGATACATTCGGAACAAAAATAGAACCACCTGGGTAGCTATCACCTATATGCACTTCCGTAAGCAGTACAGTGACGTCTTACAAGGGCCTTGGCTGTTTTTGACCATGGCCTCGTTCTGTCATATATATGTTCCATCTTTCAGGCGGCGGATCAGAGACCATGAGCAAAACCTTGCAAATTGAAGAGAGGATTCGTCATCACAAACGCGACATGAGAAAACAAAGGGAGAATCAATACAATGGGGACGCCAGCCGTTACCGTCCAAGACACCGATGACAGGTAGAGAACCCTTAAGATGATTGCACCCCTTCACCTGCTCTGGCATCCCGGACACCGAACCAGTGGCAAGACCGGCGTCTTTGCGGCAGATTTTCATGGACAGGAAGAACAATAAGAAACGGCTTTAGCAGGCGCATTCTCAAATGCATCAGGCTTAGCAGGACAGACATATGGTGGCTGTAGCTGCAACAACGACGACTGTTCGGTGCTCGGTAGAGCGTAGTCCTGATATCTATACATGAACAGGAAAGAGCGTGTAACTTATCAGAGAGCTTTTTTTTTTCCGATTGAAGATACATAGTATAGACAAGGATTTCAAGCCGTTATTCCCGACCGGTCTCAAAAAGGTCTGGTTACCTTACTGGGAGTGCGACAGCGATCACTGGGGGCCATGCCGTGGCACTTGGGTGGACGAGGATTATCCATATGAGAGTGGTCTTGATAAGCGATCCAAATGGGGATATCGCGGTGGTGAAGAGGACGCGTGCGATGGCGGAAAGACGACCCATGAACTCCGAGCGCTTTTTCTGGAGGCTGGAATCTCTAATAAAAGCATGTAGCTGCAAGACATGAAAGCGAAACCTTGCATGCCTCGGTTCAGATGCATCATTTATAGCTGATGATGGATCCCGTTTGCCACCACGCAGTAAGCTTTTGCGTATACACACAACAATCCCACTGCCGAGTGTCCATATAGTGTCTTGCACTCGGAGGCATCCGGTACCGGAAGCACACGGCTTGTCTCGGTGGTCACCTTGGTCGACCGACTTTATCCCAGCCATATGCCAAGGCGGGGGGCCTGGAGGAATTCATCTTCTCAGACGTGTTCGTTACATGCCCTCCCAGCCGACTTCATTGAACAAAAGAGTCCTAGAGATTAGGTACTCGTATGTACACGGTCGAGTCCTTGAAGCCCCTAACAGAGCAGGGTGGCCAAGTGAATTAGCAGCACGCAATGTCTCAACCGTGGTGAAGGAACACCACTACTCACTTCTTGCTTTGGGTAGACTTCTGCAAATCATACCGAGGACGTCGGGTGCACCTCGAATCCGTCGTCACCGCTATATCTACGGCCGTTTTTTCAAGACCGACAAAATCTTGTCCTTGTGCTCGGCCGAGGCCGACTCACAGCAGACACGTGACAGCATGAGATCGACGATGTTCATAGAAGAAAGAAAAAAGAACAGGCCATGATGGAGTAGATGTCCTCGACCTTAAGGGCAAAGCCAAGAAATCCAGCCTTGCTCAGCAGCTGACCAAACGGGTTGTATGCTTCGGAGCTCCCCGACGAGTCGCTGGTCCTGTCTCGAGGAATGTCTAGGTCAAGCATATCCGCTGCTAGAAGGCAGTTGGGAGGCGAGACGCCAATCCGTCGGGCTTGGGTTACGTGCGAAGGGCAAAGAGACTTCGGCCCATCCCGGCTGTCCGTCACAGGGGGGAGTCGCACCTTGATCCACGGTCGACTTCAACGTCACTGGGGACAACGGCGGCAGAGAGGCAACCTCGACTGTCAAGCCGAGCTGCGAATTTCTAGTCTTGATGAAGCCCGTCGGGTAGCTCAGGGTATTAGCTTCAACCCAACGCTCGGCCGACAGGTCGACGGAGAGCAAGGTAATCCAAACCCTTGCGGGCCTGACCTTTGGTGAACTACCAGTAGTCGCTTCTAGCTTGAAGCTAAAACTGTCCGATGACCTCTGGCTTCTGGTAGGCGTTACCTCGGGATTTTGCGTAGACGCGCTTTGGTCTGTGCGCCGGTACGTCTTCTCGGCCTTCCTGCAAGCCACAGTCTGTTGCGTTAGCAGTGTCGAAAACCTACTTTTTTGTCTGTGTATTAGTAACCCACTAATAC
The DNA here is from genome assembly GCA_016618095.1 of Colletotrichum echinochloae. Lineage (NCBI taxonomy): Eukaryota > Fungi > Ascomycota > Sordariomycetes > Glomerellales > Glomerellaceae > Colletotrichum > Colletotrichum echinochloae. The sequence continues at coordinate 2,466,202 of JADEZT010000007.1, forward strand.
AACCCCATAAAAAATCGCAATTTTTAGCTACTAGATTTAGAAATCTACTATATCTAAACATCAGGTAGTCCCTCTTTTAAAGTTGCTTATTACTAATACTAAAAGTAAGGCTATGTAGATCTATATGGGGCTCTTTATTAGTTAATTTATTAGTAATTAATACCTCTTAACCCTTTTATTACTTTAATAAAGAAATTATATAGACTATATTAATATATAGCCTTATTACTTATTATTATAGTATATAAGAGTAAATAAGCTATATAAGCTTTAAAGTCTATAATATTCTCATTTTAGAGACCTATATAAGGCTTTTTACTAGTTAATTTATTAGCTAGCTAATTAAATCTTAGACTTTAATAGAAGTAATAGCTTAATAGAAATAAGAAGGCTTAATTACTTCTTAGCTTTTAGATTATTTCTTAGCTCTTAAGCCTCTAAAGCCTTTAAAGTTTACAATATTCTTATATTATTATTACTACCCTTAATTAGATAAGATAAGAAATAAAATAAGAGGTTATATATTAGATTAAATAAATATAATATTATTATAATTCAATAAGAATAATTAGAGAAAACTAATATAAATACTAAAGACTTTAAAAGAGAAAATAAATACTAAGATTATTGTTGCGATGCTAGCCTATTGTTAGAATCCATTAGAGTTACCTGCTAACTCTGATCCTACTGGTCATGTGAGACCGGTCTGAGCTTGTCCGCGGGCCCACCCGCGGGAGCCCCTTTCACCGCTAGCTTGACCTAGCAGCCCTCTTAATAGTTATACTTCTATATATATAATTAATCCTTTTTAAGACCTCTTATTTATTATTAGAAACCTAATACCTTACTTACTAATACTAATTAGTAGTTAAATATAGTAATTACTTATTAAAAGATATTATAGATTAGTAAGGTTTTTTAAGAAGAGATAGAACTACTTTAAACCTTATAGTAGTAGTAAGATAGTTCTATACTTTCTTCTATATAGATAACTAGCTTAGAATACTATTATAGTAGACTTATAATACCCTTATAAAGGGTACTATAAGTATATAAGCTTAATTTATATAAGTTAACTTTATTATATTATAAGAAGCTATAACGTATAAGATAATAATTTTTACTAAAAATTATTAGACTATAAGACTATAAAGTCCTATACTTTATATACTAAAATAACTATTAATAACCTATTATTAACTAACTTAATATAACCTTATTAACTTTACCTTTTTATTACTTTAACTTTAGACTTATAACTATTATTATAGTTACTTAAAAAGTAATTCTATTAGGCTGTTAAATAACTAGATGGTTTAATAGGCCTATAGAAGTATAATAGACTTCCTTCCCCTTCTCTAACTTCTATAATTTTTTTTTACTTCTTCTCTCTTTGTAACCTTCTTTTTATACTCTTTTCTTACTTAAAATATACCTCTAATTACCCTTAAGCAACTAATACTAAGAAAGCCCGCGCGAAGAAGGCTCTTTTTGACAAGTAGCAAGTGCCGCGTGAGAAAGGCTCTTTTTAATAAGCAACAAGAGTCATAAGATTATGCAAAAGGCTCTTTTTAATAAGTAATAAGTTTAGTGTAAAGGAGGAAGGCCTATATTAATAGGCAATACTGCTACTAAGCCCTTAGCAAAGAAAGTAAGTAAGACCCTATTAACTAAGTAGTTACCTATACTACCAGTAGTAATCTCTCTAATATATGTATATGCCTTCTAGCTTGCTAGAAGAAACGCCTGTATTTAAGAGGTTATTAGGCTAATAGAGGGTAACTATAATAATATAAGAAGAAGTAACTACTATAGAGTATACCCCTGAGGCTACTAAAGAGACTGTAAGTAAGTATGTAGTTAGCGTAGCATATAGATATTATAAATCTATACCTAATAGATACTGCAAGTATATTAACCTATTAATTTAGAGTATTAAGTACTTAGATTAAATCTTAGAGGGTAGCTTGCTCTCTAATTGTATTAAGTTATTAAATATAATTATCTTATATTACTTAACTACCTATAAGAAGTAAGGCTACTATAGTAGAGATTTATAGTAATAAGTTTATGATAAATTTAAGAATTAGTCTAATGCAGACTTTAATATTGCCTTAAGGGTAGTTATAACTACCTTCTATAACTTTATTGTTAGCTATGGTATATAGGTAATAAAAGAACCTATCAAAAGTACTATTAATACAAGGTTAAAGAAGCTAGTTAATAATAAGCATTTCTTGAGATAGGATAATAAGATAATAAGCAAAATAGAGGCTAAGTATAAGGTCTTTTATGACTACCTTAATAACCTAGACTTTATAAGAAATATTAAATAGATACTGTAGGCTACTTTCTTACTGTTAATTAATGAGGTATATGATAGCTACAAAAGTATGAATTTTTTGTAGAAGTTATATGATGAGTTAGATTATTAATAATATACCTTATATAGTAACCTATTGTTTAAACCTCCTCTATTTGAAAGGTAAACTAATGAAGCCTTTCTTATGCTAAGTTTGCTTATAACTACTATAATAGTTAAGAGATAGTTACTAAGTATAACTGCTTCTCTAACTAATAAGCTAACTACTTGTTAATTAACTAATCTTATTAAGTTATATTTAGATAATTTAATATTAAAGTATAGTAGTAGTAACTACAAGACCTTTGACTTAAAGCTTCTAATTTTTTACAACCTCTACGCGAGGGTTAGTATCTCTAGTAACTACTATAGGTCTACTATCTTATTTATACTTATAGGTAATACATAGGAGTATTATACTAGTAACCTCTATAACTATTTAATTAGTTTTAATATACTTATAGTAAATATTAAATCACAGTTTAAAGGGGATAAAGTCTACTACGCGTATAATATAGAGTTATAAAGGCTTAGCTATAAGTAAGTTACTTATAAATTACCTAATAAAATAAGAGTTAAAGTACTAGACTTGCTTATTAAGAAAGTTACAAAGCTAGTTAGGGCTATAACATAGTAAGGTATACCTACTAATAGCAACTACTGTAATACTCTACTTACTTATTACTAAGGTATACCTAAGTATATAGCTGCCTTACTTAATCTACTTATAACTTATAATATACTTTATATATAGTTAAGAAATAGCATAAGTAATGCAGTAGTAATACATAAGCAAAAGGTATAGTACCTTATAAAAGGACTGCCTAAGCTAGACTAGTAGTACTTTACTAACTACTACTATAATAGCTAATATAGTAGTTACCTATTACAACAAGGGTATGGTCCAAGGCCTTAAAACAACTGCCCGCAAAGTAGTATATTTTAAGTAAAAAAGTGCTTTGTCTATAATAAGGAAGGATATTAGTTAATAACACACTCAAAGGAGGAAAGAGATACCTCTTATAAGCAGCTCTAAAGGAGCTACTTTACTAAAAGATTTAAACAATACCTTCTTAACTATAAGGGCAAAGAGCTTAACTCTCTTAGTAATATAACTAATAATAAGTATATACTAGATAATAGTAAAGAGCTCTTTAAGGATATAACTTTCTTTATATCTATAGCGTTTTTTAGTAAAGAGAGTATTAATAGCTAGAAGGTCTATATGTAACTATATAACTAGGCTACTTTATATACTTTAATAAAAGAAGACCCTTTTATATAAAACTCTAGCTAAGAACAAGGGTTAGATAAAGTCTTTGTACTTGATAATTAATACTCTGCTGTAACTTTTTAGGGTATTATACTGGATACTGGGGTAGCCTAAGTATTAACTACAGGCTACTAATAGTATATAACCCTCTATAAGTACCTTAGAGTAGAGTTACTACTAGATATAAGCTATACTAGTGAAGTAAGTATTAAATTTGGTAGTGGTAATTTATTTAATTTACTTAGAGCTATTGCTATACCTACCTCCATTAGTAAGCTTACTTTCTATATAATAACCTCTAGTACTCTATTTCTTTTATACCTAAAAGATATAGACTCTAATAGTATACAATTTAATAACCTTGCTAATATACTTATTAAGAGTATAACTATAGTGCTAGTGGTATATAAATAGGGCTACCTATAGATACTTTTAGAGTAGCTAGAGCACAGCGTAGTATAATACTATCTTATTGATATAGAGCTATAGTAAATATATTACTAATTTAGTTACCCCTTAGTTTATTAGCTATATAAAGTACTCTAGTAAGCTAGCTATATAATAGTAATCTTAAATATTAAAGAAATTAATAAATTTTACTAGTACTACTAGCTAAATTCAAAAGCTTTAGAAAGGTTTAAGTTTACCCTCTATAATAACTATAACTTTAACTATAAGGTCTTTATTAATATAATATACTTAGATAGTAATAAACTAGTACTTTATATTATTAATAGTATAACCTCTTTTAACACAGCGCGATTTTTGCGCTCTATTACTATAGAGTATATATAAGAAGTACTATAGATATACTAGATTGATATATATCTTAGCCCTCTAGACTAGATTATTATAGATACTAAGCTAAATTTTTACATGGCTAAATTTAAGTATGTTACTTATATACTATCTATTAAGGTAAAAGAGGTCCCTATTAAGGCTTATTATAGTATTAATAAGGTTAAATAGTACTATGTAATACTATACTAAGTATATAAGATAGTCTATATAGAGTTAGAGGCTGAACCTGAAGTTATCCTATAACTTACTATAAAAGTAATTAATAATACTACAGGCTCTAATAGCCTTATCCCTATACTATTAGTTTTTAGTATATACCCTTATATTAATGATAACTTAGCTCTATTACTCTTAACCCTATAGTATATAGAAGCTATATAAAAAGCAATAGAGGAGATTTATAATATCTATATAAAAAGGTAGGTTAATAAAGTACTTATAGTATATAATAGACCTAATACTATAGTAAGCGTAGCCCTCTCTCTACAATTGCTTACTAGGGTATACTATTAGAGTAAAGGCTAGAAAGAACCCTACTAATTAACTACTAATAATAGTACTAGTAGTACTATTAAGACCCTATAGAGACTGTATTAATTCCCTATTACTGCTATTAAGCTATGGTATAACCCCTCTAGAGTAGAGGACTCTATTGATCCCGCGCAACCCAGACCGCTAGTAACTACCGCAGCAGAGGTACTTATAAATGCTCCAATTAAATACAACTCTATTATCGTCACCACGCAACTACTACTAGTAAGAAGAGGCCTAGGCTAACTAAGGAAGAATCTAGCTTTAATTTTTACTATAGAAGTCATACCCGCAGTCCCTATAATTAACTGCGTTTTTACTATAAAAGAGGATACTAACTATGCACTAGTAATTAAGCTATATAAGAAGGGTATAATAACTATGCTTAGTAAGCTATTTAAATAGTTAGATACTAGTAAAATCTAAGGACTTATAGACTGTAGTATGTTTTTTATTATTAAATATAATAAGAAAAAGCATAGTAGTATATAGATTTTTAAGTTATAGTTAGTATATAAGGTTAAGGGTAAAAATAAGTAACCCTATAAAAAATTATAACTACTTATCTAAAGTTATATAAATAATAGTAAAGCTACGATTTTAACTTAGTACCTAACTATCTAATAAATAGCCTAACAAGTGATACTCTCTATTATACTATCGCTTTTATAATAAGGTTACATCCTCTAGTTATGCAATATAATACAAGCATATACCTAGTTAGTAACTGAATTATTATATACTATCCTTACCTAACTTTCTCTTAAAATTTACTATCTCTATATAATAGATATAATTATAGAGGTTAAATAGCTACTCTATAGCATACCTAAGGTAGGTACTTATTAGTAGGCTATATATAATAACTACTATAGAAAGAGCCTCTAGATAGATTTATATACTTTTAACCCTTACCTACTTATTTCAGCACCTAAAAATAACAATTTTGCAATGATAAGTATATAAATAGATAATACTATTAGCCTTATAGATAAATCGTTCTCTAACCGCGAAAACCGCGCGCTAAAAGAAGCTACTTTTACAGCTAAACTAAAGCAATTTCTTAAAGTTAATAAGCCTATTACTTTTAATAGCAGCGTATTAACCCTTGGTAACAATAGTAAGATAACCCTTTACTAAAAAGACTAAGGCAAGAAGCTATGATTAGTTAACCCTAGTATACCTAATACAAAGCAGCAGTATATCAAGTAGCGTACCTAAGGTATATATATTATCTCTATTTACTAACCTAAAGCATGCTTTAACTATTTAATTACTACCTAGTACTAATTACTTAGCCTAGCTAAAATCAAGGACCTTAACTAGTAGGTTAAGTAATGGATAGATAATCTTAACCGCAGGCTGCAATTTTAACTACTAGATCTTACTAGCACTAAACTCTTTATATTTATTAATAGCTCTTTTGTAAATAATAGCAATTTAATATCATAACTTAGCTTTATTATCACACTTGCTAATAAGTTTAGTAATAACAAAGAGCACCTATCTACTAGTAGAGATATTACTTTTAACCTTATAGGTAATATTATCTATTTTAGCTCTATAAAGTATAAAAGAGTTACCTATAGTATACTTACCTCTAAGAGATATACAATAGTTACTAGAGCTAATATAGCTTATATAATTAGGACTATACTAGTAATAGTCTCTAACTACCTTAAGGTTCCTTAGATCCCTATAACTATATATACTAATTCATACTTACTATATAAGTATTTAGTAAAGCTTAGTACTATAAAGGAAAAGTAACTTATGATTAATATTATAGCTCTTTAGTAGTTATATAAATACTATAAGATTTATAAGGTATAATAGATCTATAGTATAGATAACCTAGCTAATAGTTTTATAAAGTTATTACTAAATAAGGTACTAGAGAAGCTTATTAGTACTAGGTAGATAAAGATATAGATAAATAGATAGGTTTCACACATAGGATATATAGATATTATATTAGTAGTAAGAAGTTAAATACTTTGTAATTTAGGTTTTTATTGCGTTTTTAAGCTTTTCAGACTATAGGCTAGCTAGCTGCTATTTAGCTAAAATAGAGAGTTACTAGTATTGCAATACCAGCCCATCATCAGGATCTATTAGAGTTACTTACTAACTCTGATCCCACTAGTCACATAAGACCGGTCTAAGCTTGTCTGCAGGCCTACCTGTGGGAGCCCCTTTTACTGCTAGCTTAACCTAGTAGCCCTCTTAATAGTTATACTTCTATATACATAATTAATCCTTTTTAAGACCCCTTATTTATTACTAGAAACCTAATACCTTACTTACTAATAATTATAATATAAATAAGCTATAGTATATATATAGTTAAATCGTAATAATATTAATATAAAATAATAAAATAAGTAAAAATATATACTTTAAATAAGCTAAGTTATATAAAGTTAAAAGTATAGTAACTATATAAGTTATTAAAGCTTTTTATATATTATAATAACCTTAGCCTTAAAGAGATATAAGACTTTTTCTACAAATAATATATTATAGAGATCTATAAGTTAATAATTAATTAGTAGTTTTAAAATATTAAGTAATTATTAAAATCTATTTATAATATTATTACTTAGAGAGATAATATATTATAATATACCTAAGTATATACTATTTATTAATATTACCTAAAATAATTAATCTTTATTAATAAGTTAGGTATAAATAAATATACTAGTATATAAAGAATACGCTAGGTATTAAAAGACCTAGTACCTTATTATAAAGATAAAGTTAAATATAAGTAGTAGTATTAGGTTTTACTAGCTTTTATAATAAATAGGATCTTTAATATATTAATATACTTAGGTATAATTAATAGTAATAGGTTTTTAATATAGATTTAAGAGAGAGTACTACCTAAGTATAATACCTTTCTTACTATAAAGTTAGTTATTATAATAGATAATACTAACTTTTATTACTAATAAGATATCTAAGAGGTATATAAATTAGCTAGTATATACTTACTATATCTGCTTTTATACTTACCTAACTTTAACTTTATTAAAGAGGTATTTAATAACCTTAAGAAGCTTTTTTATAAGTAATATTTTATCTAGAATAGAGATATAAAGAATATATAGGACTTTAAGAAGCTACTTTATAACTATATAATAGAGATTAGTTATAAGATAAAATAGATAGAAAGCTACTTTTATTATTCTTTTATTAACTTTAATGATATATAATATATATTTAATAATAAAAAATTAATTAATAGTAATATAAATATTATTAATAGAGGTAAAGTTAAAGTTATTTTTATAGTTAAGAAAGTATTACTATTAAGGTAATAGTAAAGAAGAAAATATATTATTAATAGTTAAAAGAAATTCTTTTTAAGTAATTACTTATTTAGCCTTATTACTTTACCTATTACTAGCCTTATTATATTACTACTTCTTATTACTTTATTACTCTTTATTACTATTATATAATACCATTAATAACCTATTATTTACTACTTTAATTAGATTATTAACTCTATTACTATATAATCTATTAAGGTTAAAAGTATTATTATTATTATCTTTAAGGTATTAATTATATATATAGATTAAGAGATATATTAACTTAGGTAGAGAAGTAAAGAAGAAGTAGTAATTAGTTATAAAAGTAAAGATATAAAGAGACTAGTATTTATAGATGTTAGTATTATAATAATAACAACTAGAGTAAGGTTAACTAATTGAATCTTTTATCTTTAAAGTTACTTGTTTAATTACTAATAGTAATAGTAGAGAGTAATAAATTATTAACTTTACTATCTATAGTATTTAATCTAATATATAGTAATTTACTTTATTACTTAGAAGTAATAGAGTTATATTTACTATACTTATAATATTACTATATAAAAATAAAAGTCCTAATTAATCTTTATATCTAGTTAATAAGATATATAGGTATACCTTTCTCTTTATACTACTCTTTTAGTATATATTATATTACTATAGGGCTAGATAATAAGCTTTAAAGCTACTTAAGAGCCTTATTAGTACTACCTTTATATTACTAATATTACTTATTAAGTTTAATAAACTAATTAATAAAATCTTTTAATTTAACTAACTATATTATAAGTAACTACTTATTATACTATAGTAATAATAATAATAGTATTAGGTTAATACTTTTTATTATATGAGAAGTTTATAGTAGTTATAGTAATAATAAGTTAATTAATAGGTAATAATACTATAGCTAAGAAGATAGCTAACTCTAGTATAGTTATTAATATAGTTACTAAAGGTAAGAGCTTGCTTTTTTACTACTATTAAATATTTAATTAACTATTATATTACTAATAAAATTATTAATAGTTAGTAAAGCTAAAATAGTAACTAGATTTTCTCTTTTTTTAAGTATAGTTATAAAAGGTAAGTTATTACCTATTTATCTTTTATAAGTATAACCTCTTTTATTTATTATTAGCTAATTATAATTAATGAGCTTATTAATAGTTTTTTAAGCTTATATTAGTATCTTAATAAAGTATTACTTCTTATTATAGCTTTATATTCTTAATAAGTAACTTATAGTAAGTTTTATTTATAATAAAGTATTAATTTATATTATTATTACTTTAAATACTATTATAATAACTTATTTAGTTAGTATACTAATAATACTTTATTAGATTCTCTTATAAATCTTTCTTTATATCTTTTTCTTAATTAAGCTCTTCTTTTATTAAACTTATTATTATTATTTTTAATATATACTTTAATAAGTAATTACTATAGTCTTATTAATTATTATAGTTTTATTAATTATTATAGTATTATTAATTATTATACCTTATTACTTACTATAAGACTTTATATATAGTATATTACTTATTACTAGAGATAGTTACTTTTATTATATAGTTACCTATAGTATATTAAATACTAATATAATTAAACTAGTATTACACATAAGCTCTATACTAAAGAAGATCTCTAGAGTTTAGTAATCTAATTAACTAAGTTAGAGGTTAAAATTAATCTATAGTAAGGCTAGCTATTTCTCTTTTTTTATAGCAAAGTTATTACTATAATAGATAACTATTAATATCTTAGTAATTACTTACTTTTTACTAAACTTTATACTTATTTAAAACTTTAAAAATTAGTATTACTTATTAAGTTATATTTAAATATACTTTTTTATATTTTTTAATATCTTCTTTTTCTGTTATAACCTTATTATTATACTAGCTATTTATTAACTTAACTTTTATATTATTTAAAAGAGCTAGATTAATAGTACTAATATAATACTTTTAAATTAGAGGCTAATAGTGAAATAGATATTTACCTTAGTAAGTAATAGTAATAAGATAGCTATTACTATAGTTACTTATTATTATTACTATAATAATAATAGAGTTTATAATAAAGTATTAAAAAAGTTAAAGTAAAAAAGTACTTATTATATAAGCTCTTTATTATTAGTATTCTTCTTATTATTACTATTATTACTATTATTACTATTATTACTATTATTACTATTATTACTATTATTACTATTATTACTATTATTACTATTATTACTATTATTACTATTATTACTATTATTACTATTATTACTATTATTACTATTATTACTATTATTACTATTATTACTATTATTACTATTATTACTATTATTACTATTATTACTATTATTACTATTATTACTATTATTACTATTATTACTATTATTACTATTATTACTATTATTACTATTATTACTATTATTACTATTATTACTATTATTACTATTATTACTATTATTACTATTATTACTATTATTACTATTATTACTATTATTACTATTATTATTATTATTACTATTATTACTATTATTACTATTATTACTATTATTACTATTATTACTATTATTACTATTATTACTATTATTACTATTATTACTATTATTATTATTATTACTATTATTACTATTATTATTATTATTATTATTATTATTATTATTATTATTATTATTATTATTATTATTATTATTATTATTATTATTATTATTATTATTATTATTATTATTATTATTATTATTATTATTATTATTACTTACTTTAATTACTTATAAGAGCTTTACTAATACTTACTTTCTTAGTATTTTAAGAATTATTATTAACTTCTTTAATAGTTTTATAATATAGCTTTTTATAATAACTATATAACTAATAAGAAGCTAAGTAATTAATATACTTTTTATTATTAGTAATACTTTAGTATTTAATAATACTTTATAAATAGCTTTATAGGTTTATATACTATTAACTAGTAGTATTAGTAATACTAGCTCTATACTACTAAAGGTATTTAACCCTTCTTTTTAGTAGTATAATAATAATAATAATAATAATAATAATAATAATAATAATAATAATAATAATAATAATAATAATAATAATAATAATAATAATAATAATAATAATAATAATAATAATAATAATAATAATAATAATAATAATAATAATAATAATAATAATAATAATAATAATAATAATAATAATAATAATAATAATAATAATAATAATAATAATAATAATAATAATAATCTCTTCAAGCTATTTATAACTACAATATCTATATAAAAGTATATAGTATATATAGTCACTTAGTAGGGTAACCCCCCTGCGTGGCCCTAACTAGGGTGGTGGTGGTGATGGTGTTGCTAACGCACGGACGAAAAAGTAGGTTTTCGACACTGCCAACGCAACAGACTGCACCACAGACGTCTCATACATGACTCTTTGGCACAAGGTTTCGACTGACGAGGGCTGTAGTGACCGGTGTTCGTCGGGGTTTGATCGCTGGCTACACCTCCCAGAGACTAGCGACAATGACGTGCACAGTGACTGGAGGCCGTTCGTAGCGTGCCGTAGTCTGTAGAATCACATCAGTGTTGTTCTCGAAAGGACGGACCCCAGATGCAGCCTCAGCTCCAAGGCTTCATTTCTACCGTTGTACACACTTTTCATGACCATACCCTACTGACTAACACGCTTTTGGCAGTTTGGAAGCCGGCTTAGGATTCATGTCTCAACGCTGCCTATTGGATGGAGGCTCGGTGCTGGATGTTGAAGGGCTGTCTGTCTGGAAGGGTCCTCTGGCTGTCTGGCCCGTCCAGCTGGCTTGGATCGATGTGGTGGTCTTGAAAATTTGAGTCAAAGCAAGCAGCGTGCTGCAGAGCAGGTATGCCATCCTGGAACATCTGCCCCCGTCTTCTCCAATGTCGGGGTATAACCGTATGAGTTCATGAAACCCAGAGCTGGTCTTTCGGCAAAGGTCGGACGGAGGCGTCCCCACGCATGTGGTGCTCGAGTGCCTGTTTGGAACTGAATCGGGTGCAACAGCTTTTGGTGTGCCGCGAGTCGTAGAGTCGTAGCGTCGCATCTAGATGCATACAGTGATACATTGAGACGATGTGTTTCGGTCGAACCATGTGTTTGTTTTCTGACAGGGCCTTGTGCAACAGGTGGACCCGCCTCGTCTCAACAATGGCGTGCTACCCTCATCTGGAGGAGGGGCAAGAGAGGTGGCGATGGAGGCGTCTGTGATCCCATGGTTGGGAAGTGGTGTCTTGGGCTGCATTCGAATACCCAGATAAGGCAGTATGGTCGTGCTGGACGCAGTAAAATAAGAATGCGGGCGCAGGAGAGGACGGATGCGGCTTGCAGGTTGCAGGTTGCGTCCAAGCGTGCTCGGTTCGGCTGGGGTTTTTGGTCCCAGTCTCCGATAATATGATGCTGGGGGCTCCGATCGAGTGTCGCGCGACACCCGAGACACTCGAAGACCTTGGGTACAAGACGGGAAGAAGGCGTGATTGTACCCAATCCTGCCAGTAGCCGAACTCGATGAAGGATGTCGGGATCAACCTCTGGGAAGAGGCAGGTTGACAGGGGCACTTGCAGCCGAGAATATCTTGGACGCAACAGCTAGTAGTATATACATAGTACTGCGTATGTCTAGTGTACCGGTCAGTAGGTAGTCAAGCATAGTGCGATGATGGTGGAGATTAGCTTCGACAGGGGGTGAGATTTTTCTTTTTCTTTTTCTTTCTTCTTTTCGTTAGACTAGCGGCCCCGTGCTCACAGCTTGAGCCTCATGACACTTTTCCTAGATGGATGACGTGCGTTGGTACTCGTGGTACCTTTGTGGAGACGATTGTGTTTGTTGCTGAGAAGAGGCTGTTTGACTGTTTGAAAGAAGGAAAGGGGAGGACAGACGGCAGAGTGTCGAGTCGAGTCGTTATCGTCGTTGTTTGATCCTTGTGCCTGCCTGTTTCCCCTGTTTCCCCTGTCACGCTCGGATGCTCGCGCACGGCGCAGCTGCACGTGCAGGGAGGAGGTCCGCAGATCGGACGAATGAAAACAAGGCCCGACTCAGGGTCCGTGTTGGGAAAGCAGGCATGCCATGCTCTCTCTCTCTCGCCCTCACCAAGAGACCAAGAGAAAGAAGGCTAACCAGTGTCTGTACCTAATAGTAAAGTTCGAGCCATTCATCATCGTCGGCTGGCTGGGGGGAGGGACGAGGAGGAGGAGGAGGAGGAGGAGGAGGAGGGGAGACGATATGATTTGGTGCTCACTCTTAGTACACTAGTACTGTACCTGTATCCGTACCTGCGTACCTGTGTAACGTAACATGCCGTACGGAGGCCAGCGTGACCGCTTACACTTGCCTGCGTCCAGTCCGTTTGTGTACCTACTAGTAGTTTGCCGAGCCAGGAACCTGGGTCGGTCATGCATGGATGCCATCTGCCGAGGCACTTACCTACCTACCTTAGCTACTGTATTAAATCTGCAAAGCACCTACTTACAGCACCTAGGTACTTGACTGGCTTACTTGATCAGGCTTAGACCATTGTCCGTGCTTGGATGAAGATACCAGGTACTATATACCTAGTCCCCCCCTCCGCTTGGGACAGGACGGGGAGCGCTCTTCCTTTCCGTCTGCACCTTTGGGATTGGTGGTGGTAAGGCAATGACGATGATGAGCATTTGCTAGGTTGGCCGAGCCGAGCATCCTGCGTTGCTTACATGTGAAGGCTGAACCCAAATTCCGACCAGCCCAAAGGCCCAAACCCAAGATGATGAAAAGTTGGGGTCGCAGGGTGCTCGGCGCTCGTTCCTCCCTTGGCCCGTCATCCAATCTCCCCATACAGGGGATGCTACTGTGTAGTGTTTTAGGTACCTACCCGTTAGACCCAGGGCATTGGGAGCCGGTAGTGAGGTGACCACCGTCTTGGAGTTTCGGCCGCCCTGCTGGCTAACTGACTGATTGACTGACTCACTGACTGACTGCCGCCCCGCCTGCACGCTTTTCAAGCCTTCCAAGCCCACCCCTTCCTCGGGATTTTTTCTTTTTTCTTTTTTCCTTTTCCTTCCACCGCGTCCATGTTACCGGGTGCCGACTAATTACTTGGCTGACCACTTATCGTCACCATCGTTTATTTTATTTGCTTCCTCCGACTTTCCGCCCCAGCACCGTTACGGCTTTCCAGGGTAGGAATCGACGTCCAAGTTGACCCAGACGTGCGTAGCTCATCTGTCGAGGCTCGACTCAAGTAACCCAGTGTTGCCCCCCTCCTGACAGGCCCTGTCGGGCATGCCTCGACCGGGATTTGATATGCCCATCTTGACTTGGGATGAGCCCCCTGTATTCTCGGTCCGACACCTTCAACAAGTCTAGCCTTCCTCGACGACCTTCACAACGATTTTGCTTCGCTCTCAGGCCCCGCGTCCTGCGTCAGACGATCCTCGACCAAGCTTGCCCAGCCACGACATCCTCTGCAACACATCACAGGGTTGGGTTGCTTGCTGACTTTGGCCATGCGCGTATCCGTCCACATCCCATACATACGAGACATGGCTCAGCCCCGAAATACGCCTTCTCCCACCATCCTTTGAATACGCGCCCCAAAAACGTGCTGCCAAAGACCCCTCTACACACATCTCTCGACGACTCATTCCTCGTGGCCCTCTCTCTCGCTCACCCTTCCTCAGCGGCTGTTGCGCACGCAGCGCAGAAAGGGTCGGCCGATCCCACTCGACTGCCCTAGTCTCGCCAACCCATCTAGCCTCACCTTCTCCTCCACGATCCCCAGAGAAAAGCCGGGCTGCGCTAGCTTACCACTAGTAGTGCCAGTCCTATGGTACGCATACTGCTTGGTATGACATTCGGCACCAGTACCGATTCCTTACCGCATCCTTCCTGCACCCAAGCCGCCTTGCATACATACACTGCGCCCGCCCGCCCGCTCGCCCGCCCGCCCACACTTCACGCGCTCAGTTCTTGTCGCCTTTGCCCAGATACAAATTCGTCGTCCAGTTTGAGAACCCAATCACCACAGCTACACCAAATACCGGCCCGCGTGGCCTTGGCAGCCCCTTCATCCAATCCTTAGCGCCGCTGTAGATGTCTTCATAATACGAGCCCGCTTCCCCCTCAACGAGCGTTCCCTCGTCCTTCCTCTTGCCCTCTCCTGGGGTATCAGGAACCATCAAGACCCCGTCACAATCTCCGCTGTTGCCAGGCACAAACATGTTCGACCACTACGCAATAGGAATGCAGCTGCGTTCGGGTGCCGACAGCACTAGCGACGAGCCCGATCTATCGCCGAGGCAACGCCCACGAGAAATACCTGAGCCGACTGAAGGAGTTGCATCTTCCTCGACTTGGACTCCGGCTTTGGATCACGACCTCTCAAATACACCACAACCAATCGACAGTCTCGCTCATGAACTCAGCAAGCAGACGTTGATTCCAGAAGCATGCCAACCGAACACGCATGTGGCGGCGACTGGAGCATGGCCTTTTATTGTTGCTGATTTGTCCATGGACCCTTTGGAGGTTGACGAGGATTGCAACATGAACCTCGCGGTAGACGATACCAAGGAACACCAACCCGTCGCCGATTGGAAGAGAGCACGACGTCAGCGCTACAGCCGATTCGTCAACAACCCGAACAACGCCCTCGCCATAGAGACTCGCGTCAGGGACATGATATCACAAGAGTCCCAGTGCAACGTTCATTCAGCCATCTCTCTTGCGTCTTTGCCGTCGACTGTGCCTACATTTCCGCACCTGCCTAAGATAAGGGCGGACGGCTTTCCCGAGATCGACTCATTCGCGAGTTGTCCAGAAGTAGACGACAGCTTCTTGGACGAGAGGGAAGAGTTTCTTCTCATACAAGGATCCTTGGCTGCCGACAGAGAAAGGCTGATGAGCAGCACGCCTGATGCTATACGGAAGTTCGGGCCTCTGAGATTTAGGGGCTCGGCCGAAACGGCTCTTCGGTGTCAAAATGTCGTCAGACAAAGGCCCAGGATGCGACGACGGAAACGGCCTGGACCGAGTTTGGAGCCCCGACCGACACAGAAGGCCTGAAGAGTTTGAATGGCGACGATGAGTTCTCGCATAACATATCACAGCTTTGCTGTCTAAGCGTTTGGGGGGGTGGTGTCATTGCAGCGATATACCCATTGGGCCGGAGCACATAATGACCGTCTTTTGGCAACGGCGTTGATACCAAAGACGGTATGCGGTTTGATATTTCAATATCTCAACACTATCTTTACAGTAGAAGCCCAAAGAGAGGGCTTGGGATCAAAAAGGACTTCCATGCATAGGAAGTCCAGCGTTTTGCTCATGCCCGGCGTGGCACGGGGAGGCTCTGGCGTCCTGCATTTTTTTTCTTACCCTGCGACAGGTCGCTTCATTTGTCTTTACCTTGTTCATATTTTTTATCATACCGAACCCTATTGTCGGAACCACCATCAGCAATCGGGGGCATGGACGGGCGGAGCGTGTCGCCGAGTGAGTCACGGCGGAAGCCCCGGTTCCACGGCCGGGTGTTGGCACCATAGCCTTCGGGGCTGCAGAAGAGAGGCGTCAATAATGTATACTCGTGGCCGAGGAAGACAGACGCCTTTCAGCGGGGCGCATAATCTCCCCATCTTCCTTCAGACCATTGATGAGGCGGAATGACGGGGGTGATTTAGAGACGTGTCGAAATTCGATTATCTTATCCAGGCCTTCCGCGCTGGGAAGTGTCTCACGTATTCAACTTTGATCGTTTCCAACTTGAGCCTTACTGATAACCAAGACCAAGATGATGCAGCACATGCATGTTTTCAGAATCATCGTTCTTGCGGGTGGTTGGGGGACCCGCGTACAACGCAACGAATGTTTCTTGCGAGCGAGCGGCACCGGTAGACTGGGATCCATTATGGCCAAAGCGGGCTTTCGAGGGGGTGGGAGGGCTGTTCATTCACACAAGCAATACAATTGATAGCAACTCCATTCAGGATCAAGCGACCTGGGTGTCATCCATACCGCTATCACGCTCACTGGCCCATTTCGGCCCCCTCCTCTCGCAAGTGCCATGAGGGGAGGGAAAAGCTACCGAGGAATTCCAGCTGTCACCTAGCGAACGCGTGCGCCACGCTTGCACCATCTCACACGGCACAATCCATCCTTCTCCGGCCCATCGATTGGACAGGGAACTCACAATTAATGAAGAAGAATAATAAGAAGAAGAAGGAGGAGAAGGGGGGGGAAAAAAAAGGCCGGACGCCAAATTAGACTTTGGGGCGGCAACCTTCTCTGGGCATGGTAAGAAAAAAAGAAGAAAAAAAAAAGGAAAAGAAACAGGGCACATGCAGTAGCGTCTCTTCCAGGCACTGCCTCACCACCAGAGGTGACCTGTCGCGGCAGCTGGGGTCGAGTTGGGTTGGGCTGGTTTGACCTTCGGCTGCAGGGAGATGGCACGCCAGAGCCGGGCCGACAGAGAGAGAGAGAGAGAGAGAGAGAGAGAGAGAGAGAGAGAGAGAGAGAGAGAGAGAGAGCCAGTAATAGCTAAAGTCTGGGCCAGTTGGCGTCGTTCATTGCAGTTTGGCAGCGCCATGGTTATGAGCCGGCCGTGGCCGTGCCCTTAGTTTCTCGAAATATCTCCGTTCCCTTGTTTGTCGCTGCTTCACTCCAACCAACGTACCCATTTCTATTTTCACAATGGTACACCTCCCCCCCTCCAAGTGGAGCGGATGTGGAAGGGATGGAGAAGCGGAAGGCCAGGCCTCGACAGGCCCCTACTTTCGGGGCTTATTGGCCAGGCTCGTGATGACATATATGCTCTGCCTGTGGCGTTAACCAACCCGACGATATCCACAACAGCGCATGAGGGAGGAAGCCAGCAGAAAGTGATATCAAGGTGCGTTCGACTCGGTCAATTCAAGCGCTTTGGCGGGCAGTGCAAATCCGCCCCAAGTGGTCGTGGGAGGTGGACTGCAGGCGAGGAGGTATGGCATCTCTTTGTTGTTCGTGGCAGGCAGCCCTTGGCGAGAGGTGACAGGAGGGAGGGATTGTTTCCCGGGGGTTTTCTTCTCTTGTTCAACGACGTTACCGTGAAAGGAACGGGACTCTCGGGATTCTTTGACGCCGCCGTCTCTCTCTGCCTTCTCTACCCCGGTTCTACCAGGCACAGCATGGGAGCCGGCCGCAGTGACTGGAATGCGGGCATGCTGCTGGGTCACTAGACAACGTTGCTTGCATTCTTTTGGCCATTCAGGCACAGGCCGTATCCCTCGCCGAAAGCACGGTGGTCTCTGTGCTCCCAATTCCAGTGTTGCCCGTCTCCGTGCTGCTTCCATTTCTTGTGCAATAGTTGCCGTGGCAGGATCAGAGACACGAAGCTGGGCGGTATTTGTTGACTCTGGCCCCTCCCCCTTCCACCTGATGCGGGCTTGCAACCATCGACGGCTTTCTTTTCCGTACAAGAATCCCATTCTTCGATGATTATACCCCAGTTCTGTAGCCAACCTCCTTCTCTCACTCCTTTCTACACCTTTTGGCTGAAAACGAACATTGCAACTTTTCCCCCCTTTGCTCGTTTCATCCACCCACTTGTTGCAACTCTCGCAGACCTCGCAACATAGCCGCTCGATAGACTCTGGACCCTCCCCGTTGACCCCAGCCTCCGCTTCTGCTACCGTTCCTGGCCCCGGCCCTGGCCTTCGGTCGTTTGCGGAACCCAGGGACTGATAGACGGAGAGACGCCGCGACAGAGACACAGGAGAGCATGACAGTGGCCGGCCCCCATTGGACGACGAGCCCCGGTGCGAGTGTCAGTCTCAGCTCACACCCGACGGACTACAGCGACATGACCTACTCGGAGGTCCAGTTTTCGGTGGACTCGACGGACGAGGACAAAGGCGGAAGAGGGGGGCAGTCTCACCTGTCATGGGGAGAGGCGACAGAAAGGATGAGCGGGGGAGGGCCGAGCTTGGGTGCGTCCCATAACGACGCGCTCCTCTTCGAGGAATTCGTCGACCTCGACAGACTTTCGACCGCAGGGGGTGACGAGGTCCCTCCGTCTTCCCTACCCGACTCGTTCTTCTTCAATGTCCCGCTTCCCGCCCATGGTACCGCATCCACGACAGGTGTATCGGACGATCTGGACGACCTACTGAGTTGCCACTCGCAGCCGCTCGTGGAAGCTAGGACTAGCGCGGCAGCAGGTCCCGCTGCCACATTAGTGTCATCGTCAGCAGCCGCTAGAGTAGCGGCGGTCACCACAGACGCCGTGGCATCGCCTGCTGTGGGCGTCCCCGGGCCCCAGTCTTCGTGGTTGATCGACCGCAGGCAAGGACAAAGGAAGGCCTCGACCTATCCGGACACAGCTCACACTGGCGGGTCCGAGTTGATCTCTGACTCTGAGCTCCTCCGCCTGGAAGGCATATCGTTGAAAGCGTCGCCATCTCGCGCTCCATCTGTCGTCGTTTCCCATCCTCCTACTCCTCTTCCTCAAGCTCCGTCCGCTACCAGCAGCAGCAGCACCACCACCACCACCACCACCAACAACAACAACAACCTTCACGTCGCCGGCAGCAGCAGCAACAACAAAAACAACGACAACCATAGCAGCAGCGGCAGCACTACTACCACCGCCGCCGCCATTCACACAAACAACGGTGGTCGTAAGCCGAGCAACTTCTTCAAAGTCGTCGCATCCAAACTGCAGCAGAAAGCTGCCTCCGTACGCCATAAACAGCCCAACATGTCTTCCGTCGCCCTCGACAGTAGGGGCCCCCTCTCGCCCAACGTCTCGCCCCGCAAGCCCTTCAAGCTCCGCCCCGAACAGCTCGGTCTTGGCGGACCCCCGTCGGCAAGACTTCCTCTCTCTCCTCCCAACAGTGCCACCATCCCCCAGGACCTGCCTTCCACATCATCGACCGGACCCAACGGCATGCCCTTTTGCGGTGGTTACGTTGAGGACCCCTTCTTCGACGCCGGCGTCGCCGGAGGCCATGTACCAATGTTCCGCCGCAGCGACCCTGCCACACCCATGGACACGCCCGTTCTTGATGACAAGAGCGGCATGTTCTATCACCACCACCAGATGAGCTCCGGCAACGTTGCCAACTCCAGCAAGGCCACTTGGCCCATGGCCACGACGACAACTCCCCAGACCGATACCCACGTCGCCTGGTCCAACGCCTATGCCAGCGACGGACTCGACAACCAGTGGTGGGATGGGGGCCACATGGACTTGTCATCCAACGCACAGTTCCAAGCACAGAACGCCCGCAACGCCACGTTCAACCTCGCCATGCAGACACAACACAACGATCTGGCATACGAGTACAACAACATGGCCACCGGTCACGAGATGTCCGGACTCATGATCCACATGCCTCAACCCCGGACCGCGTCGTCACCAGTCATACACTACCAACCCCAGCAGCCCCAACAACAACAACAACAACAACAACAACAACAACAACAACAACAGCAGCAGCAGCAGCAGCAACAACTCCTGCACCACCAGCAACAACCTCAACAGATGACTGAACGCCGGCCCCGCATGCCTCGTGCTCCCTCAGCCGGCGCCCGGCACATGTGCCTGTCGACGCCGATGCGCAAGACGCGCAACCCGAGCCGCACACGCCAACCCAGCCGCGACTCGTCAACGTCACCCACCCCCACGAACCGTTCTCGCCACAGCAGCGGTGGTTCGCTCTCCAGTATAGGAGGAGGGGCGGCGTTGAGTGCGAGTGTCAAGAAGCGTCGGTCGTGGTCGAGGCGCGAGAGCATGCGCACGCCTTCCATCGGAAGCGGCCTCGGCGGTGCGCCGGAGGGCGTCGGTTTCGTCAACTTCACGCCCAGCGACAAGAACATCCTAATGACGGGCGTGGCTCCCAGCGGGAGCTCCAAAACAAAGGCCCGCCGCGAAAAGGAGGCGATGGAGAAGCGCCGGAGGTTAAGCGAGGCGGCCATCAAGGCGGTCAAGGCCGCAGGTGGGGACGTGGACAAGTTGGTCGAAGAAGGGTTTGTCTTTTGAGATGGCTCGTGTATTTTTTTTCTTTCTTCTTCTTTTTCTTCTTTTTTTCTGCCTCGTTGCGGGGGGAGGTTTCTGGACTGGCAGCAACACGGGCAATGAGAGCGCTTTGGGAAGTTTCGCTTCGGCCAGGACAGGCTCGGGGGCCCAGGAAGTATCTGGCGTTCGTGACGGGATCACACATTTACGCGAAGGATCCGCGACTTTCCTTGATATCCTTTTCTCTTCCCCTCTACTACTACAGACCGGCATGGGGAGCGCAAGCCCCAAATGACGTCTCGGCGGGCTCATCTATAATGGCCGCTTTACTTTCTTCACAAGGCCCTCACCCCTAAAAAAAAAAAAACACAGTACAGTACCTATTAACTAGTTCATCCCGGTTTCCTATGTCGGAGCAACCCCAAATCACAGGCTGGAACCCAGGGTACGAGATATGGAGGGGAATGGACATCCTAGCAATAGCAGAACCAATATCAAAATAACAATAATCAAGCAAATCTCTCAGAAGACCCCCTCTTCCTCTTGCCTACTCTTTACCCAATGCTTATTTTCTTTTTCTTCTTCTTTTGTGGGACCGGTGGGTTTGACGTGATGGCCAGTGACTCTCTCTCTCTTCTCACGTTGTAAGGAATCGTGCTTGAGTTGCGATTCGCTCCCTGCTCCACACCGAGCAGCAACAGCAACGGCAATGACAACAACAACAACATCATCATCGTCATGATCATCATCCAGTCAGCGACACCAGGCCATGCAAGGGCCCGGCGCATTGTGGCCGCCCAGCGAGTCGACGCCTCGCGCGGCCCCTGCCAGATACCAGCCCAGAGGGTCGGGGCCGCCTCTCGCCGTGGGCCATGGTTGCCGCTACGTGCGTCCATCGTGCGAACCAGCCGTTGGCCGATCTAGACCGGACAGAGCGCCTCCCCCAAGGCCAAAGGGATCGGGGAAGAAGGCGAGGAGTGGAGCAGCCCTTCCCCCTCTCTGCCTTTCCTTTTTTTCCCCTCGGGCTAAGGTAGTCTTGTCATGTCTGTGCGATACCGCCCTTATTCGAGCTTCGCCTGTCTGCCACTCGATGGGCGAACTAGTCAGACTGCCTGCCAGAAGTAATCGAGGGGGGTGGAAGCGGAGGAAGAGGAGGACGAGGAAGGAAGGAGGCGGGCGAAGACGACGCTCTCGGGAGTCAACACAGACCATCCATCATCCGACAAAGATTGGGGCCCCGGAAGGGAGCGTAACTGCCGAAACCTCTTCGAGGCCCAGACCCAGGAGCGCGGCTTGAGGCTTGTGAAGGCATTGCAAGGCGTCCAGGGCTGAATAATAACACCAAAAATGGGACTTGGGGGGAGAGGGGTGGACTGGAGGGGGGAGTGGTGGGAAGGGAAGAGGAGGGGGTATGGGGTGGGATGGCCTTTACTGGTTCTGCAATGTTTGTAATTCAGCATGGCCGCAAACAGATGGCCTTTACCCCCCCGACCCTCGTCCTAAGTAATCCCCATGATCTCGGCCAGAAACTCAGCCTCTCCCCAAGATTGACCGCTAAGCCTTACATCGCTCTCTCACCCGCCATCCGCACTCTACGACGCCTCCCTCGCGCTCTTCGCCATCAGGTGGAGGGAGGGGGGAGTCCATCTCGAATCCAAAGATGGAGCAGAGGAGAGAATGAGGTTGCCTCAATTTCACCTCGCTTGCAAGGCCAGAAGGGAAACCAGACAGCCACTAGCCAGACTGTCCGTCGTCCGCCAGTCTGTCAGTCCAGTCCACCAACTTGCCGACCTGCCTGCCTGTCTGTCCGGCCACTTGGTGGGACTAGTGCAAGATCCCCGTTGCAGAATCAATCTTATAGTGGGTAGGTAGCCCATCGGTGTCTACCCCGGCCATCTGGTCCATGACGCCAAACCCGAAACTGACAGGTGCCAGGACAGGTCTTGGCGTAAGAATGTCTCAGTAGGGCAGCTCACATACCCCCCCCCCCCCACCCCTCCTTCCTGTCTCTCTATCTTACGCTCTCTTGTCTCCTCCTTCCATCAGGATCTCGCCTGTTCGATCCGTCCCATACTCGCAAAAACCCCCCGAATTGTACAAGCTCGACGATGTGTCTAGAGTCCTACCCTTTTCCGGAAACGTTAGTCCGAGTTATCGTACACGGCCCTACCTACTCATCTACTGCATCTCAACCCCGCCAACACCCCCCCCCCCCCCCTCATTCAACGCTCGTTACTCAACCCGAATGCAGGTACGGCGATACACCACCCCCTCATGTTTGGACCATTTCCCGCGACAACTACTCGGACCTGCATGAGCCTGGCCTCGCATAACCGCGAAGTGGGGATCACCGATGCGTTTGCCCTGCCGCTGCCGCCTGCCGAGTGTACTGAGCCCTTAGCCGGAACCAGACAGCGGAGGAGCCCTGTTTCGCGATGACCGACGTCAAATCACCACGGCGCGCAACAGGCCCAACCTCTTGGCCATTGTGAACCCTGTCTCAGGCGCGGCATCCGAGGCATCGAGGCCCTTTCCTGAGAGACACGAAGCTCTGGTCAGCGCGTCCTCTAAATCGGCCTTGCGAATCTGTCAGGGCCTTGCGCCTCAGCCCGGGCGCCCGAGTAAGAGAGCAAGACGAGCGCTGACAAGAGGATGGAGGACGCCAAAGGAGCCGCGCAATGCCCAGACCATTGGCCCCAGCGTGCCGGGCCACGTTCCGTTGACCGTAGTCTCAACCACATACATTGGCCAGCCCAGGCAGAGATGTGCAGCCAGCGTGACATACGCCATCCTCATGAAGCAATATACGCCCTTCATATCGTCACAAGTCCTTCTAGGGAAGATGGATAAGGCAGGAATGGCCATCGATCCCCCCGCTTCCACAGTCTCGGTTCTTCCCGAAAAGTCCCCCCGGTCTGTGATGATCGCCGTCATTCATTATCTTCATTTTGGCATTGCTCGACCGTGCATAATGGTCAAACATGATCAACATCCAACAAACATCACGATATCCGAGTTGTCTGCCAGTCAGTCGCCCACCTCTCGGCCGATGCAGAAATTCTGCACCCAAGGTCCATAAATTGTCTCACCGTTGGGCCCGATATGGTCAAGTGCCACCATACCTCGTTCCTTGGCCTGTCGCATTTTCCCAAAAACAGCTTTGGTTGACTGGCTGACTGACCACCTTCAGCACAACTTCAACTGCAAGATCCAGAGAGGATCGGTGGGAGCTTCCCTATCGCGTCCCAATCCGGACGGGACCAAACTCTCCATCTCACCGTTCCTCGCTCAGCCCAATGTGTCTCACACCGGGACCCTCGTCTCCGCGTTGCTGCTCTACATAACCCACCCATCCAGTCGACAATGTTCAGGGCAGGCAAACTCCGCGGCAGCTGTCAGTCCAGGCTACCTACGCTAGTTTGGCTCATGGCAGCCATTCTATATTCGGAAGAACGCCCGTGTTCGTCCTCAGCCCCCGCCGTCATGACAGCTGCTGGCTTGCATCGGGGAGCCAGGATGAAGAGGGTAACACATAGCTCACCTCGTACGCTATTCCCTTTATTCACCTTGACCCCGACTGAGGCGTCCGCCAAGCACACGAGCCACACTTTGTTCTCCAACTTGCCTCACTGACAAATCGGTCAAGTGTAGAATCAGTCTGACATATGTATGCAACATCGTTGTGCGATGCCTTACGGCTAGACCAGACCTCGATATTACCGTTCTTCTCCGATCAGAAAGTCCGTGACACCCACGGATCTCAGGCCGTGGACCTGCCGTCAAGCGGGGTCCACCGCCAGGTGGTTCTTGTCCTTGGGCCGCCCGCCTTCCTGGTGGTTCCAGCCAGCAGCTAGGAAACAGTATGGAGGTCCTCCAGGGAAAAGAGACCAAACAACGAAGGCCTGTGGATACGGTGCTCGTGCTAGCCAGTGGCCACCAGGAGGAGGAGCTACCAAGGACCTACCCTGACCAACCTGGATAACCCGAGATACCTACATCGGGCCCCTCCGAGTAGCACCCACAAACTGTTTAGCTAACCAAACCCACAGCGCCCGTCAACCGACACAGTCTCGAATCCAATCCGAAGCCGGCTTTTGTAACAATCAGCTCATATCAGACAGTCGGCGAAGCGAGGTGATCAACCGCGTCTTGTCCCGATGCAAGGGCGTATTGAGCAGGAACACCAAGTAGCACTGATGAGCAGTACTATCATCATCTCTCGAACTGCCGAGACGCGCCACGATTGTGCCATAAAACACTCGCTGTCAAGGTTCTCCAAAGGGGACAGCATCAGCTCCCAAAACGTCAAAAGGAAGCGAACCTGCATAAGCCGCGTCCCAGTTTCTCGACCATATTCCCTAGTCATGCACGTGAAGCCCCGGAACGCATCCACAAAGTCGGACGGCAAACCACCGCGCCACAAGTCTTGCCTTGCAAGACGACCACGCCGTATCTGAGGCAGGCCCAGCCGTCATACCTATCATCTCCCCACCACCGGCCGCGCAACGCTTGCCAATATTCCGCCTTATACCCCATCTTTGGAAATAAGCTCATGGACGCAGACTTCTGGGCGTCCTCCAGCTGTGGGGAACCTTTCCGCCATTCTTGCCCTTCTTCAAGGTGCTCGCTCTCCCACACCCTCCCGCCTGTTGCTTCCAGGTTGGAAATAGCGCCGCCACGTTCCGTATACTTTTCCATGCCTCTCAAGCATAGTTCTCGAGTGCCAAGAGATGCTTGCGCGGCTCGGGAAGCTATTTCCTTCTCAACGTCGTAATGCCAAGATGCAACGACGATGGACTGTTTCTTCCGTCCTGCATCATCCGACGGCCGAACCTGGACTCCGTGAGGTCAGGATGACCCGAAGCCACTGGAGGTCATGATGGAGAAAATCCAACGATCATTCGTCCGCTTCATCACGTACCGCTCGCTTTCCATCTCTATCGCCCCTCCCTCCCCCTCTCTTCTCTCTTTCCTTTCCTTCAGCCTCTTGCACATCAGAACAGCCATCAGTCAGCCGCTCTCCTATCCATCACTGATCAATGACCGTTACACCGACAAAGAAGAGGCGGCCATCTTCAGGTCCGTATTAGCTCGGCAGTATGTCTTACCCGCCGATAGGCGACCTCCGGGGCCTGCTCCGCCCTGCTCCATCCCACCGACCCTCTCTCCTTCTCCTCCCTCATCCCTCTTGCCTCCCCACCACACACCATTCCACACCACCTCACCGTGACAAATGCTCTCCACCTCCTCATTCCGGACCGAATACCACGCCTCCGGCCCTCCGTTACGGACGTACCATCCGCCGTCAAGTCCCTGTCCCTGTTCCGTCCAGGGACCGTCCAGAGTCGCCGCCTATTTAACTTTCCTCGCCGGCTGGATTCCGACCTCGCCTAGACCGACCGAGGGAGGCTCCCCTGGCGTCCTTTCACCACTTATTTCGACCTGGTGGGGATAAGAAGCACCCAATGACGATGGAGCCAAACCTCTGCCCAGCCGGTTCTCGCCGGGATAGGATTGTTGGAGCAGCCGACATTAAGGTTCAGGTTCAAGGCAGCAGTCCACCCCTCTCTCTCTCTCTCTCTCTCTCTCTCTCTCTCTTACCCGTCACGCCAGCCTTGTGGGGATGCCTCCTGCCGCCAGCCAGACGAGGGGGCTAGCTGCTGCTCTGTGCACTCCGCAACGGCCGAGAAGGACAAAGAGCCTCTTTCCCTTTGGCTGGCTCCCTTTTGTCCCTCTCGGCCGCTCATGTGTGACTCTCTGGCAAGTGCAGGGAGTGGCTGTCAACAAACGAGTCAGACTCTCACCTGCTGTTGTTGCTTCTGCCGCTGCTTTCTGCCTCCTCTCAGCGGTTGTCATAAATCACCCTCCGCAGCGGCCGGGGACAATGCCGCAGCAAACCGAGTAGCTGCGCCCCTGCCTAACTGCTCACTGCTAGTCAAAGGCAGGGAAGTGTTTGTCAGACGATATGGGCTTTAGCTTTGACTGACCCCATCCATTCCTTGCACTGCAACGGACCAAGACTTCCTTTGTCCGCTCAGATCCTTCTTTCCCCCCCATCTTGCTAAGCCTAGATAGCATGCCAGTTGCAGGGAAAGGAAGAGGAGAGGGTTGGGTTCCCTTCTTGCAAAGACCGACCCTGTGCCTGTCTTGACTGATTTGTCCTGTGTGACTGTTTTGGCTCGGGGCAAAACAAAGCATCTTTTGATAACAGAGTTCATTAACTATTTTTGTGTGGCTTTTTTTTCCGTTTTTCTTTTTCTCTTCTCATTGTCAAGGGACATTTGGGAGATGCATACATGTACCATGCACATCTTCCCCCTCCTCAGATACCGCACTGAGTGTGCCCTTTTGAACCCCTTGTTCCGTCCCATCCTATTCCCCCAATCCAATTTCATGCTGCCGCCGCTGCTGTGGTGATAAGATTCCTTTCTCAACCGACTGCAACATATCTACAAAGTGAGAATCCTTATACAGCGCAGCAACCGTCTTGGTCGGCGTGTCCGGCAGCCCCATATAAACAACAATCAACGCCATCATCTCGGGACGCCATCCTCAAGTGTCATAGACAAGAGTGTAAATGGAGCGGAATGTTGACATAAGGAAAAGAAGAAGGAAAAAAGTCACCATGCCGTCCGTGGTGTGATGCAATGCTTTGTCATAACTCAATGTAAAGTCCGCCCCCTCTCTTTTCCGCACGCCCGTTCAGTTCTTGCTGGAATAAGCTGGGCCAATTTCATGTATGCAGACCTCTTGTGAACCTGAGGGCAACAAGAGAGTTGGAAAACAGCAAAGCTGCCTTAGCAAATGCGTGCTGTGTAGTGACAAGTCCGTGTCTGGGCCATGCGGCATCGTCCGCGAAAACGGTTCATCATCATGCAAAGTCATATCTAGTGCTCATAACCGGCACCTCGCTGCCAAGGGCTGTCGGAGAGTTAGTTGCCGACACATTTCCATTCTCATTTCAGTGGCTCTTACCTGACGTTGTTTTGTGACCTCAACTGTCCAGGGCTGGAGTTGTTTTGTTGCCTGTGCTGGTTGGGGTTACCGTTGGCAGAGCCATTGTATGGACTCGGCGCCCTCATGGGGGCCTGTCCATAAGGGTGGCGGTTATCAGCTGGGAACAGAGGGGTCGAGGGGTCCACTGGAGAGTGAACGCCCTGTCCGTTCGGGCCAGGTCGGTGCATAGATTGTTGAGACTGAGCTGCTGATTGAGCGGTCGACTGCGGCACAGGGGCACCCGACGCATCAACGCGGCGACGCATAGATTCCGAAGAAATCGAGTCGTTGTCGTCGTCAAGATCGAGTCCCTTGTTGTAGTGGGCCTTGTCGCCTCGGGCGGTGGCAGCCAGGGCATCCAGCTCGGTAGTCGTGTTCAGCTGAGTCTGCGACTTCATGAAGGAGGCGCGGTCATCGGCCATGTACTGGTAGCGAGCATCCGGGTTCTTGCGGAAGTAGATCAATGTGCTGCTGACAATAACAAGCAGCAAGAGAATCAGGGCGAAGGCCGCGTTGGCGATGAAGAGCACCACTCCGACGATGCCGTTGACCAAAGCGGGCGCGCCGAAGACGTCCGAGAAGATGAGCAGGAAGATGGAGTTGAGGAAGTTCATGACACAGATGGCAATGTTGAACGTGTTGGTGCTCTTGTCCATCCAGGGGCGAAGGACACTGGCAGCGATGAGAGCCGCCGCCTCGATGATGACAAAAGCAATGGCTTGGATAGTTCCGCTGCGCTGGGCAAAGGCAACGAACATGCCCTTGACGACCGTGTAGCCAAGCATGGGCACAATGAAGTAGTAAGCCGAGGCGCGGAACTGGACGTAGAGGAAGCCCCACTTGTTCAGGGCCTGAGGGTCTGAGAAAAGGATGTAGGCAGGGTTGCGGTGCATATCGACGGAGCGGCGGGCGATACGGATGACCTTGAAAGAGGCCCAGCCGAGGGTGATGGCCATGCCGAAGAGGAAGAAGACGGCGAGAACAACTTCAGCGGCAGAGTCGACCTGGGTGAACTCCCAAAGGCAGAGAATCGTCATTTGAGGGAAACCGATCAAAGTCATGCGGAAAAGGATGCCCTTGAGAACGGTGAACCAGCCGTTGCGGAATTCGAGGAACTTCTCACTCTTCATCCACTTTTGGCGGACAGCCAACTCGCAGACTCCCTTGAAGGCGGCGACACCAAGAACGGTAAAGATGACGAAGACGCAGAAGAAGGACAAGCCAGTCATGAAGAGGTTGGTGGACTCGATCTTGGCGCGGAAGGCGACTCGCTGAATGCCGAAGACAATGAAGCTGCCGGAAGACAGCTGGATGTTGGCTCTCTTGGCAACGATGGAAGCACCGGCTTCAATGCCGCGCCTGGCCATCCTGGCAGCGGAGAGGGCCCAGTCGAGCGAGCGTTTCTCGACCTGAACGGAGGTGGTCGTCAAAGAGTTGAGGAGAGTAGACGGTGTTCCACCCGTGGCTCGCTGGTACCAGGTAAAGATATCCTGCATGAACTGGATGCGAATGATTCCCATGGACCAAACGAAGTCCTGGGTCCACGACTGGACAATGGGGGGCAGATGAACACCGGTAAGACCCACAATGGCCTGAGACTGGAAGTAGCCGAAGAGGGACAGTGTGTTGGCAGCAACGTGGGCGGCGGTGTTAGTGTGACCGAGGCCCGAAATAACAGCGGACGATATCAAACCCAAGCCGGCGATGATGGCGGTGGCCCACTTGACTCCAATCAAATCGACCGTCTTTCCGTTTGAAATGTCAGCCTCGACACAAGCGACACTCTGGTCGGTATCGGTCAAGTTGACGAAGACACGGACAGTGGCGTCGAGATCGGGAATGTTGTAGGCAATTCCAGGAATCTGGCTAACGGCCTCCTCGCCAACGGGAAGGTTGAAGTTCATGGTGATCTTTCCGGCAGTCATGGGGCACAGACCGGCGAGGTTGATGCTGCAAGGGTCAACAGTGCGCCTCAGGAATTCATAACCGTAGGCCGAGATGGAGACGTCGAAGACGATGCTGCCCTGGACGGAGGAGACGGCGACAATGTTGATGGCGGCACTGCCGTTGGCGGGGGTGAAGATAACGTTGAACAGACTGGCCGTGAAACTGGAATCATCCTGGCACGTATTGAGTGAGTTCGACTGCAGCAACTGCTCGGCGGCCATGACAGGAGTGGTAAGGTAGGCGGCGAGAGAGCCAAGCAAAAGCAGCGGCTTTGCGAGTGACAACCGCATGGTGGGCGATCGATCGGTCGTCGTTGGCGTCCGAGTGAGGTTGGAGTGAGTGGTCCGATCGACGGCGATTGGGGGTCGTCGGAATTGGATGGTGGGAAGCGTACAGTCCGGGGATGAAGTTCGAAGCCGTCTAGGTCGAGATAGTCATATGGTCCGAAGTCGTTCCAGACGGAGGAGATGTTCGTGGCAGGAGAAGAAGGAGAAGGAGAAGGCGAAGAAGAGCTGAGCCGATAGTGAAGGGGCTGTTGATGTGGTCGAGCGACTAGTCTCTCTAGTGACGATAGGATGCAAGGAGGTGGCGTTTTTTCGTGGCAGGGGAAGGAGTTGTTGCTAGCGAGGGTTATCTGCCAACGATTCTCGAGGTGCCAGCCACAGAAGCAGAAGACGAAGCGAACGGTCGAGGATTTGGGGAAGGCGTCCCTCTCAAAGGCGCCGATGACAAGCGTGGATTCGTATCGTCGTCGAGGGTCTCGGTCGGTCGGTTCGTTGCAGCGTTGTCCAAGGCGGGGTTGTAATGGTGGTGGTGGTCGAAGAGGGAAGGCGGGTGTAGTGGGTTTTGTTGGTTTTGTTGTTTTATTGCAGGAGGAGTACGGTAATAGCAGCCAAAGGAAATGAGAAATGGAAGGGAGGGAAAGCGAAGGAGCGGATCGCCAAGCAAATTGGTGCACGGGGAAGGAAGAGTGATGAAAGGAGAGGTCTGGTCGGGCCAAGTCCAGTCGATGGGGGGTGGTTGGATGGATGGATGACTTGCTGCAAGGTGCTGGTCCGGATTCCAGGGAAAACTGGGCAAGGGCCCAAAATACGGGGGGGAAGAGATGGAAGGGAAGGGATGGTGGCCTTCTGTGTGTGCAGTTGACTGGTGTGTGAGCGGTGGATCATGAACCTTGGAGAGGAACAGTCCAAAGACAGGGGGTGACGACGGCACGCCGGGAATTCGTACGGGGTGGTGCCGGCCAAGTCGTGGGCTGCGTAAGGGTTAATTTCCTCTGGGGCGGCAGGGCGGATCGCGGATGCGTGGATGCGCGGACGGGATGGGATTAGGGGTCGCTATTTAGCGCTATTTTTGAAAAAAGCAGTGCTTTGCTGGTTAGCTGAAAAAAGCGGCTAATAGCAAGCAAGCAGGACTATTGGTTCTTCTGGGCCCACTTTTAGGCTTAATCAGGTAAGGCTTCCTCTTACCTACCCTTTTTTTTACTATAGGTAATAATAATAGTATAACTTCTACCTTCTAATTACTTTTTAGCTACTTTTTTACCTATTAATAACTACTTTTTTTACTTATTAATAACTACTTTTTTTACTTTTTAATAACCTTTTTTTTACTTATTAATAACCTCTTTTTTACTATTTATTATAATACTTTTATATAGCTTTAAAAAAGCTATTATTAACTATTACTTTAAGCCTTTTATTAACTTATAGTAATTAAATATAAAATACCTAAAAGTCTAGTATTACTACTACTTATAGCATATTACTAGAGATATTATTTACTAATATTACTACCTTAATTATAATTATATTAATTATTAGTAAAAATAGATAAACTTAGTATTACTATTATTTATTACTATTAAGGTTTATAATATTAGCTTTAAAACTTAGATAGAGAAAGCTAAATATAAGGCTACTATAATAGTCTTTACTAATAATCTCTTATTTAATTACTTTAATAACTTATATTAATAAGCTTTTATATTCTTCTTCTATTCTAATTAGTAGCTACTCTTAACTATTACTCTTTATAGTTAGTTATTATTACTTATATATAACTATACTCTTAACTAAGTAAAAGCTATCTTAGCTAAGTAAGAGTATCTTAATATTACTTTTAATATGTTAGATATAATAGTTAGTAACTAGGTTATTAACTTTATAGTAATTATACCTAATAATATTATATTTTACTGGAAAACTTAAATAACTATTAATAGAAGCTATAATACCTAATAAATAATTAGAGAGATCCTTTTTATTTTTAAGAATATTATAAGTATTAATAGTATTTCTTATTTTTATTAAATTAATTACCTTATTACTAATATATACTTTATAATAAAAGCTTACTATATATTATTATATACCTAACCTAGGCTTAAAGCTTATTTTATAGTATTTTATAATTTTTATAGCTTTAACCTTCTTATTGGTAATATTATTAAGGTCTTATAATAATCTATTATTATTTAATAGATTAGTAAAATTATTATCTTTTTCTATAACTCCAAGTTATAATTAGCTTACCTTTAGCTAGAGTAAACTAAATAATATAGTAGCTTATATACTCTCTTAACTTTCTATCTTATATAATAATCTAATTAGTATAATTACCTTTAATTAGTATTTTATTTTAAAGCTATTTTATTAGCTTTTATCTATTTACCCAGTATTATTACTATTAAATCCTTATTTATAAGAAATAGTAATAACAATATCTTATAAGTCTTTATTAATACTATTAATAATAATTAGTTTTAAATAGATTATAATACTCTTTACTAGATACTTAAGCCTATTACTAAAGCTATTTATGCTTCTAAAGTAAATTATTCTTATATAAACTATATTATCATTTAATAAAAAAAGTATTAAAACTAGCTAGTAAGTAAAAGTAATAACTAATTAATACTTATATATTAACTAACTAAAAGTTATAAGTCTTTTATAGTAATAAATAGATAACTAGATATATTTAATTAATACTATTACTTAGATACTTATACTCTTATTCTCTTATTAATCTCTTTTACTAGCTTAATTCTTATTTATCTAAGACTTCTTTAAGAGGTACTCTTATATACCTAAGTAAAGCTAGTAATTACTTCTTAAGTTTTTTAAATTTTACTAGAAAAGAGATATATATAACATATTAAGCTTACTATAAAATTCTATTCTTTATATAATAATAGTATAAGATATTATATAGTTACTTAATAATAATTTACTAGCCTCTTTTACTAGATATATACTAAGCTATATTATTATATTAATACTATTTAAGAAATCTTTTTTAGCTTTTAATTATATTTATAATACTACTTACAACTACTTTTAGCTATATATAATTAAGTAGCTAACTTTTATTTATATAAATCTATAAGCTCTTAACTATCTATTAGTAGTAATATAAGAGAATTTATAATAGTTAATTATATAAGAAGATCTTATAGAGAAGGATTTACTAACTCTTAAAAAGGTACTTTTTAATATAGGTATAGGTAGTAAAGAAGTAGATTTTAATAATACCCTTGCTAGTGACTAATAAATTACCTTTTTACTAGCCTATACTACCTTAAGTAAAAGCCTAGCATCTGAGCTAAAAAAAGCAGTGCTTTGCTTACTAATCCTGAAAAAATCACTAGCAAGCATAGCAAGCAGCAACCACTAGATGGGATAGATGGCGTTAGCAGGGCCTGTGGGTAAGCAGACAGGTACGTATCTGCAGTGTGCTACTAGCATGTGCGCACATGGCGTGTGTACATAGTATGTAGGTAGGTACGGATGCCACAGGTGGGATGGCTGGGTATATCTGGAGAATGCGCGCCAATGGGACGAGCCAGAAGTACTGGCTGATACGCATGTCTTGGCGATGCTGAGGGCACGCGATCCGGCAACAGCGGAAATACTTCGTGTCAAGTGTGGATACACACACTATATCGAGTACCGCATTCGTACACCCGCTTCCAGGGCTTGACCCAGCTCGTGTCGCTGCTAACAGAAATACGGACGCTTGGCACATAAACATCGCCCGGGAACGGGCCAGCCAGACGAGACGACACCGGCGCAAATTGCCTGTACAACAGCTCATCTACTAGATAAAGGGCTTCGTACCTACCTGTAGGTACACTAGGAGGCACGCATGCCCGGCCAACACGGCCTGCTTTCTGGCAGATTACGAGGCACGCCTGCTGGACGCTCACTAAGGCACGAACGAGCCAGCCATCTTCCTCCAAGGTAGCTACCTAATTGGGCATCGTTCAGACAACATCTGAACAATAATCTGTACGGATACGAATGAACGCCTGATCTCCGACTGTTGGCTTGTGGGCCGGTTTGATGATGCTCTCCATCATCTTCGTCCCACGACGATCCTTCCCCATATTCTTACTAACATGCCCGATACGCCAACAGCATCAGCGCCGGAAACGCGGAAGCGATCGCCTTCGTTGCCGTATCATAGAGTACTCCCGCAATCATAGCGTCATTCGAACCACCACCATCCGAATCCTCTCATTCTCTCTCTCTGCGTGTATGCACGTCTGAAAGTCTGCGAGTCTGCAGGCACGGCTGTCCAGGACCACCAAGGTCCGTCAGTTCATTCACACTCACACATGTCCGTCTCATCTTTCTTCCCGCCCTCCCGTCTATTCCAGCCTGCTGTCTGTTCCTCTTGCTTTCCTATTTTGAACTCGTGCTGCTTGGTTGACTGACCGACTGAATCGATGGGTTGATTGACTCGCCCTGTCCAAAACCTTGGTGCCTCCCCCTGCTAGTTCGTCGTCATCGCCCTCCCAGCCTCTCTCTCTCTCTCTCTCTCTCTCTCTCTCTCTCTCTCTCTCTCTGTGTGTGTGTCTCACTTCCCTCTCGCGGTCGAGCTCGTATTTCCTTGATTCGCCTATTGTTGGTGAAGCAGCCTGTCTCTGAGTCCTGGAACCTCTAAAAGTTTGGACAAGAATGACCCCAAGACAGCTCTCCAAAAGCTACATCATCCGAGGAGAAGCCGCTAGCATGTTCCCTCGCCTGTTTTTCGCCTCACGCACCTCCGCGACGTCGAGTGTTTGGGTGCCCAACCTCAGACAACGCGACAGAGCCACTAAACTCGGCCAGGGAGGGGGGGGGAGCACAACCCACCTCTTCTTTCTCTATTTTCCCTTTCCATTTCAGTCACTAATTTTCCGGGCACCATTGCACTGCCACGCCTACCTTGCTACGGTAAACCGTGCTCGTGCCTTGTTGGGGGGGCAGCACCGTTCCCTTTCGCACCCAATCACCTGAACCTGATCAGCCGGCATCCAGCAGAGCGATGGCGGCCCCTTCAGCAACCTCTCATTTTTACCGTTGCTTTCTATGTGGTCTTTTTACCCTTTCCGTTTCCCCCTTGGGCCCGTTTTCGTCCAATGCCCACTGAACAGGCTCGACGTCGCCCCTGCTTGGGCGGTTTCGTCTCGGCGAAGAAGAACTTGGCCAGGGTCGTTTCTGAGGAAAAGCGAACCACGCGCCTGAGACGTCTAAAAATGGCCCTGGTCGACAGCACAGTCAATTGGTCCGCGGGCGCCTTCAGGCTCCAGCTCCGAAGGAGGGAGAGGGAAATGAGAGACTCATGACAGGTGCTTTCGCGTGTTCTCGTCCTGCAGCACATCCGGCAACGCCATGGGTTTCCCCTCGCTTCCGACCACGGCACATGGGAGCCGAATGATGTGTTGCCCCAGTCTGCCTGCGTACATACATATCAGCAAACGCACGACGTACCAAGGCTCAGCTAACGTGGACGATCGAAGAGCGTCCAATGTTTTTGAAGCGTACCTGAGCTGGCCCGTTGTTACAGGGTTTTGCTAGTAAGTGAAAATCCCAACTTTGCTCGATTCCAGTCCATGTCTGGGCGAGCGGAGGCTGTGCACTTTGTCAACACAAGCTCTGGAGACTCTTGCCGCATTGAGAAGCCAAATGCAACGCTTTCTAATGAAGTTTGGGCACACACACACACACACACACACTACGCGGCCCTGGTTGTTTCCCACCCATCTCATTTGCTCTCTCGCACAGTCTCCTCGTCTCTGAGACGCGGATGGATACCCTCGTGCATCGCCACAATTGAAGATTTCGCCTCAAGTGGGTGGTTCCGGTTCTAGAGGAACCGCACATCAAACGTCAGCCAGAAACAAGGCCATAGTTGCTCTCCCTCTCCTCTCCGCAAATCTCACAATCTCATATTGGTAGCTGTTCCCAAAAGACCAATCGTTTAATCAGATAAACATTGCAAGCACACAAAAAACCCGCGCGCTCTTTCTTGCACGGCCGGGTGGAACGGGGATTCCGTAATCGCTCATCTCACTTTCCCAGCGCCCAATTGACCCGCATGCCCATCGAAACCCTTCTTTCCTCCCTTGCAGGTTGCAATCCCACCCGACAGATTTGACTCTTGTCGTTACCTATCCTTGGCCTCCTCCGCTCGGGATTCCCGGCACGGTTTCGACTCTAGCTCCCGGAAGAGAGGGTTGACGCTCAAATGGTTTCCCACCTTTATTGATGAAGAAGAAGATACGCTGCACAACCTCAGTCTATTGACAACTTTAATCTATGTCGTCCTGCACGCGCGCGCGCCACACAAGTCCAGGGAAGTTGCCGGCTCGGGGAAACGACGTGTCTTCCTCGTGACTGGCCAGTTCACACGGGTGGATGGCGGTATTTTATGTTCCTTACCTAGGTAGGTACCTGTCCGTACCTAGGTAGTTTACTACGTATACTGTATTATATGGTAGCCGTAAACACAGGCTTGTTCGCCAAGTCCCGTGTCCCTCATCGGCCGTCCTGCTGCTGCAGCACGACGTCAGGCGCTCTTCGGTCGCCCCCTCCTCCTTTCCCCGCATGCTCGTCCGTCCCTTCTACACGCAGATGTAATTCATTTTTAGCAC